>OZ025295.1:193278755-194478755 GCA_964019185.1 Maratus speculifer | reverse complement strand
TATTTAAATCAGCTTTAAGGTCCTTTATGAAATTCAACACTTTGTGCTTATGAGAATATGCTTTTTCTATTTTGCTGTTTTTGAAAGACAAGTACTGAGAGAAACTAAACATCAATATATGGTCCCAAATTCGCAAACACCAATACCAGAAATAACATTGATTATAAAGTTATGTTTTCATAATAATTAAACATATTTTTAACTATCTTTGTTGTTTGTGCATTGATTTAATTACTATTCACTTACACACATTGAGATTGCCGATTCTTGTTTTTGTTGATAATTTCTATTCCGTACGAAAATTTGTGTTTTTCTTAGGATAAGATAGCCGAGTGTATAGAGACCATACAAAAATTGCTATAGTGATATACAATTTATCTTGCATGGGTTGCGATTTTTCTTTCTTTTTTTACTGAAAGGGGGTATTTTTTTTTTTTTTTTTTTTTTTCCCCCCCACTGAAAAATGGGTTGCATACCAAGAAAGTTTCGGAACTGTTGATCTATATTATAAAGGCTACTGTGTTTAATGCATATGTCATTTTGACATTTTAAAATTTGAAACGAAATTCCAGTTTTGAAATTTACGATATTGAAAATTTTTAAACTTCTAAATATCGAACAGTTTCAATTTTTACACCATCACATAGGAAAAAAATGTTCTTTTAAATGCAATTTGTTTAAAAGCTGTATTACAATTAATTTTTGAGATATTATTTTTTTTATATTTTTTACTACCAATTTTGTAATTGTGGCAACAGAAGTACTCCATTTCTTTTAAATAAAAGTAAAGGAAAAAACAAAAAAATAAACTGATGATCTTAAAAAAAGTATTTTAATTAAAATAATAGTCTTTTTTAAAATTTTATGATTTGTTGTGTGACAAGAGCAGTGGCGCAGCCAAAGGGGTGGTTTTGGGGTTAGAACCCCTCCCAGAGCTAAGAAAGATCGCTACAATTTCCGCTTATACGAATCAATGCCAAACTTAATATTTAAATGTTTTGCTGCATTTCGGAATCCGCCGCTTTATTGAATCATATTTCACTTAATAAAGGGATTCAATAAATGGCAAAAAATCTACTTAAAACTGTGAAAGTGCATATTACATGGATTAGTTAAGTAAAAATTGGTTATTTGAACTAAATCACTTTTCTGAGACATATTATGCTAAAAAATAATTTTTTTTTTGTTGCCACACAGATGCTCTTTGGTTCTAACTGGTGCCGATTCTATTAACCAGCGATTCAAATAACCGGCAATCACTTTTATCAGAAACTCACCCCCCCCCACCCCCCCCCAGAACTGAATTCTGGCTGCGCCATTGGACAAAATTTGAACTCACTAAAAAATAATGCAGGTGTAGGATTGGTGGCAAAAATGGTAATACTAATCATAAGATTTTTTTTCCCTTTCCTAAAATAGTCACTTTTGATGAGTTTTGGGCAAAAATAATAGCCATAATTGTCTGATGCTGAAAATAGTTGCTTTTAGTAGCATTTTAATTGCAAATGGCAGCCCTGCATTCATTATTTGATTGTGAATATAAAAAATCTTTATAATATTTTTAAATATTTCATATAAAATAAATATTTAGAAAAAGAAATTTTACGAAACACATTTTATAGAATAAATTGGTAATTCTCCTTATTATTTACAGATCTCCTTTTATCATTATCCTCATATTTATTTTTATTTTTTTCATCCTCCATTACACATATAATGGAGGTCAGGAAAAAAGAATGTGAAATGAAACTTTTTATTTGTTATTTTTTTACACAAATATATTCCCCCCCCCCCCCCCTTATACGTACAGAAAACAAACTGGTATGATAAATTTTACAAAGACACGTTCTAAGCTAATTACCTGTATTTTGATCAACCCATTGTAATGCATTCATATGGGCATTTAAAATTTTTGCAATCTGCTGAACCTAAAACAGAAAATTATTATTTAAAAATACAATATAGTAAATATATCAAACCCTATATTATATATACATACAATGGTAATCAAAATAAAAGGAACAATAATTATATAACAGTTTTACCACACGATAACATTTGTAAAGTGAAATTTGATCATAAACATATAGATATCTTAACCCTGCATTTTTGATAATAGTAAAAAAAAAAAAAAAAAAAAAAAAAATGCTTATTTTAAAGTGATATTTGTATTATCCATTTGCTCTAAAATCTTTGTTTTGCTTAAATTAGCATAGTTATAATTCCAGTATGAACACTTACCTTTTTTGGTAAATGAAATCTTAAATGGAAATTCTTTTGAAAACTCTATGAAACAGTTTCAAAGCCACTACTAATGAATGACAATCCTAGCTACATTTTCCTACAAATCACGAATATGTACTTTGTACAGTGTAGGATGTTAGCAAATTTCTCAGGTAGGTATAATATGTTCTTTTATTATAACGATAATGAGAAGGAGCTGCAGTAACTTTTCACTAAAAGACTTTATTAAGGGCACATAGAACTTAAGATGTTCAAAATTTTGAGTTTTTAGTTATTGGCTTAAAAATAGGTTTAGTTATTGCCTAATAGGTTTAGTTATAAAAGATTATGGATCTAAAATTCTCTGGTACTGGAAGATTAAAAAATATATCATAAGCACTGTGGATGTGTATATATACATATATATATATATATATATATATATATATATATATATATATCTGCTTTTTATTTGAAATGTATTTTTTATGCTTTGTACACTTTTCTAAAACTCTAAATAAAGAGTTAAAGATGTTACACAAACTTTCCAGACTTGTGTGACAAGCTTTAAAAATATCTAACATTATATGTCTGAGTGATTTTTATTTTTATTTTTTTATCTATTTTTTATTTATTTATTTATTTATTTTTAATAATGAAAAATACATTTCTAATTTTACTTCTTTCAAGCCAAAATGAAAATTGCTTCTTATTATTCTAAATAGTATGTTTTCTGACACCACAACAAATTTCAAGGTGATAAATTGAGCATTATTATTATTTTTTTTATTTATATGTATATTTTTTTAGAAAAGCGTACCAAAAAGTCATATTGTTAAGAAAATATGTAAAAAGTTAATTAGTTCTTGAAAATTAATTTATGCACAAAATTAATTTCTTTTGATTAATATATGGGATATAATGTGCAAATTTATAGTAAAGAAAAATCTTTTATATCTTTATTTTTTAAGTATAACACATGATGTTAAATATTTTGCAAAAACTGCTTCATTTTACTTGTTGAGATGTTCCATGTGCCTTTAAAACAAACACAACTTTCATCATAATTGTTGCATGCTACACCAATCAATATATTACCCTATCCCACCACTAAATCTTCTGCATATCAAGCCATTTGGAGGTATATTTATAGAGTTTTATACATTTTTTCTGAAAACTTTATTATATCATCTTTACATATGGAAGTTATAAATAATAAAAGAGATTTCATTTTTCATGTATTTAAAAGGCAAACTTTTTTTTTTTTTTTTCCCAGCTGAATCTTAATTGCTCAAAGAAAAAAAAAAAAAAAAGATATTTATACACTTTGAAAGTTAAAATGTAGCACAACAAATATTTAAACAAGAAATAACCTGATTATATTGCAGGGGGAAAAAAATCATCCATGAAATATAAAAAATATAATCAATATATTTTATTTCTGATGCAAACATTTTTTTTTCTATGCACAGCAATTGATGACATATTATTCATAGGGTTTTAGAATAGGTTTTTAAAATTCATATTTCTTATCAGTGAATAATGTCAAATGCTGCAGTATGAAGGTTCACAATTACATTCACAGTATCTTTGGTTAATTAAAAATTTTTAAAATATCTTACTGGATCATTTTCATCCTGAATCTTATTTGCAGTATTAACATGCTCAATAATCTCTTTAATATCTTCAGCCATTCGCTTTAACTGAGCGTCTATGCTTTCAGCAAGATGGTACCTTAAATAAAAAAATAATAAAAAAAATCTTATAAAATAGATTAATGTTTTTGAATTAAAAAAAAAAAAAAATCATGGGCTATTTTTTAAAACAAAGAACACAAACACACACATCATAAAAGTGTTTGATAGCTGTAGAATATATGATAATAAGCCCCCCCCCCTTTCCAAAAAAAAAAAAAAAAAAAAAAAATTTAAAGATAAGTAGCTTTTTTAATCCTTGTATTCATTTTTTACACATTTAAGAATAATAAGATATGAAATAAAAGTAAATAAGTATAGATTTTAACTCTATGAGTGAAATCAGTATCTCAATGCAATCTTAGGATTCTAATCCTATCTGTCAGATTAAAAAACTTTATTCATTTCACCAGCAATGAGGTAAGATAATTTTAAAATATAAGTATTTTTCTTTTTTTAACTAGAATTTCAGAAAACTATAATTCTGTGATGATTTTATCAATCTAAATACAGAATGTCCATAAAAGAATGTCCCAGTTATAAATACTAATAGTATCAATTGCAAATATAGTATTGATTAAATGTAGTATAGCACTCTAAAATCTCTTTACCCTCTTTCTTTCAATTCATCTTTGACCTTGTGCCTTTACAGATACATGTCTGATTCAGCTGATAACAAGCTGTATTGTTTCAACTTGAAACATGTCTTGCTTTGTTTTTTATTTTATGGTGATTTTTATAAAGTCTATTATTTTAATTATTAATTAACGCCAGTGTATTCAATGTTTTTTCACTAAATGTAGTATTGGTTCAGGGTCACAAATTAAAGGGTAACTCAAACAGTTTTAGATAAGTGCATGTGCGAGAACTGCTTTGTTCACATGCAGTGCCACATACTTAAAATGGTGACTCCAGAGCATAAAGTGCTATTGCTAAGCTGTAAAAGTTGTTTGAGCTATACATTTTTTTTCTGACTTTATAAAAGATCTTGTCTATATTCCACTACTATCTAATGATTTGAAGGAGTTGAGACATAGAATGGAAGAGACTATTACTTCCATACTCCAGATTTGTGCACGTTTTGATGTGTGCCATATAACTGAAGATGCACAAATATTGAACATTTGTAAGAAAAACTAGGTTAGATTATTTTTAATTTGATGCACGATTTGCTATAAATAGCCTAAATTAAACTTGTGCAATATACAATTGAAATAGAGACATACTTTTATGGATATGCTGTATAATAAAGCACAATGTGATGATTACGGAGTGAACCCATCCATCTTACCTGTTGTTGATAAGATGGAGGAATTTTAGGTTAATTTTTATGATGTGTATGAGAAAATTTATCTACCTAAATACAAATCTTTTAACTTCAAATCACTTCTGTTCAGCATATTTTTCTATAAAACAATGAAAACTAACAAAATTACAATGATTTCTGCAATTGACAAAGCATTTCAGAAATAGTGAAAAACACTGTAATCACTGGCGATAAATTGATAAATAAACTAAAAAACTTTGTAAAAACACCTTCACCACAAAATGAAAAATTAAGCAGGACACATTTCAAGCTACAACAATAACAGCTCGTCATCAGCTACACCCACGCGTGTTCCGTAAGGGCACAGCATATCGACACTGTGCCCTTACAGAACACGTGTCGGTTTAGCTGACGATGAGCTGTTATTGTTGTAGCTCGAAACACGTCCTGCTTAATTTTTCACTTTATGGTGATTTTACATGTGCCCTTACAGAACACGTGTCGGTTTAGCTGACGATGAGCTGTTATTGTTGTAGCTCGAAACACGTCCTGCTTAATTTTTCACTTTATGGTGATTTTACAAAGTTTTTTAGTTTATTTGATAAATAGTGTTTAATTTTGCTAATTTATACGAACAATAAATTATGTAGTGAGCCATTCATTTTTGAAATTCATTGATAAACTTTTGCTTATTGGATATTTTAACTTTCTGTAGTACCAATATTTAAATTTTGTACACTTTAATAGTTCATATAAAATCATTATGCTTAATTTTGCTAATGTAAACAAACAAAAATCATAAAATAGTCTTTGACATCATTCTCCTATGAACCAATGGAACTAGTTTTTAATTTCAAAGTAAACTTTCAGAAAACTCAATTCTATTTTCTGTATATAATTTCTGAAATGAAAAAGATAATAAAAACATTATCCTTTCTTTCAGATTTCTATTTCTATGTATAACTTTTTGTTAGTAAAATTGATTAGTTTGATAAATCATCAATGCATTTCCATTTTTTTAGAAA
This sequence comes from Maratus speculifer, assembly GCA_964019185.1. Lineage (NCBI taxonomy): Eukaryota > Metazoa > Arthropoda > Arachnida > Araneae > Salticidae > Maratus > Maratus speculifer. The sequence continues at coordinate 194,472,546 of OZ025295.1, read as the reverse complement.
TTTAATTATAACACTTCTTAAAATCACATAATTTTAAATTTTACACCATTGAATAGGCAGAGAAATATACATTTAAAATAATATGTTTGAAAACTGCATTTCAGTTTACTGACTTTTTATGTTTTTTAAACCAAACAGTTTGATTATGGAATATTATTACATTTGTACTTAAAACAATATAAATAATTCGGTATTTGTTTCAAGCTAATATATCATTACAAAATCAAGACTTCACAATAAAACACAAATTAAAACTATGAACATTCTTACATTTTTATTAATTATGAACATTTTTACATTCCTTACAGTACAAGTCAGTAAAAGCTTTATGCACTGATATTGCATTCAATCCATATCAATTTCTTATTTCCTTTTATCACTAATTAAGAGAGATGTTTAATTTCTCCTCTGATTAAACATTTTATTTACTTCATATTACAAATTTTGGTACTTTTTAGTTAGTTAGGCACCAGTGTTATATATACATGTGTACATATATGGGTGATTCTCAAAATAGGGGACAATTTATGTCTTTCGGCATACAAAAAAAATTGAGGTTTTCTGTCATGTTTTTATATTTAGATATGTTTGTCTTAATATTATTCATTATTTGCACTCAAGAATTACTCACTTTTTAGTTAAAACACCTTAAAATAACAGAATAAAGGTTCAAAATGTCATTAGCATGGATGTCCACAGCAGCTGTGTCTTGTGTATACTAACATTTTTCAAGCGTTAATATCATATTTATAAAATAAAACAAATGTTATTCTTTCTTTAAATTAATCAAAGAGAGGATTTATCCAATAAATTTCTTTTTAAAAATAAAATTATAGTATATAAAAAAAGAATTAAAGTTTGTCTTCCATTTTCTATTTTCAAAACAAGGTCATACTATAACAGCTGGTTATTAATCAAAATTTCATTTTCACATATGACAATAGTTTGAAAATATAAAGCTTCTCCATGGCAACAAGTAGCCATTTTATCCCAGCCTGAAAATAGAAGCATGTATTGTATTTTAAGAATATAAGTTGAATATTAGGGGCGTACATCAATTGTATGTCATTAGAATGGATAATAATTTTCATGTTTAATTTTTTTATTTTACTTATTTGCATAGAACTTTTGTGTTTTAAAAAGCCCCAGAAAGGACTATTGCATTGTGATTATATTATGGCTCATAATCTTATTTAAGTTAAAATTTGTCATTAGCATGACAAATATCAGTGTCATTAGCATGGTTTTTCTGTCCATGCTAAAGACTCCTATGTGCATAAATGTAACCAGTGCTTATATTGTATCCTTTATAAAGTTTAATTTTACATATAAATTTAGGTATTACATTTATTATCCCTAAAATGTGCATTAAATATGTAGGAAAATCACTAAGACAACTTCTTACATTGTTAGTGTCAGAATGTTGCTCATGTAACAAAGTTTGCTCTTTGGTAATGTTTTTATTCTCCTTATATGTATATATGTAAAAATGGAAACCATTTGCTGAAAAGGAAGGCTAATAAATATAGAAAAAAATATTTAAACAGGAAGAAAATAAAAATTTCTTAATATATTTATTCCATGCAATTTGTTTTGTCATTAGCATGGCTCAAAAAATACTAATTATTTTTCTAAAGTTAATTTTTAAATATTTAGCTCTGCTGACTACATCTAAAGTATATCTAATACTATATTAACAACATCTATTTTTTTCAGAAATTTTGCTAACAGTAATTTTTTTAAGATTTCACTTTTGAAAAAGCTTCCTATTTTGAGAATCACCCATATATGTGCATAAGCATACATGTTTACATATGTGTATATATACACATTAGGGTGGAACGAAATTTTTTTTTTTTTTTTTTTGAACATAAAAAACGGGTAGGTGCCAAAAGTTGCCTTTATACTAGTACATCAACTGCGTGAAATTTTACCGCTGAAAAAAAATGGCTTGAGTCTGCGCTTTTGCTCCAAAAATCGAAATTTTGGGTAAAATTTGTCATTTTTTGACATTTTTAAAAATTTTTTTAAAAATCCTACAGAGCTGGTTAGTATTTAAAAGTGTTGCTTAGACCTTTATATTTATCTGCTTAACATATTTAAACTATAAAACAATATGTTTATTCCCTATAGCTAGAGCAAAACAGACAACTTTTAGTAAGAAAACAGTAATTCCACTCTATTGGGTCATACAACGAATTGTTGTTTTAATACAGCTCTTGTTTTCAAAACTACCTTGGACATGCGTCGTGGAGGTGGCTATATTCCCTATACCACCCGGCCCAACTATTCGATCATCTTAGTACAGTGTTTTATTTATGCATTGATTTGTGATTTTCTTTATAAAAATTTGGCATGTTTTCGATGCTTCTACTTTGTTCATCTGTTCTTTGCATCCACATGCTGCTGTAACATCTTCATGTATATTTTTACAGTTTACACAAAAAAAATGACAAGCAGAGTAATGTACGGGAATACACTATTCACCAAAAAGTATTTGTACACTTTCAGTTTTTGACATTTTGTCAAATATTTAAAAATATACTAGTCGGATTCTTCTGGAACTTCAGAAATATAAAGATTATGTTTCACTTTATATTTATTTACATTCATTTGTTAAGCGGGTAATTAGGGGGCCGGCAAAAAAACAAAGAATAATAGAAATATTTGGGATCGCCCTGTACATGAAAATGCACGAAACGACTTATCGCTTTAGAATACAAATATATGAATACAGTAGAATATGTACACTAATTTTTGTGAGAATAGCATGTATATTTATGGCGATAGAGCGATTTTTGAAAAATTCAAAAAATTCTGGTATGTTTTTTGTTTATATCATGCTGGGTTTTTGACCAAATTTAACGCAAATTTCAGAAAAATTGGCAAAATGCAGTAGAAAAAATGTAGCGCAATTGCAATATAAATATATTAAATATTTTATGAAATATGAATAGTTGTATAAAATAATTTTTATCTGCACATGCGCTAATTAGAAAAACATTTTTTTTACATTATTTAATAGTCAATTCTATGGAGTGACTTATAAAAAAAATCCAATCAAATATCGTGAAAATTCAAAAAGATATCACTATTTTAGTGAGATGTTTTTACTCTGCTCTCTAAAAACGGCTGAATCTTAAGGGATTCTCCACAAATTGACATTTTTTAATAACTGACTTTAAAAAAAAACTAGTATTGAATTAATACAATATCTAATACAATATTGCTGCTAATAAGTACTTGACAATTGTGATAGAAAAGAAAAAGAGCTTTATTCACATTCAGGGCCAAAACTAAGAGAGGGTTGGGGGAAAAGGGCATGTGCCCCGGGCGCTAGGATGAAAGTGTCCCAAATGTACATTTTGTTTGGCGATTTTTTCCATGTCTATGTTTAGCATGATATTGTCAAAATCGTCCCATTCAAAGCATTTCTCCTATACCAAAACATAGAAGAATCTAATGATGATGGCATAAAGATCCCACATAAAGCAGATTTTTTTTTTTCGTTTTGATTCAGTTTCACGATTTTAAGGTATCATTTTTTTAAACAAAGCAGACTACTTTAATCAATATTACATATTTTAAGTTTTAAAATAAGTCGGCTATTAATAAATTAGAAAATTTTTCTTTGCAAATACTTTTGCAGATGCTTTGCAAAGAAGAAAAGGGAGGGGGGGGGGGAGTTCACCAAAATTCATTGAAATATAAATATATTAAATATTTTCTAAAATGTTCTATGTCATGCAATATTTTCAACCAAATATAAAGCCACATTCAGAAAAATTCACAAAATGTAGTAGAAAGAATAAGGTGCTATTGAAATATAAATATATTAAAAGTTTTCTAAAATATGAGTATTTGTATGAAATATTTTTTAATCAGCGTATGCGTGAACGATAAAATTTATCATTTTACATAATTTAATATTCAACTCTATGGAGCTACCCATAAAAAAATCCGATCGAATTTCGTGGAAATTCAGAAAGTTATTATGGATAGGAGTGAACTGATTTTCAATTGGTCTCTGAAAGCAGTTGAATGATGTCAGATTTTACACAAATTGCCAAATCTCCATTTACGTTTTTTACTGGTGATTTACTTCTTTTCTTAGATAATTACCAGAACGAACCTATTTCAGGATAAAAATAATTATAAAAAATCGAAGCATTTGTGTCAAATCTACCCATTGATACATAATTGATAATGGCTCTTATGCAAATGCCGATATCTGCGATCCTGAAATACGTCAAGTTCTCCACTGTTAAATGTGGTGTCGAAAACAACACTGACATCAATCGCATGCATGATGCCAAGAAGAACAGAGCTGTCTGATTTTGAGAAAGGTGTGATCATCGGGTACCACCGAAATGGCCGATCTTTAATCGACATATCTAGCGAGCTTAATTACCCCAAAACGACTGTGGCTTATGTGGTTAGAAAATGGAAGCTGAATGGCGATTGTCAGAATGTGGCCAGAGTAGGCAGACCGACGAAACTGGGAGATAGAGACCGACGGGTTCTGTCTAGAGAAATTCGGAAGAACCGCAACCAACCAATGTTACACATACGCCAAGAATTTCAACAAGCTTCAGGATGTGTTGTTTCCATGAATACCATCCGTAAGGAAGCTCATCTGCTTAATTTTTATGGCCGTGCTGCCGCCCATAAGCCTTTAATCACCAAGTCCAACCGCGCAGCTCGGTTAAGTTGGTGCTAAACATGCCAGCAATGGACTGTACAGCAATGGAAACAGGTTCTCTGGAGTGATGAATCAAGGTTCACCCTCTACCGTTCTGATGATAGGGTCTGGGTCTGGCGTCTGCCTGGAGAACGCCTCCTACCAGAATGTATTGTGCCCACAGTTAAATTTGGCGGAGGGGGAATTATGTTCTGGGGTTGTTTTTCCTGGTTCGGACTAGGACCCTTGGTTCCAATTCATGGTAAGCTCAATGCCGATGCCTACTGTAATATACTGGACAACAGTGTACTTCCTACGTTGTGGCAATACTATGGATTGGACCCATGTTATTTCCAGGATGACAACGCAAGCTGCCATGTAGCGAGGTCCAGCATGGATTGGTATGCTGATAATGGAGTGCATCGACTCGAGTGGCCAGCCCAGAGCCCAGACCTTAACCCAATAGAGAACCTCTGGGACGAGTTGGATCGTCGAATTAAGGCGGGTGACACACGCCCAAAATCAGTAAAAGAGCTTACCTGCCTTGTGCAAATAGAGTGGAATAAAATACCGTTAAATGTAATACAAGGACTAGTTGAGAGCATGGCCAGGAGAGTCGCAGCTGTAATTGCCTCTCGAGGAGGATCTACAAATTATTAAATGTGAACAGGGCCAAAACCAGTCTTTTTTTCCCGAGGCAAACGTGGATTTTGAAGGTACCCCTTTCCCCCTCCTTCGCAAAGCATATTTACAAAGAAAATTTCTCCAATTTATTAATAGCCGACTTATTTTAAAACTTAAAATATGTAATATAAAATAACGTATTCTGCTTTATTAAAATACTCCAATTTGATACTTTAAACCGAATCAAAAAAATTCTACTTTCATTCTACTTTCAAATCTTTAAGGCCCTTGTCCCTGCCCGCGAAGACACTGCTGAGCTAATGCTATTCCTGTGGGGAGGCATTTTTCTAATAACTCATTCGCATTTTGAAATTTTCAATTTTTTTTTTTTTTTGCATTTGATAGCGGAAGTCCCTCTTAAAATCGCTCCTTGACTACTTTTTCGATTTGAGTCATAGATATTTTTTATAAAGTTAGTTTCACTTTCAGAACCGCTTTTGGAAGTGAAAGAAACATTATAAAAATATCTACGCCAAAATTGAAAAAGTAATCACGGAGCGATCTTGAAAAGGACTTCCGCTATCGAATGCAAAACATATTATTTAAAAATGTCCAAATGCAAAAGAGTTAGAAAAATGCATCCCCATAGGAATAGCATTAGCTCGTGAGCATCTTCGCGGGTAGGGGCAGGGACCTTAAGCCATCATCATTAGATTTTTTTATGCTTTAGCATAGCCCAGATATAATAATTTTAACAATATTATGCTAAACATAGCCATGAAAAAAATCGCCAAACGAAAGATACATTTGGAACACTTTCATCCTAGTGCCCGGAGCACATGCCCTTCCCCCCCCCCCCCCCTCTTAGTTTTGGCCCTGAATGCAAATAAAGCTCTTTTTCTTTTCTATCACAATTGTCAAGTACTTATTAGCAGCAATATTGTATTAGATATTGTATTAATTCAAAACTAGTTTTTTTTTAAAGTCAGTTATTAAAAAATGTCAATTTGTAAAGAATCCCTTAAGATTCAGCCGTTTTTAGCGAGGAGAGTAAAAACATCTCACTAAAATAATGATATCTTTTTGAATTTTCACGATATTTGATTGGATTTTTTTTATAAGTCACTCCATAGAATTGACTATTAAATGATGTAAAAAAAATGTTTTTCTAGTTCGCGCATGCGCAGATAAAAATTATTTTATACAACTACTCATATTTCATAAAATATTTAATATATTTATATTCCAATTGCGCTACATTTTTTCTACTGCATTTTGCCAATTTTTCTGAAATTTGCGTTAAATTTGGTCAAAAACCCAGCATGATATAAACAAAAAACATACCAGTATTTTATGAATTTTTCAAAAAAATCGCTCTATCGCCATAAATATACATGCTATTCTCACAAAAATTAGTGTACATATTCTACTGTATTCATATATTTGTATTCTAATGCGATAAGTCGTTTCGTGCATTTTCATGTACAGGGCGATCCCAAATATTTCTATTATTCTTTGTTTTTTTGCCGGCCCCCTAATTACCCGCTTAACAAATGAATGTAAATAAATATAAAGTGAAACATAATCTTTATATTTCTGAAGTTCCAGAAGAATCCGACCAGTATATTTTTAAATATTTGACAAAATGTCAAAAACTGAAAGTGTACAAATACTTTTTGATAGATAGTGTATTATTAAAGGGATCTATTCGGCCATCTATTATATTGATCAAACTTACATTCAGTTGATGAATAGTGATTGGAAGTTCTGTTACCACAACATTTTTTCAGTCAATTGTATTTTTTTTTACGTAATGATTTGCTTCAAAGATGATTTCAGATATTTCAACTATAAGTATGCCATCATTTATTCTACTTTTGCATTTTCTATATGTTGAGAAGCGAGCTGTTTAATGTGATGGTGATCGTCAGAGAGAATTGCAATGAAAATTTGTTCTTCATGTGTAAAGCAACCGCTGTTGTAAACAACCTTTTTTTTTTTTTTTTTTGCATTAGTTTTATGCCGTTTTCTAAGTGTTTTCGTATTTAGGTAATTTCTTATTAACTTTTAGATCCCCTTTTTATGAATGGACAACATTTGATGGTGAAATGTCCTGGGCATAAACTTATAATGCATAGTACTTTCTGAGGGAATGTACGGATTCTAATCGAAAGTGCTCATTTAAAATTAGGAGAATTTTATTTGTCACTGTGAACCATTTTGCATGGGGTAAGCTTAGAATTGTGTATAATATTGAATCATTTGCTACTTCAACTCCAATGAATTTCCTCTGCGTCAATTATTAGAGAAGTCGATATAAAACATTCTAAGCTACATGGATTCACTGGATCAATAAGGAAAATCTTTGTCTACATACTATTCACTTCCTATTGCATTATATATATATATATATATATAAAATAGAGAATAATTTTGAAAAAGTATTTTCTCAAATTGAGAAAAAGATACTCAGAACAGACTAGAAATTTCTGTCGGAGATTGCAAAGCTAATTCATAAGGAAAGCTATTTCTCAGAAAGAATGGGGAATAGGAATTTAGAAAACATCTCATACAAAAGACAGCTTATAAAGTTAATAAAATTTTTCGCTTTATATAAGCACAGATTGGCAATCAGCGTCTATATGTTCACTCACAAAATGTATAATCCAAGTTTATACCACGGGATGTTTTATACCAAAATGTACAACACATATAGATCTAAAATCGTATTAGAAATTACTAGAACAACACAGGAAATGACATAAAGCATGCTAAAACTTCTTTAGAAATATTGTTGTTTTATACGCAAATTTTGTTTGCAATCCTCTGTGACGATCGTCATAATATTAAACAGCTAGCTTCTCAGAATATATTCAATGTAATAGGTTCAATAAATGATGACATACTAGAAATTGAATTCATACAATCAATTATTAGGCAAATCATTGCATATAAAATATAATTGATTGAAAGAATGTTGTGATAACAGAACTTCCAATCATAATGTACTAATTGCATGAAATTTTAATGAAGATAATAGACTGCTGAATAGGTTCAATTAAGAACATACCCAATACATTACTCAGCTTCACTTCTGTTATACATGGTATAAAAATATACGTGCAGCAGGTGACGCCAGCATGATCTAAATCATCCAAAGTCAGTGAATACAAAGAAGAGATAAATTACTTAGATATATAGAAAACTTATACTCGTCTTCGGGAAAAAAATAACAATTCCATACATAAAAAAAACACTGGGCCCAGATGATTGGGTGGTTGAGACGGGTGGGATAATGCAACTACCTCTATGAGTTATATACACAGTAGTTTTGAAAGCAGCTAGGTAAGAAATGCATTCAAAACAACATTTCGTTGTATGCTCCAATAGAGAGATTAACGCTGATTTTTCACAAAAAGTTGTCAGATTTGCTGCAATTATACCGACTACAGATATTGTTTTATAGTTTAAATTAGTTAAGCAGATAAATATAAAGGTCTAAGCAATACTTTTAAATACTAACCAGCTCTGTAGAAAATTTTTAATTTTTTTTTGAAAAAATGTCAAAAAATGACAAATTTTACCCAAAATTTCGATTTTTGGAGCAAAAGCGCAGACTCAAGCCATTTTTTTTCAGCGGTAAAATTTCACACAGTTGATGTACTAGTATAGAGGCAACTTTTGGCACCTACCCGTTTTTGATTTTCAAAAAAAAAAAATTTTTTTTCGCTCCACCCTAATACACATATATGTATTTATGTATACATATGTATGCATATATATGTATAGATATATATGGCACCCTTTAACAAAATTTGAGATTTTTTTTTTTTGCAGCTGATTGATGAAATTCACATTTTTTGATAAAATTTGTCTTTTTTTCCTCGCTGATCTTTTGATGAATGTAATTTTTTTGCAAACCTGTGTTAAAATTTATCTTTTTTTTTTTTTTTTTTTTTTTTTTTTTTTACGATTTTATGACAGCAATTATGTTTTTCTGGGGCCTTTTGATAAAACGTTTTTCTGCAATTTTTTGATGAAATTCTTCATTATTTCTGTGATCACGTGATAAAATTTGTGTTTTTTATGCAATTCTTTGACAAATTTTGCGATCGATGAAATTAGCATATTTTTTTCATGAATCTATGATGAAACCTGCATTTTTTCCAGGACCTTTTGAGAGAACCATGTTTTTTTTTACACAATCCTTTGACAAAATTTGATGTTTTTTGTGATCTTTTGATGAAATTTCTGTTTCTTTGTGATCTTTGATAAAATTTACCTTTTTCTCTACAATTCTTTGACGATTTTTTTTTGTGATCTTTTGACAAAATTGCTCATTTTTTCTGTGAAAAGTCGACAAAATTGACTTCTTTGCAGCAATTTGATAAGATTTGTGATAATAATAATAATTAATATTATTATGTGTATGTGGAAAGAATAATGGTAGAAAGAAATAAAATTTGGCACAGAATGGAGAAACAAAATGGCCATTTCAGCACAAACACAAGTTAAAATAACCTTTTTGTAGCAGATTATAGCAGATATTATTAAAGAATGTGAACCCTGCAATATTTCTACAGGTGTCAAATGGCACATTTTTAAAGATTTTCGATTTATGTTTTTTCATAATTTCATTTGTAATTTTTGGATTAAAACTATTACAAAAAATTTTGAATACATTTTAAAATATTGAAAACTTTTTTATGCTTATTCCATTAAAAAATTACAAGAAAAATGTACATAAATAAAAGCTTTAAAAAGGTTTTACTTCGCACTGGTAAAAATAGTATTAAAAACAAATTAAAAAACATACTAAATGTTGAAATGAAGAAGCAGAATAACATCAAATATACAAGAAATGTGGAAGGGTACAAGCAAACTTGTCACATAAAAATACTTGCTACCTATAAAGGTTAAATTGGTATAACAATTATGTGTATTTGTATCCACATGTTTCCATTTTTCTATTCATGATTATCACAAGTTAAAAACTATGGGTAAATGGATACTGCTTCAAGGTATATGTTAACACAGTGACAGAATCATTACTTTAAGGAATAATAATTAAATTTCATAATAATGAATGAATAAATAAGAATAAATACAAAACAAAAACGTGGAAAATCTCTATTTTCTTGAAACAGACTAATGCACTATTGGATAATTACAATTTATTAACAATAACATATAAATCTATATACAATATTTAAATATCTTACGTGTGCTCTCTTTCTAAATCTGCATGCTGTTGGATGTGAATATTAGGCGTTGATTCTATGCTTTTTTCCAGAGGCAAAAGTAAATCTTTCAATTCAGACTGTTGAGCAACTATAAAATCCAATTCCAAGTCTAATCTCTGCTGATCCAATTTTACACGTTCAACAGCATCATTCAAAACAGTTATCTAAAAAAATTAAAGAACAATCTAACAATTAATTTAATATAACCATCTTAATAATATTCTGTACTAAGTAAGAAAAGAAAATTACACATACACACACAAAAATCATGAGCCCTGTTATATATACATTTTTTCTGCATTTTATATTGCTTGTGTTCTTTCTGCTATTCATTTTATATTTTCCCCTTTTGTAATGCCTAGATATATTTTCGCTCTGAACTATTATTTAAAAATAGTATTGCTGAAAAAAAATATGAAAACTTAAGAAATATTTTAAAATTGTGAAAAAGCTGACAAATTATATTACATACAATAATCTAAGCTTTCTAACAAAAGCAGTTGAAATTTCCCTATTGTAAAAATATGGTGTCAGATGCTCAAAAGAAGAAAATGCATAATTAAATGTACAACAAGCAGGGAAAATCACTCATTAAAAATAACTACATACTGCAGATGGTAGTTTGGTTAGGTGAAAATATTACATATTTATTTAAAAAATATATAATAAAAATTATTTTAGTAAATAAACAACTTTTTTCAAAAACAACTGGACTTAAAGAAAATTAACTTAAAGTCATTTGGTATTTAACAAATTTCAAATTTTACCTTTGCAATGTGTAAGAATGTTACAAATGACAATTTCCTTTCACAGATAAAATCTTCTTAAGGCATAATAAATTCATATTATAGTTAAAAAAAGCACATTGTTTTTTTTATGCAGAATTTTACGAAAACACAGCTGAATTTAATAAAGATCCTTCTCATCAGCATCGGGGATGGGGAAAGGCATTTTTCTTTTCCTTCATTTTAAAAATTCAGCTAATTTTATTCAAATACAAAATTATAAAATTGGTGGAACCTGTTTGAAGAATATTAATTTGCAGTTTTGTCCATGCTTATTTTGAGTGAGAATTTTAAAAAAATGGTCAGCTACAGCAAAGCTGTTGGCGATTTATTTTTGGTAACAAAATTTGTCAATATTTCACAAAGTGTTGGTAAGCTTGGCAAGAATTTGATGATGTCAATATGAATAGATAGTTTCAAGCATACAAGAGTTTGAATAGCACTTACAACAAATAAAAATTTGGCAAGAAATCACATATAAAATCAATAAAACTAATATATTAAAAACCCATTTACGAAGAAATTTGCTGTATCTAAATTATAAAGGACAAACATATCTTTGCATAACATTGACATAATTCAGCGAATTGAAACATTTTGAAATGAAATTTTGGTTTGGCAGTTTTCATTACTGCAAATTTTTAAATTCTAAACATAACACACTTTTCAATTTTTACACCATCATATAAGGAAAAAAATTTACTTTTACATGCAATTTGTTTGAAAATTATATCTCAATTTATTTTTAAGATAATTTTTTTATAGACATTTAATACCAATTAAGTAATTGTAGCAACTGAAGTACTCCATTTCTATTTAAAATAAAAGAAAAATAGTAGATTACTGCATCGTTTTTATTGTCATTTTCTCATAAAAATTGAAGAAACGGAAATTAAAATATGTGCTATGAGAAAAACATCGCACTGTCTGTTATAAAAATTGGTGAATTTTGATATGCATGTTTCTTGCTTATTTTTCATTCATAATACTAAAGATCAAAGCCTCAAATAATTTTCTTATCTTAATTGTATATTACCAAGTATGTATAGGAATAAAGTTTATTTTTTCAATAATTTGAAAAGTTGATAAACTTTAATTAAAAATAACATTTGTTTTAAGACTGGGGACAGCCAATAAATATAAGAATGATTATTGCAATTTCCTTTGTGATTTTTTAAAATAAATTCAGTCAATTCAAACATTTTTATTTGTCTAATTCAATAGGTTTCGACTCGTTTTAAAATGTCAACTACCCTAGAATTTCAAACTTTTATATCTAAACTATTTCTTTAAGATAGGGAGTGATGAAACAAAAAACTTTTCAGAATCTTTGTAATGAACACAAATATTTAACGGAAAAAACTTTAAGGATTTCTAATTAAAAAAACTTTTTGAATTTGAAATTTTTAAGGGGGCAGTTTATCTTGGAAATATTCAATTCAATTCTTCTTTTTTAATATTAAATGCAAGCCTGTTTAGTTGAGAATATTTTGATACCTCATTTTTATCAGTCTTGTGTAATACACATTTAAAAATCTTAAAAAAAGGGGCAAAAATATAAATAAAAAAGTAGTAGGGATTTTGAAGCACTCAAATTTTTATAAACTTATTGAAACACAGTGAGTTCAACATTTGAACCGTATTAAATTTTTTTTTGAATAGGCAAACTTATCTTAAACAGCCTCCATTTTTAAACAAGGTGGAGGATGAAGCTTATACACATGCTTAGCACACATAAATATGAATGTTATTGCATGACAAATATAAGATATGTGTATATATATATATCCCCATTTGGATGGATGGTGGTTTAAGGATTAGGCGGGGTCAAGATCATCAAAAAATATTGAAAATTTCCAGGCTTGCTTCCTTCATAATTGCTGTAATAGGCAGCTTCTTATTTTTTGTAAGATGATACTAAAAAACTTAAGAACAATGATTCCTAAATATGTACAGTGTAAAATTTGAGACTAGTTTGACTGAATGTAAGCTTATCATAGTCAATAGGAAATGAAATGGTGAAAAAATGAAGGAAGTTCCATGGCAAATTACAGAAGACAATGCAAAAAAAAGATGAAAAGACTTAGAATTTTACAAATTTTTCAACCTGCAAGATTTTTCTTTTCTTTTTATGAATTTCTACATACAAAATGATTTTTATTCTTTTTCTCTTTTCTAAAAAAATTTAATACCAAGACAGAATTTTTACAAAACAATTTGATAATTTTAAATTTATGTGCACATATATAAACAAACAAATAATCCACAGCTTATAAAAAAAAATATATATATACATATATATATCTTTTTTTTTTTTTTTTCCCCACGGACACAATACCTTTTCTCCATTTGAAATTAATAATGTATCCCAAGCATTGACCTGGGTGGCTTGATTAAGGAATACTTTCTCTTGTTCTTCTAATTCAATTTTCCATTTATTTATAGTATCTTCTAATTGCCTAAAGTTTATTGTAGCTGGTGATGCAATGCTTGATGTCCTTAAAAAATAAAACCATGATAAGAATTTTAATTAAAATGTTACATGATGAATGAATATACAAAACAAAAATGAAAAATATTCAAAACAGGAATTTAAATGATAAATAATAAATCATTTTTAAAAAAACAAATAGTTTCTTAAAGAAAACAAATGATTTTAATGAATTACTAGTTGCACCCGTCGAAATTTGATAGACAAGAATATATATTAGATATGATATATATCAGTCTTATATATACAATAAGATACTGAATGAAATAAACAATTGCCACCTCTTAAAATAGGGATAACATAACCTTTCATGATGAAGATACACAAACTTCAGAAAATAACAAAAAATAAGGGAAGCAACTCATAAATTACTATGTTGGACTTAACTTCAGCTACAAATCTTTTTAATGCTATTTCTAAACCTTAAACATTATTTAAATACCAAATTATTTAGCAAGTTAATGTAATACCTCAGAAGATGAATTCAAAAATATCTGAATAGTTTATTTTTTCTTCGTTTAAATATCGCTTGGTAACTGTACAATAATTATAATATCAATTTAATTAAAACATCATTTTAATTATAATAGAAACAGGAAGTTACTAAAATGCATAACCAACTCTCTCCACATTTACAGCACTTGCAATAAATTTATTTATTGGTTTGTGGCCCCCATGAACTTGCCAAAATTAATTTTATTGTTATGGTAGTGAAAAGAAAAAAGATATCTTCATTATTAAAAAGAATAAAATTTTTGTGTTTGTTGCTGATATGCAGAAAACACCTTATTTATTTTTATTTTAAATAACAACTTAATACAACAAAATAATTGTAACTAATTTTGATATTATGTAAACTGGAAATATCGTAATAACAGCATATCACAGGTTTTAGTCTTTTTTTTTTTTTTTTTTTCTAATATGACATTATTTACACCTTCAGAAACACTCATCTTTTCCAAAATAAAAGCATGATTTATGCAGTTATTTAAAAAATTCTTTAATTTCATAAAATACTTATTATAATTCAATGGAAATGGCACAATTTATAGAAATATTTTCATTTGTGCACACCATGGATCTTTAAATAAATAGAAGTTCAGTTTATTTAGATGCAGGAATAAAAGTCCGTGAATATGACATCATCACTGACACAGCTATAACAATGTATATTATATTCATGGAACAAATTTATCTGGTTTTTAAATGATGACATTTTCTCCATCGACAAAATTTCGCTTTAGATATATTTTATTAAAGTTTATTTTGTGTAATTTTATTTACATAATACTTAATAATATTATTCAGTAAATAATTGTGTATTGTATCGCGATTAGAGAATAATTATGTGCAATCATTTAATTAGAATTAAATTTTACGAAAACCATTATTTTTTTTCCTTTGAAATGCGATTACTCATTCACCGATGAGATCAAACTCCTGATTGGTGGAAAGTAATAAAGCAAAATAAATTTTTATTATTGTGAGAAAAACTTAACCTGTTGCCACTGTTTTGAAGAAATGTCACGAAAAAGCTTTTAAAATTAAATATAAAATATAAAAATGGAAATAAATTAAAAATTAGCCAGAATGGGCACATCTATACATAAATAGCTTTCAGTTAAAAAAATAATTATCAAAATCGGACCAATAGAAAGCTCAAGGCTGATGACTAAAAAAACAGCCTGGTCTTTTAAATATATAGATTCTTTGTTGTACTGTGTGTTAGTTGGCATATTTTAGAGAATGGTTTGGCTTGACACAACAGAGCGTTTTGTAGAAACCCTTTCTTGTTACTCAAATTCACTTTTAATTCTATCATAGCCAATACTGTTCATTTTAATGTGAATATCGCATATTAAAATTTTTGACATGCCTCCTTAAGAACTACATTGCACATGTTTAGGAAAAAAGGAGGAATAATGACAGTATTCATTAAGATGAACGATATTTACTAATCAGAAAAGCAAAACTTAGAAGCGCACCTAACAAGTACATAGTTTTTATTTCTGATGTCATTTCTGTTCTGCCGCAGAAGCAGTACTTTTTCAGAATATCACTATCAAGCATTCACCATAAACACAAATTTCTTGTGGAAAGCAACAGCATCGACAATTACAGTTGATTGGCTGATAAAGGTCATAAAAATTTTGCGGTTTAGACACAACGTTTTTTATTCAAAGGCATTGTTACGCATTTAAGAGTTAAGTTCTTTTTTCCATTTAAATGATTTTGCAATGACCAGAAAAGTGAAAATCAGATGATGCGACATCCAAAGAATATGGTGGATGAGTTAGGACATCCCATTTCTGGCTGTTTAGTTTGCGCAGCATCTGTCTCAAAACGTGTGGTCTGGAGTTGTTATTATGAAAGACTACGCCCTTGCAATTTGACAAAATCGGGCGTTTCTGTTTGATTTCTCGATTCAGATTGGTTAGAGCACTTGTCCGAATCAATTATTTGGCCAGCATTGAGAAACTCAAAATAAATTATGCCCTTGCAATCCCGCCAAACATAGAGCATCACCTTCATCGGATGCAAAGTCGCCTTTGCCATTGCATCACTATGAACACCTGCCTGTTTCCATGTGTGTTTGCGCTGAACATTGATGTAAAAGCAGCGTTAGAATTCCTAAAAAAAAGTCACTGGTCCGCAGACATCATCACTGGTCCGCTGTGTAAAATTCTATTAAATAATTTTAACACTTAGAGTAGCCCCTCCCCCCCCCCCCTCTTTGGAAAATAAACCAATCTTACTTTGCATTAATCCAAATTTTTCAGCATAATACAATGTAAAATTATAATTTGCTAAAAATTAAAAAGAGAAAATTTCTGTATTTTTTAAAGAATAAATGTGCAAGATACAAATTTAATTATAAAATAATGCTTATTTAAGTGTAGAAGATAACAAGTACCACTATTGTTTGCATTTCTTTTAAAATGGGGCAAGAAGGTTTATTGAAAAAGGCATTTTTGCTGAAAAAAGGGATATTTTTGTTGAGTAAATGGGTACTTTTCTTAATGAAATGGTGCTTTCAGGAGTCACATTCACTCAGAAAGATTTGGAGCAATAAAAATCCAATAGGGAAGCAGGAAAATCAGTTTCTGGAGCAGCAAAAAAAATTTTTAAGCAGGAAAATTAGTTTTTAAAACAGAAAAATTCTCTCCCGGCATTCACTTATTTATTTTTTTTATTTCCGTTCTTTTTTGTCCAAATTCCCGTCTTTTCGCGTTATTTTGACGAAATCTTTTATTTTTTCGGGATTTATTGACGAAATATACCGTTTTTCGCGATATTTTGTTTCAAAATTTCCCGTTTTATCGCGATTTTTTGACGAAATTTGCCGTTTTTTCGCGATTTTTTGAAGAAATCTACCGTTTTTTTGGGTTTAGGATGAAATTAGCCATTTTTTCGAGATTTTTTGACGATATTTGACGGAAATTAGTCGTTATTTAGCGCTTTTTTAACAAAATTTGTTGTTTTTGGCGATTTTTTTTTTCAAATTTTGTCGTTTTATCGCGATTTTCGGGCAAAATTTGTCGTATTTTCATGATTTTGTTGTAGAAATCTGCCTTATTTCGCCATTTTTTGAAAAAATCTGCCGTTTGTCGCGATTTTTTGGGGCGAAATTTGCCGTTTTTTCGCGGTTTTTTGAAAAAAATCTGCTTTATGTTTCGGGTTTGAAATGAAATTAGCCATTTTTTCGAGAATTGTTTAACAAGATTTGCCGGAAATTAGTCGTTATTTCGCGATTTTTTAACGAAATTTGCCATTTTTTCGCGATCCCTTAACGAAATTACGCGTCTCGTGGGACGCGTAAGAACTATTTTTTTGCGTCCAATCGCCGATTTTTTGCGTATTTTACGCGCTATAGCGCATCCGCGGCATCGCTAAAAAAAAATCTTATGTGCGATCGGTTGCTGTTTTCTCAGGGCCTGCAAAGGCACTGCTCTTGCGGACCACTAAATTTTTCAGATTAGTGTTCCGATTGAATTATCGGTGGTCTCGGACAAGCGGACCTCAAAGGATTTCGAACGCTGAAAAGGATCCATTTTTCATCGGCTGTCATCGGGCGGCTCGTTTTTGAGCCGCCCGAGTGAAGAAACGGCAGCAGAAATTTGCTCAATCAGTAAATGGGACACCCATATATCGAATTTCAAATCGAATCCCATGTTTTTTTAAACACCGAAAAACAGTTGATCGGTCAACATTAAGTGTTATAGCAACTTCCTCTGTTGAAATTCACGGAGTATTCTGAATTAAAATATGCACAACATTGTCATCAATGTGTGAAGGTCGACCTGAGTGTGGCTCGTCTTCAAGGTTAAACTTTCTGCGATGAAATTTCGCAAACCATTTTTCCACAGTTCGTTTAGCTGGAGTTTGATCTTGATAAACCTCTTGAATGCTTTTTATGGCTGCTGCAGCATTTATTCCCTTTCGAAATTCGTAATCATAACATGCAGTAAATGCACCTTATCGACACTCATTTTTAAAGTAAATTTTCTCGAAGCAGTTTGTATCTAAACAAACTATTTTGTTTAAGATGAAAGTTGCACATGTCACCTTTCCAATGATTTGTCTTACGTAGGTGGCAGTATTAATGATAACACTTTACGCCCCTTCTAACGTCATCTATTACACCTTGGTACAAACTTTTGCACTCACCCAATATACAGTCAAAGATCTATAATCCGCAATTTTCTATAATCCGTGTTACTTTACAAATGTAAACAATTAAATAAATAGTTAAGAAAATTTACAAATTTGTATCCAAAAATAATATTTAAAACAAATAATAAAAAAATTTGAAAAAAAAATATAATAAAACATTTTTTTTTTGTTAATATAACTCTTTTATTATATTAACAGTAACAAACGAATTACAGCATTACAAAAAGTATGTAATGCTTTAAAGTTATTTTATATAAAAATTTATATATAAATGCATTTAAATAAAAATAATTACATTACAAAAAGTATGTAATGTAATTATTTTTATTTAAATGCATTTATATATAAATTTTTATATAAAATAACTTTAAAACAGCATTTTTTTCAGATTATACTGATTAAACGATTAAAATGCTGTCTAAGAATAATAAAATGACGTATAATCCATAATACTCTATAATCCACAATATTCCATAATCCACACGACCTTTGGCCGCAGCGTGTGCATATTATAGAACTTCGACTGTATATAAGGAAAAGGCATGTTTACAAACACATTCATCAAACAATTTACCACACCATTACATTTTTGTCATAATGATCGTTGCAGGAACTTTCATGATGATGTAGGCTAATCATATCATAGACCTGTTAAACAGAGACCAACCAAATTGGCCGGATTCATGTGTACAGTAGGAGTCATAGAGAACAGACAAGTGTTTCTTGCCATTGTCACTCCATTGTAATTTAACCCACATTGATGTTAGCTGCTCTCTTATAAGAAAAAACAAATGGAGGAATAAGTCTGTACAGTAAACTCTGCATAAGGTGGAATCAATTGAGACAGAGTTTATTCTATGGATTCGCAGGGACATGAAGATCTTTCTGAGTTAGTCAGATTTCCGTCATTCACAGAGTCCACCTTACAAAGAGTTTACTCTATTTAGAAAGATAAATGAAAAATGAATATAAAAGCTATGACAAAATTAATTATTAATTTATATTTTTGCAATGTCTTAAAAAAGGATTAACAAAAACTAGATTTGAAACCAATCTTCTTCAAGAAAAGCAAGCAAAAAATTTACAGGTATGAATTATATGATCTTTTTACCTGCACATAAAAATCACATGAAAATTGTAGTTTTAATTTTACATATACAATAAAAACCTGAAACATTCTTATAAGCCACTTTTAAAAACAGAAGAACAATGAATAAATCAGAATGCACAATATTTAATAAATTAAGAAAGATATAGTTTGAAAGCTAAATCATTTTAATACTTACACAGTTGTGGTGGTATTTAAAACAGCTGAGGTAATGGCAGGTGTTACAGATGATGCTGTAGTGAGAGTAGCTGGTGTTCCAAACACAAAGGCTGAAGTGGTAGAAGAAGCATTTCTTTTTTTCTTAGGAGAAGTCAAGGCAGGAGTAGGTGTAATTGTAGTAGAAGTTCCAGGAGGAGCAAATGAAAAACCTGAGACATAATAATAATACATATTTTATCAATTTCTATTTAATGCATAAAAGTTAAAACAATTAAGTAATGTTTTTAAAAATAATGTTTAGCATGAAGGGGAAAATGTAAATGAATTTACATTAGAGAGATTTTATGTAGCCCATTTTACTTTTATTTTATTTCAAGTAACAAGTAAAAGGGACCACTATTCATGTTAATTATGAATGGGGCATACACGAAGTTTCATGATCATTTGTAATTCAATGAAAATATTTCAAAATTAATTGCTAAAGACATTATTCCCGCCTCTGAATATTAGGTGACTAATTATATTTTGGAAATAATTCTACATAATTTTATTGTAATGGAGGATACAAAAAATGCTTATAACAATAATTCAAATACAACTTTTAATTACATATAAAGGAATTTTAAGAAAAAAAGTACACATTATTGAATCAATAATATATTTATCACATTCATAAAATAAATGAAAATGTTAACAAAGAAAATTAGTATAACACATAATGGAGGCAAAGTGTACACATATACCTCTGTTCATTAAATAAACTCAAAAAACTCATAAATAATCATTTTCATGAAACATACGTACATTTTAAATCTATACTAATAAAAGAACAAATCGCTCTGTCTCTTGATGTACCTGAAACTTAGAATTTTAATTTTTTGATTAGATTCCAAGATATTAATTATGAAGCGTAACTCACTCACGTAAAAAAAGTCATTTTTTTAATGCTCGGGGAACAAAAATGATTGCACATGCGCACAAACACATTTACGCACCAAAACGAAGAAAGAAACATTTTTCAGAGTTTATTTCTGTTTCTAAATCATTTTGTTTAAATCCAAATCAGTCAAACTGCTCAGCACAACTCGAAAGATGTATTTCGAAAGATCGTACTTTTAAGTTTCAAAAGTAACAAATTCGAAAAAATGTTGCAATAAATCCTTTGAAAAAAAAAAAAAAAAAAATAAAATAAATAAATAAATAAAAAATAATAAAAATAAAAAATTGAAAGGGGTCTTTTTTCTCCAAACCATTTTTCTCTCTTTTGTCATTGCACCTCTGGTGCATTTTCTGTGATATAGACAAACCCAAAATATGATCTTAAAATTGAAAAATTCTTTTAATCAATGATGTAATCCATTTTAAAAATATGGATTTTATCCCATTCAAATACACTGGCAAAAGGACGTCACTTTGCGATTCACGGAGATGATATTTTTTCTATGCTAAAATTATATAAAGGTACATTATTTCAACACAATCTTTTAAAAACATCTCGATAGACCAGATTTACACCCTCGACAAAAATTTTGAAATGTATGGATGGGTAAAAATATTTTTTACAAAATAAAATGAGCGAAAAATTTGATGAAATCAATAAAAACCAGATTGTTTCATTATCTTTTTGTCTCTGAAGGACACAATCCTATAGGTATCAACAAACGAAAAATATATTCTTAAAGTTAAAACATTCTTATATTATATGGTGCAATTGGTTTTAAAAAATAGAAGATTTAACTTTTTCAATTACACCAAAAAAGAGATCACTTTGCGACTCACAGATAGAATATTTTTTCTACACTAAAATTATCTAAACGTACATATTTCAGCACAATCTTTTAAAAGCATTGCAATAGACCAAATTTACACGCCCTACAAAAATTTCAAGACGTTTGGATGTGTGGGAATATTTTTTACAAAATAAATTTTTGCAAAAAATTTGTCAAAATCGATAAAAACCAGATAGCTTCATTGTGGTTTTGCCTCAGCAAGGCACAATTCTACAGGTACCAACAAACAAAAAATATATTCTCAAGGTTAAAACATTCTTATAATCTATGGCACAATCAATTAAAAAAAATATGAGATTTAGCCTTTTCAAATACACCAGCAAACACAAATCATGGTTCATGCAGAGTACTTTTTTTTATGCCCAAAGTAACTAAATGTCCGCCCAGCAGTAAAATTTTTTTCAGCAGTCTGCAACGCACATAAAAACTTAAAAAACAGTCTGCAGACCAATCCCTCACATTACATTATATGCACTCAAACCTTGCAAGTATTTGTAAGATAGACATAAAAAGAAAAGTATACTTTTAAAAAGAAGTTACCTTTGTTCTCAAAATTTTTAACGCCTCATACATTGTCCGAAAAAGGGGGGGGGTGTCTCCCCTTTGACAAAAATTACAGGTTTTTCGTGATCTTTTGACGATGTCATTTTTCACGATCTTTTGACGAAATTTTCATTTTTTTTGTGCTTTTTTGACAAAATTTGACATTTCCCCACCCCCCCACCCAATCTTTTGACAAAAAATGTTTTTTTTTTTTTTTTTTTTTTTTTTTTTTTTTTTTTTTGTGATCTTTGAATAGATTTTTTGTTTTTTTGCGATCTTTTGAAGAAATTTGCCGACTTATTGCGATCTTTTGATGAAAGCTGCCGGTTTTTGCAATCTTTTGACGAAAACAGCCGTTTTGTCACAATCTCTTAAAAAAATTTGCCATTTTTCGTGATTTTTTGAAGAAATTTTCTGTTTTTTCATGATTTTTTGAAGAAAATTGACATTGTTTCATGATTTTTTTACGAGAACTGCCATTTTCTTGCGATCTTTCCATGAAAACTACCATTTTTTTGTGATCTTTTGAAGAAATTTGCCTTTTTAATGATCTTTTGAAGAAATTTGCTGTTTTATCATGATTTTTTTGACAAAACTGCCGTTTTTTTCATGAATTTTAGAAGGAATTTTCCAATTTTTGAAGAAATTTGCCATTTTTTCGTAATTTTTTGACGAAATTTGCCGTTTTTTCACAATTTATTGAGAAAATTTGCTGTTTTTTGAGATTTTTTTTAAGAAATTTGCTGTTTTTTGTGATGCTTTGAGGAAACTTGCCCCTTTTTTAAAAAAAAGAAATTTGCCGTTTTTTTGCAATCTTTGGACGAAATTCGTGTGTTTTCCGCAATCTTTGACGAAATTCAAGATACATTTTATGTCCGAATTTTTGAACTTAGTACCAAACTTTTTAAATTTTAGCTAAATTTTCAACAGTTGAAAAATAGTCTGCAGATATTCCCAAGAGTCTGCAACGTGCGTCGCAGCGTTGCACCAATTCTGCTCCCGGGAATGTCCATATTTTAAAATCTTTTTAGAGCATTTCAATAAATCAAATTTACATCACTTACAAAAATTTTGAAATGTTTAGATGGGTAAAATTATTTTTCACAAAATAGAATGTGTGAAAATTTTTTACAAAATAAGAGAAAACCTGAGTGTTCTGTTGCAGTGACATTCACTTTTGGCATGCATAGATTCCATAAATTATTACCAAACAGCATATACTTTCAATTCAATATCTTTTCACGATTTTTCTATTTAAAAATATAAATTCGGACAAAATGGACTTAAAGAAATAAAATTATACAAATTTGAGTTTCATTTAAGGGTAAGTTAGAAAACAGATAACATATTTGAAAACTGAATAACATCAAAGGCCTGGGCAACCCTGAGCAAATGCACTAGTGTATAATACAAAATCTTAAAATATTTTATCTATTGTCCGAGCCTAAAAAAGAACAAATAATTGCTCTTCATCCAAATTCTTCTGACTTCATCCAAAAGCTCATTGTATATTTGCAGGAGAATCCTTAAGACCATTGGTGAGTGGAGTGCCACAATACAAAAGTAAAAAAAAAAAAAAAAAAAAAAAAAAAAAGATTAAACAAAATCTGTGACTTGTGGTATTCAAATGTAAAATTAGTGAACACAAGTTGCATGACAGAAAATCGGTGAATTGGATTGCAATCCTTATGATTTTTGGAATGTGCAGAAACAAATTTTTAAATAACTGCAAATAAAGATCATTAGATAAAATAAATTGCATTATATATGATGAAAAATATTAAAATTTTGAGAAATTCATATATTTAAAATTATTTAATAAGCATATTATAATTTTTTATGACTTTTTTTTTTTAATTTATATTATTGTTCACACAAAAGAAACTTACCTGGGGCAGCAGAGCTTGGTTGAGATGTAATTGTAGAATTTGTTTCACTAGTTGGGAGTGATGGAATGGATGCTGCAAAAGAAAGAAATGCATAAAAATAGACTTTTGAATCCATGACTTATAATCATATAGCGACTTTAACAAAAGAATGTCAGAAATGTAAAAAACTGCTTTTCGAGATAACATATTGAAATGATAATAATAAACCCCATTTTCTTAAATTATATCAATAGATAATAGCTAAATGGTGGTTGAGTGTTCTTAATTATAAGTTACAAAGATTGCTATTCCATCTGGAAAAAATCTACTGTTAAAGGTATTTTGCAATTATGATTTCCTTTTTCTTATTTTTGATTTCATTTATTGATTGGGCATGGAATATCGCGAATTTTGATGACCAGGCTAGGAAAAATTGCAAATTTTGTCATCCAGGCTAAGAAAAATCAAAAATTTTTTCCATCAAACTTGAAAAAATTGTGAATTTTGAAGATCAGGCAGATAAAAATCACAAATTTTATCGATCATGTGAGAGAAAAAAAAAATTGTTTGTGAATTTCATTGATTGGTTTCATAAAAAACTTGAATTTTGTTGATCAGACACAGAAAAATCCCGAATTTCATCGATCAGACATGGAAAATGGTGAGTTTTACTGATTACCATTAGGTTCCAAAAAATCGCAAATTTTGTTGGTTGGCCACGAAAATATCGTGAATTTTATCGATCACATACAGAAAAATTGCAAATTTTGTTGATCAGGCAGAGAAAAACCACAAGTTTTGTCAACCAGTTTCTAAAAAATAGCAAATTTCGTCAATCAGACTCGAAAAAATCATGAATTTCGTCGATCATGTGAGGAAAAATCACAAAATTTGTCGATCAGGTGCAGAAAAACTGCAAATTTTGTCAGTCATGTGAGAGCAAAATCGTGACTTTAGTCGATTGTGAGAAAAAATGTTGAATTTCATTGATCAGCTTCATAAAAAAAGCAAACTTTGTTGATCAAGTGGAGAAAAATCGCAAATTTTGTCGACCGAACAAGGAAAAATTGTGAGTTTTATTGACTGGACTCTGAAAAATTGCAAATTTACATTAGTCAGCCATGGAATATAGCAAATTTTGTCAATTACACTCGGAAAAATTGCAAATTTTGTCAATGGGCTTCATGAAATTCATGAAATGTCAATTTGATTTCATTGTCAATTGGACAATGATAAATTGCAAGTTTTATTGATTCTGTTCTGAAAAATTGCAAATTCTGTTGGTTGGGCATGGAAATATTGCGAATTATGCTGATCACACGCAGAAAAGTCGACCAGTCTCTGAAAAATTCTAAATTTTGTTGATTTATCTAAAATAAATAAATAAATAAATAAAATCACAAATTTGTTGACCAGACACAGAAAAATCGCGAATTTTGCCGATCAGGTATGGAAAAATCTCAAATTTCGTTGATCAACTTTGTAAAAATCATGAATTTTGTTGATCAGGCGA
Source organism: Maratus speculifer (assembly GCA_964019185.1). NCBI lineage: Eukaryota > Metazoa > Arthropoda > Arachnida > Araneae > Salticidae > Maratus > Maratus speculifer. The sequence continues at coordinate 194,447,067 of OZ025295.1, read as the reverse complement.
TGAAAAATCATGATCTCGATGATGATCGAGTTTCTCAATAGACTTCATAAAAATTGCGAATTTTGTTGAGAAGCCATGGAAAAATTTGTTAATTTGCTTGATTGGTTTCATAAAAAGTGCAATTTGGTTGATCAGGTGTAGAAAAATTGCAAGTTTTGTTGATAAGCAGAAAAATTGGGAATTTCATTGATTAGGCTCCTTTTGTCTAATTTCTTGATAAATTTCACTTTTTTTCAGCCCTAGCCACTAAGACTTTTTATTGCACTGTTAATAACACAAAATTTCGTTTCCTAAATAAAATCAAGGAAAATTATATCTTGAAAATAATCCTTGCAATGCCTGTTATACATACAAACGTAAAAACTACTGATAAATCCTTAGCAACTGAATTGGATATTTTAAATGGGTAAGGAAATCTAGATGTTTACTCTTTCCCACTTCCTTCTGAAACCACATTTTTTTATCTAGTCATAGGCCATATATCAGCTCCTCGAAATAGAATTCTCTCGGTGTTATTGATGTGGCCCTGAATCGCCCATACTTTTTATCTATCCCCCAAGACCATATTTCTTATCTAGTCATATGCCACAGATCAGCTCCTCAAAATAGAATTTTCTCCATGTTACTGATGTGGCTCTCGATCACCCAGACAAATTTGTAAGTGACCCTTCACTTGAAAAGGTTGTTCACCCTTACTTTTGTGTTAAAGGAAAAAAAAAAAAAAGAAACTGAAAAATGTACTATTTATCCTCATTTTCTTCTATATAGAGGAGTATCATTGCATCATGGATACCATTATTTCTACTTTTCACACAATAAGACAAACTGCATAAGACACATATGGTGTTCAAGAAATGCCTGAAACTAAAAAGTAATATATGAAGATTCCAAATAGCTTTCCCACAAGTATGTAGTATGGAAAATTATGTGAATACAAATAAAAGAAAGTTATGTTCTGCATATCTGTACACAATGGCTAGGAAAATCTACTGCATGTGCAAGGCTGAAAATTTGGCTAAAGATAGTAGCCTTCCTGATGCACTTGCAACTCTTTAATAATATTTAATAAGTTGAGACAATAATGGACTTTCATCAAAAACTCACCCATTTCATTCATGGCAGCAAATTTATAAATAATTCTTCACTTTGAATTCCTGAGTTTTTTGTTTAATCTTTCCTCTCATATAAAGACTACTGTTTTTATGCAAATGTTTCACAATATAGAGTTTTTAGGTTTAGGAGCCACTGGTTTCTTCCAGATTTTGGGAATCTATACCTATACTCTACATATATAGTAGATCACTTTTCATAGAAATATTTGATAAGTGGGGGAAAATCATTATAGGAAAATAGCATAAGGCACACATTGAATTCAAGAAATGCCCAAAAATAAAAAGAAATGTATAAAGATAGTAAGCAGTCTTCAATAGAAGTATTTAATATGTTAGAAGAATCATTGCATTATGAATAACATTATATCACTATTCACAGAGGAGGATATTTGTATAAAGTAGCACACAATAGAGTAAATGAAATCAGGGTTGGGTTTCTGCCGTGCCAGTGGCAGAAAGTGGTTATAACCGGCAGAAACTGGCATAAAGACATTCTGTGACATAATCTCTGATTTTTTTTTAGTAATATTAAATTTATTAAGTAGTTCATCCTTAAATAATTAGTACTTAAATAATTCAGAATAAATATATGCACACAAATAAAATATTGTGGATAGTTTTAATTAAAAAAAAAATTTGATTTTTGAAAAATTGAGTAACGTAACAGATATATATATATATATATATATTTTGTTACATATGCATATGTAATTTATGTTTAAACAATTATTTTATACAACTCAATATTTTATACTCAACATATTAAGAAATAATCTGGGGGCAGAAAGATTAACAAAATTAGTCCTATGTTATGGAATGCTTCGTGGAAAAAATACTAATAGTATATTTGAGTGGTAATTTGTTTCTTCAATATTGTAAAATAATTGTACAAGATATTTCATTAAATTTTCTTTGTCTGTGTAATATTTTTTGTGCTTCAATTATTTACTTATATGGGTGATTCTCAAAATAGGGGACAATTTATGTCTTTCGGCATATAAAAAAAATTGAGAGGTTTTCTGTCATGTTTTTATATTTAGATATGTTTGTCTTAATATTATTCATTATTTGCACTCAAGAATTACTCAATTTTTAGTTAAAAACACCTTAAAATAACAGAATAAATGTTCAAAATGTCATTAGCATGGATGTCCACAGCAGCTGTGCCTTATATATACTAGCTTTTTCAAGAGTTAATATCATGTTTATAAAATAAAACAAATGTTATTCTTTCTTTAAATTAATCAAGGAAAGAATTTATCCAATAAATTTCTTTTTAAAAATAAAATTATAGTATATAAAAAAAGAATTAAAGTTTGTCCTCCATATTCGATTTTCAAAACAAGGTCATACTAAAACAGCTGGTTATTAATCAAAATTTCATTTTCACATATGACAATAGTTTGAAAATATAAAGTTTCTCCATGGCAACAAGTAGTCATTTTAAACCGGAAAACCAGAAAATAGAAGCATGTATTGTATTTTAAGAACAGAAGTTGAATATTAGGGGGTTACATCAATTGTATGTCATTAGAATGGATAATAATTTTCATGTTTATTTTATAGTTAAAATTTTTATTTTATTTATTTGCATAGAACTTTTGTGTTTTAAAAAGCCCCAGAAAGGAATACTGCATTGTGATTATATTATGGCTCATAATCTTATTTAAATTAAAATTTGTCATTAGTATGGGCCGATATCAGTGTCATTAGCATGGTTTTTCTGTCCATGCTAAAGACTCCTATGTACATAAATGTAACCAGTGCTTATATTGTATCCTTTATAAAGTTTAATTTTACGCATAAATTTAGGTATTACATTTATTATCCCTAAAATATGCATTAAATCTGTAGGAAAATCACTAAGACAGCTTCTTACATTGTTAGTGTCAGAATGTTGCTCATGTAACAAAGTTTGCTCTTTGGTAATGTTTTTATTCTCCTTATATGTATGTATGTAAAAATGGAAACCATTTGCTGAAAAAGAAGGCTAATAAATACAGAAAAAAAATATTTTAAACAGGAAGAAAATAAAAATTTCATAATATATTTATTCCATACAATTTGTTTTGTCATTAGCATGGCTCAAAAAATACTAATTATTATTTTAAGTTAATTTTTAAATATTTAGCTCTGCTGACTACATGGAAAGTATACCTAATGCTATATTAACAACACCCATTTTTTTCAGAAATTTTGCTAACAGTAATTTTTTTAAGATTTCATTTTTGAAATCGTCCCCTATTTTGAGAATCACCCATATATTTTCACAAGAAATTGCATTATGTTATTTATTTAAAAATAATCTAAAAAGTAATTTGTTATTAAATCAGAATTTTTTGTAAATTTATTTTTAAAAGAAATAGCAATTCAACTGTAAACAATAATATTAATAATTAAACTTGTACAGTATCAGGTTATTGTTGTGAAAGTTTCTGTTTTTCAAGTGAATGAAAATTAGTGTTTTAAATAAGCAAGGTATGTATTTATATGATCGTTTTTAAACGTTTTGATACTTTGAATAACATTCATAATCTTATGTTTTAATTTTTAGCTCAATGGTTTACATATCAAATGTAAGTGTGAATTATGAATCATTGCTGAGTAAACTTCTTATTTAGTACTGTTTCTCAGTTTCTGCCAGTTTTTGCCACTTACTGGCAGAAACCAGTTTCTGCCATGCCAGTTTTAACTGGTTTCTACCGCTGGTTTTAACCACCCCGGCAGAAACTTGCCAACCCTGAATGAAATGTTTAAAACTAAAAAAAAGAAACATATAACGACTGCTTTCTATGGAACTAAAACATTGAAATTACTCTGCAATTTAGTTTCCAAAATGTTGTCAAAAGAAGCCCGGCCTATCAAATACTGATGTGATAGATAAACTGTGATGATTAAGATGTATAATTTTGTACAATCACCTAGCAGTCTACAATATTCTAACAACAACTCAAACTGTATGATAATAGTTGCTTTTCCTTCTTTGGAAATATGCAGCTTCAAAATAAACTATGAATTTTAATAATTAACTGCAGGCACTTTTCATGAAGATTTAAAGAATTAGTGAGGGTCACTAATGGTAATTTATTTTAGTTTAGACCATAATTAGCAAAATAATTTAAGGATATAATTTAATATTGAAAACACCTTTATTAGGCATTTGAACATTACATAGTATTCAATTTATAAATAAGATAAAGATAAAGAAACTTACTAATTGTACTTTTACTTGCATCAAATAACGATGGGGTTGAACTTGAAACTGTTGATGCAATGCTTCCTAAACTAAAGCCTGTAGATGTAGTGTTAGCTAAAACATAAATGAATAAATATTAATAGCGAGCTGAAATACCATCAAACATGGTAAGAAAAAATAATTGGTGCTTTTTGGTTGGACGGGCGACTGTGTTTATATACGTATATATATAAAATTGCTTAAAATATACAAGATAGAGCACAGAAGGATAAAAAAGCAATTTGGAAATTAAGGGAGGCTCATAATATTTAAGAGTGGTCAAAGAGCTTCCTGATGATGTATCACATGAGGGTTTTAGAAACTTTTAGGAATCCCTCTCCCATGGTCCACTTCATTCTCCCATATCCCCGATTTTACCCAAAGTCTCTTTGAATTTTTTATATTTAATAAATATTATTTATCAAAGTTTAATTTAAATTATATTTATTGTAGAAAATACTGCAATAAAAAAATAAATAAATAAAAATTGTGCACTTTTCTTTATCTCCCTCTCCCTGAAATTCAAATCTCCTTCCTTGCTTTAAATTTTAAAGTGTTATCAAATATGTAAAATTTTGAAATCATTCAAAAGAAAAGAAAAAAAAAATTACAATGGAAACAATTTTAAATTTAAATAATGTGCAGTTAGAAAAGTTTTTTTTCTTTTTAAAAATCAATTTTTTCATAAAATAAAGTTTTTAATCAATTTTTAAGAAAATTGGATAGTTTTAATCACCATTGAAAAATATTATTAGATACATAGGTTTAAAATCTGTAAATTGTTGAAATGTTAACAATAAAAAGAAGGGGGTACAGATGTTAAAGGCTGTAAATAAAAGTAAAAAAAGAGGGACAAATCAAAAAGAATTTAAAAATTCCAGCATCAACTTTATCAACAATATTGAAGAACAATAAATTGAGAAATTTTTTGAGCAGGAAAAAAAAAACTGCAAAGAAGATTAGGATGGTCGGATACCTGATTTAGAAGAATGCTTCATAAATTGGTTTAAACAGTACAGAGATCATAATGTCCTTCTTGGAGGTAATGAATTGAAAGAAAAGGCCAACAAATTTGCAAAAAAATGGGGCACAAGGATATTAAATGCAATAATAGATGGCTAGACAACTTTAACATTGTTTTTTGAAAATTGAATGGCAAGAGCCAAGCAGTGAGAGATGAGCTTGGTTTGGAATGGATTAAATATTTTCCTATTCTTCTGAAAGATTATTCCCCAGACAACATTTACAATGCCAATAAGACAGGAGTTTTCTTTAAAACACTACCAGAGAAAACTGCAGTTTTTAAAGGAGAAACATGTCACTAGGGATGCACTGAATAGTGATTTTGGCCGAATACCGAATATTCGGCCGACAGGTGAACCGAATAACGAATATTCGGCTAGCCGAATAGTAATTGTTGGGCCGAATACCGAATATTTGGCCAACCGAATAGTAACTATTCGGCCGAATACCGAATATTCGGCTTTCCAAATACTTTTTATGTTTCAAAGTTTAAAGGTATTAAAATGTTACTTTTTAAAATAATATTTAATGAAAGAAACTTACATTTTGATAAACAAGAGTATTTTATAAGAATATTTAGTTTTGAAAAAAAATTTGCTTTGAGTTATTTAAGAAGCACAATTATGAGACTTTTTTTAATTATAAAATTTTAAATTTCATGATTTCTTCTACGAATTAAAACATTTTAAAATCAAAGAGAAATAATGAAAAAATGGTCAAACAAAAACTTTATAATCTCTTAATTGTCCCTTTTCAAAAACTCAAGGCAGATTTTTTTCAATATAAAGTACAAATACTTTCAACTTAATTCTGAATAAAGGAATATCTAGCTCATAGTTCTCTTCTTATGAATGATTAGAGATGGGAATGCTCGGAAAAAAAAATGGAAAAATTGGGAAAAAAAAGCGGTTTTTTTCCGTAGGCTTATTTTTCAATTTTTCCGAACTGGAAAAATTGAAATTTCATTTATGAAATAATGTAATGAAAATTTTGTAATAGCTACATTCTCATACTTTTTATTTTATTTATTTTTATGTTGAGTGTCTGACATGAAAATTTTAATGTGGGTAATCTGATCTCTGAGCAGAAATCTGTTTGAGAAGACTTGAAAGGATCCTTCACATTTTTTTCTTGTTTGAAACACAAGAACCTTTGCAAAATTTCTCTTGAAAATAGACATTTCAGTAAACGTTTAATCAACAAATCGAATCTTTTGGAAGTGCAGTGATTGAAGAAAAAAAACTCATGCCATACAGCAGCTGAATCTTATTAAGTTGCATATATGTATGTAAATAACCTTATTAAAAATGTCTAAATAGGAGCCTAAATATAGTAATAATTTTTTATTCAAAAATTCTGAATATATTTTGTACAAGTACAGTAGACTCCCTTAAATCCGCACAGCTTGGGACCAGAGGTTTTGCGGATTTTAGAATTTTGTGGATTTCTGGTCATTGCTTTGTTTACATTTTTAAAAAAATAATTTGAATGTTATTAATAATGAAATCAAAAGTATAATGAATGCATACAATATACTAAAATATTAAAATAAGTAATAAGCTAAAATAATAAAAATTTAGATATTTTTAATGATGATTAAAATACTAAAAGGAAAGATCAAGTTAATAATCAATAATGTAGAATTAAATATTCATTATAAAAGAGAAAATGTGTTTTTCTAAATTATTCAATGAAACTTGCCTCATAAAGGTACATATCTAATTCACACCAGGATCATAAAATAATGAAACTTTATTTCCAGTTTAGCCAGACTTAATAACCAAAAAAGCTTGATTAATACATAAATATATTTGGTAAGATTGTGATTACCAATGATATTAGCAATATCTTTATTTTTTCAGAAATAAATTATTCTTTCATCATGCAAAAACATGAATTCAATAACCTTAACAAAAATTATAATTTAAAAATGTATGGAATCGATATAAAACTGAAAAAATCAATTTTTGCACCTACACCTGAACTGAATGTTTCCTTGTTTACATCCGTAAAATATGTGTGGATTTTAGAGAGTTGCGGATTTTAGGAGTGCGGATTTGAGGGAGTCTACTGTATATACAAAAAGTTCACAATTTCACAAAAACTTGATTACATGAAAAAAAAAATCTAGACATGTAATTAAATGTAACTTCTCTTTTTAAAAATTAATTCATGTGTAAAATTATTGCAATAATATGCTGATTAATGGAAATGATAAAATTAAAAATTCAACATAAAATTTTGAAGTATGCATTTATTACTTTAATCTATCTTTTCAAGAAGTAAGTATTGAATTCGTGAAAAATTTGACTTTCAGTTTTTGGTGTATTTAAAAGTTTTAGAAGGTCCTGAACACGTTTTGATGATTTTTGGAAAATATCTGTCTCTCTGCGAGTCTGTATGTGACAAATTTTATGGGCACTCTATCTCAAGAACTGATGCACATAATTTCACAAAACTTTAGATTCAGTTACACCTTGATATAAGCTCGAGATGTTTTGTTTAGTTATCAGTGTATATCGCCAAAATGATGGCGCTGCTATGCTGCATCATTCATAATTTCCACAATAGTTCTATCTCAAACTAATGTATGTATTTTTATAAAATTTCAGATTAACTTAATCTTTGACATAACTTCATGCTCATTACCTTTTCATGTAAACTGCTCAACAGATGACGCTGCTATGTTGCATTATTCATGATTATCGCAATAGCTTTACCTCAAGGATGATAAAAAAAAAAAAAAAAAAAAAAAAAAAAAAAAAAATACAGCTTTAGACAGTTTCTGATATAGATTAATGTTGTTTAGTTTTTGGTGTAAATTGCCCTATAGGTGGCACTACTATGTTGCATTTTTCAAGATTTCGTTATAGCTGATTAATTGAATGTTTTTTCAAGGTGTTGAATCTAAAATTGGCCTACATTTTGCCTCCATAATGTACAGTAATGCTGCAAAAACATGGGCAGTTTGCATTAGAAAAATACAACTGCAATTAAAAAAAAAAAAAAAAAAAAAAAAATATTTTATTACAAATAACTGTGTTTCAAATTATATTTTCCTTCTTGATTAAACCTTGAATTTTTGTAGTTTTCTAAAGCACAGTAGAAGTTTATCTCTGTATGTAATTGCTTTTGTTAATTCCTCAAATAGTGAGCATTTTCTATTTGTAGTGTTCTGTTTTAAGAACTTTTGAGTTCCACTCTTAGAAATATAAAATTACCATGCGGAAACATTATTGAATATGGTTTCTTACTCAAGAATAGAATACCAGATTTCAGGGGAAAAAGAAAAAAATTACATCTAATTAAGCTTAAAATTTTTTTTCTGGTTTCAGTGAGTAAAAATCTAACAGTCAATAAATCCTACGCTATTTTTTAGTTGCAGACCTGAGTAAGCCAAAGTAAAACTTAGTTTTGTTTGAATTTAGATTATAAAACTAAATCAAAACTTTTTTGAGTTGAGATTGGAAAGCTATACCAAAACTAAACATATTTTATAAAGGAAATAAAATTATAATTCTGAGAAAAAAAAGTAATAATGTAAAAAATATACATTTTTAAAACAAACAATGGAATTTTTGAATACTGATATTCATAATAATGACAAAACTGCAATAATTTCTTTAAACTAGTATCATTTACCGTATTTTCCGGGAATAACGCCGCACCGAGTATAACGCCACACTTGGTTAAAAATAAAAAAAACTAGTTTAACGCCGCACCGGGTATAACGCCGCGCCGGGTATAAGGCCGCACCGGGTGTAACGCCGCGCCGGGTATATTCCCACATTCATTATGAGAGCAATGAAGTAAAATTATTAACTGATATAAAGTAAAACATTTTGATCTTAAATAAATAACTTATCTTTTTTTGTTGTATAATTATTTCAATGAAACCGGAACCTCATCCATTCGCTGCGCCACGATTCCCGTTAACTTTTGCTAAATTGATAACATTCAGCTTAAATTTTGCAGGGTAACTGCGGCGCTTGCAACTCACATCTGAAGACATATTTAAGATATAACTTACCGTAAAATACCGTTAATCCGCCCCCCCCCCAAAACGTGACAAAAAATCGTAAAATAATTAGAGTGGGCCGCTTACACGGGATTCTTCTGCGGTCGTTTCACAAAATTTGCAGGCATGAATGATGATAAATTGAATGAATCGTGAATCTTTGGATGAATCATGAATTTTGATACTTGAAGCAATACTTGAAAAAATTCGCGTTTTTTTAAAATGTAAATTCTGTCGAAAAAACGCAGAAAAAAAGAAGAAATTTGTCAAAAAACCCCCCAAAAAGCATGAAATCAATTAAAAAATATCGAAAAAACGCACATTTCTAAAGATTCATGGTTTATTCATTTCATCATGATTCATTCCTTTCTCAACCATTCTTTTGACATAATTTGTACTTTTTTAAAGATTTTTTGACGTAATTCGCGTTTTTACTGCAATCTTTCGTCGAAATGTGGGTTTTTTGGCAATACTTCGGCGAAATTAATGATTTTTTTTGCGATCCTTTAAAGAAATTTGCGGTTATTTTTTATGATTGTTTGGCGAAATTGGCGTTTTCTCAGCGATTTTTTTGGAAGAGAGTCGCTTTCTCGGGATTTTTTTGAAATTTTTTATAAAGTGGGGAGTTGGCGGATTAACGGGATTTTACGGTATATCAGTAAATTAAAATTTTAAGCATCAGATTCTTTAACCTTAAAAATATAATTCCACGTGCATGTGTATAATTACAGCGAAAGCAACGAAAGTTTAAATTTGCCGATCGGTTTTCCAAAATTTTAAATTAATTAGTCCTACTTACAAGCCGCATCTAGTTATTGGCCGCACTTTTGTTTACAAAACAAAAAAATCTAGTTTAACGCCGCGGCGTTATTCCCGGAAAATACGGTACTTGAAAACTATACTTATGTAAATGGAATGCATAATTTATTTCATTCCAAACTGCAGACATATTGGTTTGGGTTTTTACATTAGGTCAATTGGTAATTAAACAAATAACTGAAAAATCATTTCAACAGAGACATGATATAATAAACAATAGCGTTTAATAAAAATTCTTAGGCTGTGGGGGAAAAAAAACTAAACTTCTTAAAGCAGGCTTTGTTACTTTCTTTTTATTTTGTAACATAAAGTGAAAATAATTTTCATTTAATACATATAAATGGGAAAAAATGTTTATTATTTAATATCCTCTAAGAAAATATAATTTATTTGGGAGAAACAGTCATGAAAAATAAATTTTTCCAATTTGCCCGTTTTTTTCCGAAAAAAACCGGTAAAAAACCAGTTTTTTTCCGCCACTTATATTTTTCCGGAAAATTTACATCTCTATGAATGATGGCATTTTCCACCCTTCCCATCATATCATATTTTACAGAAATCAAAGCATGTGAGTTGAAAATATAGTTATGGTATCCTATTTATTGTTAATGCAACAAACGAAAACACAAGTTTGACCTAGAGTGAGATGAAATACAATGTATTTAAGACTCAATAAGTTGATTATGATTATGGTTTCATGAACAAAAATTGCCTTGATAGCTATTACTATTCTCAAAATTTTTTCTTTCTTGTTTAAAGACTTTTATTTGGAAAAAACAAGAGATTATTTAAATATAATTTTCTCTCTAATTTAAATATATTTATAAATCGACAGTTAAAAGTAGAAATTGTGAAATTTTTTTTAGAAATGTGTTTTAAAGATTTTATTAAGTATTGGATTCACAGAGAGAGAGAGAGAGAGAGAGAGAGAGAGAGAGAGAGAGAGAGAGAGAATCAGTCGGAAAATTTCACGTTTGGTCGGTAAATAAAACAATACTAAAAAAAGAAAAAAATCAGTCGGTAAAATGTACGTTTAGTCGGGAAAATGTTATTTATTATAAGGACTTACAAATTGGAAAAAGAAAAAATCAGTCGGAAAATTTCCCATTCGATAGGGAAAATGTAAGATTAGTCGAAAAAATGGTATTTACCTACAAGGACTTACAAATAGGTAAAATGAAAAAATCAAACAAAAAAATGTACGTTCAGTAGTCGGAAAAATGTTATTTACTATAAGAACTTACAAATTTAAAAACGAAAAAATCAATCGGGAAAATTCCCGTTAGACAGAGAAAACGTACGTTTAGTCAGAAAAATGGTATTTACCTAAAAGGACTTACAAATTGAAAAAATGAAAAAATCAGTCTGAAAATTCCCATTCGATAGGGGAAATGTACATTTAGTCGGAAAAATGGTATTTCTCTATAGGGACTTACAAATTGGAAAAACGAAAAAATCAATCGGAAAAAATGTACGTTTAGTCGGAAAAATGGTATTTACCTATTAGGACTTACAAATTAGAAAAATGAAAAAATCAATTGGGAAAATGTACGTTTAGTGGTAAAAATGCTATTTACTATAATAACTTACAAATTTAAAAAAATGAAAAAAATCAATCGGAAAAATTCCCGTTCGATAGGGAAAATGTACGTTTAGTCGGGAAAATGGTATTTACCTAAAAGGACTTACAAATTGGAAAAATGAAAAAATCAGTCGGAAAAATTCCCGTTCAATCGGGAAAATGTACGTTTAGTCAAAAGCAATATATATATATATATATATATATATATTAAATTACAAAAACTTGTGAATTGGAAATTTTTTATTGTAATTAAAAATAAAAAATTAATTTTAATTAGAAGAAAAAGAAAAGAAAACAATTTTGAACAAAGAAAATTTATGTAAATTTGTTCTTAGTTGGAAATATTTCAGATTTTCTTCTTTTGTTAAAATCTATACAGATAAACTTTGATTTGTCGAATATTGTGAACTCAAAAAGCTCGATATGACGAAAAAATACTTATATACATGTTCCAGCGATGTTAATTTTATATGAAACCTTGATATTTTGAGCAAAAAAACCTTGATATTCCGAATTTTTTTCGTACACTTTGACTTCGAGCTATCAAGATTCTGTTGTATTGTCGAAAATTTTTTACTTTGGTGTGGAAATTTTAAGATATGCTGATTGAAGCGATGAAAGTTCTACGTTTTCTCTAGCTTTAAATTTAATTATATTAGAAATGTGTATCACTGAATTTAGGTCATATCCAATGAAAATTCAAAAATGAATTGCAAATATTTAGTGCTTTTCCCTATCAGTCTGGATATTTTCCAAGCTACAAGAATTTAATTTTTAATCAAAAATAATTATGGTCTTACTTTTCCTATTAACTACTTTTTCAATGTGAATTTTGTTTACTTTACGCAATTTTAATGAAAAGTGAGGGATGAAAATTGAAAACATCCAAGTACTTTGAATTTTTACATCGAATTAAACTGGATATTTTACAATCTATATGACTTTACTTCTATTAGAAATAATTCGTTCGTTTTCTTTTTCTTTAATCGATTGCATTCGATTGTTTTTTCATATTATTGCAACTACATTTTGTTTAGTGGGAAAAAACGTATTTGACACCAAATTTTTACGCAGCTTTAAAGTATGTCATTAGAAAAAATTTATAAATTTAAATTTAAAAAAAGAACTGTATTTTTGACAAGCTTTTGGTTTTTTAGATAGTACTTGAGCAATCAAATTTCAATTTTACTCATATAAGAAATACTACAAAGATTTTAACTGATTGTTGAAAATTAAAGAGATAAAACATTGTTTCCACTTCCAGGTAATACTTTGACACACCCAGACAACTTTAAACCTTCCTATGTGTCAGTTACAAATTAAAACTACGATTGCGCCTCGATGAGCATGCCTACGAATCCCTTATAACCAATCTTCTTAATATCTAATTCTATTCTGCTTAAACCATTGGTATTCTAGCTCATGATCATATAGCACAAAATCGTTAAGGCCATTAATCGTTATATGTTGCTATTCATGAGAATATTTTTGTATATATTTAAAATTTCAATATTTTTTGTATCAATTATGCCACCTCCTAAATGAAAACAACAAAAAATGCAATGCAAGTCGTGCAATTCGGTTTTGTCGAGACATTGTTTTATAGATCAACTGACCATATTTCTGCAGTCGTTTTAGGTAGGAACGTGAAATTCAAGAAAAAAAATCTGATAAACAAATAATTAATAACATATTTAATATATTAGAAAAATTCCCTTAAAGAGGTAAAGGAGGTAAAAAGTTTTTGAATATTTGGTATATCTCATCAGCCGTTTTAGATAGAAGTGTGGAATTGATGAAAATAAAAGTACTAAAAAATAACACAACCCTGCAAAATTAAAGTTTTTGAAAAATACAAAAAAAAATTCAATTGGTTTTGCGTTATTTGGTGTGCTGATTTTGTAAATGACCTCCATTTTTCCCCATCATGTCAAGATTTTTTATAAAATTGATATCAATATTTTTATTGAAATCATCTTTTAAAAGGTATTGTCTCGAACAATTTTACATATGCCATCTGCAATAGGGGTTTTATTCATTTAAATCTGTGTAAAATAATCGTTTCTTAGAGAGGCAAATTGGTTTTTCAGAAATCGATTATTTTTAAAAGTTTAAATGGATGAAAGTCACTGCTGCCAGACCGCATTTTTTTTTTAACCTAATGTTGAGTCTTATCACAACTGTCCCACTCACCATTGAAGCAAGGGTATTTTGAAAGCCTTGTTCACCAAGATAACTTTCAAAACACCGCAAATAGTCTAACAGAGGTCAGCATATTTTATTTTTTTGAGAACGAGAGCCAAGTTTACTTAGCGTTCTTTTAAATGCATATATTAACCAACTGGTACAAATACATACTGGCTTCCATGATAAAGGAAAACTTTTAAGATGAATCTATTAACAGCATCCATTCATTGTTACTGTAAACAATATTAAAATTGCTGTCCAGTCCCCAAACAGCTAAACAATAGACCCACTTCTCAAAGAACTTAACAGATTCCTTTTCTAATTTTTTTTCGATTCTCGTACTAATAGAAACAGGTTTCTTTGGCCAATAAGTTTTTTTCTTTCAATTTGAAGCTTAAATTTAAACTGACTCTTTCGAAATGTTCAGATCTCTAGTTAGATCATTAAGTTCAAGAGGAGAGAGGGACTGAGGAGAATAGCTTCTTAATATTCGGCATCGGATCCTTAAATTCTGGATATTCCTAGTCTGAAGACTCTGGTGAGATAACTGACAATTCAGTTGAAGGTACTAGCACATCAAGTCCATGAGGAATGGGATATGTGGTTGATGGAATGTTCATAAAAATCTAAGTAAAACTGATTTTTTCAAGAAAACGTGACATGATAGAACTTTTTCATTACTACTCTTTAAATTAGCACAAAAAAATATACAAGGTTCAGCTATCAGTTCTTTTATACATTTTTTTTTCATCGCAGGCCAGTGTAATTAACCTTCCTACCCTGAATGGGTCTAATCGACCCATAGCTATAATTTGTTTTATACAATTCGAACCAGAATTTTTTTTTCTTAAAGAAAGTTTAATAACAGATTCAGAAAAATAAGTGAATTAAATATATTAAAATATTTTAAATAACAATTCTGGTGTGAAATGTTTTTATCAAGATTAAGTAAAATTTGAACAGGGTAGGAAGGTTAAGCACATATTTCGGGACTACAGAAATTGCTCTTCTACTGATATACCACTCTTGTAAGGTCCTGACTTGGCAGAATGCCAAGCCGATTCCATTGAGACTTTGGGGAGAACAGCCTAAGAAGCCGAGATTGCTTCTACGTATTCATGGAAATGATATTAAATATTGTTTTCTACTTTTTGTTCTGAGTAAAATCTTATTTTAAATTAAATAGATTGTGCACCTTCTATCAATTATATATATATGTTCTCTTACATTTTTGTGATATTTAATAAAAGCATATATATATATATATATATATATATATTTTACTTTTATATTTATGGCTAAAACGCAGTTTTAACGATTGCTTGCCATCTGGCTATACAAGAAATTCGCCAATTCTAACAACCTAAATATTCAGGGCACATGCATATCATATTCTCACTGGGATTTACTTGACGCCAAAATGGCATTATTTTGCCGAATATGGTAACCCTGATATTGTTTTTTTTTATTAACTGTTTATTTACCTTAATTTTTCTTTTTTCAAATTATATAAAGTTTTTTTTTTTTTTTTTTTTTTTTAGTTATTAGTTTTTAAAATTTAATATATATATATAAGTTGTTTTATTTATTTATTTATTTATTTTTTTGAATAATAGAAAATAATTTAAAAACATATATTTAACCAGTATTCGAAAATGAAGTTTTCGCCAAATTGACGTTGAAAAATATTGTACAAAACATTGTACGTATATGATATCTGCGCCATATTCATATGTAATGCATGCAAGTAATATAAATAAATAATGTACACAATAATGCAAAAATAATTTTAAAAAATTGCTAATCTAGCAAGTTTTAAAATCAAGCCATGTAGCCGTTAATTCTAAAAAAATTAAGTTACGCTACATTGCGAGAAAAAAAGTTATTAAGTTAAATTTAATAATCATACATTTAAATCATCTTTTTTATTATATTTGTCTTTTTATAACTCATTTTAGTGTAACAGAATTACAATGTAATATTTAAAAACAGATAATTCAATTACAGAAACAAAAAGGTATTTGCCAAAAAAATTCGACATATCTAGGATGTTTAATAAACAAACTCATCTCGAGATGGTACGAACTTCCCCATTTTCGACATGGACTCGCTCTTTTTGCCCATGCGCAGTTCTGTCCAGGTTTCTATCAAACGTGGTTCATCAGTAAGTGAGTTAAAGGGAGTCAAAAATTCTAAAATATTGGCCATATTCTGGCGGCAGTTTTAGGTGGGGGTATGAAATTCAAGCTAGCAAGCTAATTTAAAAGTAATTTTACATGCATTTCAGAGATTTTAGAAAATTTCTCGTCTTTAAGAGGCTTAAAGGGAGGATATTGAAACTTTTACATAATTTCGTAATATACTAAAATATACTTAAATTTTATTGGTTTTGGAAATTCTCAATTTGGTAGGTTTAATGGGATGATGGTAAGTTTTAGGTCGTTTTACCATATCTAAACACAAATTTTAGTTAGGAGCGTAAAATATAGTATAACAAACCTACCAAAAAATTGTTAATTACAGTACTTCAGTGGTTTTAGAGCTATTTTGTCTATTCTATCGCCAATATCGACTTTGAAGGGATAATGTAAAATTATACGAATAAGACAATAGTAATAGTCAATTGATTAGATGTTAAGAAAGTATAGTTTTATTTTAATTTTATCTGTGATTTTTTTTATTCAATAATCTTTTAGAAAAACCGACTAGCGTATCGGGCAAACGCTGCCAATATATATATGTGTATGTGCGTTATATAAACATTTCATTTCGCAATATTCATCTAAATTATTCTAAATTACCGGCATATTCTTCATGTCCATATTTTTTAATAATACCTGTTATTTGTTTCTATTTAATTTCCCTTTAATTTTAAAATGCGTATATTAATAAATATCTCATTCAAAATTTTAACCTAGAGTTTTTAGTCCTTTATAAATTTTATCAGCTATCCAATCTATAATATTCTGAGAGAAGCTAGTTACTATTTTCGAATATTTGGAAAGCAATTTTGTTATTTTTATTTCCAATCTTAATTCTTGTAATCTATGTTTCCAAGCTTTTTTGATGCTCGGCTTTTTACCTCCAAAACACCACGCTACGAGGGTGACCCTGCGTCCAGCTCGCTATAATTTACCGTATCCTCCCAAAGGTCAATAGCGAAGGAGATCGAGAGATATGGGAAAATATGCGTTTTCGCCTGTTACTTAAAACCACATTTTTTGGCGAGAGGGTGGGACAATTTTCGCAACAAAACCGCAGAACAGAGTTTTAGATACTCCATCCGATATAAAAATTTAAACGAAGTTGATAACCTATGAATAACTTTCAATGGATACGATTTATATACGATTTCAAATTATAAATATCGAAATATTTCCGCATTGAAAAATCCCCATCCACTCCCTCAGCGCCAAGAAAGCTGAAAAGATGCAAAGGCAAAATAAATCATTATTTAAAAATATTTTGTTTTGCATAACCAATAATACTTTTGGAACAAGATAAAGTAATGTATATGTAACTCATTCTAAATAGTATTACAACTAACTTATGTATTAAAAGAATTTTATAATAACTTATTTTAATGGTACTTATAAGTACCATCGGTAGATAAAGGGTTAATTGACAGACGTTTTCCATTTTTTTTGGCAAGCATAAATGATCTTTCAGAAAATACATTCAAAGTTGGCATTTTGAACCGAATTTCTGAAGGTAAGGAAAAAAAACTATCCAGAGAGAGAAGAAAAATTTTTTGCTACACGATCAAAATTATTTATAAGTCAATAATATATATAAGTCGATTTATTTAATAAAAAATGGAAGACTCGTTTCAATCAGATATCGCTTCCATAGCCAGCTTTCACTATTTTCTTCCTTTACATTTAAAACTGAGTTAATAAATGTGTCAGAAATTTTGCGATTATTAAGCAGTATACTTGAAAACGGTTTAAGTATAAATGTGCCTCAAGAGAATAAGCTAATTTAACAACAATACAAAAAAAAAAAAAAAAAAAAAAAAAAAAAGTGGATATAATAGATATTGGCATCGGTCGATTACATTGTGTTTTATTCCAGGTTTACTATATCAACTTTGCGACTTTATGTTTAAAAATAAATTAGACAATATGTCAGAAACTTTCTCGTTTGTTGAGGAGGGAACTTAAGAACAATCCTGAGAGAAAATAAAACAAGCAATTAATAAAAGAAAAAAAAACATTTTCCAAAAGGATTAAAAAGTATTTATGGATATACAAAATAATTATTCCCTTTAGTAAATTAAAGTCTAATCTATGAAATACTGCACCAATATGTATCAAAACTTGATTTGGAAAATTCAATGCACAAAGTATACAAACACACATTCTTAGGACCTTTGTATTCAGTATAGCTTACAGAATCGCTTTACATTTATACAATTAATCGTTTTTCATTTTCATTTATATTACATCTTGGATCAATCAGTGGTGCTGCCAGTACCATCATCTGAGAGATGCTTTGAATCATATTTACTCATAAAATGAACAATTTCGTGCATTGAAACATACTTATGCTTTCCACTGCTTTGATTTTCACACATGATACTTTTACTTAAACACAAAGGTTTTCTGTACATCTTATCAGTTTTTAAATTTTCTGGAATGTATTTTAAAGCTGAAATCTCTTTGTTTACTCCACTAATGAATATATGAAATACCTCAATATTGTTTTGGCTATTTTTTTATTATGCGAATGACACGGATAATCACAGAGGAAAGTTATGGGATGGAGTTGTAATAGGTCATAAACTGAAGAGGGTTCAAAAAAATCTTTATTAGCATCATATAGTATATACAGGACATGGCAGAGAGCCTATTTCTGGCTGTGTCTCTAGACAGCTATTTTAAATTTAAACCATTGTTATAAGAGTAAATTTAAAAAAAGTTCTATACACAAAAATGTGGCATATTTTTATTGTTTTTTAAAGTACCAAACACACTTTTTATTTCGTTATACATGAAAATCGCTAAACAGAAAGTTTAAAGTAACATTCAAAAATTTCTCTTTCCCCTCAAAATTTCTGGTATCTTATACCTATTGTTCCAATGAAAAATTAAATCTTGATTGTCAGGTCTGCAGCTTACATGAAAATTGAAGGTATTAAGACTGCTCTTAAAGTTTTCTTTTAACTTAATTGACGATGCTCCTTTTCTACCCTAATTATCAGATTCCTTATTTTGAAAACTAAAACCGAAACTAGAGGTCAGCTAGGGACAGAATTTCAAGACCAGGCCCGTCCTGACTTAATTTCTATAAAAAATTCAGATTTTCCTCGACATATAATTAAAAATATTTCAATACCCCCTACGAGCTACGTTCGTCAACCCTGTACCGACTCTAAAAATGAGTTAATTTGATCGGATTTGTAAAGTTTGTGGAAAATGTAATTATAATAATAATAAAAAAATGCGATTACAAAGTAAACGAGTGTTTATTTATTTATTTATTTATTTTTGAGGAGAGTACAAAGACGAATCAGCTGCTATTAGTTGCTATTTTCTGTTTGATTAAGTAAGATTGTTAAAGATTTTCAAAATCAGCGAATATAAAATGTATTTAATTAACACAATCTTCCTTCTTTGTATTTTTAAACAATGCTATAAGGAAATTATTTTAAATAAGTGATTTTGAATGCTACGTTTTAAATCTGATGTAATTTTCAGCAAAATTTTCTTACTTTTCATAATATTCACGCAAAATTATGTTTATCGTTAGAAAGAAAATATTATTTGCGCTGTCTCAGAATTAACAATAATAGTTAAATTCATTTTTTCAAAATATGAAATAAACCTCTCGTGTGCGTGTAAATGCATTTTTTTTAAATTTTAACTGTTTGACAATATAATTAATTTGAAACTTTAAATTTGATGTAGCTCTCATTTATTTGCGACTTTTAATGAATATTGCTGAATTCTTTCTTTTACTTAAAAAAAAAAAAAAAAAAAAAAAAAAAAAAACTTTTCAATGTAGTTTTTTATACTTTAATTTTCAGTGTTTTCCACCTTTTAATATGTAATAATTTAATTTTAAAATGAAAGTTTTTTCCTTTTATAATAGCCATGTTTAAATACATTTTTAATTTGAAAGAAATCTTATTCCTTGCGCTGTTTATGCAGTTAGTAACAAGTTAAAATAATACCCTTTTCTAAAATATCTAAAAAATATCTTTCGAAATGCTGAAATTTAAATTTAAAAAAGAAATAAATCCTCAAAAAATGAGTCAAAATAAAGAAATAAATGCAGCTCTAATGTATAAGATGATCTAAAAATGTTTTAGATGTATAAAAACTCGTTTAATAATTTGAACTTTAGCATTAAATATATCTTAAAATAATTATTCGGTTTAAAAAATGTCTACATCAGCATGTTTTTCAATCATTTCTCTATAATACAATCAATTTTCATATTATTGTACATAACAGTTTTCCTAATGTTAACAAAAAAGATCAACAGTTTAGAAAAAAAAAAATGTTATAAGCGATGACAGCGTTTGGTTATTTTTTTAATATAGAACGATACTGCATTTATATATAAAATATGACAGTATATTTTATATTACCGTGCATTCGAAAAATAGAACATGCACAATAGCAACATTATTAATCACTTAAATACTTAGACTTTTAAGCATTCAAATTAACACTCATTAAAATAATTAATGTAGTTAATGCAGTTTAGAATAAAAGAAAACAAAAGGTTAAAAACATCAAAACTTTTGAAGCTGTATAATAAAAACAGACTTTTGAAAACGTTTCTTTCTAATGTTTCCGGACACTTTAGTAACGGAAAAGAGAAAAACATGTTGTCATGTGACAAGAATCGCTTATATCTCGACAAATAGTTTATTTATTAAAAGAAAAAAATTA
Organism: Maratus speculifer; assembly: GCA_964019185.1. Taxonomy (NCBI): domain Eukaryota; kingdom Metazoa; phylum Arthropoda; class Arachnida; order Araneae; family Salticidae; genus Maratus; species Maratus speculifer. The sequence continues at coordinate 194,426,189 of OZ025295.1, read as the reverse complement.
AACCACTGAAAAATGGAATACTATGAACTACCTGTTATTGAAAACAAAAAGAATTTTTCAATTTTTACTATTTTTACTAGAGTTAGAAGCATTTTTGTCCAATCAGCTGATTGTGCCATGCCCCTTTGTTTACTTTTTCCCCGATTCACATCCGTAAAATTTAGCCTAGTTTTTAGTTTTATGAACAAAATGTTATTTTGCACTGAAATTAATTTTTTTGATTTTGCAAAACAATACTTTAACTGTAACTTTTAACTGTTTCTTTAAGCGTTTGTTTATAATGTATTTAGAGGAATTGCTTTTTGTCCCCAATCTTTTTAGCGTAAATTAAAAAATAATAATATATTTAAAATATTAGAAATATTTAGTATATTTAACAAAAATTTGTACAATAAGAGGTATTTATACCATGAATATTTCTAGTAAAATTAAAAAAAAAAATTCATTAGAAAATACAAAATGTTACTTTTGAGAAGATTTTTTAAAAATTCAGATACTTCACGTCCTTTTGCATGAATTACTGTCGAAGCCACATATTTTATGTGAATTTACCATAAAAACATAAAACACTTACATATAAGCTAGAAATGATAATATGTCCCTTAATAGCTGAAACTGTGTCAGTAAGAAAATATTAAGTAATTATAACCACTGTATAGTTACTAAAACCTGTTTTTCTCAGAATGAATATTTTCGTCGTTTTCATGATTTCAAAATGTTCCATGTGAAATTCTTTATGCCCAATTTTTATGATTTTTTGTTTAAAATGCTCTTTATGTATGTGTTAACAAATGTTACTAGAAATAATTTTTTAGATGCATGTAAATTTTTTAAATTTCAGTTATATGAAATTTTTAATGATTTTTTAACGGAAAATACAAAAGAATTAAGTTAAAATCATTTTTTTAAATGTTTGAGAAGTAATATGCTAAAAATGCTTAGTAACATTTGTTAACACATACATAGAGAGCATTTTAATCAAAAATCAGAAAAATTGGGCTTAAAGAATTTCGTATGGAGCATTTTGAATATTGCCATTTTTTGTTAATTTAAAAAAGAAAAATCTGTATCTCAAAAACTATTGAATATATATATATATTTTAATGTGAAATAAGGTGTATATATATATATATATATATATATAATGATTATTTCCAGAAATTAAAAAAAAAAAATTAGTTTTGAGAGTCCACTGTAGCCTTAAAATGTTCGTATTTCATCGGCTTTGTTTACATTTTTATAATGGTTGTACTTTTTATATTTTTTAATTGATGTATTTCAAACACACATCGGATTGTGCGGTATATTTATATTTATTTTCCAGAAAGTCATATACCAGGGGTGATTCTGGAAGAAATTTTTTTTTCGGAAATTCGCATCGCATTTTCGGAAATCGGCGGGGGAGGGGGTCGTGAGCCAGCCCCCCCCCCTCCTCCTCCAGCGATCTTCGGACAAAATCGGCGTTTTCCCGCTATCTTCAGTCAAAATCAGCAATATTTTAGCAAAATCGGCGATTTATTACGATCTTTTGCCGAAATCGGAGGTTTTTCCGCAATCTTTTGACGAAATCGGCGTTTACCCTTGTTTTTTTTAAGTAAAATCGGCGTTTTTTCGACGATCTTTAGACAAAATTTGCACTTTTACGCAATTTTTTCTCTAAAACGGCATTTTATTCCCGCGATCTTTTGACGAAATCGGCATTTTTTTCCGTGATCTTTTGATGAAATTGGCTTATTATTTCAAATATTCTTTTGACAAAATATTTTTAAGCGATCTTTTATCGAAAACGGCGTTTTTTCCCCGCGATCTTTTAACGAAATCGGCGTTATATCCGCAATCTTTAGACGAAATCGGCGTTTTCCCGCGGTCTTCAGAAGAAATCAACGTTTTATCTGCGATATTTGGAGAAATTGCCGTTTTTTCCGCGATCCGCACAGGAAATTCGCGTTTTTCATCTATCTTTTGACAAAGTTCGTTTACAAAAACATTGACGAAATCGTCGTTTGTCCACGAAATATTAACGAAATGTATGCTATTTCGGCGATAATTTCACGAATTTTGCATTTCTACGCAATTGTTTTTTCCGCGCACAAAACCGTACAAGTTCGCAACTATGCGGAACTGATAACTCAAATTCACATTTTCGGACGAGAATCACCCCTGTCATATCCATTTAAAATGGTTCGTATTTCATCAGCTTTGTTTACATTTTTAAAACGGCTGTACTTCTTATATTTTTTAATTGATGTATGTCAAATGATGTATGTCAAACATGATGTATGTTGGCTTTGTCTAAATTTTTATAACAGTTCCAAACGGCCCGGTTAATTTTTTTTGAAGGCCCGTCCCATTTGCTTTGTCAATCGGGTTGTCCTGACCAGTTTAACAGGTTTACCTCATGTAGTCGTATCGGGCCGGGAACGGACCTCGGGTCGAGCAGATCTCTACATGAGCCCATGACAGTAATCTAGGCCATTAACACACACACACACACACACAAAAAAGACTATTCACCCCTTTCTTTGAAATTTTTTTTTTCAGAAGTATTTATTTTTTGCACAAAACTGGATAAATTTAGTGGAAAGATAGTTTACTTATTTAATATTACTTCTTTAATATCTGATTGAAATTAACTAAATTTTCATCTTTATTTTAAAGCAAGATTCAATTAAAGTTTAATATTATTTGTAAAGCAGAATCTAACTTTATTAAAGGGTGTGTCCAATTTTTATTTAGGAAATCAGGATTTCTATTCATTTCTTATTAAATTCTTACACTAATAAAGAATATGTCATTATAAGATAAACTCTTATTTGTTTTCCACATTTTAAGTGTTTTTTATCGGGGCACTTTGATTTTTTTTAAAATAATGCAATTAGGCATCAAAATGGTAACAAGCATAATACAAACTATCTCTCTTTAATCTTGCCTCACATGTTATTTAAACTGGTAAAATCCATTATAGCGAGCCCCTTGCAGTATAGCGAAATAAATATGCGTTATGTAAATCAGATGTTGACATATTTTTCTCAAAAGCGTAAATAATTTTTAAAAAGTTTTTAAAATTATTTGTCTCATTTTTACACTCTTATCAATTGCAAATAAACATTTGTATTGTAAATTTCAGGAGAGTTAAATTTTCAAAATAAAAAACTAATATTTAATTTTAATAACGTGATAATCAATAAATATTTTACTTGCTGCATATATTTGTATATCATGCAATTCCAAGATTTAAACAAAAAAAAATTTTAATTAAAAATTGTCTTAAATATTTTTTATAGATTTATTCTGGCTCAGTAAATTTCTCCGTTATTAAAGATAAAATATTTATTAGGAGAAAAAAAGTACAATTTTAACAATAGTCACTTATTTTTTACACGATTTCTCCTTTGGTGTTCAACTGAAACATCACTGAAAAGCGCGTAATACAGTGCTTATTTTCTTCACTGAAAAAATGCATAGAAATACGGCCCTTATTTTCTTTATAAATAATAAATTCATTTAGCCAATCGAGCGATAAAAAGCCTAAATCAATCACTCACAGAAGCATTAACCCCAAATCAGTTCCAAGTTGAGAGAAAATTTAGAATAGGACTTCCATTGTTCGAGGACCCTACCAATTAACCCACGCAGAACGCAGGCATCCCGCTACGAGGTATGGGCTTCTTAAGCCACTCCCCCTCTCGAGTGATTGGCTTAGCTGCCCATCTCTAGATGTACTCCTTTCACTGATTGGTTTATTTCTGTACAACGTCGATATCTATTCTCTGCGAATCTAACAAAAAGCAGATGCAGTGACTTCGGAGCTTAGATTTCTGTCTTGTTTGAAATGTTTCAACATACATTATCTCCTGTCTATGACACTTGTAATTTTCTAAATTTTCTTGTAAAAATCATATAGTATAACATAATGATTCGTTCCAAAGAATCAAGGGCATACAAACTTTTTCATATGTGAGACTCATTTTAATTTTTCATGTTTGATGAATAAACAACTCAGAAAACAGACTGTCTCCGTTTTTGGTGGAGAAATCCCTGGATTATGGAATCCATTGCCTTGCTACACTTACGCTCTGATTGTATATATTAATAGTACGACTGCAAAACAACCACCTTGTATTCTCAATTTCTATTCTCTGATATCAGCTATTATCAAGAATTTCATACAAGTTGACTAGATATGTCGACTGCAGAAAAACACAATTCTTCATAAGCCGCCAGGATTCCATGAAATTAATGCATGACATTTTATATGTATATATATATATGTATGTTCATACAGATACATACATATATGTATGTATATTATAGTCGGTATTTTATTTTTCATACTACTCGGAAATTTTCCTTCTTGGAGTCGGAAATTTCTGAGTCTACACCCCCCCTACGCAACAAGGGTGGTTTACGCCAATGCATGAAATGCTTGGAAGATGCTGACTTTGCCACTATTTTTCGAATAGAAAACCTGGTTGAAGAACAATTTCAAAAGAGATGTCGCCAGGCCACAATACTGAACTTTTTAAAAAAATTCTAGCGATGTAAGTTCATTTTTGTATTTACTAATTTTTTTCAATTTAATGTATTTGTTTTTCAACTTTAAAAACTAAAATTATCATTCAGAGATTAGACAGTGTCAACTATCATTACATTTCTTTTTTTTACTTATTCTGATCTATTATTAATCTAATTTTTATAATATTATTCTAAATCTTGTGTTTTTATGTGATTTTTTTATGCTTTAGGTATGACCTTGTTATACAAAAACTCGATATCTTTAATTAATTTTTTTTTAGCATCTTTTTGACTTTGAGATATCTAGAATATACTGTATATGTATGTATCTATAGAGCATGCCCCAAAGCAGAATATGCATAAATTTGCGACTTATGTCGCAGAACAACGAGCTTCTCTGCAGAACATTTCATGTAATGAGTTAAGAAATTCACCATTCTATCGAAAGAGAGACCAAGAGATTCACAGGTGTTCCGAATTTTCTGCAGACATGAGATTCTTCCGCGGATCCCTGATTTTCTGCTTTTTTGATTTTTTTATATTGTCAAAAGATCATGAATAATCGCGAATTTTGTCAACAGATCGCATGGATAAAGATACGATTTTCATGAAAAAATCATGAAAAAAACTCAATTTTCGTTAAGGGTGTTCTTAAATCAAAAAGGGCAACTTTGTGACACATGCATTAATTTATTTTGGTTCGGAAATGCATGAAAATAGCAGGTGTTGTTATTCAGAAACTGTCTCATTGCACTCATTCTTTTGTTTTTTAAAAAACACAATAGATTTTTCATAACAAGCCTTCAAAGTTGACACTTTTGAGCCTATTTCCCGACGAAAGCAGAAAAACTGGTCGAAAAAGAGGAGAAAAACGGGTGATTGCGTCATCGAAATAACTTATAACTCGATAAGTAATTTAATTATCATAAAATGGAAAAATAAGTTCATTTTGAAATCGCTTTCCTAGTCAGGCATTAAAATTTTATAACTTTCTGTTAAAAAATGAATTTGTAAATGTGTCAAAACATTTTTTGCTTGTTGAGTGGATCAGTTAAGAACACCCTTAAAAAATCGAGTGAAAAACGTGATCAAACAATCCCAAAATCAAGTAAAAAACAAAATTTTCATCAAAAGATTTTAAAAAACTGATATTTTCGTCAAAAGATCTAAAAAAAAAGGGCTTTGTCGTCAAACAATTCGAAAAAACGCTTTTTCGTCAAAGTATTGCGAAAAAATGCTGTTTTTGTCAAAAGATCGCTGAAAAATGGAGATTTTTATCAAAAGTCGTGGAAGTATATCATTCACAGTATAAACTGTACTCGCAACTTCAACGTTCTACAACTGTAGTCGATAGAAAAACTTGTGCAATTCTCGCAGAACATTTTTGTTCAGCTTTTGTTGCAGAACATTGCAAAGTATTCTGCTTTGGGGAGAGACCATTACCAGACTGACAAATTTGCTTGAGGTGTAAGGGGCACAGAGACGCTCATCGTTCAGTCTTGATTCATAGTAGCTTTTGTTAAATAACCTGCTTTACATAACCTTCTGTTCACACTTTTGAAGGTCGTGTGATGTGTAATATGCCTGAGAGGTACCATTCCTGGTACAACTGTCATGCCCATTACAGTCTGCTGCTCATACATTCTACTACCTTGGAAACCAGGTCGCTGTTCATAGGACCTTCCGTTCAGTACTATCTATCTATCACAAGACTGAAAATGCTAATGTCGAGCCTGCCTGACGACTTCTGGTCATAATTTCTAACATTTTCAGTAATATAAAATTTCAATAAATTGTTTTCTGTCACATTAATGAGTTGCTATTTATGCTTTTTTTCTCTGCCTCATTCATAACTAAGGTATTTTCATCCCTATATTGCTATATGATTCTAAGTCATCTCTGTGCGCCCTACACCTCCTACAAATTTGTTGGTCTGGTAGTGAAACATCCCTTGTATATATATATATATAGGGTAAACAGTACAGTTATTGACACCTAAAATACAACTTTTCTGTTGTGAGACTCAGTGTGACTTAATTTTTATAGCTAAAATTTAACCAAATTTTAATTTAAAACCATTAAAGATGCTATTTTCTGATAATGCATAGATAAAACAGCTGAACCTAAAAGTAAATTAATTTAAAACAAGTTGGAAATTGCACTTGAAGCGTAGCAAATTAAGTGCGTTCGTACGATAATGAAGTTTTAAAAATATTACTTTCATATATCAATCTCATAAAACTGTAAATAGTAAATTACAATTAAAACGCTCATCAAACAATGTTCTCCCTATACCATTATGCAATGGAATACTTTTGTGTGGCCTTGTAAATCAATAACAAATGTTCTTTGCACCACAAATTATGTATGATGTATATTATAATATGTACTTTATAGTTGCATTTAAATTTTATTAAGTTCGCATGGGTGTAACACGATTAAAATGCATTTGAAACATTTTTTCCCTTTGACCGTAATGTAACGGAATACTTTTGATTGTCCCTGTAATTGATCTATGCATCCGATTTTCATAAAATTTGAAATATCTCGACAAAATTATGTAATAATTATGTATTTTAAATTTCAAACGTATAGAATATATTTGAAACTTTTTCCCCATTGACCATAATGTAATTGAATACTTTTGATTGTCCCTGTAAATGATCTATGCATCCGACTTTCATAACATTTGAAATGACTCGACAAAATTACGCAATAATTATCTGTTTTAAATTTCAAACGATTAAAATGCATTTGAAACTTTTTTCCCCATTGACCGTAATGTAACGGAATCCTTTTGATTGTCCCTGTAATTGATCTATCCATCCGATTTTCATAAAATTTGAAATGACTCGACAAAATTATGTAATAATTATGTTTTTTAAATTTCAAACGTATAGAATATATTTGAAACTTTTTCCCCATTGACCATAATGTAATTGAATACTTTTGATTGCCCCTGTAATTGATCTATGCACACGATTATCAAAAAATTTGAAATAACTCGACAGAATTATGTAATAATTGCGTATTTTAAATTTCAAACGATTAAAATGCATTTGAAACTTTTTCCCCATTGACCGTAATGTAATGGAATACTTTTGATTGCCCCTGTAATTGATCTATGCATCCGATTTTCATAAAATTTGAAATGACTCGACAAAATTATGTAATAATTATGTATTTTAAATTTCAAACGATTCGGTTGGGTAGTTTTTGTGTTGTTATATGCGGACGGACAGACGGACGGACTGAACGACCACTATAGGTGCTACGTATTATATAATTACGAACGCACCTAAATATAAATGAATGTAAGACAGAAATCATAGTTATTGGCATCTTCAAAAAAAACATCTACATGGATCCAAAGACAAAAGAAATCAATAAACTATTTGCATATCATTTTAATTATAATGAAATTAATTATATTAAGTGAAATTCATATGAAATTGACTTATTTTATGCAATTTAATAAGAAATGACTGAAAGTATAGAAAAACTACAAAAAGGCCATGACTTTTTTTTTTTTTTTCTTTTATCTTTACAAGAAGAAAGTTCTAGATTCATGAAATTTTTTTACTTCTAGTTTTTGATGGATTTATACATTTTAGGGGTCAGAGATACCAAAAAATATTTTTACAAAATGCCTGCCTGTGATGGTTTGTCTGTATGTATGTGACACAAATTTTGTAGGCATTATATCTCAAAAACTAATGCACAAAATTCAATAAAAATTTATATTCAGTTAGTCCCTGTTATAAATTGGTTCCGATTACATTTTGATGTCAATCACTCAACAGACAGCATGTGATGCATCTTTTACAATTTCTCCAATAGTTCAATCTCCAGAATTAATGCACGGATCAAACTGCAGATTCTGTTACTCTTGGTGCTTACATTTTGTTGTAAATCGCCTAACAGGTAGTGCTGCAATTTTTAAGGATTGCACAATAGTTTTATTTCAAGAACTAATGCATGGATTTTCATTAAATTTTAGATTCAGTTAGATGTTGGAGAATTTTGAAGTTTCGATGTAAATCAACCAACAAGTAGAGTTGCTATGCTGAATTTTGCATGATTTTAGTAATAGTCATAATCAAGATCAAGAACTAATGAAAAGGATTTCATATCATCAGAGTCCCATGATCAGCAAACATTGCTATTTAATTTTGGTACTATGATAGTGAATTTTGAACTACTATTAACATTTATGAGATAGAAAAGTAAGTTTTGGGATTGCTATATCTGACAAGTTTACCATTATACTGACTTGTAGCAGGTTTTTGTACCTGATTTACTAACTCAGGATATATTTTTTCTTCATGTCTTTTAAGAACATGACAATTAATTGTAAATTCCTTTGAACTATTGTTGTCACTATCATCATAATACTGATTGATATAAATATCTAACTCAGACGACTCTTTTAATCTCTTAATTTGGCACTTTTGTTCAGTTTCTAAGCTTTTAAATTTTCTGTTTTCTTTACTTCCCGTTTTCATTTTTTTGCTCTTTTTTAACATCTTGTTCCAATTCTTTCAAGTCATTACAATGGTGCTCAAACCATTTTTTTTTTTTTTTTTTTTTTTTTTTAAATCTTTTTCCTCTTAAAAATTGGGTTGATAATGAATATGTAACAATACGATCATACACTTAGTGATTGTTCGTACTGTTGATCTCATGTCTTCACTCTATATTCTTTGCTGCATATACAGTTGAACCCTGTTATAACGAACTTCAAGGGTCCAAAGTTTTTGTTCGCTATATCCGAACCGTTAAAAAATTTTAGAGTTTACAAAATATGTATATAATTACCTGATACTTATATGTTGAATAATCATGTATTAAGAAAAAAAGCGTAAATTCATTTAGATAGGATCATTAATGAATTAAATTGACTAAAATTGATAATATTAAACTGGCACAATACTAAATAAATTAACTAAAAAGAAATACAAATAGAAATACAGTAAAGCGCCAATTATCTAAACATTCAAGACCGACCCTAGTTCGGATAAATGTTGGGATAAACGAGCAGACAATTTAAAGAATGATCCTGACTATACTAAAATCTTTACATTTTATCGAGATTTAGGATGAGTAACACTAATTATTGGCACGTTAAAAAATCTTTTTATTTTTATTTTGTTTGTTTACTGTTTTTTCATTTAAATTTTCCTTTTTTTCATCATCTTGTGAACTCCAGAGAGTATAATTTAAGGTAAAAAGCTTTTGATTATTGCTTGCTTTAAAGATGTTCTTTTCAATGCTGTCATGTCTCGAATTATTCTTAAATACATTAGTTAAATAAGTTAGCTTAAATGCGTTATTGATTTACTATGACAGGAGTAATGGAAAATAACTGACGGGTGTGCGTGAACACACCTGCAGAATAGCTACCATAAAACAGAAACAATGCAGGTCTTACTACTATTTAATAAAGAGACATAGTTATTTTGCACCATGCTTTATTAGCCGGCATGCATTTTCTTATAAAATTAGAGTCGAAAACCTTTTTTCACATCAGCAGAAAAGAAAGAGAAAAAAAATCATGGTTGACTAGAAAAAAAGTTTGTTATAACCGATACTTAACATTCCAGAGGTTCGCTATAAAAGGGTAAAATAGCATTAAATACAATAGGAAAACGGTGGGACCAAAATTTTCATTTGTTGTATCCGGGAGTTTGTTATAAACCAGGTTCAATTGTATTCCTCACCAAAATGAATGTGTAACAATACAATCATACACTTAGTGATTGTTCGTACGGTTGATCTCATGTCTTCACTTTATATTCTTTGCTGCATATATTCCTCACCAAATTGCATCCTATTCTTTATTAGAGTGATAGCAAAGATAAATCTATACACGGTAAACAAGGTTAGAAATTGGGAATTTTAAGAAAGGCGTCAAATGATGTTTAGAAATTTTTTTCAAGGTGCCAAACAACATTTTATGGTTGCAATTTTACATTGCATCATATTTTCTCATTTCTTTTTGCAACTATATTAACAATAATATTGTTTCTATTTTTAGATGTTAAGGCAGGGAGAGGATGCATATATTAAATACTATATCCTTACCTTAATTACTAAATCAAAATAAAAACTGGCTTTCTATAAAACTGTAAAACCTGATTTAACTACAATATATAAATTCTAGAAAAATGTTTAACTTTTTCTTTTAAATGAAGCTAGACTATGAATAAAAAAAATTAACAATACAAAATATGAAATTACAAATAATACAAAAATTAAAACCATTATATTTAGATTTTTAAATCAGGTGTTTTATCTTGACCATGCATTACACCGGAATACCATAGATTAAAGGCTTTTTCAACATTAAAATCTTTCAATTAGGGTCCATATAATTCTAGAAATGTGGTTTTAAGTTCAGTTTTATCTGTCATTGGTTAAAATGAAGTTAACTTAGATTTGATTGACAAGTGCATGGGAGTTTTAAACCATGCTTTCCGAACACTGTGTCTGAGAGTTTTAGGGACACATGGCCTTGGTCCATTTTATCAATCATAGGTTAAAGTCAAGTCAACTTAAAGGTGATTTTAAGAAATAGCAAGGGTTGTCTTAAACACATAATACTGTCCAATATTTGATGGAAAACAGGATTCTACAAGTATGTGTGGCAGGGGGGAAAACATAAGCTAAATTCGGAAAAAAAAAATTAAAATGAAGAAAAACTAGGCATCAAAATTGACGAATAAATATGATTTTGTGGTCGCCAAATGCAATAATTTAGTTGCATTTGGCAACTAACGGCTGCTAATTTCTTACCCTGACAGTAAAGAATGTGTATTTTCCCTTCTGGCACTTTTATTTTGATTAAGACTTAGAATCGGTAAATCTAATGTAAGCTCAGCTAATAAGCTAATTGTGTTTCTTCAACTTTTCAAAATGCTTGAATTAATAACTTCAGTTTCATTTTCAGTACTGTGCTACTTATTCTTGCAAACAAGACAGCTTCTAGGATATTTTTAAACACTTTGATACATAAAATAGTTGTGTCTGGAAGAATAGCAGAAGAGTCCCCCCCCCCCCCCCCCTCTAGGCACATAGCTCCATCATAAGCATTGCAATGCTACGGTCATATCTGACATTTTTAAAGCTATTTTTTATCCAGTCTTCGTTAATTGATGTAATTGCTTCTTGAAGAGCTAGTGCAAAATATTCTTTTGTAAGCATGTTACCTAAATATTTGCTATACCATTCTAAAACGACTGCCTTCCATGCTGTTTTTAAATCTTTGAGTATTGTAACACTGCATTGCTATAGGATTTTAATTGAATTTTGGTATAATAAAACAAGAATTACACCCTCTTTTCTATATATATATATTAAAAGTAGACAAGATTCACCAATGGATTTTATCAACAAAACAATAAACCAAAACGAAGAATTAAATTGAATTATAGTAAACAATATTAACCATTTGAAATTAACCATTGAATTTAATAACTTATAGCACATTGAACATGGAAGGAAAAAAGAATAATATGAATACAAATGAAATTTGTAGAACCAAAGCAGAATCTTCAGGTCCCAAATACTTTGGAACTACAAATGGAGTGTGTGGTTTCATCTTCGTATTTGCCATGAAAAAGCAAAACAATACGAATTTGGGACTACCATCACACAAAAACCAAATTATTAAACAAGGAACAAAGATATTTTACAAAAAGGAGTTGAAAGTAAGTAAAAATAATAGTTATCCATAACAAACAATAAAGATAAAGCTGAATGGAAATATAATTGAACCGGAAAAATAACAAATAATCGATATTAACATTAAATTAATAAAATGATTAAAATTAGAATTAAGAGATAACATTCATATTAACATATAACTTAAAGTACATTATTGTTACTTTAATCAGTAACATTTATTGTGACTTTACATGGTAAAAACTCATTATCTTAATATAGGATAATAAAAATTAAAAAATAAAATAAAAGATAAATAAAAAAAAATAATAGTAATAATATTATTAATAATAATACCAAAAATTATATCAATAACATTAAAAATAATTTGATAATTAAAATATAGCTATTTAACTATAGATATAACTAGACAAATATCCCTATATTGGTGTAAATTAAACAGTTTAAAAATTATGTTAAAATAAATAACCCACTCTCAATTTTTTTTTTTTTTTTTTTTTTTTTATAAGTAATTAACCTTTGCGTTTTTATCCAGACAACACCACCCTCCTCCGTACTCTAACATCTACCCACCCAACCAACCTATATATATATATTTTTTATTACTTTTTAACATTTTTAATTTTTTATTATTATTTTTATGTTTTATAATTTTTTTATACATTTTTTACGCTAGGAATTAATTATAAGATCATGTAATATCTAATTATAAATTAAAGAATATATGAATTTTTTAGGATAACCATTATTTATAGCATCATATACAAGCTTTTTAATATTAGTATTAATTAAATGGGAAGAACATAGACATTTTATTCTATATAAATGGTTAAGTATTATATTACGATATACAGAATTATGAAGACATGATTTAAAATTAGTAAAGGTATTAACTTTAAAATTAAATTCTTTCCTTTTGTCATAAATATCAGTTATAAATTTGTTCTCTTTTAATATAATTTTAATATCTAAGAAATTGATTGTATTATTAAAAAGTAGGTTTTTTGAAAGTTCTAGATTAGAAGGATAATCAACAGGGAATTGAGATATACAGGTGTTATCAGTATCAATTAAAATTACATCATCTATATATCGATATAAATGTATTGTATTATTTAAATAATGACGTTCATAATAATATAAGTCAGATAATACACTAGATGTACTACCACCTTGTGGTATACCAACATTTTGAATATATATATTGTTATCATGCATGATAAAATTATTATAGATAATGAAATTAGTTAAGGTATGAAAATAATCAGAATCGATATTATGTGATATGTCCAACTCGTGTTGATATTTTTTAAAAAGCTCATTTATGATATTATGTAAATCCGATAAATCGATATTATTAAATAAATCTTTAAAATCATAGGTAGTGATATTTTTTATACATTTAAGATTTTTCATAATATGGACCAGTTCATAACTATTTTTTATGCAATGTGTATTATCACTTTTTTTTGTAATATTATATATTTGATTAAGAATTACTAATAGAAGTTTGTTAGCAGCATTATTATAAGTATTGCAACCAATTGTAACAGTTCTGAATTTAACAGGATGCTTATGAAATTTGGGTATAAGGACTAGATAAGGATATTTAAAGTTAGTAGGGTTAATGTCTAATAATTTATAGAATCCTTTAATTTTACGATTATTGGCAAGTAAGTTATCATTAATTATTTGGAATGTGTTATTATTAGATATACTAGATTTAAGCAGTTGGTGATAATAAGATTTACAAATAATGGCATAATTATTAGGAGATTTATCAACATAAGTTATTACAAAGTTTTGTTGTAATTTATTGATTTGCTTAAACAGATGCTGTGTATTTACATATTCTAGGTGTGAAATATTATATTTTAAGGACCTAGTTAATTTATCGATAACTAATATTTTCCATTGATTAAAATATTCAATGGGTTTATTATAATAAATTGCAAGTTTATAAATAAATATATCTATATCATATGTAAATTGTTTTATGATAGATTTAATGTTTAATTTGGATGGAATTCTGTACTTGGTCCCATAACCCATAATTCTTCTAAGTTGTAAATCATCTACAAGATTAAGATTACCAGTAATAATATGTCCATGATCTTTATTTATATATTTTTGTAGAGAGGGGTCATTGCATTTACAGGGTATAGTACTAGCATCAAAAGAAGATTTAGCGAAAGAATTATAGTTAAAAATCGTTCTGCCGATAGAGATGGGATACTTAAAGGTTTTAGAAACATGAATATTATTAATAGGAAATTGACAGTTTTTATCATTTAATATGGAATTAATATTGATTTTATTAAATATTGGATTAGAAAAAGTAATTACCATTTGAGTATTAGTTTGTAGATTTTTAGGTTTTTTTAGTAAATTTATATTGTAAAGGTTGACACGAGTCATAATGAGATCATAAAAAACATCTGAAAAATGTTTAGAGTAAGTTTTACTGAGAAAAATATTTAAATATTGTACTATATGTTTCTTTTTTATTCCAAAAATATATTTACGTATTAGAAACCAATTGTAATTTTTTAAATAATTACGATGCAGATTATTAATTTGTTGAATTATAATGTTTTTAGGAGTAATACTAGAAGATGAACCTTTTCCTCTTTTGTTACGTGTAGTTTTAGGATTTATAAGATGATTTAAACTATGATAAATGGGAGAATAATCTGTAGTATCATTTATAGATGAAAAAACTTTAACAGATCTTTTAAAAACCTCACTATTAAGACCATAAGGATAAATTGTATTATAATATTTCATATATGAAGACTCTAAATAGAGACGCTCAGATTTATTTTTCTGAATTTGTATTATTTCAATAGTAGTATTTTTAAATTTATGTTTATGAAAATGCTGTATTTCAGCTGTAGACTGTATATTTTTTGCTAAATTTTTATCAGAATCTGACCGATGTTGATTCATGCATATATGAAGAGGACCAGAAGTTTAACCAATATATTTCAAATTGCAAATGTTACACTTTATACTATAAATTACATTAAAAGCCTTACAAAAAATAGAAATATGAGGATCTGATACGATTTGTGACTGAGAAGCAGATGGACAAGTTTTACATCGGATATCAGAACATTTCTGAAAATATAATTGAGGAGGAGGAGCATGTATATGGAAACTGAATGACGGTCCAGGAGTAACCCTATTATTGCTCCTGTACCGGGCACTACACTGCAAAGAAGCATTGTGTATCTTGCCAGGATCGAGATTTTTACTAAGTACTGCCATAATATAAGAGATAATACAAATATAATAAAAAGATAAAAATAGAAAAATTACAATTAAATAATCGAGTATCTTGACTAATATAATTTACTAAAGAAAAGGATCTAGAATAATACAACTATAAAATGAAAATAGATACAATATGTACAAAGCTTTAAAGCAGTACTCAAACCTCCAAAAGGAAACAATACACGACCATAATACTACCATCCCACACCACATATAATAAGAATCATAGTACTCACAGTACAATAAATGCAAAATCACAAAATCGACTCATTTAAAAGTGAAAAAAATCACCGTACATAATAATCCACAAACTTATCCAATTAACATCTCAGCACAATGCTCACATTGTTACTACATTTCACATAGGCTTAACTAATCATAATTTCAATGTATTTATTTAATATAAAGAAAAATAATAAATAATGATAATTTCAATGTATTACTTTAATATTAAAAAATAATAAATAATGAATATTGATTTTGACATTTAATATACCATATATCAAGACAATGAATTAAACATAATAGCAAAATTAACAGTTAAAATATTATAAATATACCACATATAATATTCATGATGAAACGATTTGCAACTCTTAATGGAAATCCTATTAAATGGCAACGGAAAACTACATTGTAGAAATATCACAGACAATACACAAAGATTATGCGGATAGCAGCAATTACCTATGCGCACCATATTTATAAAATTGCTATTAGCAACGGATGTTATATATTAATTATATATAAGATACCACAATAGGAAAAAATTCATTATGACTATTCAAAATGAAAAGATATCAAATATCAAATTGTATACATTCATAATTACACGCGCGGAGCAGCATAATAATTTGAATGCTAATATAATACCATTAAAAGTAGACAAGATTCACCAATGGATTTTATCAACAAAACAATAAACCAAAACGAAGAATTAAATTGAATTATAGTAAACAATATTAACCATTTGAAATTAACCATTGAATTTAATAACTTATAGCACATTGAACATGGAAGGAAAAAAGAATAATATGAATACAAATGAAATTTGTAGAACCAAAGCAGAATCTTCAGGTCCCAAATACTTTGGAACTACAAATGGAGTGTGTGGTTTCATCTTCGTATTTGCCATGAAAAAGCAAAACAATACGAATTTGGGACTACCATCACACAAAAACCAAATTATTAAACAAGGAACAAAGATATTTTACAAAAAGGAGTTGAAAGTAAGTAAAAATAATAGTTATCCATAACAAACAAAAAAGATAAAGCTGAATGGAAATATAATTGAACCGGAAAAATAATAAATAATCGATATTAACATTAAATTAATAAAATGATTAAAATTAGAATTAAGAGATAACATTCATATTAACATATAACTTAAAATACATTATTGTTACTTTAATCAGTAACATTTATTGTGACTTTACATGGTAAAAACTCATTATCTTAATATAGGATAATAAAAATTAAAAAATAAAATAAAAGATAAATAAAAAAAAATAATAGTAATAATATTATTAATAATAATACCAAAAATTATATCAATAACATTAAAAATAATTTGATAATTAAAATATAGCTATTTAACTATAGATATAACTAGACAAATATCCCTATATTGGTGTAAATTAAACAGTTTAAAAATTATGTTAAAATAAATAACCCACTCTCAATTTTTTTTTTTTTTTTTTTTTTATAAATAATTAACCTTTGCGTTTTTATCCAGACAACACCACCCTCCTCCGTACTCTAACATCTACCCACCCAACCAACCTATATATATATATTTTTTATTACTTTTTAACATTTTTAATTTTTTATTATTATTTTTATGTTTTATAATTTTTTTATACATTTTTTACGCAAGGAATTAATTATAAGATCATGTAATATCTAATTATAAATTAAAGAATATATGAATTTTTTAGGATAACCATTATTTATAGCATCATATACAAGCTTTTTAATATTAGTATTAATTAAATGGGAAGAACATAGACATTTTATTCTATATAAATGGTTAAGTATTATATTACGATATACAGAATTATGAAGACATGATTTAAAATTAGTAAAGGTATTAACTTTAAAATTAAATTCTTTCCTTTTGTCATAAATATCAGTTATAAATTTGTTCTCTTTTAATATAATTTTAATATCTAAGAAATTGATTGTATTATTAAAAAGTAGGTTTTTTGAAAGTTCTAGATTAGAAGGATAATCAACAGGGAATTGAGATATACAGGTGTTATCAGTATCAATTAAAATTACATCATCTATATATCGATATAAATGTATTGTATTATTTAAATAATGACGTTCATAATAATATAAGTATAAGTCAGATAATACACTAGATGTACTACCACCTTGTGGTATACCAACATTTTGAATATATATATTGTTATCATGCATGATAAAATTATTATAGATAATGAAATTAGTTAAGGTATGAAAATAATCAGAATCGATATTATGTGATATGTCCAACTCGTGATGATATTTTTTAAAAAGCTCATTTATGATATTATGTAAATCCGATAAATCGATATTATTAAATAAATCTTTAAAATCATAGGTAGTGATATTTTTTATACATTTAAGATTTTTCATAATATGGACCAGTTCATAACTATTTTTTATGCAATGTGTATTATCACCTTTTTTTGTAATATTATATATTTGATTAAGAATTACTAATAGAAGTTTGTTAGCAGCATTATTATAAGTATTGCAACCAATTGTAACAGTTCTGAATTTAACAGGATGCTTATGAAATTTGGGTATAAGGACTAGATAAGGATATTTAAAGTTAGTAGGGTTAATGTCTAATAATTTATAGAATCCTTTAATTTTACGATTATTGGCAAGTAAGTTATCATTAATTATTTGGAATGTGTTATTATTAGATATACTAGATTTAAGCAGTTGGTGATAATAATAAGATTTACAAATAATGGCATAATTATTAGGAGATTTATCAACATAAGTTATTACAAAGTTTTGTTGTAATTTATTGATTTGCTTAAACAGATACTGTGTATTTACATATTCTAGGTGTGAAATATTATATTTTAAGGACCTAGTTAATTTATCGATAACTAATATTTTCCATTGATTAAAATATTCAATGGGTTTATTATAATAAATTGCAAGTTTATAAATAAATATATCTATATCATATGTAAATTGTTTTATGATAGATTTAATGTTTAATTTGGATGGAATTCTGTACTTGGTCCCATAACCCATAATTCTTCTAAGTTGTAAATCATCTACAAGATTAAGATTACCAGTAATAATATGTCCATGATCTTTATTTATATATTTTTGTAGAGAGGGGTCATTGCATTTACAGGATAATGTATTTTTATAAAATTGTATTTTTCTTTATAAAAAAAAAAGATTGATTTTTCCTCATCGTTATTAATATTTAGTAATGTATCGTAATTATCTACTTTATTTTAATATTTTTTTATAATTTTATTTTACTTAACTTTTTTTGTAATAATTACTTGCTTTTTAACTGTTTATTTATTTAAATATTTTAATTATTTTAATGTTTGTATTTATTATATGCATTCATCATAAGGCTTAACTACCAATGAAATTAATGTTTCAAAAATGTAAACAAATCACTGACCAGAAATCTACAAAATTCTAAAATCCATACAACCCCAGGTCCCAAGCTTTGCGGATTTGAGGGAGTCTACTGTATATATGTGAGTGTGTGTATGTATGTATAACTCTGGTGCCTAACTAACCAAAAAGCGACTACAAAATTTATCATATTTTCCCATCAATTAAGGTACAGGGTGTCCAGCAAATAACACCCTGATTTCAAAATTAAATTTCTCAAAAACAAAAATCGATAATAATATGCGGTAAACGGTTTTTTCATTAGGTGAGCTGTAAAAATCTTATATAGAAATTTCAAACAGTGAATATTTTGAAAAAATTGCGTTCTGATTGCATAGAATGCTTTGATTTGACATTTTTCTTGTTTTAGATTGCCTGCAGAGAAATAATTTTTCAGCTTACAGTGCAATATTTTAAAGATTTTTCGAAGTAAATGTTTAGAATTTCGAAATTTCAAAAAACTATGAAATATGGCACTTTAAGCCGAAAAACACATTCTCTGGCAGCAATCTAAAGCAAGAAAAATGTCAAATCAAAGCATTCTTTGCAATCAGAACACAATCTTTTCAAAATATTTACCATTCGAAACTTTTGTATAAGATTTTTACAGCTTACCTCATAAACAAACCGTTTACTGCATAATTCTATTGATCTTTGTTTTTGAGAAATTTAATTTTGAAATCAGGGTGTTATTTGCTGGACACCCTGTATATGCAAAGCCAAGATATAATGTTACACAAAGGGCATTTTATGCATGAAAAAATACAGTAGATTTTTAACAATTTCTGGTAAAGAAAAATATAACAAATAATTACAAAATTTTATATCATAGTATCTTACATATTTAATAAAAAGCTAGAAATAAACAAAATTACTTACTAGAAGATGTTGCATTAGAGGTACTGATGCCAAAATTAAACCCACTAGCAGTAGAAGCAGGCAACTGAAATTGGATTCCAGAGCTTTCATTAGAAGATACTGGAGGTTTGGAAAGGAAAGATAAACCAGAGGATGGCAAAGATGTTACACTTGAAGTAGTTGGAGCTCCAAACTGAAATCCTGTGGTTGATGACTGTGGAGTAATGCCAAAAGATGATGTTGTTGATGTCTGTGGAGCATTTGTTGCTGAAAATGTTGACAATGGTGTTGAAGTAGAAGAAATTCCAAAACCTGCTGTTCCTAGTGTAGTAGCAGGAATAGCAGAAGTTGTGGAACTAGTAGTAACACCTAAGGGAAACCCAACTGAAGCAGATGTTGTAACTGTACCAAAATTAAAGCCAGGAGCTGATGTAGTAGTTCCTAGTTGGAATGAAACAGAGGGAGTAGAGGTAGTTGTTCCAACTCCAAATGCAGGAGCAGCAGTTGTAGTAGGTAACTGTCCAAATGTAAATCCAGTAGATGCTGCAGGTGCATTGGAAGCAGGTGGTAAGTTTCCAAATGCAGGAGCAGTAGTAGTTGCAGAAGCTCCAAAACTACCAAATGAAGTATTACTTTGAGCAGTGCCAAAAGAGAAGCCAGTTGTAGATGTTGTTGTAGTAGGAACACCAAAATTGAAACCACCAACAGCAGCTGTAGTAGTGGTGGCAGGAGCAGTAGGTGTGCCAGCTCCAAAAGCAAAGCCTGCAGTAGTAGTAGTAGTAGGTGTACCAAATGCAAATCCAGTATTTGTAGAAGCAGGTGCTAAACCACTGAATCCTAGACTACTGGTTTGTGTATTGGGTGGAGCTCCAAAAGAAAATCCGGCAGTTGTAGCAGGGGCTGGAGTTCCAAAAGTAAATCCACTAGTAGTGGTAGCAGTTGTTTGACCAAATGAAAAACCACCAGTAGGGGCAGAAGTTGTAGGAGTACCAAAGGCAAAACCAGTACTACTACCAGCTGATGAGGCTGTAGGCATACCAAAAGTGAATCCAGTACTAGTTGTTGCAGGAGCAGTAGTGCCAAATGTAAAGCCTGAACTAGCAGGAGCAGTTGAAGTTTGTGCTCCAAATGCAAAATTAGTATTAGCAGTTGAAGCTGCAGGAGCACCAAAAGAAAACCCAGTTGATGCATTAGAACTTGGAGTTCCAAAGCCAAAACCTATAAAAAAAACAATATTAAATAATTGAAGCACCTATAAATTTAAATGTTTAGTATTATGCATTTAGTAATATGCAAGATGTTTTGCATGCTAATCTGAAAAACAACATTTTAATTATTTTCAACAACTCTAATTTTTTGAAGTGAAAACTTCTTTAGGTGCATTGAGCATTTTTTGAGATGGGAAAAAACCATTGAATTTGCGATACCGTAATTCGGGTTACCTACTTTGTGTAAGAGACACCTCTGAAATTGGTTCTTCTTTCCTCTCTACAAGCAGGGAAAGAAGAACCATAGGGAAAGTCATTTTTTTTACCAGCGCTAGCTAGCACTTTGTACCGTATCAATTTTTGCACCTTACAGCACTTTTTTGCCATACTTTTCGTTAATTTTGTGGACTTAGAAAAAACACAGACCCATTATTTAAATTTGCATTGCAGTACGCTGTTGCCTTTATTGAAGTGAAAGCTTCTTTAGGCGTGTTGGGCATTTTTTGAGATAGGAAAAAAACATTGAACTTGCGACACATATATTGTATATGGTGTAGTATGAGGTAGTGTGGGTTGGGTGAACCATGGAAATGCTATTATGCTATGTTGTTAGATGATACTAAATGAATTAAAAAAAAATAAAAAAATAAAATACATATATAAATTTAATCCTTGAGGTGCCAGAAGTTGCAGTTTCCAATGAAATTTTTAAATTCTTGATGAAATTTAAATAGTAACAACTTATATGGATATGATTTATAAAATAATGTTAAGAAAGAAAAGCCACCATGCCATTACGCATTGATTATGCTGCACTTTCCAACTAATTTTTTCAATTCTAAATTGTATTTAAAATTTAACAATTTACATGGTACCAAATATAATAAAACATTAAGAAAGAAAAAACATAACACCTGCGCATCGATTATGTTGCACTTTCCAATAATTTTTTTTCAAATTTTGATTATATTTAAAGTTTAAAAACTTATATGGTAGGTACCAAATGAAATAAAAAGTTACGAAAGAAAAAAACATGATATTGCACATCTATTATGCTACACTTTCCACCCTTTTTTTAATTTTTTTTAAATTTTAAATTGTACTTAAAGTTTAACAACTTATATGGTTATCAAATGGAATAAAAAATTAAGAAAGAAAAGATATGACAATGACCATCAATTATGCTGCACTTTCCAACCAATTTTTAAATTTTAACAACTTGTACTGTTACCAGATGGAGTAAAACATTAAGAAACATACATTATGACATTGTGAATCAATTATGCTGCTCTTTCCAACCACTTTTTTTTTTTTTTATTGTATTT
Organism: Maratus speculifer; assembly: GCA_964019185.1. NCBI lineage: Eukaryota > Metazoa > Arthropoda > Arachnida > Araneae > Salticidae > Maratus > Maratus speculifer. The sequence goes on along the minus strand of OZ025295.1, from coordinate 194,403,676 downwards.
AAATAGTAACAACATAAATTGATACCAAATGGAATAAAAAGTTAAATAAGGAAAAAAAAAAAAAAAAAAACATGACATTGCACATTAATTAAGCTGCCTTTTCCAAACTTTTTTTTTCTTTTTAATTTAAACCCAGCTTTACTATATAAAAAGGTGGATATCTCTGCAAGGTTTAAAATAATCTGCAGTTCTTGCTGTTGTGCTGGAGTATTTAAATCAGAAAAATTCAAAAAGCCTTCGGCCCCAAAGATTCTGGATAACAGATCCTGTTGTAGTACATTAATAACATTTTTTTTCTTTTAAATTGTACATTGCAGAAAATCCACACTATCTTTCATAAAAACAAACCTTTCTTATACAACACGATTATGCTAGTTACATCATGAATGCTATTCTCCATGTTTTATAAAAAGTAAAATTATTTTTTTTCAACAACTGTTGTCCATGATAATAGTTGGTGGTAAAAATGAGCAATTTTGGCAAAACTGTGGAAGTATCATGCATTTTGAGCTAAAATATCAAGCTCGTCATCAGTTGAACCAACATGTGTCCGTAAGGGGTTCAAATAGAAGGTATGGGTTCAATCAATGGTTTTTCAATAGATGGTAGTATATTCTTTTTGTTTTCTCAATGTGTTTAAAACACATAACATACAGTGTTTTCTTGTTGTTTTGGACTTCCACCTTTAATTTAGAAAAAACTTGTATGGATTAAGTTATTTAGTTTAATTTTTTTTTTTTATTATTATGTTTAAAAATGAAAGAACATGGTGAGCATTTCATACATGTTTTATTGTTATTTTCAAAAAGACAAGAATGCATCACATTCCCACAGAAGTTACATGCTGTGTGGAGAATGAAGCCTTGAAAAAAATGCATTGTCAAAATTGTTTTGCTGAATTCCGTTCTTGTGATTTTTCACTGAAAAATGCACAACAATCTGATCATCCAGTTGAAATTGATGAGACCCATATAAAAGCCATCATCGATTCATATCAATGCACACACAACATGTGAGATTGCCAAGAAGCTTAATAAATCATATACATGCAATAAAAAAAATTAAAACAGATTGGCTACACCAAGAAATTTGACATACTATGGATTTTTCATCAGCTTAAGGAAATCCATTTGATGCAATGCATCAGCTTTTGCGATTTGTTTCTGAAGTGCAATGAAATGGATCAATTTCTGAAATGACTGATAACTGGTGATGATAAGTGGGCAGTTTAAAAACAATGCTAATCAGAAAACATTGTAGTTATGTAAGATGAACCAGCTTAGACAACACTAAAAACTGAGACACACGCAAAAAAAAAATTATGCTGTGAACTGTGATATCATAAAGGAATTCTGCACTTTGAACTTTTATTAAGAAACATAATAATTAATTCAAATAAACGTGTACATTCAGCAATTAGCAAAAGTGAGCGATGCAGGTCAAGAAAAGCGACCAGCATTAGTAAATCTTAAGGATGTTGTTTTCAACCATGATAATGCAAAACCTCACACATCTTTGGTCACCCGCCAAAAATTATTGGAACTAAGTTGGGATATTTATTTATTTATCTATTTATATTGTTCCATACAGAACTCCTTAAATGGTAGAACTTTTAATGTTGCTGATAATATAAAATCACATTTAATTCAGTTCTTTTGCATCCAAAAATCAGGAGCTTTATGAACATGCAATTATGGCACTGCCTGAATGAAGACAAAAGGACACAGACAGTCAAAAACGAACAATACCTAACTGAATAAAGTAATATTTTTGAGCAAAAATTTTAAATATTTTTTCTTATTTAAAATCTGCAATGACTTAGTTGCCAACCCAATGCTTTAGAAAAGGCAAAACAATCAATGGAGAATATTATGCCAACTTACTGGACTGTTTCATCCATGTTGTGAAAGAAAAACTGTCATGTGACATATTCAAATTCCTTAATCAACTGTACCTATTCTTTTAAATATTAACTTTGTCTATGTCTCCATTTCTTTAATAGCGCTTGTTTTTCTGGCTATCGTGCGTTCGCGCGCACTTTCCTTTCCTTGGCGCATTATTTGGCGTGATTTCGACCCTACCTTATGGTAACTGTCAGGAAAAATGGTTATTTTTCTCTCCTTATTTTTTCTTATCACTCCACTCAAACTGTCCCATTCAAACCTGTTTCATTCAACTTACATCATTCAACTAACCTTTTACAATCTTTATTTTTATTTAATTATTCCTTAAATAAACCCAGAAATAAATACCCTTTACTTTTATGTTTGTTTCAATAGTTTAAGTTTCTAATTTAAATACATTCAATATCTTTATTTCAGTATATAAATCTAACAAAAATAAATATCTTTATTTTTTACCTTGATTCATTAACTCCCTTAAGCATCAACATTAACTTACGTAACAATCATATTTCCCGGCATTTGTTTTTCATTCTATTCACTAAGCTCACCGGCAAACATCGTCACATCGATATTGTTAACTGACAAGTTACGGAGAAAGGTGATAGATGGCGTGACATGTCCGACGGCACGAGACCTTTTCTTAGCGTGGCCGATCGGCGTTGGTCCGATCTCACAGGTAACTTCTAGAAACCGAAGGTGGCGTTTCCCGTCAATGAAAGATGACGTAAGTGGGCGTTGCCGGTAGCTATTTATAGCAGAAGGAGGGAACGGGGAATGATGCTTTTACGCTCCCGCTTTTAACGAGTTTTTGTTATAATTTGGTGTGTAATGTTTCGTCCTTGTGTTTGTAAATTATGAATACATTACCGGTACAATATAATTGAGAAATTTAAAGCTGCTATGAAGGGAAATAAGAAATCTCGGATGTAATGATGGCTTGTACTTTGGAGATTAGGAGGTCAGTGAAAATGAAGGGAATGTTTTTGAAAGTTGACCTATCAATCTAGACTGTCGCTGATTTAGTTATGGAAATTCAAGATTCATAAGAATCTCCTTAAAGGCAAAAACAGCCATTGCCGCCGACAACGTGTATTTTTAAACAGGTTTTTCCTTTTTAAATGTTTTTAGAAATAATAACTTTTACCTTGTCTTTTTCTTCTCCTATTTTCAAAGTATAGTTTTTCTTTATTGTCCCAGATATTGGTCTGGTCGAATATTAATCTAGCCAAGCTTATCTTTTTATCAAAAATGATTCCTTTAATGCTTTAGTGTTGTGGACTGGATCCAAAGAAACCAGCGGATATTTAATCCGGTTTTAGTGTTACGGATCGACCGCGGCAAGAGTAGTTTCGGACCCGTGCTTTCTGGATAGCCATGCCGGGTACTGGAAGTTGTTGTGTGTCGGTAGCATTGAAATTCTTTTTCAACTTTTAAGGAATTCTAAAGACGGTTCTCGCTATGAATTTCCTTGCAAGATCCTTTTTTACTATAGTATAGGAATTCATTTTTTGTATTCTTTTTTTTTCTCCCTCCAAACATAGTCCTAGGTGGCAGTGACAGGACAAAGTTGGGGAATGCCATTGGTGGCAGTAATGGTGTTATTGGAAAACATTCCTAGTGGCAGCGTGGAGTGTTTTAGAGAAATCTTTTTCATAATTTAGTTTGGCTAGCCTGAAGGTTACTTTTTAGGGTAGGAGATGACATGGGTAAAATAGAATCTTTTTAAAAATTTAAATTTAATTAAGCTTAATATAAGTTGATAAAGGAATAATATTTGGATAAATTTAAATGTAGTTTGGTCTCTTATTGAAGGGAATTAATTAAATGGATTTAATATAAGATTTAAATAATAATAGATAGTTTATTGGTGCTCTGGTCCATCCAATTTGAATAAACATTATTGGTCTTTATTTTATGTGTTAAGTTATTTGAACATATGTTAATGGCTTTTAATTTTGATACTTCTAAATCTATTATGTTTTTATTTGATTAAATAAAACTAGTTATTTGTTGATAAATCTGTTTGATTATTTTTCTTTCAAATACACTTCTTAAATTACAAGGGCATACTTTACAGCCTAAGCGCTCTGCTTGTGTAAATACTTTTTAGACTATCATTGACTTCAAGGATATCAGTAACCTGTTTTCCCGCGCGCTTCGAATCTCTCTCCCGTTTCTCTTCAGTACGCAGTGATCATTCGGACCGATAAGTAGCTTCTTTGCGTGCTCCGAGTCCCGCATTGGGGGCTGAGGCCTCTCGTGCAGCGCCGGTAATGGCCTCTCGAGCAGTGCCCGATATAGCCTTCCAAACAACGCTTTAGAATTCCTCTTCCTTTAATAGTCTCACCCAGTCTTACATTAAATAATTCAGCAGACAAATCGCCATACTCCGGATGTCCATAATGCCTATGTAGATTCCTACTGCCATTACCTCCACGATAGTTGTCAGGTACAGAACTTAGCCATTTTTCGGGTTCCACACAGAAGCCTGCTCTGAAAGAGATCATCAGAAAAGCCATAGGATCCTGCCTGTCCTAAAAATTCTAATAAAGTGTTTGTTAAGTCAAGCTCTATTGTTTTCTGTCCTTTTCTCACAGCACAGAGGTAATGTTTTATTTTTACTCTATTGGTAAAGAATTACTCCTCACCTGGCCGTTATTGCTTTACACAACGTAGCCACAACAATCAGCAATGCTACAGGACAATAGTGTTCATCTTGAACTATTCTTATGATTCATTATATAACTTTAATTAGTCAATACGATCACGCTTTTAAAGTGCCGAACTTTTCATCTTAATATAATGGCGCTACGTGACCAGCGTACATTTTAGTGCGGTCATTTATATTTCTGGAGTAAGAAAAGAAAAACTGTATGTGTATAAAATAAACACTTTTAAAGATTCATTTTTGCATACTCATGCAACTTTCACAAAGTTTTAATTTTTTTCTATTTAATACTTACAGATGTATTATGGTTAAATTTTGATGAATTTCTGTACGCAAACCACGTGATTCAAACATGTTTTTTTTCCCATATATGTTTATGCAAGAAAACTGCCAGTATTGATTATATGTTTTAATAATGTTGTAATACTTTTTATTTTTTATGAAAATATAATATTTGTGAATATTGTGAGATGAAAATTTCAGAGTGCACGTGTTGCAATATTTTTTGCCCAAAGTTCAATTTTTTTTCTTTATTATGTCATTTTTCTGAAAATAACCCCCTGCATTATTAAATATAATGCCTTTCAACAAATTTCCTTAATAATCATCAAAAAATAACATTTTACGGCAGATGCAAATAGATTTTAAAATGAAATCTTATCGATGTTTTTAAGCACATGTGTGTATTTTTTTTTATCTTATGCAATTAGTAAAAGGTATTTACATCTCATGGAGATCTTTTTATGATATAGGAAAACAAAATAGAATTATGTGTATAAAATTTTTTAAGATATTAATATTTGGTCAAGTTTGACAGTATTTTAAATTATGTGCTTCAATTTTTTTTTCTCTCTCAAAAAAATACTAATGAATTGAGGAATGCTTTGAAGAGCATTTAAGAAAATGTCAAAGTTTAATATTGTGCATTAAATATTTTTTTCAATAGTAACCAGTGGTCCATTTTTTATGGATAAATTTGATATTCACCTCTTGCATGATTGGGGTACATGCAATGTGATTTTATATTTTTTTTACACTGAAATAGGGATAGGTGTAAAAATATTTCAACATTTTTTTTTGAAATCTTGCTAGTCAAGAATTGTGTGTTGTCTGTACAACCACTTCATTAATGCCAATAAGTCTTTTGACATTATTCTTCTTTTATGAAGAAGAACCTCTTTTCAATATTAGTTATAAAAAAAAATACAAATAAATAAATATGAAATATGTTATTTTAAATGAAGCACTTTCAACAATTTTTCTCTATATCTCATGTGCTAATCTACTTTGTTACCGTTTTGTACAAAATTAGTACTGAGTGTTTATGTACAAGAATTTGTCTTTTTCTCACTGCAATAGTAATAAGTATGAACTATAGTCTCATCTCAGTGGTTATATTCTATTCACATTGTTTTTTTTTCTCTTCTATGTGTATGCCAAATATAGTCAACTCATGTATAAAAATTTAATGAAAATCATTTTTTTAACAAAATTTTTTTACCTTCATCTGGTGAACTCGCACACCACAGTATAATGAATGAGCAAAATTCTAGAGTCCTTGTTACCTAAAATCAATGCAGCCTCAAGTGTTAAAAATTTTCTTTTATAATATTTTATTCCTATAAGTAGTTTTTTCAGCTCTTCAGATATAACACAACATTTGTAACCAGTTTTTTTTTTTGAGATATTTTATGTCATACAATGTAAACTATTGTTTTAAACTTTGAAATTTCTTTTCAATTTACAAAATAGTTATTTTAGTTTTGTTTTATGTATGCAGAATGCAACGTTAGCTTATACTTTCAGTTCTAGTGGTGACCTAATTTGTGTCACATTTATATATTTCATGCATTTCTGTGGGATATTGCAAAGCATTTTAAAAATAATCTATTTTTTCTTAGTGTGAATTTTTATCACATTTAGTGATTGTCAGCCATTTTTTCTTCCTTAACACTCTAAAATACATAATTCTAATTATATATATCGTAATATTGTAAAATGGCATGGCTTACTATCTTATATTTTGTTCCAACCTCCATTTTTCTTCTTTGCCGGCATTTTCCAATCTTCCGATCTTTTGTTTACATGTTCAAATCAATCGCTTATCTTTTGTTTTTCCGATCGTCGCTGATGGGTGTGTTCATCCTGGTTTTATCGTTCCGTTCGATCGCAATCCGCAAGCATCGCGGATCGCAACTCGTAAGTGGCTGTCTTGCATTTCTTCCATCGCAAGTCAGGAGCTCGCTTGCTCAACTCGGAGGGGCGTATCCAGTTTCGAATTGCCGCTGCTATTTAAACCGGCTGAGATATGTTGTGCTGGGGATTTTGAAGCGATGTTATGAGCTAGCAATATTGAAGTCAATATGATATAGTTTCAGAAATGTCTTTTAGATTCATCCTGTTTTTAAAGTTAACAAACTTGTGTTTAATTACGCCAAATCCGTTGCTGGACATTTAATTGTGAAAATGGTTTTTCAACTTCGCCCGTTTGTCATTTTACCAGCAGTCATAATCCATTTGTGTTTTTTAATTAAGTCTTCATATTCATTTGTGGACATTATTATCTTCAGTCTATATGTTTTTAAGACTTTTCATCGGAATAGTTGGTGTGCCGTATCATTGGAATTTTTCAGTACGTCGATAGCTGTCATCCATAAGTGAGTCCGTTTTGTTTTCAGTGCTATCCTAATATTGTTATATGCCATGCCATGCCATTTAATAAGTAATATTATTTCATTATATAGAATGGTTTTAATTTAAATACGGAATTGAGCTTATTTTCTGTTTACATTTTACCAGTTATTTTTTTTCATCTAAGTTTATACATATTTTTATTTAAACTTGAATATTATTTCATGACATAGAATAACTTTAACAGGGTTCATACAGATTTTGCTAAATGAAAAATAAGGACTCTGTAAGGACTTTGTAAAAGCTTCGTTAAAAGAAAAATAAGGACTTTCTAAAGTTAAAAAAGAACAGTACACATAATTACTTACATTAAATTTTAATCGTAAATAAATAACATTAGTTGGCTAGCAACTGTTTCTTAGCATTTATTTCTTTGGTCAGGGAGGAAATTTCTTCCTTTTTTCTGTTGCAGATTTTCTACAATTGTTCGATTTTATAAATAATTGAATATCTTTAGTTGATTCAGCTTTATCAGCTAATTCATTAACCTTATTTTATAACTCCGATACTTCTTTTTCAAGAAGCCATATTTTTTTTCTTTATAAAACCTAAGTCATCTTCGATTAATTTCCTTTTATTTCCTGCAGAGGAAGACTGTTGCTGTTAACCACACATATCCAGTGAAATAATAAGACTACGATCAAACACAGATTAGCGGATTATAGAACAGATTGGTGCAATTATTTGGCAAAATATCTTCTTTGTTATTCATTTCTTTATATCAAAGAAAAGGAAATTTTAGATAGTGAATACTGATTACGATTGGTGTTTGTGGGTACGAGGTTTCTATGTCGCAATCGGAAAACAAAAGAGGCAGCTTTAATGTCCAATCAGAAATAAGAGAATTACAACAAAGAAACTTGATTTTTTTTTCAGCTGCTATATTTGGCAGATTATAAATGTTTCAGGGGCAATTCTGGGTGATTTTTTTTTTTTTTTCCTTTTTTTTGGAAATTAACACCTCATTTTCGGAAATCGGCGGCGCGAGGGTAGGAAAAATTCCGCGATTTCAGACGAAATCGGCGATTTATCTGCGATTTGCCCGTGTTTCTCTTTAATGAAATCGGCGTTTTTTCAACGATCTTTAGACAAAATTCGCATTTTTACGCAATCTATTCTTGAAAACGTCCTTTTATCCTCTCCATCTTGAAGGACATTTTTTTTAAATGATCTTTTGACATAATATTTTTAAGTAATCTTATTGAAAACGGCGTTATATCTACAATCTTTAGACGAAATCGACGTTTTCCCGCGGTCTTCAGACGAAATCTGCGATATTTCGTAAAATTGCTGTTTTTACTGCGATCCGCACAGGAAATTCGCGTTTTTCAGCGATCTTTTTCAAAGTTCGTTGACAAAAAAATTGACGAAATCGTCATTTTTCCACGAAATATTGACGAAGTGTGTGCTTTTCGGCGTCCTTTCACGAAATTGGCCTTGCGCCGCGATTGTTTTTTCCGCGCGCAAAACAGTACAAGTTGGCAACTATGCAGAACTGATAACCTAATTTCAAATTTTCGGAAGAAGATACCTTAAAATTTCGGACGAGAATCATTCCTAGGCGTTTTATCCCCGCGATCTTTCAACGAAACCGGCGTTTTTCCGTGATCTTTTGATGAAATCGGCGTTTTTTTATTCAATGATCTTTTGATAAAATATTTTTAAGCGATCTTTTATCGAAAACGGCATTTTTTCCGCGATCTTTTAACGAAATCGACGTTATATCCGCAATCTTTAGACGAAAGCGACGTTTTCCCGTGGTCTTCAGACAAAATCAGCGTTTTGTTTGCGATAGTAGGTGAAATTGCTCTTTTTTTTCCGTGATCCGCACATGAAATTCACGTTTTTCAGCAATCTTTTGACAAATTTCGTTGACAAAAACATTGACGAAATCGTCGTTTTCCCACGAAATATTGACGAAATGTGTGCTTTTTCGGCGATCTTTTTACGAAATTTGCATTTCTCCGCGATTGTTTTTTCCGCGTCTAAACCGTACAAGTTGGCAACTATGCGGAACTCATTACCCAATTTCAAATTTTCGGAAGGGAATCACCTCTGGAATGTTTGGCGATTCTTTTTAAACATTTTACGGATCGCGTTAATATTAAGCTCATGTTAAAAAATAAGGACTTTCAATAAAAAATAAGGACCTTAAGGATCCTTATTAAGGACTATTGAAATATAAGGAGTTTATAAGGACTTTTAAGGTCCGTGCGAACCCTGTTTAATATAAATCTGGAACTGAACTTGTTTCTGTTTACGTTATGCCTGTTATATTTTTCACCTGGATTTATACATGTTTTATTTAAACTTGCACTTATTTTTTCGTTAATAAACGTTAGTCTTATTTCACTGAAAAACAGTTTCTTTAATGAATGTCTTACACTACACTGTCACAATGTCACCAATACTTACTCTCTTAGGTCACCGAAGTTGCACTATTATAAACTGCTAAATTTTATTTTGTTTTAGACGGTTCTTGTTACAGAACCGATCATGGGTTATGGGCCCAGAGCGAATACGCTTTTAAACCCTTTACGGCGGCCATAACCTAATTGGTGACATTTCAAAAAAAAATTTTTGACAGTTGTTTGTAGTATGCGGCCATTGGACCTCCGAGTCATTTTAGAGGGGGGGGCCGCAATATAAATTTTTTTTTGAAGGTTAAAAGAATTTTTTTTTTTTCTATTGATATGAAATACAAAAAGGTTTTTTTGGATAACTTATAATAGAAATTTTGTTTATGTACTATCTGACTACTAAGTACGTTATTAAAAAAAAATTTTTTTTTTCCTTTTTCCTGTCAAATCTTCTGTTTAATGCATGGCCATGGCTAACATACAGGTGTGCATAGCAAAACTGAATTCTCACAATTATGGAACTTGGGCAGCTGACGTCAAGTATCTACTATTAGATAAAAATGCGTGGAGCATAGTTAATGGCACTGAAAAGGCTCCTGATGAAAATGACTCTGTAGCGACAAAAGAATATCAATCCAGAGTCAGGTCTGCCCTATCAATTGTGTATTTAAATGTTGAAAATGAATTCCGGAGAATCATAGAAAATATCGACGACCCTCATGAAGCCTGGACTAAACAAACTGCATTTTCAGCCTGATAACCGGGCACGCCACATGCAGCTCTTTGGCGAAATACTTTCCTGTAAAATACAACCTGAGGAGCCCGTTGATATGTTTGCAGCTCGCCTCCAAAGACTTGCTGACCAACTTGCTGCGATAAATGAGCCAATCAAAGAAACTTACCTTACATTTCAATTGCTTAGATGGCTCCCGAAGAAGTTCGACAACATGGTGCAAGGGATTCTGCGATGGCCAGACCAACAGTTCACGTTTAAAGATGTTCTTACAGAGTTAGTCGCAGAGGAGTCCCGTATCAAACTACGAGAGGACGACAGAATAGATGCCGTGCAGTCTCATTTCTCTAGAGCCCGTTCCTCAAAGAAGTGTTCCTTTAAGCCTAAGTTCAGAGGTCGGTGTCACAAATGTGGACGCAGAGGACATTTACAGAGCCAGTGTAGAGTGCCTGATGTCACCCGCCAGGAATCCTGTCTTAGCTCTAGTTCCAGAAGTTCCATGATGCCTAGAGACTCCTCCAATTCCGGTTCCGTGGTGTACAGAGACTCTTCCAGTTCTAGAAATTCTTCTTTGTCCAGAGGTTCCTCTTTTTCCAGAAATTCATCGAAAGACTCTTCCGTATCCAGTCCTGTCCGTGCTCAATCTGATGGTCATAGATCCAGAAAAGATGTGCCTCGCAACCGACGTCAACGTAAGCCAACAAGCCAGGTAAATTACCTCATACAATCTAATCTGAGTAACATAAAATGTGGTGGAGACGCCTGGGTCTTTGACACAGGTGCCTCCCACCATTTCTGTAAAGATAAAAGTCTATATGTTAAGTTTAAACCATTAAAAAATGAGGAATTGGCTGTTGCTGTTGTCGGTGCTACTTTCCCTATCGAGGGCACCGGTTTAGTGGATTTAAAAATAAATGGGGAAATGGTTCGCTTCGGCGACGTCATGTATTGCCCTAGTCTAAGACATAATCTAATTTCAGGTCCCAGACTTGATAAAATGGGTGCCAGGTTCAAAGGAGGTGAGGGAAGGGTCAAGGCATATCGGGATTCTGGCACACTTTTTCGTGCTTTTCTTAAAGATGGCATTTACTGCCTCTATTTAGATCCTAACCATAAAAATAGAAATAAAGACCCTAAAACTAACCGTAATCAAAATCCTAAAAAGGTACGTTTCCAAGCCTCAACCGTTCAAAAAGATGATTTTAAACTCTGGCATAGACGCCTTGGGCACATCAGTTCCACATTAATTGAACATACTCTAAAATGTAATGGCGTTAGGGGCTTACCACCCATTAAATGTAAAGACTTTGAATGTGAAACATGTAAAATTAATAAACACAGACGAACATCATTCCGCCCAATAAACCAAATAAGATCTAAACGACCTCTAGAACTGCTACACACTGACCTGTGGGGTCCGACACAAATAACAGGGCGAAACGGGGAGAAGTATTTCCTAACTATAACAGACGACTTCTCTCGCAAAGTGTCGGTATACCCCTTATGCAGTAAAACACAGGTGTTTAAAGTATTTTCTAACCACGTAAAAAGAGCAGAAAGGTTTTTGGGCACCAAAGTAAAAGAAGTTCGTAGCGACAATGGGCGGGAATTCGATAATGAAGCATTCACCAAATTCTTTGAGGACAATGGCATACGACACGAATTTACCAATGTATATTCTCCGGAGCAAAATGGAGTTTCAGAACGTTTAAATCAAACAATAATGGACGGGGCTCGCTCAATACTCAATGAAAGTAAACTCAGTCTCAAATTCTGGCCAGAAGCTGTCTTATACATCGCATACACTCTTAACCGAATATGTCACAAAACTCAGAAAAAAACTCCTTTCGAATATTATTGTGGTAATAAACCATCCATAAGACATTTACGACCTTTTGGTACGGTGGCATATGTGGGGGTACCTAAACAACTAAGAAACTCCAAATTCGATCCGAAGGCTAAAAAGGGTGTTTTAGTGGGTTACGCAATGTCTACAAAAGGCTACAGGGTATGGATTCCCGAAACCAATAAAATAATAGAGACAATAAATGTTAGGTTTGGTGACGAATCTGTATCCAGAAGTATCCACAAACACAGTGAACAAGGTCCAAGCTATTCAATAGGCACAAACCCATTTACAACTTCGGAGCAGCGCAACGGAAGCGATCTGGGACTCTCTTACATCCTAAGTTCCGAACCACCTGAAATAGACCCTTTGACTGACCTTCAACCTGACAGATTTACTTCAGAAACACCACCCACTCAAAGTATTAGACCGAGTACCTCTGAATCTTCCGACTCTGCCTCCTCACACCCATCTGAGGGTGACAGTGACGAGGATGGCGAGGAGTTTACTAGAACTCTCAGGGAAGCTGTCTGGTTCCGTAAGCCTGTAACTAGGCCTGACAAATCGAGAACCGACGTCTACTATTACGAGTTGGGTGAAACACAACGTCTAAGATCACTGAAGGAAGTAAGAGATTACTGTCAATCTAATGGTATCAAATTTAATCCGTCACTGTTCAGTTTTAAAGGAAGCAATAAGTACCAAGGCATTGTAAAGTCCACTCCTAGTGCTAGCTCAAGTCCTAGTTACACACCTCCACACACCTCTTTCTCTGAAACTCATAAAACCAATACCTGACTAGAAGACTCCATACCTAACACATATAAACAGGCATTAAAATCCCCTCAGTGGGAACTCTGGAGACAGGCAATGCAGGAAGAGATGGATGTTATAAATAAAAGACAAGTATGGGTATTAACATCTCTGCCACCCAACACCGAACCACTAGGCTGCAGATGGGTATTCACCATCAAACGAGACGACAAGGGACGGGTTGCAAGATATAAAGCGAGACTTGTAGCACAAGGCTATAAACAAGTCAGGGGTGAAACGTACGATGAGACGTTTTCGCCCGTAGTCAATTTCAGTCTAATTCGCTTTTTCTTTGCAGCCCTTGTCTCATGTCTCGGATGGATCCACACTCAGTGTGATGTAAAAGGAGCCTATCTGTACGCCCCTCTTTCTGATAACATCTACATGAAACAACCATCAGGGTTCGAGGTAAAAGGTAAAGAACATTTAGTCTGCAAACTCCAGAGGGCCCTTTATGGTCTCCACCAGAGTGGACGAGTATGGTTTTATGAATTACATAAGATTTTAATTTCTCTTGGTTTTAAAAAGTTAGAGTGGTGTAATTGCGTCTATACGTTTTCTAATTATGTTGTTTTATTACTATATGTGGATGACTTTGTAATATTAAGTAACCATCAGAAACATATTAATGAAATTTTAACCCTTTTAACAAAACATTTTGACATAAAAATCCTGGGGAAAACACGCAAACTACTTGGTGTTGAATTTGAGGAGGATGGGAATGGCACTGTTTCAATTCATCAAATGCAATATATTGATGATATTTGTACAAGATTTAAAGAATTCAACTTTCCCATTACATCACTCCCTATAACTAAAGGTACTGTATACTCCAAGTCACAATGTCCTCAAACCGAAGCAGAAACCCAGGAAATGTTACAATATCCATACAGAAGTGTTTTGGGCTGCCTTTCATTTTTAACAAGCAGGACACGTCCTGATATTTCGTACGCTGTAAATATCTTCAGCCAATTCCAGAGCAATCCTGGGATTGTTCACTGGAATGGTCTCCTGAAGCTTTTAGGGTATGTCCAAAGCACAAAACACTATAAACTGAGGTTACCTTGTCACCACATAAACCTAATAACTTACACCGACGCGGATTTCGCCGCTAATAGGGATGACAGGACATCAATGGGGGGACAACTACTAATGTTAGACAAAGCTCCTATCATGTGGAGAGCCTTTAAACAAAAATCTGTCTGTTTGTCTACTATGGAATCAGAATTTGTGGCTTTAACAGAAGCAACTAAAGAGCTTCTATGGTTCAGTAGGATCATAACTGAATGTTATGACAAACATATTTTTACAGGTCCACAAGTTAAACCAACACTTTTAGTAGACAACATGGCCTCCATTGATTTTCTTAAGTCTCCCATTGAAAATTACAGAACGAAACACATTGACGTAAAATTATTTTTTGTTAGAGACCTTTTAAACCAAGAGATTTTTAATGTTAAACACGTAGCCAGTAAATCTAATCTCTCAGACATTTTCACTAAACCTTTAACAAAGTTTGATCTTAAAAAATTTATTGATGTAATTTTTAGTTATAAGTAATTTATATATATACATAATATTTAAATGCTATGAAAAAAAAACTCCTCCTCCTTTGAACTTGTGTCAAGCATTAAGATGCTTGTTTAACTTTTCATGTTAAACCTTGAAGTTTAGCATCTTTTTTTTTAAAACTGAAATTTTTGTATATTTCAGTACTTTTCTTTTAAAAAATGTTTGAATATGTGATTATACTCTTGTTATTTCATATTTGTTTCGTATGCATACGTTTCATAATATCATTTCATAGGTTTTGATATACCCTCATTTCCAACATCGCGGACAATTTAACTCCCGCTGGAATGTGGTCAGACCTCAGGATCGTTCATCCTCCGGGATCCGAGCAGCCTCGAAAAACGCCTCGTGAGGTGCCCTTGTAAATAGCCAGAGTGGTCTGCAGGGGGTAGCGGCGTTCTTGAGTGTTCTGATCACAGGAAGGCCTGTCGCGGGCATCGTTCTTTTTAAGTCTGTAAGTCCCTGTTTTTGTATAATGGAAATGTCACATAGGTCCCGTCCGTGGTGTTGAAAATCGAGTTGTATTTTTTATTGCATATGTAAATATGAAAATTTTTCTTCTCGTTTTAAGAGTATATATAACAAGTTTTTTTTCATATTTAAATTGGCCAAATCATTTGCAAATGTATATCGTTTCAAAAGCTTAAGCATATTTTTTTTTCTGTGTTGTCTTTCACGTGAGCGCTCACAGTCATTTAACTCTGTCACTATCATAATCATAATTCATAATCGTTATCATGATCATGATCGTTATTGTTCTCATTATTGAAATTTTTCTCATTTGCATAACATGTATCTTTCATATATTGTCAAAGTATTTTCATATTGTAATTCATGTATATTTATTCTTCATATTATCCTGAATTTGCGTTTATATGATAATCATTCTCTTCCAGAATAAATATGCAAATGTATGATTGTTTAAAATTCATTTGAATATTGTACAAGTCAAGATCAAGAAAAAATCATCATATTAAATTGTTATGTAAAGGTAACTCGTAGTCACTTGCACGTGACGAGGTAATTGTAATTATCTTTCATGGTTTTTTTTCAGGAAAACGTTATCTTTATAGACTTTTGCTATTGAACTTTATTCGACGTGAAAAAAAAACTTTTCGTTAGAGTTACAATTGTAACTGAACTTTCATGAAATGAAAAAGTTGTTAATCTAGTTGTTATATAATTGTTAAAATTGTTGTTATTGTTGAATATTGTTATTAACATTATTGAAAATTGATGTTTTTGATTAACCCTGTTGAAGTTATTGAATTTGTTGCATTTATACTTGTTAATGTTAAGTTTCTGTTTTACTGATAACTATCGAAGTGTGATAGTTGATATTCTAATGTTTTACATTATTCTATATATATACATAATTTACAATATCTGTTAATTATCCATTTTATTTTTAAGTACGAGTGTTAAGGGGGGGGCGATTGTCAGCCATTTTTTCTTCCTTAACACTCTTAAATACATAATTCTAATTATATATATCGTAATATTGTAAAATGGCATGGCTTACTATCTTATATTTTGTTCCAACTTCCATTTTTCTTCTTTGCCGGCATTTTCCAATCTTCCGATCTTTTGTTTACATGTTCAAATCAATCGCTTATCTTTTGTTTTTCCGATCGTCGCTGATGGGTGTGTTCATCCTGGTTTTATCGTTCCGTTCGATCGCAATCCGCAAGCATCGCGGATCGCAACTCGTAAGTGGCTGTCTTGCATTTCTTCCATCGCAAGTCAGGAGCTCGCTTGCTCAACTCGGAGGGGCGTATCCAGTTTCGAATTGCCGCTGCTATTTAAACCGGCTGAGATATGTTGTGCTGGGGATTTTGAAGCGATGTTATGAGCTAGCAATATTGAAGTCAATATGATATAGTTTCAGAAATGTCTTTTAGATTCATCCTGTTTTTAAAGTTAACAAACTTGTGTTTAATTACGCCAAATCCGTTGCTGGACATTTAATTGTGAAAATGGTTTTTCAACTTCGCCCGTTTGTCATTTTACCAGCAGTCATAATCCATTTGTGTTTTTTAATTAAGTCTTCATATTCATTTGTGGACATTATTATCTTCAGTCTATATGTTTTTAAGACTTTTCATCGGAATAGTTGGTGTGCCGTATCATTGGAATTTTTCAGTACGTCGATAGCTGTCATCCATAAGTGAGTCCGTTTTGTTTTCAGTGCTATCCTAATATTGTTATATGCCATGCCATGCCATTTAATAAGTAATATTATTTCATTATATAGAATGGTTTTAATTTAAATACGGAATTGAGCTTATTTTCTGTTTACATTTTACCAGTTATTTTTTTTCATCTAAGTTTATACATATTTTATTTAAACTTGAATATTATTTCATGACATAGAATAACTTTAATATAAATCTGGAACTGAACTTGTTTCTGTTTACGTTATGCCTGTTATATTTTTCACCTGGATTTATACATGTTTTATTTAAACTTGCACTTATTTTTTCGTTAATAAACGTTAGTCTTATTTCACTGAAAAACAGTTTCTTTAATGAATGTCTTACACTACACTGTCACAATGTCACCAATACTTACTCTCTTAGGTCACCGAAGTTGCACTATTATAAACTGCTAAATTTTATTTTGTTTTAGACGGTTCTTGTTACAGAACCGATCAGTTACTTTTTATTTAATTTTTTTTCATAAAATTCAATAGGTGACATTTGAACTTTTCTTTAATGCATTTTATGTGTTTAAGTGTATTTTTGTTTGGTATTTCAAAATTTTATTTAATTATGTAACAATCAATAGATATTCTCTTCATTTGATTGTTCCCTGGCCAGGAGGAATCATATGAAAAGATTTATCATTCATACTTGGTTTACCGGTGCTAAGTAATGAGTGTTATGCTAAATAATAGGTGCTATTTATTCCATTATTTGTTTCATTTTATATGTACTTTCAGTTAAACAATTTAAATATTCCTAAAATTTGAAATGCCCAATTTTTTTTTCATGTTGTTCTATTAGCTGAATGAAACTTTTACTTTTAAGCAAATGTGCTTACAATACTGCAAATTTCACTCAATGTGTAATTTTTGCACTGTCAGTTTTTTTTCTTTTTGCAATTTCATTTAATTCAAAGTTTTATATAAAAAAAAAAGAAATCAGTTCTTTTCTTTTAGGTTTTACATAATTTTGATCAGTCTTGCTTAGTTTTGGTTAATACTGCATAGT
Source organism: Maratus speculifer (assembly GCA_964019185.1). Taxonomy (NCBI): domain Eukaryota; kingdom Metazoa; phylum Arthropoda; class Arachnida; order Araneae; family Salticidae; genus Maratus; species Maratus speculifer. Next base: position 194,385,877 of record OZ025295.1, on the reverse strand, counting down.
CATTCCTTTAATTGCTAAATGCAATTGTTTCAAATTTTTGCAAATAAGGTATAGGCAGCTTTTTTTCTCATATTCAATTTTTTTCTTCTGTTTTCATAATTGTTTGTAAACATTCATTAGGATTGCATGATCTTTCAATCACATTAACTTTTTATTTTCGTGTGTTGTAAATATGTATATAGGTCTTAATTTTGTCATTGTGATTCACCCGAATGCATTGGGATAACGTACCACACCCTGTGTATTCCTTTTTCTTCACAATAAGTTTTTTTTATTTTCTTTTGAATGGTATCAGCCCGCACTGTGATAGGTTTTTTAAGGACTTGGCCTTCACATTGTGCCTTTTTGTGCCATTCATTCCTTATGTGTACTCAGTTGGTGTGATTTCTTCATGCACATCTTTCACAATTTCAATAGGTTTCCATTTTTTTTTTCCTTTTATCTCACCTTCATTAAACAAAAATACTGAACTTACCTTTTTTAGTTAATTTCATTCCATTTCATGGTGTTTGATGCATCATTTTTGTCATTTAGATTTGACTTGAGTTTTCAGGAGCACTCTTGTCAGGCGACAGATGACATTTGATGTTGAAGTCAGTTCGCTGATTATTTCTTTTTACTTACCTAGTAATTCTTTCTATTTAGTGTTTTGAAAATTTATAGTAACTTTGTTTACTGTTTCAACGGGAACAAAATAGAATATTGATGCAGCTGGTCTGTATCATGTTTCTAGTTCTTGTGTTTGTGCACTGTAAAATGTGAAGATACTAGGATTTCATTCTTTTTATTCCACTTATAATAGTTTAAAAAAAAAAAAATTAGCTGCTTCTTTGGTTGTACTACTTTTGAACTGTGCTCTATTACCATACTATATTTTTACTATTTTGACTAATAACTTAACTCTCAGTTGTTACCATGTACTTGGTAAAATTTCTTTAAATCATTCAATTTTTTTATTTCTTGAATTATATATGCAAAACAAACAAAATTCTTGACATTAGGTCTGTGTTATATTGTATATCTCATTTCAGTTTCTTTATAAATTCTAGGGGTGACTTTATGTCGCATTTAAAAATACTTGACTGCAACGATAACTTTTAAGTTTTGGTATCATGTTTTTTTTTAAAAAAGGGGATTCTAGCAAAATTCTAGTGATGACTCAGTGTCATATTTAAAGTCATAAATAGATTTGTATAACCTTATGAAACATATTTTAGTCTTGTTTCAGTTTTTTTTTTCCATTTATGCAAAAAAAATGTATACAGATATCTGGCATCAAACTGTATTCAACCATTCTTTTCATGACTTTGTCATATTTTTGTTATCATAGTAATGATGCATATTGGTATAAAAGATGGCTTAGAATACGAGTAACTAATATTTTGAAAATTTTAGTGCCATGATTTGTCTGTCAGAAATATTTTTACTTTTTATAAATACAAAAAGAGAAAGTGAATTTTTTTAAAATCATTCTAAACACTTTTTCATAACTATTTAAGTTTGTCTTAAACTTTTGTGTTTTGAAAATACTTGGAAAATTCATATACTTGTGTATTTGAAAATAATGTACTTATTTGGCAATCACTTTTATGATACAATAGTAGTATATTGGCAAAATTTCAAAATTTTTTTTTGAAAGAAATACTTGAATTTTATTATGTAAACATGTTTACTGGAAATGCAATGCATTCAATCATTTTTGCCATGGTTAACCAAATGTTTTTTGTACGTACAATTTATTTTGAGCTCTTGTTAACCTTTGATGTTAACACAGTAATGATCACTGTTTAGTGACAATTTTTTAGCAATTGCAATTTATTTTAGTGTTTTATGTGTGTAATTTTTTGACTGGAATGTTAAGTGTCTATGAAATTTTGGGAACAATTTTATGTGATTAGTACTATATGTATATTGTTATAATCTTTTCTATTTGTGGTACCACACACACTCCTTTTTCTTCTTTTGTTTACTCTTTTAATATTATTTCAGTAATAAGTCTTTGTAGACATCTGTAATTAATTCTTAAACTTTTAACATATATACATGTACTAATTGTATTTTTTAAAGCTACCCATCTGTAGGGTATCGTCTGTTTCCCATGTACTCCTGGCTACATCTGATGATCTCTGGTAACTTGTTTTAGGCTATATATTTTATAATAGGTGTTTACCTCCTTTTCGGTAAGTTTTTTTAAAGTTTTTTTCGGACTATTCCTTAGCTTATGCAGCTGTTGCCTAAATTCTTTTCAAAATGAATTTTATTGCTAAATTTTTCTTGTTTAGGCCTACTTTTCAGTTTTCTTCCTATTGCTGCGGGAGAATATGTCATGTGACATATCCAAATTCCTTAATCAACCGTACCTATTCTTTTAAATATTAACTTTGTCTATGTCTCCATTTCTTTAATAGCGCTTGTTTTTCTGGCTATCGTGCGTTCGCGCGCACTTTCCTTTCCTTGGCGCATTATTTGGCGTGATTTCGACCCTGATCGGTTCTGAAGCCAGAAACGTTCTAAAATTAAATAAAACTTAAGCAGAGATAGAGAAATTAAAATTGGTGACCTGAAATAAGTATTGGCAATCTGTGGTAGTGTAATAAAGTCAGTAAAGAAGCATTTAATTAAAAGATAAACTAACGTTTATTTTTCAAAAAAAACATTCAAAATAAAAATATATGTATATATGAAATAATAAACAAAGAGAAATTATATCTGGTAAAATCAACCAAAAAAAAGTAATTTCTGAAATTATATTATCTATAAAATTAAAGTCATACTTTAACACAATAAGAATACTTAATTAAACCAACAGCATGACGTAAGGTAAAGAAAAATTGACATGTACAGGTTGCAAAACGAACTACTCACCACAGCATAACTTGAAGAAAAACAGATTTTTCAAATCGGATGATGACGAAAAAATAAAGTCCAGCAAATGTCCAAAAGAAATAGAAACCTTGGATATCATAGCAACTCATCACAACAGATGTTCAGCAAAGATATTTTCACTATCTATAGACTGGATTCATCCTTAAAACAACATCTTTCAGAACATAAACTACAAATATAAACTTCCATAACTGGAATTTAAAATAATGTACGGCCTTTACTAGACCAAAACATCGTCAGACCACCCGCAGTCAAAACAAACTGACCGTTTTAAATACCCCTCGCGATTCCAGACATTGCCAGAGTGCAACGCCCCCTTTGCTTCTGCCGAGTTGAGCGAATGCATTCCTGCTTTGCGAAAGGGAGATACGGCTACTCGTAAGTTGTGATTTGCGAAGATCGCAAATCGCGATCAGACGGAAGAAAACGATCATGAACGCACATGTAAGTGTTCAAATCGAAAGTAAACAAATAAGTAACTGATTTAAAAATGGAATATGCCATGGAACCAGGAAAATAAAATAAAGAGATTGGAAATAAGATAAGATTGGAATAAAATAAAAACCTGTAAGTCATGCTATATTATCCTATTACAATATGTATATATATGCTTATAGAGTGTTAAGGGTAGTGAGTATGCTGACAATCGCCCCCCCCCCCCTTAACACTCGTACTACAAAGAAACTAATTACCAAGTATTACTAAATAATATAAATAATATCAAAGGTCATATCGAACAACATAAGATATAAGTATACCTACTATCATACTTTGACAGTTACTAGTGAAGAATAAATCAACATTATCGTGCGTAAATGTAACAATTCACAATATCTTATAACAAGATTAATTTCCAAAAATGAACAACTTTTTAACAATGTTAATAACCACACAATATGAATAACAATTCGATAACTATACAACAACAAGATTAACTATTTTTTTCATAGCACAAAAGTCTTTAGTTACCATAGTAACTAGGGATGCACCGAATATTCGGTATCTATTCGGTATTCGGTCTATTCGGCCATGTTACCGAATATTCGGTTAGGCCGAATATTAAACTATTCGGTTGAGCCGAATATTCGGCTTGGCCGAATATGAAACTATTCGGCCTGCCGAATATTCGGTATGGCCGAATATCAAAGTATTCGGCCGAATCCAACACTTAATAAAACCTTTTAAAAACTTTTCACTATTTCTACTTTTAACTGTCAATTTTTTAATTTATATTTAAAATAATTAGAAACAAAATCATTTTTAAATAAAATAGAATGTTTTTACATTATTTATTTGTTGTTTGTGAAGTATAACTTAAAAAAATTAACCATGAGAAGGATTAAAATGGCGATTTATTAGGATTCTCCTTAAGAATAAATTATGTGCTGTGCTGATACAAGTTTCTAAATTTTGTTTAGTAAATAAAAACTTTCGAGATTAGTAATAGCTATCAAGGCAGACAATTTTTCTTCATGAAACCATAATCATAATCAACTTATTGAGTCATAAGTACATTGTATTTCATCTCACTCTAGGTCAAAACTTGTGTGTTCATTTATTACATTAACAATAAATAACATATTTTCGACTCGCATGCTTTGATTTCTGTAAAATATGATATGATGGGAACAGTGGAAAATACCACCATTCATAAGAAAAGAACTATGACCCAAACATACCTTTATTTAGAATTAAGTTGAAAGTATTTGTAATTTATATTGAAAAAAATCTGCCTTGAGTTATTTAAAAGGGACAATTATCAGATTGTAAAATTTTTCTTTGGCCATTTTTTCATTATTTGATTTTAAAATGTTTATTTTGATTTGTAGAAAATTTTATTAATTAAAGTTTCATAATTGCGCTTCTTAAATAACTCAAGGCAGATTTTTTTCAATACTAAATGCTCTTATAAAAAGCTCTTGTTTATCAAAATGTAAGTTTCTTTTATTAAATATTATGTAAAACTATTTTAAAAAGTAACATTTTAATACCTTTAAAAATTTGAAACATAAAAAATATATGGAAAGCCGAATATTCGGTATTCGGCCTAATAGTTAACTATTCGGCTGGCCGAATATTCGGTATTCGGCCCAACAATTACTGTTCGGCTAGCCGAATATTCGGTATTCGATTCACCTGTCGGCCGAATATTCGGCATTCGGTATTCGGCCAAAATCACTATTCGGTGCATCCCTAATAGTAACTTAAAAATTTGAAAGTCTTTCAGGTACACAAACATTTCAAAGAAAAAGTTCATGAAAATTTGTTACCGTTTTACCTCGTCACGTGCAAGTGACTACGATTACCAGTACATACCGTTACATTCTTTAGTATGTCGATTCTTGATCCTTGCCTTGACAATACACGATTACATTTACAAACATTTGCATAATTACACTAGAGTAAATGATTATCATACGACAGATTCATAAACATTACAAATATGAAGAATAGCAAAACATGAATTACTATGCAAAAACACTTTGATAATGTATGGGAAATTCATGATATGCAAAATAGACACATTTAATGATAATTACACTAACGATCATGATCATGATAATGACTGTGAATATGATAATGATAAGGACGGCGAGCACTCACATAAAAACAAACAACAACAATAACAACAACATGCATGAAACTTTTGAAATAATACACATTTGCAAATGTTTTAACAAAGATTCAAAATGTGAAAAACACTTGTTATGCAATTTCTTAAAAGTAAAACAACCCTTTTCATATTTATATATGCAAAAAAAAATACAGCTCAATTTTCAACACCACGGACGGGACCTATGTGACATTTCCATTTTCAAAAAATAGGGACTTACAAACTTAAAAGAAACGATGCCCGCGACAGGCCTTCCTGTGATCAGAACACTCAAGAAGGCCACTACCCCCTGCAGGCCACTCTGGCTATTTACAATTGCACCCCTGCGAGCCGCTTCCTGGGGCTGCTCGGGTCCCGGAGGATGAACCATCCTGAGGTCTGATCACATTCCAGCGGGAGTTAAATTGTCCGCAATGTTGGAAATGAGGGTATTGAAAAGCTTATTTATGACATTAGAACATATGCATATGAGACAAAAATATGAAATAAGAAGAAAAACAAGTGTATAATCACATATTCAAACATTATAAAAAAAACACTGAAATATACAAAAATTTCAGATTTGAAAAATGAAACGTGTTCTTCAGGGTTTAACTTAAAAAAAAAAACTAAACAAGTATTTTAATACTTGACCCAAGTCCAAAGGAGGGAGTTTTTTTCACTTTATACATTTTACGTTTTACTTTTAAATAATACTTAACATTATATATTACTTATAACTAAAGATCACATCAATGAACCTTTTAAGATCAAACTTCGTTAAGGGTTTTGTAAAGATGTCTGAGAGATTAGCTTTACTAGTTACGTGTTTTACATTAAATATCTCTTGGTTTAAAAGGTCTCTAACAAAAAATAATTTAACGTCAATGTGTTTTGTTCTGTAGTTTTCTATGGGAGACTTAAGGAAATCAATGGAGGCCATATTGTCTACTAACAAGGTTGGCTTAGTTTGTGGGCCTGTAAAAATGTGTTTATCATAACATTCATTTATGATTCTACTGAACCAAAGAAGCTCTTTAGTTGCAGGGTTGCCGGCTTTGAGCCGGGCCAAAAAAAGCCGGCCGGCTTTTTTTGGTTTTATCCACTTAAAAAAAGCCGGCTAAAATTGAAAAAAGCCAGCTTTTATTTTTAAAGTGTTAATTTGTATCAAATCCATATTAAATTTGGATTGATTTATTTTTAATACATTTTTAATTATTTACTACTAAAAAAGTTATAAATTTCTATTTAATTTTTCAAATAAGTAAGTCTTACTGCTAGAAGTCAACTGTGAAGGTATGTCCAAAAAAATATATAAATCTTGGAAAAAAGAAAGTATAACAAAAAATGTGTTTTAAACTTCTATATTTCATAGTTCTACTTATATTACACATTCTTAAGAATTATATTTAATTGAATTATGACAAAATGTAACATATTAAAGCATTCATGGAAACATTTTTCAAGTCAATATGTAAAGATTACGTCATAGATGAGTAAAGGGCAAAATTAATACTAGCCACAGGGCCAGTAAATGATAAATAGTGGCCAGTGAAAAATTGTCTGTCAGTGGCCACCTTATGGCCACTTTTTTACAAGGAGATAATATATTTTACTTACATTTTATCAACAATTCTATTTTTTTTTTTTTGTTCTAATATATTTATATTAACATATTTATTTGTGCTATTCAGTCTTACATTAATACTTATAGAAATTTTAACTGTTTAGTACTTTTAAATAAAAAAGTGGCCACTAGTTTAAACATAGTGGCCATTTGAAAAATTAGTCGTACTGGCAAGTGGCCACTAAAGAAATTTCCCAATTTTGCCTTATATGGATGAGCAATGTTGAAAGACAAATAAGGAAGGATTCAGTATTTGAGGCAAGTTTATACATAATTATATATACTAGGGATGCAACGGATATTGATTTTGCCGGATATCAGATACTGGATATCCGGTATCCGATTTGCCTGCCGGATTCGGATATCCGGTACTGAATATGTTTTTAGTTATGGTGAATGTTTGTTTATTTCTTTATGCAATGCCATCTTAAATAATAAACTGCAAACATGTTTCACACACCATTGCAACTTTTAAACGTATTGGAATATAATTTACAGAAACTATATCTTTGACTATCAGGGCTTAAAAATTCAGGTTTTCCCAGACAGAGAGAGTTTTCCTCATAACATTTGTAAATGCAGGGGTGTTAAACTATATGAGAAGAAATAAAAAAAAAAAAAACTTATTTTTTACATGCCATTTAAATATTTAATTTATATCAGCATGACAAAATTCCATTAAAATAATTTAAAACAACAACTCAAGATAATTATCCAAAATGTCTATTTTAATTAAAACAAACGAAATCAAGCCTTATATATATCATATCTATTTTTCAATTTTCATTCAGTGTTATGAACAATTAATAATTGAGTTGCTAAATGAATTTTTTAATTTAGATTTTATTCGATTTTTTGTGGTTTAGAATCTTTTGTAAGTTACACTTTTTTATTTTTATTTACATTTTAGCTAATTGAATTATGTTCTTCTATGCAATGGAATTTTAAACCCATATGAAATTCTGAAAAGGGCATAATCAGTAGGTTTCTTCTATTTCATGAGAAATGGTTTATTTAAAAAGGTCATGTCCTAATTTCTGTGAACTATGCACATAAACTATTTATTGTTTCTAAATGTGTTTCCTTAATGTTTGCCCTTTTTTTTCAATCATTTGGAAAGCGGTTGAGAATGGACCTTGTGGTGTCTGCATTTTATTTTGTTTATTATTGGTCCAGGAAATCCATGACATATGTAGTATGTGAATCTTATTACATGAGTCATGTTTTGATCATCATAAAAATGTTTTTACTGATTTTCATTAACTCAATGGGAAACATTTAAACATCTTGCTTTGGACAATGGATGTCCTCATTTTATTTATTTATTTATTTATTAATTATTTTTTTTACAAAATTCTTTAAATTTAGAAGAATTTTTATTTGAATAGGAAATAAATGCCATTTTTAATAAAGAAGAAAATAAAAAGTTACAAAATGGGCAGATGCAAATTATCAGATATGGAAAAAAAATTGAATCCAAACAGAAACATCGTATGAAAGATTCTTTTTAATGAAAAAAGAAGAATGATTCATAAAGCCCATTGATTACAAAATGTGTGATGATTTCGAAAAATGAAAAAAAAAATCTAATGCTGAACCATTGATTGTAAAAAAAAAAACCATGTTTTTTTTTTTTTTTTTTCTTCCCAATGTTCAACACAAGATCTAATCTCATTTTGTTTAATGCTGATTCCAGGTTAATTAGATAGAGCTCAGACTCTAGTGACCATTACTGCCCTTTTAGAAATTTCTTGTCTCGGCAAAAGAGACAAAAGAAATTAGAAAAAGAAATTCACAAAACACGGAAATCGGCCATAGAAAAAATATCGCTGATTTTGTCCACCATGGCAAAAATAAATTTTTAAAAATAGTCAATCGGTCTGAAAAAATTTTAAATTTGAGGGAACTTGGGCAGTGGGAAAATATAGCGAAATTCATCAGTCATTTACAGTAAAATATTGTGAAATTTGTTAGCCTGTCACAAGCAAATACAGTAGACTCCCTCAAATCCGCAAACCAGAAATCCGCAACTCTCTAAAATCCGCACATATTTTATGGATGTAAACAATGAAACTTTCAATTAGGATATTGCTACAAAATTACATTTTTTTAGTTTTGTATAAATTTCATATATTTTTTAATTTGTAATTTTCTTAATACTCCATTCATGTTTTTTTTCATGAATTAAGAATGATTTTTTTGGAGGTAAAAATTCAAGATATTGCTGATATTACTGGTAATCACATCTTATCAAATATATTTATGCATTAATGAAGTTTTTTGGTTATTAAGCCTGGTTAAATCTGATATAAAACTTTCTTATTTTATGATTTTGATGTGAATTAGGTATGTACGAATAATTTTGGAAAAATACATTTAATCTTTATAATGAATATTTAATCATACACAATTGATTATTAGCTTGACCTTTGCTATTAGTACTTTAATCATTTTAAAAATTATCTAAAATTTTATTATTTTAGTTTATTACTTATTTTAATACTTTATTATATTGTAAGCATTCATTATAGTTCTGAATGCACTATTAATTGCATTCAAATTACGGTTTAAAAAATGTAAACAAAGCAATGACCAGAAATCTGCAAAATTCTAAAATCCGCACAACCTCTGGTCCCAAACTGTGCGGATTTGAGGGAGTCTACTGTATCATGAAAATCATCAGCAGGTAACAGAGAAAAAACACAAATTTTTCAGCTGGACACAGGAAAATAATTATTAATTTCAGCAGAATGTCACTAAAGCAAAAAGGGAAATTTTCCAATCAGCCGCAGAATAAAATACCTAAATTTGTCACATTCAGTTGAGAGAAAAAAATTGTGAAATTTGGCAATCGGTCTTGAGAAAAAAGTTGCAAAAGTTTGCGAGACGAGCAAGCGAGAAAATTGTGAGAAAAATTGCAAAGTTTTTCAATCAAATGCAAAAAACCAATCATGAATTTTGTATAATTGCCGTAAGAGAAAACTGTGAGATTTGCCAATTGATATAGGTGAAAACTGGGAAATTTGATTAGTAGCCAGTGGCCGGTTGACCCAATTTCATTAGTGACCACTTTTTAAAAGTTAGTAGCCACTTTTTAAGTGTAGATCAAAATGATTTTTTTCTTTAGCTTAGCAGCTAGTGAGCAACAAAGTTACAAATATTTGGTTAAAAATAAAACTGGAAATGAAACTGAATAAAAAAATATGAATTAGTAATTAATATTGCAGATAAAATTATAAGTGATAAACTATATTTAAATATATATTAAAATGCACTGTAAAAAACAAGCAAGGAAATTGTATTTTTAAATTTTAAATATTTTAAATTTAAAAATTATCTCACATTTTTCTTGGATATTTTATTTTTACTTAAAACTTCTAGGCTAGGATCTAAATATCATCAAGATTTCAAGTGGTAATTATTAAGTTTGGCGAGTGCACAGATAAATATAAATATTCTTTGCTTTGGCTGAGATTTCAAAACTCCAGAGAGAGCCAGTGTGTTGGTGAGGTGGCGGAAGTCTGTTTTGTGGCAGTAAAGTCAGATGCTGAATTTGCAGTATTACTCGCCTAGTGGCGAGTGCTAATTTTGTCTTATATTTTTAAAGTAATTGGTTATAATGTTTCAATCTTACCTGACACCTACATAAACTTCAATCATAAATATAAAAAACAAAAATGTACCAGCCAAATATTACTGGTACAGTTAGTGAGCATATGGCAAGAGTGAAAGATATAAGATACAGCAATGTCCTTAAAATCTCCTTGTTTCCAGAAGTAAAAATAGTACAATTTATTTGAAATGCATGTGGAATTAAAATTGATGACTGTATTTTGTAGGAAAAAAACTATTTATTGAAAACATAATCCAAATAAGGAGTTCATCATCAAGATATAGAAAATACAGCAAAGCTGCTAAATCTGCTTGCATCTGATAAATAGAATTAACCAATTCAGTAATTAGATGTAAACAAAGTAGAGATGCATATTTTCATGAAAAAAGCTGCATTTCACAAAGCAAATTAATAAGATTTTTTAGTCGCCGAGTGGCGACTAGGGTGGCGATCGATCGCCGATTTTTAATCGCCATGTGGCGAGTGGCGACCGTTAATTTACACCTATACCAATTGATAGCGGAAAATATCACAAAAATAGTCAGTCAGTCCTGAGATTTGATCGCCATTTAACAAAAAAATTTTCAAAAAGGGTTTTTTTTTTTTTGGGGGGGGGGGGGGGTAACAGGAATGTCTTGGCCATAAGATTTTTTAAGGCATGAATCCAGCCATCCCATGCCAAAGTTCAAGCCCTGTATGTGTATAATTAATAATATTGAATAAAAAATGTACTTCAAACATTTAAATATTCTGCTTGTTTGTCAATGAAATGCTGATAATTGCTAATAATTTGTACAATAAAATGCAGATAATTTATAGAACAAATTTTGCACATTTATCAAATATGTTTATTTTATAATTGTAAAGTAATTTCACAAAGAAATACATAGCTTCCATTTATAATGTAAACAAAAAGGGTTACGAATATACCAATGGTTGAAGAGTCATTTCCAAACATGGGTTTACTTAATGATTTTTTTCATGTTTTAATTATTTAATACTGTTTTACCTTAAGCTACATTTAACTTTACTTTAAGTTAAATCACTTTCAAATTTATAAGCAAAAAAAAAAAAAAAAAAAAACTTTTAATTTTAAATATTTATAATGAAATCATGAAAATAACTAGTTGGATGCACCAATCCCAAAACTCTCTTCTATTCCATATATCTGAATGTTTCAAAAAATATTTACAGATACAGTCGTGTCTATATAACAAAATCCATCGTTCAGTCAAAAAATTCGTTGAATAGAAAACGGCAAAAAATTTTGTACTTTAGAAAGCATTATGCTTATCCCAAAGGAGTTTTTATGCAGATGCAGTAGAAGATAACACCAGCATAGATGACGTTTAGTAACAATTCTTCATTCAAATGATCTCTCACAACAAAAAATATTCCAAGTCGCCACAAACAACAAACATAAACTCTAAATTCTAAAAGTAATGAGAGTTAGTTTAGGTAGATGAAAACCTGCTGAAAAAAACAACCTTTTCTGCAATTGCCCCCTCACCCCTTCCTTATTGCTGACTTACTATCCAAACCAAGAAATAAACACCATTTTCAAGACGATAATGGAATAGTTTTATCTTTTAGGATTCTTTGTGATTATTGCAAATCACATGAATGCTTTTTTTTTAGACATAAGGAATAAGGTAGAGGATGCTATGTAGCTATGACTTATAAACGAAAAATCAATGAAAAAAATTTACTCTACAAATAATTTGAAGTGTTTTCAGAACATATAAAAGAACATTTTTGAAAAAATTCGTTAAATGGAGATATATATTTCGCTATATGTAGATTATTTTTAATGTAATCAAGAAAAAAATTGACCATTCCTACAAAAAATTCGTTAAATAGAGAAATTCGCTGGATAGAGTTTCGTTGTAGAGAGAGTCAACTGTATTAATACTACTTCAATATTGTTAGTTCAGTACTATACCAACTTTTATTTTCATCTACAATTTTTGCTGCAGTCAGTTAATTAGATTAAGAATGAGTTAATCTCGATCATGATATTTATTAAAATCAATATTCTTTTCTGTTCTGCTATACATCAGTTGTTTGCGAATAGCCAATTTTAGAAAGATACGAAGTTCGCATCGCTGCACAAACCACCAATTCTTTGTAAGGATTATGAAAAATCAAAATTATTTTACAAAAATCATTATTACAGTACCATCTTTGGGCAAACTATTTTCAAATTGAAGGAAGACCAGACAGTCATTCCCAGAAATGTATCCAAAGAAATTTGGTTCAATTCTATGCATAACTTCATACAGTATTTGATGATAGAACAATGAAAATGGCACAAAAATTGCAATTACATCACCGCCTTACAGCGAAATGTTTCCATACTGAAGAAGCACCTGCTGGTTACAGTCAAAAATATGCACAAAATATTTGGATCATTCTATGCATAACTTCATACACTTTTTGATAGTATGATGGCGACACTGGGACAGACAGATGTTTTGAATAAACATGTTTTGGGGGATATTTAATCCCTAAAACACGCAAATTCGTCAAAAAAAATTTATTACAATAATTTCTTCTTTGAAAGATAGAAGAAATTAAAAATAGGTTTGTTTAGTTGTGTAACTTAAAAACCAATTAACCCATTGTTTAAATTAAAAGAAAGAAAGAAAATTAGTAAAATCACAGTTTAATAAACAACTTCAAATTTTGTGAAGATAGAAAACCAATGTTTGAAATGCATGTAAGGTAGCAAACAGCTGTTTCGAATCTATTACCATTCGCTCTCATAATAGGCATATAAGACTGTGCTTCCCTGTCGCTTTGCTCAGCTTAGCTTTGTCTAGCATGATGAAGATACTGATGAAGAATCTCGATAGTAGATTCGAAACGGCTGTTTTCTATTCTTTTCATGCATTATTTGTGCATTTCTCAATGTTGGTTTTTTATCTTTATACATTTTTGCACAAAAGCTTCATTTGCTATTTTGACTTCAAATTTTGTTTTACAATCTGAAAGTAGATACAATTTTCTAAAAGATGTAAACGTAAACTTTTAAATTTGTTACAGAGTTTAAATATAAACAATTGGAAAGCTGGCAATTCTTTAAACTTTTGAGAATTCCCTTTTATTCATCGATAGGGAACTTATAATAATATTTCATCTTTTGCATTATAAACAAAAGTTTTTCGCATTGTTTGGGATCAAACGATTACTGTTATTAATATATATTTGGTTTGTTGCATTCTGCCGGATATCCAATAGAGAAGTCGGATATCCGGTGATTGTGATTCGGATATCCGATGATATTTCGGATTTTGAAAAATCAGCCAGATATCGGATATTGGCCGGATATCCGTTGCATCCCTAATATATACTTAAACAACAACAAAAAATGTTTGAATAAAATTTGTTGAATTAAAATTTTGAATAGCTCTTTGTTGTTTAAAAGTGCTTATATGCTGTCTTGCATGAATATATTCATGCATATGCTAATTGAGAATACTGAAATTGTGAAATATAATATATTATGAAATATGCATAATTTATAATATTATTTTCAATAGTGAGAAATTGTGATTTTTTTATATGTATGATTTTAAATGTTTATAGGGAATAAAACATGACTTTTAATAACTCTTAAAATTAGTTGTGTAATAAAACATGTAACTAAGTACCCATTGTCCTCTTTGATGTTATAAAGAAATTAAAAATGGAAAGATAAGGTTGGATTAAAGATTAATATAAATCGGAAAAAGCACTTGGTATGGGCATTTTATAATTTAGCTGACATATTTGCAATTCTGACTATAAATTACTAGCAACTCCATCAATATGTTATTCTAGTATTAATGTCTTCATTATTGAAAAATTGGGTTATAACCCATTTCTCATAATAAATCATAATTAAAATCCCAATTTTTTTATTTTAATAAATTTATTAAACTCAAAGTAAATTAAACATCATTAAAACTAGTTAAAGGACACTTAAAAAATGTGTAGCTTATAATAAAAACGCTTCTCTGTATAAAAGCCAATTTTGTCCAAAAAAGGCCAATTTTGGCCAAAAAAAGCCGGCTAAAACCAATAAAAGCCACCGGCCTGGCTTTTTTTAATTTTAGCCGGCTTTTTTGCAACCCTGTTTAGTTGCCTCTGTTAAAGCCACAAACTCTGATTCCATGGTAGACAAGCAGACAGATTTTTGTTTGAAAGCCCTCCACATGATAGGAGATTTGTCTAACATTAAAAGTTGTCCCCCCATTGATGTCCTGTCATCGCGATTGGCGGCGAAATCAGCATCAGTGTATGTTATTAGATTTATGTGATGACAAGGTAGCCTCAGTTTGTAGTGTTTGGTGCTTTGTACATATCCTAGTAATTTTAAGAGACCATTCCAGTGGATGATACCTGGATTACTCTGGAATTGACTGAAGATATTTACAGCATAGGATATGTCAGGGCGAGTCCTGCTTGTAAGAAAAGATAAGCATCCCAAAACACTTCTGTACGGATATTTTGACATCTCCTGGGTTTCAGTATCTGTTTGAGGGCACTGTGCTTTGGAGTACACTACGCCTTTACTTATGGGAAGTGATGTGATGGGAAAGTTAAATTCCTTAAAACGTGTGCAGATATCATCAATATATTGCATTTGATGAATTGACACAACCCCTTCCCTATCCTCCTCAAACTCAACCTCAAGAAGTTTACGTGTTTTCCCTAGGATTTTGATGTCAAAATGTTCAGCTAATAATTTTAAAATTTCATTTATGTGTTTCTGATGGTTACTTAAAACAACAAAGTCATCAACATATAATAATAAAACAACATAGTTAGAAAAAGTATAGACGCAATTACACCAATCCAATTTGTTAAAACCAAGAGAAATTAAAACTTTATGTAACTCATAAAACCACACCCGGCCACTCTGATGGAGGCCATACAGTGCCCTCTGGAGTTTACAGACCAAATGCTCTTTCCCTTTTATTTCAAAACCCGGAGGCTGTTTCATGTAAATGTTATCTGAGAGAGGGGCGTACAGATAGGCTCCTTTCACATCGCATTGCGTGTGAATCCATCCGAGGCATGAAACTAGGGCGGCAAAGAAAAAGCGGATTAGACTAAAGTTTACAACTGGTGAAAATGTCTCGTCATAAGTTTCACCCCTGACCTGTTTGTAGCCTTGGGCTACTAGTCTCGCTTTGTATCTTGCCACCTGCCCTTTATCGTCTCGTTTGATGGTGAAGACCCATCTGCAGCCTAGAGGTTCAGTGTTGGGTGGTAATGATGTTAATCCCCATACATGTCTTTTATTTATTACGTCCATTTCCTCCTGCATTGCCTGTCTCCAGAGTTCCCACTGAGGGGATTTTAAGGCTTGCTTATATGTGTTTGGTATGGAGTCTTCTAGTCATATATTGTTTTTACGTGTTTCTGATAAAGATGTGTGTGGAGGTGTGTAACTAGGACTTGAACTAGCACTGGAAGTAGATTTTACAATACCCTGGTATTTATTTTCCCCTTTGAAACTGAACATGGTTGGATCAAATTTTATACCATTAGACTGACAGTATTCCCGCACTTCTCTGAGTGATCTTAAACGTTGCGTTTCACCCATCTCATAATAATAGATGTCGGTCCTCGACTTATCAGGCCTAGTTATGGCCTTACGGAACCATACAGCATCCCTCAGTGTTCTCGAGAGTTCCTCGCCCTCCTCGTCACTTTCATCTTCAGATGAGTTAACGGAGGCGGGTTCAACGGTTTTTGAGGTGCCTGGCTTAGGTGATGGAGATGGTGATCTTTCTAAAGGAAATCTGTCAGGTTGAAGGTCGGTCAAAGGGTCAATTTCTGGTTGTTCTGAACTTAAAATGTATGTGGGTCCCAGGTCACTTCCGTTGTGCTGCTCTGAAGTTGTAAAAGGGTTTGTGCCAATTGAATAACTTGGGCCTTGCTCACTATGTCTATGAACATTTCTTGGTACGGATTCATCCCCAAATCTAACATTTATGGTTTCTATTATTTTATTTGTATCGAGAACCCATACTCTGTAGCCTTTGGTTGACATCACGTAACCCACTAAAACCCCCTTTTTGGCTTTAGGATCAAACTTTGAATTTCTTAATTGTTTGGGCACCCCTACGTATGCCACAGTACCAAAAGGTCATAAATGTCTTATTGAGGGTTTGTTGCCACAGTAATATTCGAAGGGTGTCTTTTTCTGTGTTTTATGACATACCCTGTTTAGTGTGTACGCGATGTATAGAACTGCTTCTGGCCAGAATTTTAAACTGAGTTTACTTTCATTAAGTATTGAGCGGGCCCCGTCCATTATAGTCTGATTTAAACGTTCCGAGACCCCATTTTGTTCCGGAGAATACACGTTGGTAAACTCATGGTGTATCCCGTTCTCTTCAAAGTATCTTGTAAAGGCTTCGTTGTCAAACTCCCGCCCATTATCACTACGGACCTCTTTTACCTTAGTGCCTAAAAATCTTTCAGCTCTTTTTACATGATTAGTAAATACCTTGAATACTTGTGATTTGTTACATAAGGGGTAGACTGATACTTTTCGTGAGAAGTCGTCAGTTATGGTTAAAAAGTACTTCTAGCCATTTCTACCTGTTATTTGTGTCGGTCCCCACAAGTCAGTATGAAGTAATTCAAGGGGTCGTTTCGATCTTATTTGATTTATAGGACGGAAGGAAGTTCGCCTGTGTTTGTTAATTTTACATGTCTCACATTCAAAGTCTTTACTTTTAATAGGTGGTAAGCCCCTTACACCATTACATTTTACGGTATGTTCGATTAAGGTGGAACTAATGTGTCCGAAACGTCTATGCCATAACTTAAAGTCGTCCTTCTGGACAGTAGAGGCTTGAAAACGCATCTTTTTAGGACTTTGACTATTTTGAGTTTTATTTTTATTTTTAGGGCTAGGATCTGGGTACAGGCAGTAAATGCCATCTTTAAGAAAAGCTCGAAATAGGGTACCACTGTCACGATATGCTCTAACCCTACCCTCACCTCCTCTGAACTTGGCACCAGTTTTATCAAGCCTAGGGCCAGATATCAAATTGTGCCTTAAACTTGGGCAATACATAACATCGCCGAAGTGAACCATCTCCCCATTTATTTTTAAGTCAACTAATCCAGTTCCTTCAATAGGAAAAGTTGCTCCGTCAACGGCAACAGCCAACTCCTCATTTTGCAAAGGTTTAACCCTTTCAGGGGCAAGGTATTTCTGTTCCGAAAATGTTCAAATAATTGATTCACACCACAATTAAAGAACAGATTTATTTGAAAATAAGCAAGAGCTGTTTTTCGCGAATATTATAAAATCGAAATTGCACTAAAATTATTCTGGTGCCAGTTTGAAATTGGAACAGTAATATTATGTGTTTGCAGACTGCAAACACCGCCCCTGAAAGGGTTAAATTTTACATACAGGTTTTTATCTTTGCAAAAGTGGTGGGAGGCACCTGAGTCAAAGACCCAGGCGTCTCCACCACATTTAATATTATTAAGATTAGATTGAATGAGGTAATTTACCTGGCTTGTTGGCTTACGTTGACGTTGGTTTCTGGTTCTATTGCGAGGCACATCTCTGCTAGGTCTGGAATTACTGGGTTGGACTCGAACTGGACTGGACACCGATGATCCTCTGGATACCGAGGAGTTCTGGAATGAGGAGTCTGAGGAGTCTCTCAAAGTAGTACGGAGGCAGGATTCGGGACTGGAAGCTTGTTGAGGCAATTTACACTGACGAAGCACATGGCCGGCTTGACCACACCTGTGGCATCTTCCCTTGAACTTAGGCTTATATGCGGACCTCTTGGGTGTGCGAGCTCGGGAAAAATGGGATTGGACCAGATTACCTCTGTCCTCTTCTCGTAATTTAATGCGGGATTCCTCTGCTACCAACTCGGTCAGGACATCTTTAAACTTGAACTGCTGTTCGGGCCATCGCAAAATTCCCTGGACGAGATTATCAAATTTCTTAGGGAGCCATCTCAGCAACTGGAATGTCAGATAGATTTCCTTTATCGGCTCATTCATGGCAGCCAGTTGATCAGCTAGTCTCTGTAGGCGTGCAGCAAACATGTCGACCGGCTCATCAGGCTGTATTCTGCAGGATAGGATCTCGCCGAATAACTGCATATGGCGTGCACGGTTATCAGGTTGAAAGTGGGTCTTAAGCTTTGTCCATGCCTCATGAGGGTCGTCGATGTTTTCTATGATTCTCCGGAACTCAGTTTCGACGTTTAAGTATACTATGGACAGTGCTGACCTGAGCCGTGCCTGATATTCTTTTGTTGCCACTTCATCACTGGTATTCGGAGCCTCTTCAGTACCATTCACGATGCCCCAAGCATTTTTATCGAGCAGCAGGTATTTTACGTCCGCTGCCCAGGTTGCATAGATGTGAGAATTTAGTTTGTTTATGCTAACCTGTACATTGGTCATCGCCATGCTCTTAACTAGACTTTATTAAAATTTAAACAGAAAGGAAAAGAATTTTTTTTCAAAAAAAAAAAAAAAAAAAAAAAACCGTACTCTAAAACAGTCAGATAGTACGACAAAAAAAATTTTTTACAAAAAAAACCTTTCTATTTCATACCAGAATAATTAAAAGTTTATTAAAAAAAAAATGCTATTGCGCCCCCCCCCCCCCCACTAGAAATCACTTGGAGGTCTAATGGCCACATGCTACCACTAGTTTATGATATTGCCAACGAAGGTTATGGCCACCATAACAGGTTAAAAAGCGTAGTAGCTTGGGCCCATAACCCATGATCGGTTCTGAAGCCAGAACCGTTCTAAAATTAAATAAAACTTAAGCAGAGATAGAGAAATTAAAATTGGTGACCTGAAATAAGTATTGGCAATCTGTGGTAGTGTAATAAAGTCAGTAAAGAAGCATTTAATTAAAAGATAAACTAACGTTTATTTTTAAAAAAAAAAACATATTCAAAATAAAAATATATGTATATATGAAATAATAAACAAAGAGAAATTATATCTGGTAAAATCAACCAAAAAAAAGTAATTTCTGAAATTATATTATCTATAAAATTAAAGTCATACTTTAACACAATAAGAATGCTTAATTAAACCAACAGCATGACGTAAGGTAAAGAAAAATTGACATGTACAGGTTGCAAAACGAACTACTCACCACAGCATAACTTGAAGAAAAACAGATTTTTCAAATCGGATGATGACGAAAAAATAAAGTCCAGCAAATGTCCAAAAGAAATAGAAACCTTGGATATCATAGCAACTCATCACAACAGATGTTCAGCAAAGATATTTTCACTATCTATAGACTGGATTCATCCTTAAAACAACATCTTTCAGAACATAAACTACAAATATAAACTTCCATAACTGGAATTTAAAATAATGTACGGCCTTTACTAGACCAAAACATCGTCAGACCACCCGCAGTCAAAACAAACTGACCGTTTTAAATACCCCTCGCGATTCCAGACATTGCCAGAGTGCAACGCCCCCTTTGCTTCTGCCGAGTTGAGCGAATGCGTTCCTGCTTTGCGAAAGGGAGATACGGCTACTTGTAAGTTGCGATTTGCGAAGATCGCAAATCGCGATCAGACGGAAGCAAACGATCATGAACGCACATGTAAGTGTTCAAATCGAAAGTAAACAAATAATTAACTGATTTAAAAATGGAATATGCCATGGAACCAGGAAAATAAAATAAAGAGATTGGAAATAAGATAAGATTGGAATAAAATAAAAACCTGTAAGTCATGCTATATTATCCTATTACAATATGTATATATATGCTTATAGAGTGTTAAGGGTAGTGAGTATGCTGACAGACCCTACCTTATGGTAACCCGTTTTCCTGCGCGCTTCGAATCTCTCTCCCGTTTCTCTTCAGTAAGCAGTGATCAGTCGGACCGATAAGTAGCTTCTTTGCGTGCTCCGAGTCCCGCGTTGGGGGCTGAGGCCTCTCGTGCAGCGCCGGTAATGGCCTCTCGAGCAGTGCCCGATATAGCCTTCCAAACAACGCTTTAGAATTCCTCTTCCTTTAATAGTCTCACCCAGTCTTACATTAAATAATTCAGCAGACAAATCGCCATACTCCGGATGTCCATAATGCCTATGTAGATTCCTACTGCCATTACCTCCACGATAGTTGTCAGGTACAGAACTTAGCCATTTTTCGGGTTCCACACAGAAGCCTGCTCTGAAAGAGATCATCAGAAAAGCCATAGGATCCTGCCTGTCCTAAAAATTCCGTCAAAAATCGCGATAACGATCGACAATACCATGGGGGGTTACATCTTAATTCTAGATAAATAATTACAAAAAAGAGGGTTGAGGTTTATTTATGTCGTTAGCTATGCAAGTACCTAAGCATAGTTGGACTTGTGTAGCTAACTACATATGCATATTACATATAACTTTGCTGTTAATTTAAAATAGATTTGAAATTAGTATCTCAAGTTTATTCCAAACAATATAAATTAAAATATTTTTAACTAGTTCATATATTACTTATTTAGTCTATGCTCATGCTCGTATATATCTTGTAATTAAATATTCAGTAACTCAAATGTTCAAATTATTCTCACTAGCCAATAACTAGCTACTAAAAGAAAGACAACCTACCGGCCAGTGGCCACTAAGTAAAATTCCTTATTTTCATCTTTAGTCTAAATGTATCAAACTAAAAGGAGATTATGTAAAAATAAAGTATACTTTTGACATTATAATGTGCTTTTCTTCTCAAGGCCAAATGCTTACTGTAGAGCTCTCATATTTTTACATAAATTGTTCTTAAAATAAAACCTACTACATTCTACTTTAAGTATATAAAAGATTACTTACCACCAGTTGTTGTAGCAGCACCAAATCCAAAAGTCTTATTTTGTGTCTGTGCAGGTGCTCCAAATGAAAAATTAGACATTGGTTGTGTTGTAGGCTGTGTAGCCCCTGCACCAAATTGGAAACTCATTTTTCCTATGTAATACTCTTTGTTTATCTACAATAAAAGAATGGGTTGTAGTAAAACAAAGAATAAAATTTAAAAACTGCTAGAAAATTACAAAATACATTTACATATTTCTTCAATATAGGCAAACCCATCTGAAGCAAGTTATTGCAATATGAAGCTTAATACTGCTTTATTTTTTAAAAATTTACTTTGAATAATGTAAAATAAGGGTGCACAACCTTTTGAAGAGAATAGGGATGCAACGGATATTGATTTTGCCGGATATCGGATACCGGATATCCGGTATCCGATTTGCCTGCCGGATTCGGATATCCGGTACTAAATATGTTTTTCGTTATGGTGAATGTTTGTTTATTTCTTTATGCAATGCCATCTCAAATAATAAATTGCAAACGTGTTTCACACACCATTACAACTTTTAAACGTATTGGAATGTAATTTACAGAAACTATATATCTTTGACTATCAGGGCTTGAAATTCAGGTTTTCCCAGGCAGAGAGAGTTTTCCTCATAACATTTGTAAATGCAGGGGAGTTAAACTATATGAGAAGGAAGAAATTAAAAAAAAACCTATTATTTTTTACATGCTATTTAAATATTTAATTTATACCAGCATGACAAAATTCCATTGAAATAATTTAAATCAACAACTCAAGATAATTATCCAAAATGTCTATTTTAATTAAAACAAACAAAAAGAATCAAGCCTTATATATATCATATCTATTTTTTAGTTTTCACTCAGTGTTATGGACAATTAATAATTGAGTTGCTAAATGAATATTTTAATTTAGATTTTATTCGATTTTGTGTGGTTTAGAGTCTTTTGTAAGTTACACTTTTTTATTTTTATTATTTTTTTTAATTTTGTAAAATCTGATGGGCATTCATTTTTAATTTACTTGCAAGAATAATGCATTTAGATGATTGGATTGTCAATATCCGGCGGTGATTGTATACCACTTAGTGGAATTATCGTGAGTATTGTAATTTATGACATTTTAGCTAATTGAATTATGTTCTTCTATGCAATGGAATTTTAAACCCATATGAAATTCTGAAAAGGGCATAATCAGTAGGTTTCTTCTATTCCATGAGAAATTGTTTATTTAAAAAGGTCATGTCCTAATTTCTGTGAACTATGCACATAAACTATTTATTGTTTCTAAATGTGTTTCCTTAAAGTTTGCCATTTTTTTTTCAATCATTTGGAAAGCAGTTGATGTTATCGGTTGAGAGTGGACCTTGTGGTGTCTGCATTTTTTTTTTGTTTATTATTGGTCCAGGAAATCCATGACGTATGTAGTATGTGACTCTTATTATATGACCCATGTTTTGATCATGAGTCATATAATAAGTCATGTTTTGATCGTGTTTGAACCACCAATTCTCTGTAAGAATTATGAAAAATCAAAATAATTTTACAAAAATCATTATTACAGTACCATCTTTAGGCAAACTATTTTCAAATAAGGAAGACCAGACAGAAATTCCCAGAAATGTATCCAAAGAAATTTGGTTCAATTCTATGCATAACTTCATACAGTATTTGATGGTAGAACAATGAAAATGGCACAAAAACTGCGATTACAGCACCGCCTTACAGCGAAATGTTTCCATATTGAAGAAGAACCTGCTGGTTACAGTCAAAAATATGCACAAAATATTTGGATCATTCTATGCATAACTTCATGCACTTTTTTATAGTATGATGGCGACACTGGGACAGACAGATGTTTTGAATAAACATGTTTTTGGGGATATTTGATCTCTAAAACACGCAAATTCGTCAAAAAAAAATTTGATTACAATAATTTTTTCTTTGAAAGATAGAAGAAATTAAAAATAGGTTTGTTTAGTTGTGTAACTTAAAAACCAATTAGCCCATTGTTTAAATTAAAAGAAAGAAAATTAGTAAAATCACAGTTAAATAAACAACTTCAAATTTTATGAAGATAGAAAACCAACGTTTAGAAATGCATGTAAGGTAGCAAACAGCTGTTTCGAATCTATTACCATTCGCTCCCGTTATAGGTATATAAGACTGTGCTTCCCTGTCGCTTTGATCAGCTTAGCTTTTTCTAGCACGCTGAGTCTTATACTGATGAAGAATCTCGATAGCAGATTCGAAACGGCTGTTTTCTGTTCTTTTCATGCATTATTTGTGCATTTCTCAATGTTGGTTTTTTTTATCTTTATACATTTTTGCACAAAAGCTTCATTTGCTTTTTGACTTCAAACTTTGTTTTACAATCTGAAAGTAGATACAATTTTCTAAATGATGTAAAGGTAAATTTTTAAATTTGTTACAGAGTTTAAATATAAATAGTTGGAAATCTGGCAATTCTTTAAACTTTTGAGAATTACCTTTTATTCATCGATAGGGAACTTATAATAATATGTCATCTTTTGCATTATAAACAAAAGTTTTTTGCATTGTTTGGGATCAAATGATTACTGTTATTAATATATATTTGGTTTGTTGCATTCTGCCGGATATCCGATAGAGAAGTCGGATATCCGGTGACTGTGATTCGGATATCCGATGATATTTCGGATATTGAAAAATCAGCCAGATATCGGATATTGGCCGGATATCCGTTGCATCCCTAGAAGAGAAGGGCCACTTTCAAATATATCTGGGTGGTCGAGGGCCACATCAATAACATGGAGAGAATTCGAGTTAGAGGAGGTGATCTGTAGCCTACAATATGATAAAAAAAATATGTGGTTTCAGAGGAGAGTGTATGTGTGTGATTGGGGGGGGGAAGGGGGTGTACCCATTTAAGTTCACTTACTCAGTCAAAATACCCAATTCAGTTGTTAATGATATATCAGCAGTTTTTACATTTTTATATGTAACAGATATAGCAAGGATTATTTTCTAGATTTAAAGATATTCCTTGACATAATTCAGGAGATTATGTTTTGTTTTATTAAAAGTGCTAAAAAAAGAGCATAAATGGCTGGTGCCAAAAAATGTGAATTTTATGAACAAAGCAGAGAGAAGGAGCCGATTAACAAGATTTTTTTTATCTACATTGTTTTAAATTTTTATGCGCCTGATCGATAAAATTTGCGATTTTTATCTTCCGATCGACGAAATTCGAGATTTTTACAAAGTTGGTTGATGAAATTTGCTATTTTCCTTCGTATGATCAGCGAAATTCGTGATTTTTCTGCGCATGATCGATGAGATTTATAATTTTTCCGCACCTGATTGACAAAATTTCAAATTTCAATGCACCTGGTCAAAGAAATTCACGTTTTTCTGAAGCCAATCTACGAAATTCTTGTTTTTACGAAGCCGATCAATAAAATTCGCGATTTTTACAAAGTCGATTGATAAAATTCGCTATTTTCTTTCGCACAATCAACGAAATTCACGATATTTCAGCGCTTGATAGATGAAATTCACAATTTTTACAAAGCCGATCAACGAAATTCACGATTTTACCATGTCAGATCAATGAAAGTTGCAATTTTTTACAAAGGTGATAGACAAAATCAGGGTTGGCAAGTTTTTGACACGCGACAGTTTTTGACGGTTTTAACCATGGTTTAAACCGTCATGTCAAAAACCTCCTTGTCAAAAATGTCAAAAACTGTCAAAAACCTATATTTATATGTAAATAAAAATATTTATTTACATATATATATCTACCTACATTTATATTTAATAAGTAAAATTTATTTGCTTTTAATAAAGAAAATGTTTCTAAATATGCTGTAGAAAAAATAAATTTAAATTTTTGAAGTAACATATTTTGAATATTAAACAAAACCTTAGATTTTGGAAAACTTATCTTTTGTAATATTATTTATTAAATTTTAATGTGTTATTCAAAATATACGGGGATATATATTATGAAGAAATTTATTTATAACCAAATTTATCCATTGTTTAAAATAATATTAAAGATTAGACAGGTTCTGTAATTGATTAGGAACAGAAAGAACTGGTTATGTGCTACCATGTGATACGTAGGGCAAATGAATTGGATTATTGAACTAAATTTCTACTTTGATAATTTTCATTTGAATCGATTTCGATTATGTAATCAAATTAATTGGAAGTATTTCATGTATGTTTTATTTTTTTAAACTATGAATTTAATTAGATAATAATAAAAAAAACTGCATGATATTTTGTGTTTTAGAAGTATTTCATAGATCAGTGTAATATATTTTGATTTGACTTTTACAATTGTCATTTGGTTTTTCTGAAAAATCAGTAATTCTGAATTTTAAATCGTCAGTCATTTTTTGAATTTATAACTAACATAAAAATAATAAAAAATTAGCTGCTTTCTATAAATATCTGAGTATCTATTTACAATATTCAACATAGTTTATTTACTATGCTGAAAAATTTTTCACTGAATACTAAAAAATTTTGTTAAATATCTTAAGTATTCAGTTGTTGAATAATTACTTATTGTCTTACCTTGTTATCAAAGTAAACATTATTTGTATTTTTAATAATTATATTATATTTTATTAATTTTTTTAATTTAAGCGTGTGTGCTGTGGGTTAAGGAGGCAGAGGTGGGGAGGGGGAATAAAAATGATGTTTAATAATCTTACATATAATAAATAATATGCATTATATTTAAATTCAAATTAACCTACTGGATATTATGTATGTAGCAAAAATCTATACTAATAAAATCCGTGCGCCTCTGTCTGCTTGAAGCCGATTACAGTTCGCAACGCGGGCGAGTTGGAAGTCGCGAGAGGTGTCTTTCGATTGGAAAAATTCCGGGGAAGTCATTTCGGGCATTTTCGAGACCGTGGGACCAAAATTAAAAAAGTTATGAATTAAAAACCCCTTGGGAATCGGAACGAAAAATATCTCAATTCCGAAAGGTGCTCCGAAGTAGAACACTGCGCCACCTTGCGGTGAAGGAATGAATTTTTCCCTTTTGGCTAAAAGAAGAAACAGCCGAAAACCTCCATTTCTACAGGCGCTAATTGCGTCTTTTCCCGCATCAATTTTTTTGACTTGCCGTAGAATATTTACCGTAGTTTTCGCTAAAATATTGAACTTAGAAATAAAACAGGACTATCGAAACTTTTTTTTTTGCGCGTTTTTTTCTTAAA
Organism: Maratus speculifer; assembly: GCA_964019185.1. Lineage (NCBI taxonomy): Eukaryota > Metazoa > Arthropoda > Arachnida > Araneae > Salticidae > Maratus > Maratus speculifer. The sequence continues at coordinate 194,359,091 of OZ025295.1, read as the reverse complement.
CCATCATGCAGACAGTTTTTAAAGTAGAAAAAAACTGATTACATATTCAGAATCTGCGTAAAAATCTGCTTCTGATGAACTAAAAAATGTCTTATGGGCGCATAGTACCCACCGTGCAAAACCAGATATTTTTAACGGGACTATGGGCGCGAAGCAGCCATAGCGCCGATCCACAATCTTTTTTTTTCAAGTGCACATGGCCCACAGTGCGAAATCACATAATTTTAACGGGACCATAACTCTTTAATTTACTTTTTTTTGTGCTTGAGGATTTGAACACCAAGACTTGCTTATTAAACGAATTTTTTTGCTTATTACATACTGCTTAATACCGAGGTTCGTTTGGAAAAAGTGGCCCAGCTAGCGGGCGTAGCTCGCTAGTAATTATTAAACATGTATATCAAGTTCCGCACTTTTGAAAATCCTGCATTTACAACACTTAATTTGTTAATACTTATAAATATTAGCTATGTCAAAATGCATTCTAAATAACTTTATATTTTAAATATTATAATAATAATAATAATAAATAAATAAAAAAGATATTCAAACATAAATAATTCTGCATGTCCATTTTGAGATAAATTTCAGAGATTTGAAATCTGTGATTTTTACCTTAATTTTTATCTATTAAAAATATTTAAAGACCTACTAATTACCCATAATATAATTAAATTTCAACATAATGTATGGCATCTGTTCTTAGTTTTAAAATTTAACAACAAACTCTAGTACACAGCAGCAGATTTCGACTCTATGGGTTTTTGACAGTTTCTGACAGGTTTTTGACGGTTTAATCCGGTTTAAACCTTTGTCATGTCAAAAAACCCTTTTTGACGTCAAAAACCCAACCCTGGACAAAATTCACGATGTTCATGAAGCCGATCGACAAAATTCACGATTTTTACAAAGTCAATAGATGCAGTTTGCGATTTTTGCAAAGCTGATAGACGAAATTCACAATTTTCCTTCGCATGATCGATGAAATTGGCGATTCATCCGAACCTGATTGACGAAATACACGATTTTAATGCGACTGAATAACAAAATTTGCAATTTTTCTGCACCTGATCGACGAAATTCGTGATTTTTTCCAGACCTAATCGACGAAATTCACGATTTTCCAATTCAGATCGGCAAAATTCGCGATTTTTCCGAAGCTAATCCACAAAATTCGGGATTTTTACGAAGCCAATCAATCAAATTTGCGATTTTTACAAAGCCTATCTGCGAAATTCGTGATCTTTGCAAAGCCAATCGACGAAAATCATGAAATTACTCTGCATGATCGATGAATTTCTCGATTTTATTCGAGTCTGATCGACGTACTTAGCAATTTTTCTGCGTGTGACCAACAAAATTTGCAATATTCCCATCTCCGACCAAGTAAATTTGCTATTTTTCGAAATGCAATCAATAAAACTTGCAATTGTTCGGTCTTCGATCAACGATATGGGCACTTTTTTCGCTGTAAATTGACAATATACACATTTTTCTTCAACCGAGTATCAATATTCGTGATTTTTGTATTAACATTGACAAAATCTGCATTTTTTTATGCGGCAAGATAAAACTCGTGATTTTTTTCTCTTGATAAACTGACAAAAACACGATTTTTCCACAGCTGATCAACAAAATTTGCAATATTTTCACGCGTCATCACTTAATTCACGATTTTCTAGTGTCTTATCAGCGAAATTTGTATTTCTTTTTTTGTCTCTGATCGACAAAATTTGCGATTTTTTGTACCTTATACTTATTGACGAAATTGCTTTTTTTTTCATGCGATAAACCGAGAAAATATGCTATTTTTCCATCCGATGATAATTTGCAATTTTTTCGAGGAACAGCAACATTTATGATTTTTTTTCTTGCTTGATCAACGAAATGTGTGAGTTTTCGCATCCATCTGACAAAATCTGCGATTTTTCCATGCCTGGTCGAAAAAACTCGCGATTTTTTCATGCCCAATGGGGAAAATTTGCTACTTTTTTTCTCGAGTTTTCATGAGCAAAATTCGCGATTTTTCCCTCACTGATGAGCAAAACCGACGATTTTTCCAATCCTCATCGATAAAATTTGACTTTTCTCGCATTTGATCAATGGAATTCGTGATTTTTCCGTGCCGATAAATGAAATTTGTGATTCTTAAATGACGAAATTTTATATTTTCACGCAGTAAATTGACAAAATTTAGGATTCTTTTTGTGCGACATATATACAAAAATTGCAATTTTTTCCAGTTGTAAATTGACGAAATTCGCAGGCCACAGGTTGTGCATCCCTAATGTAAAAATTTCTTTACATACATACAATTAACTGAAAAGATCAATTTTTACTTTAAAAATTATTAAAACTTAAGTCAAAGTGAAATTAAATGGATTATAAACATGGCACATTTGATAACATTTTTTACTTTCTTACATAAAAAATGCTTAAAAAAAAAAATAGGTCTGTCTATAATCATCAGAAGGCCATTCAATAAAAGATATCACTTTAATATAAATCTTTTTCCTATTCAATTGTACATTAAAATCAAAAGCCTATTCTACAGCTTAAATTATTCTTATACAATTATCTGCTTTCTTTGCATAATGCTTAAGAAGTACAAAATATTTACACTTACACCAATGTTAACATTGTTATTATTACAACTGATTTCTTACAAAACATTTTTTTTTCCTCAATTCAGTGGTAATGCAAAAAGGTGAATGTCTATATCACAGTATCAAATTCTAGTATCTTCATCAATGGAAGTTTCTAAAAACTAAAATGTATCTCTTTTTGTTTTCAAGTTTATTTTATGCTAAGCTTTAAAATATTTTTTGTTCAATCTTTCAGTTATTTCTCTTTAAATTTAATCATTTTTATTAAAATATTTACTTATTATTAGTAATTTACATTTATCTTATTTAAAAGAGGAAATTGGATTTGTCCCATTCCTCCCTTTGTTGGCATATTCCATCACATTCCTTAGCACTACTTTCTTTTTTTGTTAAATTACTTGTATTAACAGCAATCCAATTTTTAATTTAAAGTATAGAATATTTTAAAATACATTAATACAGCATAATTTTCTATAAATAGGGAAACTGTTACATCTAGGGATGCACCGAATACTGATTTTGCCGGATATCGGATATCCTGTATTCGATTTGCCTGTCGGATTCGGATATCCGGTACTAAATATGTTTTTAGTTATGGTGAATGTTTATTTCTTTATCCAATGCCATCTCAAATAATAAATTGCAAACATGTTTCACACACAATTCTAACATTTTAAATGTATTGAAATATATTTTGCAGAAACTATATATCTTTGAAAATCAGGGCTTGAAATTCAGGTTTTCCCAGGAGGAGAGAGTTTCCCTCATAACATTTGTAAATACAAAGTAGTTAAACTATATAAGAGGGATTTTTTTTTTTTAATCCTATTATTTTTTACTTGCCACTTAAATATTTACAATTTATACCGACATGACAAATTTCCATTGAAATAATTTAAATCAACAACTCAAGATAATTATCCAAATAGTTTATTTTAATTAAAACAAAGGAAAAGAATCAAGCTTTATATATATCATATCTGTTTTTCAATTTTTAATCAGTGTTATGAACAATTAATAACTGAGTTGCTAAATGAATTTTTTAATTTAGATTTTGTTCGATTTTGTGTGGTTTAGAATCTTTTATGGTTACACTTTTGACAACAGAACAGAGCAACTTTTCTAATACATTAAATCAGGGGTTCCCAAAGTGTGCTCCGCGGAGTCCTTGGGGCTCCGCCTGAACTTTTCAGGGCTCCGCGACGTTCCAGGAAAATAAACACAATGAAAGAAATTTGCATAATTCAAGTGAAAAATTTTCAAAAGTATCTAAGAATTTGTGGGCGTGTGTGTGTAAAAAATAAATATATCTATAACTAAGTTGAAAAATAGAATAATACACTTCAGAACCTAATTGAACGTTATATTACACATGTATCTTTTTTCTGTATAATATTTTTGGTTTAAATTGCTTTATTTTATGTTTCTGCATTTAATGTGTTTTTAAAAGCACATTTAGCACAAAACACAATTTTTATATATTACAGGGTTCGCACAATTTTACCACTAAATTTTAAGAATACTTTTGAAGTGTTTCACTGCAGAAAAATAGCGTAAAACCTGTGAATGAAAGTGGGGTTTACGAGTGATGTGATTTAAAAATTAAATGTAAATTTTCTTATTTTTAATAGTGGTGCCAGAGTCCTTGGAAATTCCAAGGAGTGTGCGAACCTTGATATTATTGTTCGTTAAACATTATGCAGAATAATAAAAGAAAAACTATCGGCATTCATATTTACATATATTGTATATTTTTATTTTTGGAATTTTAAATTCTTAAAATTGTTTATTTTAGTTTTATCATGTTTTACTTATCTCATCTCACTTTACTTAGACATGTTGTTATATGTCTCCTATACTAGTTTTCAAAATGGTATTTAATTTTTAAAACAACACCATTCGCTTAAAACGTCTTTTTTTTTTTTAATTTCTTTGCGGCGCAGTGCACTTCCATTGTTATTCATGATTGACACCCGAATTATAAAGAAATTTATTTGTAAGTAGAAAAAGTAAAATTTCAAGCAAATTAAACAGAATACCTCCGAATTAGGGACACCTATCCCAACAAACACATAACTTGTGGGCCATTAAAGGTGTCGTTAACGTTGGCCCAAAGTGTTTGGTGACGGCCCGCCATCCTTTGCCGTAACGGCTCCGTCAAAAAACTGTCACGCCGGCCAGAACGCGGACACAAGATAAGTCCACAAATGTGCCATAAACTTTTTATCAAAATATCAGACAGCCTCAAACTTGCCACAGTTATTCTTTTAAAGGCCATTAACAATCAGAGCTAGCCATAAGTGTGCCCTAGCCATGCCATTTGTGTTTTGTAAGAATTAAGTTTAGCCAAAAGCTGCCCAAAAAAGAGCCCTTTATGATTTATTCTATCCAAAAGCCTGCCACTACCATGATATAAAAATTATTTAAGCATAAATTCAAAATCTATTTAATAAAAAATATCTATTAAAGAACTGCTTGAATGATTAAATGTTTTTGCATGAAAAATAAATATATTAAGAATAATTTAGGTACAATAAAATATATGTATATATAAATTTACTTTTCTTGAATTTTCGAAAATTTTCCAAAATACAATACTTCGCATATTGAATTTAATAATTTGTTTATTTATTCTATTATGCATTAAATATATATATATATATATATAAATAATGCAATTTATAAACAGTTGCATTTCATATACAATTTGAAAAATAAAATTAGCATGCCAAGCATTGTATTTTCAATAAGCTCAAGATAAATAAATTTATACATTTTTGAAAAATGAACCGAAATCATTATTACTATATTTTTCATGAAAAAACATTTGTTATTCAAGCAATTATTCAACAATTATTTTTAATTCAACACATTTTGAACTTACGCCTAAATAACATATATTCTTAATATGATTTATTATGTACTTTATATTAAAATAGATCTATTTTATGTATGTATGTGGTGTTTTGTTTAGCTTATTGTTAAGTCTGTCCATTCATTAAAATACATGAAATCACAATAATTTTTGCATCATTTTCAAAAAAAAAAAAAAAAAAAAAAAAAAAAAGCAAGAAAGAAAAAAAGAAAAAAATAACACAGCTATTTAAAAATAAATAAAATATGCAGTTTGATGTTTACATAAGTCACGAAACCTTTTTTTTTTGTATACATATATATATAGATAAAATCATGTTTCGTATTTCGAAAGTATTTCGAGCAATTAATATTGACTTTTTACTGTACTCAATTTCTTTTTTGCATTAAAATTATTTAGTTGTTGCTTTTAATGGCATTTTCACCACCGATAAATTATTATCCGGTCATAGAGGGGGGGGGGGGGAACCCTTTTCTTTGAAAGTTGAATAAAAAAGAAAGAAAAATCATATGGAAACAATTAATTTTAATTAAACTAAAATATTAAGAAAGTAGTATCAAAAATTCACAATGTTTAAATTCGATTTATATAATCCCCACTACAAAACATTTATTGAAACAAAAAAAATCAATTTACTGCTACAAACTAAATAAAATTTTGCATTATTTTGGAGAAAACTATAATTAATAAATATTAAATAAATGTTATTCTACCTTTTTGTAAACCAAATTATGTTTAAAAATCAAAAAGTAGCAGACAAAAGCTACTTTGCGTCCTCTAAAATCATAAAAGCTAATAATGCTAACATTTACCTTTTTTATGCCGTTCTAATACAAAAACAAATACAATAAAATGATGCAAAAAATAGTTCAGAGTTAAAAATCTTTAATGAATAGACAAAAAATTAAGACTTAATATATTTTCCGTGTAAATACCTCTTACTTTCAGAGATAAAGCGACCACAAGCTAGCACCTGCGAGCTAGCGATGCGACCGGCAGGAATGAAGTCCAAATAACAAATAGATACTTGACAACATCTGGGTGGTCAGAGGGGTGGGGGTATGAGTCAGCGAAAAATAGAGGTCACTGGCGTGCCCTTGAAAACCGTGAGAGAGGGAGGAAGATGGGAAATCTTTTTACAACCCTTTTTTAACGAGACGTTTCTCAAATTTACAAACAACAATTTCAAGTACAGCAACTCTGTCTAAGGCGAAATAGATTGGAATCGAGAAAATTTCCCGTTGTAGACAATATTCCGCCTTAAACAAATTTTACTCTATGTCTGTAGATTCGCAAAGACTTGAAAATTTTTGCGAGATAGATAGATTTCCGTCTTACACAGTGTCCGCCTCACAGAGGTATTACTGCAGTTGAATCCCCTTTTTATAAATAAAAGATTATATGATGTTTTGAAACAAAACAAAAAAAATCATATTATAGAAGTAAAAGTTAAAAAATATGCATATCTATAAAATATTTTTATCACAGTTGTAGGCATACATTTATTTCTCTAAGAAAACAATTTCAAGAAATGATAATACGACCTTTAGTGAATTTAAAGAAATCATTGAAAAATCCTTCCTTAAACTGAGATTCTATTGGGCTAAGGTTTTAAATTAAAAAAAAAAAATTAATGTTTTTTTTTTTTTTTTTTTTTGCACCACTCAATGGCCCGAAACTTTATGACACATTTTGTATTTTTAAGTTGAATGTTCATTAAAGCGATTTTTCATCGAGCAGTTTTCCTTTAATTTTTTTTTTTTTTTTTAATATATGCATGAATTACATATTGTTGAATTTTTATGATTTCCATTTTTCAAAATTTCCTGCGCTGTCGCGTCCGGATACTTGGTACAAAACCTCAAACTTGACAGCATATTGTAAAAGATCTGCTACCTTTTCTGAAATTTACTTTTATAGAAGGACGTTTTTCTAGTGTGGATACCATTTCAGATATACACATCTATAAAGAAATGAAAAAAGTTGTTTGATTGCAAAAACAATTTTCATTCATTTTTGTACAAAAATATTTAACCCTTTCAGGGGCAAGGTATTTCTGCTCCAAAATTGTTCAAATAATTGATTCACACCACAATTTAAGAACAGACTTATTTGAAAATAATCAAGAGCTGTTTTTCGCGCATATTATAAAATGGAAATTGTACTAAAATTTTACTGGTGTCAGTTCACAATTGGAACAATAATATTATGTGTTTGCAGACTGCAAGGGTTACCCCTGAAAGGGTTAAATGCATAAGAAAGTAATTTATGTAACAAAATATATCAAAAGCATGTTTTTATGCAGGGAAAAAGTAAAACACTTTTGATACAAAATGAACAAAAGAATAAAAAAAATGTATTGTTCTACTGAAACATTATTCATTTTAAGGGAAAATTATCAGCCCCATAACCTCTGCCTTCCAACCCGCTTGAAGAGGCAAAAAAATCAAAATTCCTTTTTTTTTAAAACAATTTTTCCATTTTTGAGTTTAAAAAAATAAAATAAAATTAAGCTTTCCTTTTGCTTTACAGATAGGTTGGGGGGGGGGGGGGGGGGAGAGACAGAGACGATTTAAGCACAATCTAAAGGCTTTTTCTATTTTAATATTTATTTTAAATTATTTTAATGTATTTTAAATATTTATTTATATTCTTTTAGTTATTTTTTTATAAATAATGAATGCAAAAGGGCACCTGAAGAAATTATTTGGAATATGTATACATTTTGGGAACAATATTTATTATTTATAAAAAATATTTTTAAATTAAATAAAATTATGTCATGTGTTTAACTGTCTTAAATATAAACCTTACAACATATTTATATGTTTAGCAAAACTCAGATTTGAATAGTTTTTGAAAGAAATGAAGACCAAAAATATCCTTTCTCTTTTAAATAAAAATGCTGGTTAGATTACAATGGCCCTCTGCTTTCTAAAGTATGAAACGCCATTACACTATTGCCAGAAATTGACCCTTAGGAGTTGGCCGGCAAAGTAAATGTAACTGTTCTCTCATCGCCGATCCGTTACTGGCTCGGCGGTAGCTGCCGCAACTAGCGGCGGGTCATTTGCGGTACCGCATTGTTTTGTTACAAATGGCCTTAACTCCTTCTGGCCACAATGAAATCGCCTGTCAGCCGTAATTCATGTGTTTGTGGGGATGGGACTGGAAATTTTGTCCCTTAAATAGAGGTTCCCTTGTTCAGAGTTTACAGTGAAACTTCCAAATAAGGGACCAGAACTTTTGTTTTTTTTAAATAAGGGTGTCCCTTATTTGGAGGTTTCACTGTATTTTTTTAACAAATTTCTCGTGTCAATGTGGCTTTTGGGAATTAAAATTAAATGGTTTCATAGGCATGCCACTGACCCTTTAAGGGGGCAAAATATCTTGTATCATTTAAAATCGCTCACTAGATTTATTTGTGTGCAACTTATGTATATATTTTTATTTTTATATCTTTGAATTTTTTAAATCTGTTATGTTATTTGTATTAATTTTTAGTTATTTAAATTTTTTATACTGCTTTTCATAGTAAAATAAATTTTGTCGCTGAAAACATTTTTTATTGGATCCTCTGTCATTTAAAAGCCCTCATAAAATTTCTATTACATTTGTGTATATATATATATATATATATCATTTTTTATACATAAATTTAAATTCTTTAATCTGTTTATGTTATTTGTATATTTAAATTTTCTATACTGTTTTTCACTGTGCAGTAATGTTTTTCAAATAAAACGGCCTGTTTTTGTAATATCTTATATCATTTAATAAACCCCTCATTAGATTCATTTAATATTACGTTGTGTATACATTTTTTTTTCTTTTAGAAACTTTAATTGCTTTATATGTTTATTTTATTTTTATAATTTCTTAATTGTTTAAATTTTCTATGCTGTTTTACATAATTATACTTAATTTATAAGGAATTTACATTACTAAAAACGCATATTTTTCAGCATTTTGAATCACTTTACTACCCTTCTTTAAATTTTTCTTTTAATAGGTCTCTGCCACATTTTCAATCACAAATAAGTCTGTAGCAATTCAAAAGTATACATTTTTTCTTTATATTTGTCATCACACTAAGAATTTAAAAATTTTCTCTGGTCCACCACTTCAGGGTTCATACAGAGTTTGCTAAATGAAAAATAAGGACTTTGTAAGGGCTTCGTTAAAAGAAAAATAAGGACTTTCTAAAGTTAAAAAAGAACAGTACATATAATTACTTACATTAAATTTTAATCGCGATAGATTGAAATTTTACGTAAAACATAATTATATAACAAAATATATAACATTAGTTGGCTAGCAACTGTTTTTTAGCATCTATTTCTTTGGCCAGGGAGGAAATTTTTTTCTGTTGCAGATTTTCTACAATTGTTCGATTTTATAAATAATTGAATATCTTTAGTTGATTCAGCTTTATCAGCTAATTCATTGGCCTTATTTTCTAACTTGGATATTCTTTTTCAAGAAGCCATATATTTTTTTCTTTATAAAACCTAAGTCATCTTCAATTAATTTCCTTTTATTTCCTGCAGAGGAAGACTGTTGCTGTTAACCATGCTACACATATCCAGTGAAATAATAAGCAGGGATGGGAACTGGAAAAAAGCAAAAAGACTGAAAACACGCGTGAACGGAAAATTGAACCATAATGTATTCACATGCGTGAATGAAAAATTGCACCACATTTTGATCACACGTGCAAATGAAAAATTGCACAACATTTTAGAGCGGGCGGCGGCGACACAAATGACTACGTCATCGAGTTACGGGATGAAATCATGATGTAGGACAAGCTTATTAGGTGTAGATTAAGGAATGACTGGTCTGCCTCGTCATTTCTTGGTACGATATGAGTAACAGCGGGCGCCAACTCGCCATTTTGGCGTCACTTTCACGTCATCGAGTTACGGGATGAAATTGGTGCCAAATTAAAGCTATAATAAAGTATTTTAAGAATATTTCGGTCTGCCTGCGCATATCCTGGTACAAACCCTCGGCAGACTGAAATTTATAACAAAAAATGACGTTATAATGTAAAATTCAAGATGACCACGTCATCGAGTTACGGGATGAAATCGTGATGTAGGACAAGATTATTAGGTGTAGATTAAGGAACGACTGGTCTGCCTTGTCATTTCTTGGTACGATATGAGTAACAGCGGGCGCCAACTCGCCATTTTGGCGTCACTTTCACGTCATCGAGTTACGGGATGAAATGGGTGCCAAATTAAAGCTAAAATAAAGTATTTTAAGAATATTTCGGTCTGCCTGCTCATATCCTGGTACAAACCCTCGGCAGACTGAAATTTATAACAAAAAATGACGTTATAATGTAAAATTCAAGATGACTACGTCATCGAGTTACGGGATGAAATCATGATGTAGGACAAGATTATTAGGTGTAGATAAAGGAACGACTGGTCTGCCTCGTCATTTCTTGGTACGATATGAGTAACAGCGGGCGCCAACTCGCCATTTTGGCGTCACTTTCACGTCATCGAGTTACGGGATGAAATGGGTGCCAAATTAAAGCTAAAATAAAATATTTAAAGAATATTTCGGTCTGCCTGCGCATATCCTGGTACAAACCCTCGGCAGACTGAAATTTATAACAAAAAATGACGTTATAATGTAAAATTCAAGATGACTACGTCATCGAGTTACGGGATGAAATCATGATGTAGGACAAGATTATTAGGTGTAGATAAAGGAACGACTGGTCTGCCTCGTCATTTCTTGGTACGATATGAGTAACAGCGGGCGCCAACTCGCCATTTTGGCGTCACTTTCACGTCATCGAGTTAAGGGATGAAATGGGTGCCAAATTAAAGCTAAAATAAAATATTTAAAGAATATTTCGGTCTGCCTGCGCATATCCTGGTACAAACCCTCGGCAGACTGAAATTTATAACAAAAAATGGCGTTATAATGTAAAATTCAAGATGACTACGTCATCGAGTTACGGGATGAAATCATGATGTAGGACAAGATTATTAGGTGTAGATTAAGGAACGACTGGTCTGCCTCGTCATTTCTTGGTACGATATGAGTAACAGCGGGCGCCAACTCGCCATTTTGGCGTCACTTTCACGTCATCGAGTTACGGGATGAAATGGGTGCCAAATTAAAGCTAAAATAAATTTTTTTAAGAATATTTCGGTCTGCCTGCGCATATCCTGGTACAAAACCTCTGCAGACAGAAATTTATAACAAAAATGGCGTCATAATATACAATACAATTCATGATATGCCGAATCGGTCGTTTTCTCACTTACTAATAAGAGACTTTTCCTAAACCATCAAATTAGCATGAAAGTCGATTGCGAAGTTAAATAATGTAAAATACGTCTTTAGATTTTGTATTGTACATTATGAAGCATAATTTGTTATAAATTTCAGTCTACCAAAGGTTTGTACGAGGATATGCGCGGGCAGACTAATGTATTCTTAAAATACTTTATTTTAGCTTTAATTTGGCACCAATTTCATCCCGTAATTCGATGACGTGAAATTGACGCCAAAACAGCGAGTTGGCGCCCGCTGTTATCGTACCAAGAAATGACGAGGCAGACCAGTCATTCCTTAATCTACACCCAATAATCTTGTCCTACATCATGATTTCATCCCGTAACTCGATGACGTGGTCATCTTGAATTTTACATTATAACTTCATTTTTTGTTATAAATTTCAGTCTGCCGAGGGTTTGTACCAAGATATGCGCAGGCAGACCGAAATATTCTTAAAATAATTTACTTTAGCTTTAATTTGGCACCAATTTCATCCCGTAACTCGATGACGTGAAAGTGACGCCAAAATGGCGAGTTGGCGCCCGCTGTTACTCATATCGTACCAAGAAATGACGAGGCAGACCAGTCGTTCCTTAATCTACACCTAATAAGCTTGTCCTACATCATGATTTCAACCCGTAACTCGATGACGTGGTCATCTTGAGTTTTACATTATAACGTCATTTTTTGTTATAAATTTCAGTCTGCCGAGGGTTTGTACCAGGATATGAGCAGGCAGACCGAAATATTCTTAAAATACTCTATTTTAGCTTCAATTTGGCACCAATTTCATCCCGTAACTCGATGACGTGAAAGTGACGCCAAAATGGCGAGTTGGCGCCTGCTGTTACCCATATCGTACCAAGAAATGACGAGGCAGACCAGTCATTCCTTAATCTACACCTAATAATCTTGTCCTACATCATGATTTCATCCCGTAACTCGATGACGTGGTCATCTTGAGTTTTACATTATAACGTCATTTTTTGTTATGAATTTCAGTCTGTCGAGGGTTTGTACCAGGATATGCGCAGGCAGACCGAAATATTCTTAAAATATTTTATTTTAGCTTTAATTTGGCACCAATTTCATCCCGTAACACGATGACGTGAAAGTGACGCCAAAATGGCGAGTTGGCGCCCGCTGTTACTCATCGTACCAAGAAATGACGAGGTAGACCAGTCATTCCTTAATCTACACCTAATAATCTTGTCCTACATCTGATTTCATCCCGTAACTCGATGACGTGGTCATCTTGAATTTTACATTATAACGTCATTTTTTGTTATAAATTTCAGTCTGCCGAGGGTTTGTACCAGAATATGCGCAGGCAGACCGAAATATTCTTAAAAAACTCTATTTTAGCTTCAATTTGGCACCAATTTCATCCCGTAACTCGATGACGTGAAAGTGACGCCAAAATGGCGAGTTGGCGCCCGCTGTTACTCATATCGTACCAAGAAATGACGAGGCAGACCAGTCGTTCCTTAATCTACACCTAATAATCTTGTCCTACATCATGATTTCATCCCGTAACTCGATGACGTGGTCATCTTGAATTTTACATTATAACGTCATTTTTTGTTATAAATTTCAGTCTGCCGAGGGTTTGTACCAGGATATGCGCAGGCAGACCGAAATATTCTTAAAATACTCTATTTTAGCTTCAATTTGGCACCAATTTCATCCCGTAACTCGATGACGTGAAAGTGACGCCAAAATGGCGAGTTGGCGCCCGCTGTTACTCATATCGTACCAAGAAATGACGAGGCAGACCAGTCGTTCCTTAATCTACACCTAATAATCTTGTCCTACATCATGATTTCATCCCGTAACTCGATGACGTGGTCATCTTGAATTTTACATTATAACGTCATTTTTTGTTATAAATTTCAGTCTGCCGAGGGTTTGTACCAGGATATGCGCAGGCAGACCGAAATATTCTTAAAATACTCTATTTTAGCTTCAATTTGGCACCAATTTCATCCCGTAACTCGATGACGTGAAAGTGACGCCAAAATGGTGAGTTGGCGCCGGCTGTTACTCATATCGTACCAAGAAATGACGAGGCAGACCAGTCATTCCTTAATCTACACCTAATAAGCTTGCCCTACATCATGATTTCATCCCGTAACTCGATGACGTAGTCATCCGTGTCGCCGCCGCCCGGTCTATTTTGTTTGTGAAAGATAATTCAAGTAACAAAAGCAGGTCTTGATTTCCAAACAAATAAAGGCAAGTACACCAGCCTGTATATTACATTACAGGAGTAAATTACAAATTCTCATTTTCTCCTTCCCCCTCCCCCCTTATCACAAAAATTTTATATCTCTTCCCAATACCATAATCGCTGCCCTCTCCAACTCTCTTTTTAGATGCAAAAATTGAATTTGTTCATTTGCAAAAGAAAAATTAAATGCAATAATTATTGTTTTAGTAATAATGTATAAATATTTAAAGTCAATATTATTTTTTTTAAAACTATTAAGATAAATTTTCTTTACTTTTTAAAAAAATAAATGAGCAAGATACAAATTAAATTGTAAAATAACGCTTATCTGAGTGTAGAAGATAACAAGTATCACTATTGTTTGCATTTCTTTTAAAACGGGGCAAAACTGATTTATTGAAAAAGACATTTTTCTTGAAAAAAGAATGCTTTTCTTATGTAAAGGGGTACTTTTTGTTTAATGAATGGGTGTTTTCAGAAGTTACATTCACTCAGAAAGATTTGGAACAATGAAAAAAAGATTGTGAAGCAGGAAAATCTGTTTTTGGAAGAGCAAAAAAAAAAAAAAAAAAATAAATAAAAATAAAAATAAAATAATAATAATAATAATAATAATAATTTGGAAGCAAGAAAGTTTTTTAAACAGAAAAATTCTATCCTGTCATTAACTTTTTTTTCGTGCCCCTTTGACAAAAAATTGAGTTTTAAAGAGATTTTTTTGACGAAATCTGCCGTTTTTTCGCTATCTTTTTACTAAATGTGCCGTTTTTTCGCGCTCTTTCGGCGAAATGTGACGGTTTTTCGCTATCTTTTGGCGAAAGTTACCGTTTTATCACGATTTTTTAATGAAAATTGCCGTTTTTCGCGAATCCTTTGTCAAAATGTGCCGTTTTATCGCGATTTTTAGATGAAATTTGTCGGGGTATTTTCGCGATTTTTTGAGGAAATTGACTTTTTTTCGGATTTTGTAACAAAATTAGCCGTTTTTTTTGCGAATCTTTTGACGAAATTTACCGGAAATTATTCGTTATTTCGCGACGTTTCTTTTTTAACGAAACGATGTTTCGTCTTTTAACGAAATATGCCTTTTTTGCGATTCTTTGACGAAATGTGCCGAACTTTCGCGATCTTTTGACGAAAGTTATAGTTTTATCACAATTTTTTGAGGAAATCTGCCTTTTTTTCGGGATTTTGTAACAAAATTAGCCATTTTTTCTCGAATTTTTTGACGAAATTTGCCGGAAATTACTAGTTATTTCGCGATTTTTTTAACGAAATTTTTCTTTTTGCGATTTTTTTGACGAAATTACGCGTTCCGCGGGACGCATAAGCTCCATTTTTTTGCGTCCCGTCGCCGATTTTTTGCGTATTTTACGCGCGTCCGCGGCATCCCTGTAAACAAAAAAGCGGAAAATTCCCATCCCTGAATAAGACTACGATCAAACACAGATCAACGGATTATAGAACAGATTGGCGCAAATATTTTTTTCTCTGTTATTCCTTTCTCTATTTCAAAGAAAAGGAAATTTTAGATGGTGAATACTGATTGCAATTGGTGTTTGTGGATACGAGGTTTCTACGTTGCAATCGGGAAACGAAAGAGGCAGCTTTAATGTCCAATCAGAAATAAGAATTATAACAAAGAAACTTGATTTTTTTTTCAGCAGCCATATTTGGCAGATTATGAATATTTCAGGGGTGATTCTCAGTAAAATTTTTGTTTCCGGAAATTCACATAGCATTTTCGGAAATTGGCGGTGCGGGGGGGGGGGGATTCCACGAGTTACCCCCCTCCCTTGGAGGAGGAGTTTATCGGCGATCTTCAGACGAAATCGGCGATTTATCTACTATATTTAGCAAAATCGGCGATTTATTGCGATCTTTTGTCGAAATCGGCGGTTTTTCTGCGATCTTTGGCGAAATCGGAGTTCTTTCGGTTTTTTTTTTTAAATGAAATCGGCGTTTTTTTTCGACGATCTTTAGGCAAAATTTACATTTTTACGCGATCTTTTCTCAACAACGGCGTTTTATCCCCGCGATCTTTTGACAAAATCGTCGTTTTTTCCGTGATCTTTTGATGAAATCGGCGTTTTTCTTCAATGATCTTTTGACAAAATATTTTTGAGCGATCTTTTACCGAAAACGGCGTTTTTTTCGTGATCTTTTAACGAAATCGGCATTATATCCGCAATCTTTAGATGAAATCGACGTTTTAACGCGGTCTACAGACGAAATCAGCGTTTTATCTGCGATATTTGGTGAAATTGCCGTTTTTTCCATGATCTGCACAGGAAATTCGCATTTTCTAGCGATCTTTTGACAAAGTTCGTTGATAAACACATCGACGAAATCGTCGTTTTCCCACGAAATATTGACGAAACGTGTGCTTTTTCGGCGAACATTTCACGAAATTTGCATTCCTCCGCGATTGTTTTTTCCGCGCGCTAAACCGTACAAGTTGGCAACTATGCGGAACTGACAACCCAATTTAAAATTTTCGGAAGAGGATGCCTTAAATTTTCAGAAATTTCGGACGAGAATCACCCCTGGAATGTTCGGCGATTTTTTAAAACATTTTACGGATCGCGTTAATATTAAGCTCACGTTAAAAATAAGGACTTTCAATAAAAAATAAGGACTTTAAGGATCCTTATTAAGGACTATCGAAATATAAGGAGTTTATAAGGACTTTTAAGGTCCGTGCGAACCCTGCACTTGCTTAGACATTTTGTCGATGAGTACCAGCTCTGATATGAATTTAATCCCATCAATATATCCCATTTTGTTAGCAAAGTTTTTCTACTAGCTGCAGTTTGCTTAACATGTGTAGTTTTTAACTGCATGACTGTTCTGAGGCAAAAGAATGACGAAAGAAAGTTTCTTTCAAAACTATAATCAATAGAAAAATACTGTAAATATCCAAAACAGTGAACAATGCTGCATCTAACAATATAGCTTATAGATTTTGCCCCGCACACTTAAACACTAAAAGGAGAACCCACTTCTAAATGTACATTTTAAAAATGGTTCAAAAAAAAAAGAAGCTGAGAGGAGATTCATTTTCGTATCATATTTAGAAGTACTGGAAACTTAAAGAAGAACGAAAAAATATTCCATAATTGTATGTTTCTATTACCGATTTGCGGGACTGCATGATTTTATTACCGACTGGCGGGACTGCATGATTCTATTGCCGGTAGACAGGACTAGCGATAACGGGTATATATTATCATCCATAATTACTCAAGGGTGACTGGAACTACGCATTTTGTTTTTTTTTTCTTCGCGAGTAGCCTTTTGGATTTATACGGAAGTATCTCTCAGCAAACGAAAACTGTAAAGCTTACATTTTTTTCTCTGTGTGTGTGAGTGTGTGGTTTTTGATATAAATAATAGTTTTACGTAAGCCCCAATGCAATGCATAATCCGAACATGATTACCACTTTGATCTTTAATTCCGAGTTCATACTGGAAATCCCAAAAGAATATTTTTTATTTTAAAAATAGATGTCATTAAACCCCTTAACCCCTTCGCGATGGGAGCCTTTTACGAAAACTTCAATGTTTTGTCACCGGATTTTAAAAACAGAAATTTGTGCATTTTTAAATCGAGAAAATGCTGCGATTAAATAAAGCAAATTTACAGTAAAATTTTACTGTTGGGGTTCTACACGATTTTTAAGCTATTTTGCGACACGTATACGTGTCGCTCGTTCCCAAAGAGTTAAAAGTATTTGCTTAAACATCACTCGGGTAAAAAACAGTTTGTTTTTCTCATTACTAAAAGCTTTCAGAAATAACAAATTTTTAACTATAATTTTTGCAGTATTTGAAGGAAATATCTCGATTTATACAAGGTAGATATTTTAATTAAAAAAAAACAGGCTTTAATTCTTATTTTTAATTTATTGTGTCCAATAAGAGTAACATTAAACAAAACTGTTAAAAGATTATATAATAGGTAATTTGACTTTTAAACTTTTTACTATAAATTCAGAATTTCTGTATCAGGAATAGAGATGGGAATGCTAGGAAAAAAACCGGAAAAATTGGGAAAAAAACCGGTTTTTTTTCGGGTTTTTTCCGAAGGCATATTTTTCAATTTTTCCGAACTGGAAAAATTGAAATTTCATTTTTGAAATAATATAGTGAAAATTTTGTAATAGCTACATTCTCATATTTTTTTTATTTTATTTATTTTTATGTTGAATGTCTCATGAAAATTTTAATGTGGGTAATCTGATCTCCGAGCAGAAATGTGTTTGAGAAGACTTGAAAGGATCCTTCACATTTTTTTCTTGTTTGAAACACAAGACCCTTTGCAAAATTTCTCTTGAAAATAGACATTTTAGAAAAAGTTTAATGAACAAATTGAATCTTTTGCAAGTGCAGTGATTGAAGAAAAGAAAAATCTCATGCCATACAGCAGCTGAATCTTATTAAGTTGCATATATGTATGTAAGTAACCTTATTAAAAATGTCTAAATAGGAACCAAAATATAGTAA
Source organism: Maratus speculifer (assembly GCA_964019185.1). Taxonomy (NCBI): domain Eukaryota; kingdom Metazoa; phylum Arthropoda; class Arachnida; order Araneae; family Salticidae; genus Maratus; species Maratus speculifer. Next base: position 194,340,568 of record OZ025295.1, on the reverse strand, counting down.
TTTCTTATTCAAAAATTCTGATTATATTTTGTACAAGTACTATATACAAAAAGTTCACAATTTCACAAAAACTTGATTACATGAAAAAAAATCTAGATATGTAATTAAATGCAACTTCTCTTTTTAAAAATTAATTCATGTGTAAAATTATTGCAATAATATGACGATTAATGGAAATGATAAAATTAAAAATTCAACACAAAATTTTGAAGTATGCATTTATTACTTTAATCTATCTTTTCAAGATGTAAGTATGGAATTCGTGAAAATTTTGACTTCCAGTTTTTGGTGTATTTAAACGTTTTAGAAGGTCCTGAACACGTTTTAATGGTTTTTGGAAAATATCTGTCACTCTGTGAGTCTGTCTGTGACAAATTTTATATGCACTCGATCTCAAGAACTGATGCACATAATTTCACAAAACTTTAGTTTCAGTTACACCTTGATATAAACTCGAGATGTAAGATGTTTAGTTATTAGTGTATATCACCAAACCGATAGTGCTGTTATGCTGCATTATTCATAATTTCCACAATAGTTCTATCTCAAACTAATGTATGTATTTTTATAAAATTTAGATTAAGTTAATGTTTGACATAACTTCATACTCATTACTTTTTGGTGTAAATTGCTCAACAGATGACGCTGCTATGCTGCATTATTCATGATTATCGCAATAGCTTTACCTCAAGGGCGATTTTTTTAAATTTTAATCAAACTACAGCTTCAGACAGTTTCTGATATATATTAATGTTGTTTAGTTTTTGGGGTGAATTGCCCTATAGGTGGCACTACTATGCTGCATTTTTCAAGATTCCGTTATAACTAATTAATTGAATGTTTTTTCAAGGTGTTGAATCTAAAAATGACCTCCGTTTTACCTCCATAATGTACAGTAATGTTGCAAAAACATGGGCAGTTTGCATTAGAAAAATACAACTGCGATGAAAAAAAAAACCCATATTTTATTACAAGTAACTATGTTCCAAATTATACTTTCCCTCTTGATTAAACTTTGAATTTTTTTAGTTTCCTAAAGCACAATAGAAGTTTATCTCTGCATGTAACTGCTTTTGTTAATTCCTCAAATAGTGAGCATTTTCTATTTGTAGTGTTCTCTTTTGTTGTAGTGTTCTTTTGAGTTCCACTCTTAGAAATATAAAATTACCATGTGGAAACATTATTGAATATGGTTTCTTACTCAAGAATAGAATACGAGATTTCAGGGTAAAAAGAAAAAAATTGCATTTAATTAAACTTAAAAAAAAAATAATAATAATAATAATAATATATTTCTGGTTTCAGTGAGTAAAAATCTAACAGTCAATAAATCCTACGATATTTTTTAGTTGCAGACCTGAGTAAACCAAAGTAAAACTTAGGTTTGTTTGAATTTAGATTATAAAACTAAATCAAAACTTTTTTGAGTTGAGATTGGAAAGCTATACCAAAACTAAACATATTTTTTATAAAGGAAATAAAATTATAATTCTAAGAAAAAAAAGTAATAATGTAAAAATATACATTTTTTAAACAAACAATGGAATTTTTGAATACTGATACTCATAATAATGACAAAACAGCAATAATTTCTTTAAACTAGTATCATTTACTTAAAAACTATACTTATGTAAATGGAATGCATAATTTATTTCATTCCAAACCACAGACATATTGGCTCAGGTTTTTACATTAGGTCAATTGGTAGCTAAACATGTAACTGAAAGATCATTTCAACAGAGATATGATAAAACAAACAATAGCATTTAATAAAAATTCTTAGGCTATGGGAAAAAAAAACTAAACTTTTAAAAGCAGGCTTTGCTACTTTCTTTTTATTTTGTAATATAAAGTGAAAATAATTTTCATTTAATACATATAAATGGGAAAAAAATATTTATTATTTAATATTCTCTAAGAAAATATAATTTATTTGGGTGAAACAGTCATGAAAAATCAATTTTTCCAATTTTTCCGAAAAAAACCGGTAAAAAACCAGTTTTTTTCCACCACTTATATTTTTCCGGAAAATTTACATCTCTAATCAGGAAATCTGTCAAACTCAGAACCTTGGTCCAATGTTGGAAATTACTGACTCGGATTTTTATACAGCAGATGTTTCTCTGTTTATGAGCATGAAAAAACACTAATTTGTATGCTACAGAGTATCGTTGGGTTCAGGGGCTCCGCCTTAGAAATTCTTCACAAAAAGGGCTCCGCGAGCACAAAAGTTTGGGAACCGCTGCATTAAATTATTAGAAATACTGGTTTTTGATTTTTTCTTCTTATTTTTTTTTTCTTAATTTTGTAAAATCTGGTGTGCATTCATTTTTAATTTGCTTGCACGAATGATGCATGTAGGTGATTGTATCGTTCATATCCTTCTGTGATTGTACATCACTTAGTGGAAGTATCGTCAATACCGCAATCCCCGGCATTTTAGCTAATTGAATTATGTTCAACTATGCATTGGAATTTTAAACCCATAAGGAATTCCGAAAATAACATTGTCAGTAGATTTCTTCTATTACATGCAGGGTTGGGTTTCTCCCGGAAGAAACCCATTTCTTCCAGGACAGTGGAAGAAACTGGAAAAAATTGGAAGAAATGGAAAAAACTGGAAGAAATGGAAGAAACTGCCAGAAACCAAAACAAATGCTCAAAGTTAAAGTATATTAACTATATAAAAGAATTAAAGTATAATTGGATGAAATCTAAATTGGAAAGTTTAATTATTAAATTTTTTTTACAAAGATAAGTTATTTTTTTAATAACAAACTTTAGATTTCAGCAAACATTTTCAGGTGATGGATTTTTACTACTCTAGAGGTAGAGCGAAGTTTTTTTTATCTATAAATAAATTATGCTATTTATGTAAAAAGAAAAAAAACCCTACAAATTGTTTGTTTTTCATAAAAAATGTTATTTTTATATAATTTTTTTTAAACTGTGCAAAACAGTAAATAAATAAATTTGTAATTATTTATTCTAACATCTAGCATGAATATCTCAATGCTGTAGTGTTCTAAAATATCTATGGGTATGTCAAAATGCTTTTAAACTATCTTGAAGTGTAGGACTTGGGGTAAAAAATAATATATCATTTTTTGCATATTCATCAAATTTAAGTTCAGAAACTGATTGCAGCATCCTACTGCTAAAAAACTTTTTTGCTATACTAAGCTGCATTGTATTGAGGAAAATTACAATTTTTTTTTTAATACTAGGATCGACCAATACAAATTTCTAAGGCAAAAACCAATTTTCAAAAAATTCAAAGTTTCAGTCAAAAATAAAAACATCCAAAAAAATTAATTAAGTTGTATGTTTTAAAGTAATTAATAGATTTATAAATATACATAAATGTAAATTAATTATATGTAGTATAGTATTTATTAATTATGCATCATTGTTAATTATCCCAAAACTTTATTTTCATATACAATAAAACACAATTAATTCATCAATGACACAGGAAGTTTTTTCTAATTATACGAATTTCATTTAATTAAAAAATATTCTAAGTATACACATCTTGATTTTTCTTCTATAATGATTTTTGAAAATGATCATTTATTATTCTAGAACTTTCTCAAAGAATATTTGAAACATTAATGCAGTTTAAACTAAAAATTTTCTATAAAATGATTTCTAATTCATGACTGATAATTATAAAAACAAAGTTCATTGCAACACACTCATTAGAGCTGATACAGTTCAAATCAATGATTAATGTTGAAAATTTCCGAAGGAAAAAACAAGAATTTTGGAATACTGAGAGTTTCAGTCAAGCTGAATTTTCAGCCTCATTTTTGAACGAAACCATATTTTTATCTCTGTTTAATACAGTAATATTAAGCTTTTAATATTACAGTAATTATTGTATATTACTTACATTAATAATATTAATGTAAATTAAAAGCTTTTATTTAAATGGGTTTCATTCTACCATTGGCAAAGAATCCCTACTATTTACTACAGTTTCAGAAATTTAAATATTTAACAAAATATATTGGTTAAATTGAAATGAATAACATTTAACTAATTTTGTGTATTTCAATTTTGGATTAAATTTCTTTTCCTTTAGCCAATGGTTGAAAATCTTTAGACAGGCATTGTGTGTGACCTTGGCTAATAAAACTGATATAATTGTTAATTTAGCATATACATTAAATTAAATTTGTTTTTGTCCAATGGAATTAATTTGCATAAGATTATAGGAAGTAGATATTTATTATAGCATACAAAATTGATAGTATATGGTAAATTCTAGAAGAAAAACAGTTTCTTCCATTTCTTCCACTTGAAAGAAACCTATTTCTTCCGGCCGGTTTTTTTCCATGGTTTTTTCCACTGTGGAAGAAACTTGCCAACCCTGATTACATGAGAAATGGTTTATTTAAAAAAGTCATGTCCTAATTTCTGTGAACTACGCACATCAATTATTTAAATGGTTTCCTTGAAGTTCATCATTTTTTTTTAATCATTTGGAAAACGGTTGTTGTTATCGCTCGAGAATGGACCTTGTGGTGTCCGCATTTTATTTTGTTTATGATTCGTCCAGGGATATTAATGTTTAATCCATGACATACGTAATATATGACTCTTATTAAATAAATCATGTTTTGATCATAAAAATGATGCTTTTAATGATTTTCAATAACTCAATGGGAAACATTTAAACATCTTGCTTTGGGCAATTGGATGTCCATATTTTATTTATTTATTTTACATATTTCTTTAAATATAGAAGAATTTTTATTTAAATAGGAAATCAAAATTTCATTGTTAATAAAGAAGAAAGTAGAAAAGTTACAAAATGTGCAGGTGCAAATTATAAGATATGAAAAAAAACAAAACAAATACAAACAGAAACATCGTATGAAAGATCGTCTTTTAAATAGAAAAAGAGGTATGATTATTGAGTACACTGATGAGGAAATGTGCGATGATTTTGAAAAATGAAACATCTAATGTTGAACCACTGATTGTAAAAAAACATGTTTTTTTTTTCCAATGATTTAATAAGACGAGATAACAAGATTTAATCTCATTTTGTTTAGTGCTAATTCCAGAAGCTCAGACTCTAGTGACCATTACTGTCCTTTTAGTTATTTCTTGCTTCGGCACAGGAAAAAAAATCACAAAATATGTAAATCGGTCATAGAAAAAATACTACTCATTTTGTCCACCATGGCAAAGGTAAATTTTTAAAAATTGTTGACCTGTCTGAAAAAATTTGAACTTAGAGGGAACTTGAACAGTGGAAAATATAGCGGAATTCGTCAATCAATCACAGTAAAGTATCGTGAAATTTGTTAATCTGTCACAAGGAAATATCATGAAATTCGTCAGCCAATAACAAAGACAAAACACAAATTTTTCAGCTGAACACAGGAAAATAATTGTTAATTTCATCAGAATGTCACAAAAACAAAAAGGGAAATTTGCCAATCAGTCACAGAGTAAATAGCTAAATTTGTCAATCTGTTGAAGAGAAATAAATTGTGAAATTTGCCAGTTGGTCTCCAGAAAAAAAAAAAAAAAAATTGCAAAATTTTGTGTGACAAGCAAACAAGAAAAATTTGTGAGAAAAATCACAGTCAGATGCAGAAAAACAATTTTGTATAATTGTCGTAAGAGCAAACTGTGAGATTTGTCAATCGATAGTGGAAAATATCACGAAAATAATCAGTCAGTCCTGAGACTTGATCGCCACTTCACAAAGAAAAAAAATTCGAAAAGTAATTTTTTCTTTTTAAGAAACAGGAATGTCTTGCCCACAAGATTTTTTAGGGCATGAATCCTGTCATTCCGTCCTGAAATTCAAACATTTAAATACTCTGCCTATTTGTCAATGAACTGCTGATAATTGCTAATAATTTGTACAATGAAATGCTGATAATTTTTAGAACAAATTTTACATGTTTATTAATATGTCTATAATTGTAAAGTATTTTCATAAAGAAATACATAGCACCTTTTTATAATGCAAACATAAAATGTCTTACTAATATACCAATGATTGAAGAGTTATCTCCAAACATAGGTTTAATTTTTTTCATGTTTTAATTATTTAATGCTCATTATCTTGAGCTACATTTAATTTTATTTTAAGTTAAATCAGTTTAAAATTTATAAACAAAAAAAAAAAACCTTTTAATTTTAAATATTGGGAGTACAAATTAATTCGGTCTGTTTTATTTTCATTAAAAAAACATTTTATTTATTATCAAAATGAAAAAACATGTTATTCAAAGTACTGTCCATCGTTAGCCACAACCTTTGTCCACCTTTCTGGCAATTTTCGGATTCCATCTCTGAAAAATGAGTCCTCTCTGGACGCAAACCATGAATCAAGCCATTCTTGAATTTCTTTGGAAGAAGTGAAGCGGTGTCCAGCCAAATCGTGATGCATCCGTCGGAACAACCAATAATCAGAAGGAGCAATGTCTGGCGAATACGGCAGGTGGGGTAGGACCTCCCATTTCAACGTTTCCAAGTAATTTTTAACGACAATTGCCACATGGGGCCGGGCATTGTCATGTAACAAAATTACCTTGTCGTGCCTTTCGATGGTTTCTGGCCGTTTTTCACGCAATGCTCGGCTCAAACGCATTAATTGCAGTCGGTAGGTTGGCCAGTAACTGTTTCGCCAGGTTTTAGCAGCTCATAGTACACTATCCCAGTCTGATCCCACCAAACGCACAGCATTACCTTCAGACCATGAATATTCGACTTTGACGTTGATGTTGACGTCGATGGCAATGATTCACCAGGCCGAGCATAGTATTTTCTCTTCTTGGGGTTATCGTAGTGCATCCACTTCTCGTCTCCGGTAACAACTCGATGCAAAAAACCTTTCCTTTGTTGTCGTTTGAGCAGCAGTCCACAGATGAAAAATCGCTTTTCAACGTCGCGCGGTTTCAACTTTTATGGGACCCAATTTCCTTGCTTTTGAATCATTCCCATGTTTTTTAAGCACACGGAAATTGCTTGCTGAGTGACTCCCAACGATCCTGCAAGCTCTTGTTGCGTTTGGCACGGATCTTGATCGAGCAATTCCTCCGATTCGGCGTCTTCAAACTTTTTCGGCTGGCCCGGGCGCTCCTTGTCTTCGACACTAAAATCACCATTTTTGAAGCGTCGAAACCACACTCTTCATGATTTATCAGATGGCGCAGATTCACCATATACTTTCACAAGCGATCGATGCGCTTCAGTGGCACTTTTCTTCCAATTAAAAAAGAAAATCAAAACTTCCTGCAAATGTTGTTTATTTAGCACAAAACTCGACATATTGAATGCTCAGAAAACCAATGTAGTTGTATAAAACTCGAAGCTTCGTTGACTGAATATGGTTGACAAAGGTCAAACCTTTCTAACAATGCCAAAAACATCTATCATTATTCAGTAAACAAATCAGCCAGAGCCATCTGTTGAAAACGGACCGAATTAATTTGTACTCCCAATATTTATAATGAAGTCACGAAAATAACTAGTTGGATGCACCAATCCCAAAAATCTCTTCTATTTCGCAGATCTCAATGTTTAAAAAAATATTACAAAATATTAATACTACTTCTATATTATAACCGTTAATTCACTGTATAAAATGCAGGGTTGGAAAAAAACCAGGTTTTTTCGAAAAAAACCAAAAAACCGGTTTTTTGGTTTAAACCAGGTTTTTTTGGTTTAAACCGGGTTTTTTTAAAACATCCTTTCTTATTACACATACATGCATATTTACTGATAAAAACAGACATTATTGGTTTATAAGCAGTGTAACTTCATTTAAAATAATTTAAATTTAATAATTATAATGAATTTATGCTGAAAATTGAAAAAATTCATTTTTTAATTTAAACACTTTTAGCAAACAGTCTTGTGTTGAAAGTTTTAACTGTTCTACACAGTGAACCATTGATGCCCTGTAAATTTTTATAAAACTTTTGATTTCTAATAATAAACATTTGGATGTAGTTTGATAAATATTCTTTTCCACAATTATTCAAATAATAAATTACAAGTACTTCTTAGGATTCTTTCTTTCTGAGTGACAATTTGAAGTTAAAATTTTTAGTCGTTAGATTCAATAGATAGAGGGGAAAGAAATTATTATTAAAATGCTATAACTAGCAACCAGTCTTTGCTTTTAATTCCTCAAGATAATCTCCCAAAAGAAAAATTTCTTTTACAGGTTGTGCAAAATCTAAAAGATCATTGTGATACATTATTAATTACATTAAATAATCTTCATTATTAAAAAAATTTAAATATTTTATATTAAATATTGAATTTATATTATCTTTAATCAATTCGCATGTTTGAAGTTTTATCTTTAGAGCAATAGATATGTTCACCAATGTGTACTGATTTTAATCCTATGCATAAAAAAAATGACGTAAACCCAATATATCTAATGCTTATTGCTGAAATAAAGTGTTAAAAGTAGAAATTATTTATATCCAATAATCTGAAACTCGTAGATTTTAAAGAAAGAAAATGTCATTAGATTTCTTCTAAAAAACGATAGAAATTATTTATATCTGATAATTTGAAACTTGTAAATTATAAAGAAAAAAAATGTCATTAGATTTCTTTCTAAAAAACGAATTGCTTTTTTTTAAATAGAAAAAACCAATTGATTTAATCCTATGCATAAAAAAAGACCTAAACCCAATATGTCTAATGCTTATTACAGAAATAAAGTGTTAAAAGTAGAAATTATTTATGTCCAATAATCTGAAACACATAAATTAAAAAGAAAAAAAAGAAAATGTCGTTAGATTTCTTCTAAAAAAACCAATTGGTTTTTTTGAGAAAAAAACCATTTGGTTTAAACCGTGGTTTAAACCATGGTTAAAACCAATTGGTTTAAACCGTGCCAACCCTGATAAAATGATTATGAAAAAAAAAAAAAAAAAAAAAAAACAATAAAAAGAATATTGTCCTCTTAAATTGATGGCATTGAGCTCACAGGCTACGCATCCTAATTGTATATTACAGCCTCATATTTTCAAGGGTTAATGCTGTTCGAAAAACAAATTAAGAGAGGGTATAGCTCCCGCCCATTTCCCCTTTTTATATTTAATCATTGGATTTCCTAAACTAATCAGAGAAATGCTTTATCACATAAAAAACCTATATCCAAATTCATAGCAAATCAAATAATTCTTCATAAAAACCCATTTATATAATTTAAGAGGAGTTATTCCCCTTTATACTTAACCATTAAACTTCCAAAACTATTCTGAGATTCACCTCATCAGAAAGAATGTACATCCAAAATTTAAAGCAAATCGAAAAATTCTGCATAATAACCCATTTACCAAATTTAAGAGGGGTTGGGGTAATCGCCTGTATCCCTTTTATGCTTAACAAAAGAACTCCACAGCTAATTAGGGAAGCATATTATCACTATGAACCTGTATTCAAAAATTAAAGCAAATCTGTTAATTTTGCAAGAAAAATCATTTACCTAAATTAAGAGGGGTAGTCCCACCAATCCCCCATTTATACATATCCAATGAACTCAAAAAAAAAAAAAAAAAAAAAAAAAAAAAAAAAAAAAAAAATCAAGGAAGTGCCTTATCACAATGAATCTATATCCAAATTTTGAAGCAAATCTGTAAATTCTGCATGAAAAACCCATTAAACTAGATTAAGGCGGGGTCAGTCACCTCCCATTTCCCCCCCTCTTAGACTTATCCAATGAATTCGCAAAACTGATCATGGAGGTGTCCTCATCAGGATGATCCTATGTGTAAAATTTGAATGAAATATGAGAATTTTGCCTGAAAAACCCATTTATCTAAATTAAAGGCGGGGAATTAGCCCCCTCTTTATACGTATACAATGAACTCCCAAAACTAATCATGGTGGGCCCTCATCAGAAAAATCCTATGTCTAAAATTTGAATGAAATCTGATAATTCTGCATAAAAGACCCATTTATCGAAATAAGGGGTGGGGAATTAGCCCCCTGTTTCATCTCTTTATACTTATCAAATGAGTACCTAATACTAATCACAGAGGCACCTCATCAGAATGATCCTATGCTTAAATTTTGAATGAAAATTGATAATTCTGGATATAAAACCCATTGATATAAATTAAGGGGAAGAGTATTAGCCCCCGTTCTTCCACTTATACTTGTCGAATGAATTCCCAAAATTAATCAGGGAAACACCTTATCAGAATATACCTATATTTAAAATTTCAAGTGAATGGGATATTTTTATCATGAGTTATTGCATTACGCATTTACATACATACATACATACATACAGAATGGGCAGGCACATAAGCTCACAAGTTTTGATAGCCTCTGAGCTAAAAATCATTATTATAGTACCATTTTCCAGCGAAATATTTTCGAATTGAAAGAAGATCTGACAGCCTTTCAAAGAAATTTGGTTCATTTCTATGCATAACCTTATACAGTGTTTGTTGGTAGAATAATGAAAGTGGCGCAAAAATTGCGATTACAGCACCGCCTTACAGCAAAATGTTTCCATAATAAATATGGACGTGCTGGCTACAACCAAAAACATGCCAAAAACAGAATATTTGGTTCATTCTATGTATAGCTTCATACACATTTTGATGGTATGATCGTATGATGGCACCACTGGGACAAACAGAGGTTTTGAATAAACATGTTTTTGGGATATTGGATCCCTAAAACATGTAAATTCGTCGTAAAAAATTCATAACATTACTTTCTTCTATCAAGGATGGAAGAAAATAAAAATAGGTCTGTTTAGTTGTTTAACTTAAAAGCCAATTAACCCATTGTTTAAATTAAAAGAATGAAAGAAAATAAAATCATAGTTTAATAAACAACTTCAAATTTTATGAAGACTAAAGACAGAAAATCAACATTTAGAAATGCATAAATAATGCATGTAAAGGTAGCAAACAGCCATTTTTAATCTATCATTCGCTCCTGTAATTTGGCCTGCGCTTCTCTGTCGCTTTGCTCAACTTAGCTTTTTCTAGCATGCTGAGTTTTGTCCTGATGAAGAACCTCGATAGTAGATTCAAAAGATCTAAAATAGGATTTATTTCAAGAATATATGGGATGTTAAAGATTTTTATTATGCACAAAAATGCATATGTCTCATATCAGAGAGGAATTAATAGGTTATAACACCTGCCTCCTTTGACACCATGTTGAATGATTAAATTCAGATCTTCCAACTAGTGCATTTTTTGAACAAGGAGGATTGTATAATTCGTAGGGATGCACCTAATAGTGATTTTGGCCGAATACCGAATAGTAATTGTTGGGCCGAATACCGAATATTCGGCCAACCGAATAGTTAACTATTCGGCCGAATACCGAATATTCGGCTTTCCAAATACTTTTTATATTTCAAAGTTTAAAGGTATTAAAATGTTACTTTTTAAAACCATTTTACATAATATTTAATAAAAGAAACTTTGATAAACAAGGGTGTTTTATAAGAAAATTTAGTATTGAAAAAAAATCTGCCTTTAGTTATTTAAGAAGCACAATTATGAGACTTTTTGAATTAATAAAATTTTAAATTTCATGGTTTCTTCTACGAATTAAAACAAACATTTTAAAATCAAAGAGAAATAATGAAAACATGGATGAAGTAAAACTTTACAGTCTCTTAATTTTCCTTTTTCAATAACTCAAGGCAGATTTTTTTCAATATAAAGTACAAATACTTTCAACTTAATTCTGAATAAAGGAATATCTAGCTCATAGTTCTTTTCATATGAATGATGGCATTTTCCACCCTTCCCATCATATCATGTTTTACAGAAATCAAAGCATGCAAGTTGAAAATACAGTACGGTATCTTATTTATTGTTAATGCAACAAACGAAAACATAAGTTTGATCTAAAGTGAGATGAAATACAATGTATTTATGAGTCAATAAGTTGATTATGGTTTCATGAACAAAAATTGCCTTGATAGCTATTACTATTCTCAAAAGTTTTTCTTTCTTGTTTAAGGTCTTTTATTTGGGAAAAGCAAGAAACAGAATATTTACTAAACAAAATTTAGGAACTTGCATTTGCACATCATTTATTCTTAGGAGAATCCTAATAAATCACCATTTTAATCCTTCTCATGCTTAATTTTCTTAAGTTATACTTTATAAACAACAAATAAATAATGTAAAAACATTCTATTTTATTTAAATATGACTTTCTTTTTAATTATTTTAAATATATTTATAAATTGACAGTTAAAAGTTGAAATTGTGAAAAGTTTTTAAAAATGTGTTTTAAAAGGTTTCATTGAATATATAAGATTTGGCCGAATACTTTGATATTCGGCTAAACCGAATATTCTGCAGGCCGAATAGTTTGATATTCGGCCTAAGCGAATATTCGGTAACATGGCCGAATAGGCCGAATACCGAATATTCGGTGCATCCCTAAAATTCGTCACGATATTTTAAAAGGGTAGCTTTAAAAGTGTGATCTTCCACATAATAATTTCATAATAATTTCGTAATTCTGTTTGCTACCTTTCATGCATTATTTGTGTATTTTTAAATGTTGGTTTTCTACCTTTATACATTTTTGCAAAAAGGATTTATTTGCTATTTTGACTTCAAATTTTGTTTTACAATCTGAAAGTAAAGATACAATTTTCTAAAAGATAAAAACGTAAATTCTTGAATTTATTACAGCGTTTAAATATAAATCGTAGGAAAGCTGGCAATTCTTTAAACTTTTGAGAGTTACCTTTTACTCATTGATAGGGAACTTATTATAACATTTCATCTTTTGCATTGCAAACAAAAGTTTTTAGGCATTGTTTGGGATCAAACGATTACTGTTATTCATCTATATTTGCTTTGCTACATTCTACCGGATATCCGATAGAGAAGTCGGATATCCGGTGATTGTGATTCGGATATCCGATGATATTTCGGATACTAAAAAATCAGCCGGATATGCCGGATATCCGTTGCATCCCTAGTTACATCCATACATAAAGAAGTCATTAATATGCAACAAGCATAAAAAGCATGTGTATTGTAAATGCTAGTAGTGTGTTTATTAGAACATAAACTAATCGAACTTTGCTCATTTAAATGCTTTCATATTGTCAATTATTTCAATCAGTTTTTTCAAATTTATGTGAAAAGCACAATTTTTACATACTGTCCTAGGACAATCATCTACACTAATTGTTAATCAGAGTTTCCTGCAAGGGGTTTCAGGTAAAGGTTAAAATTCACGGTCGCCACCGGCCACAGGGCGACTAAATGTAAAAAATTGGCGACTTTATGTTATGCATCTGATCGCCAAAATGTCAAACAATCATTTCCGAAAAAAAAAAAAAAAAAAAAAAAAAAAAAAAATCGGTCATAAATCTGAAAATTAAGACATAAAATACATCGTGAATTTCGACAAATGGTCGCCAAAAATAACCGATTTTGCCAATTGTTCGAAGAACAATCGCTAATTTCGTCAAAGGATAGCGGGAAAACGCAAATTTAATCAAAGGATTTCGACAAATTTTGGTAAAAAATCGCAAAAAAAGTAAATTTCGTCAAGAAATGATGAAAATGCAGCAAGTTTCATCAAAATAACGCAAAAATATGACAAATTTCATCAAAATATCCCGAAAAAACGGCAAAACTTCAAAAGATCGTGAAAAAACGGCAGATTTCGTCAAAAGATCGCGAAAAAGGCAGTTCTCTTCAAAAAAAATTGCGAAAAACGGCAAATTCTGTCAAAAAATGCGGAAAAATGGCAGTTTTGTCAAAAAATCGCTAATAAACAGCAAATTTCGTTTCAAAATCGCGAAAAAACGACAAATTTTTCCAAAAGATCGCGGAAAAACGGCAAACTCTCCAAAAGATCACGGGAAAAAAAGCAAACTTCTCCGATAGATCGCGAAAGAACGACAAAACTTCTCCAAAAGATGGCAAGAAAACGGCAAAACTTCTCCAAAAGATCACGAAAAAACGGCAGGTTTCGTCGAAAGATCGTGAAAAAAGGCAGTTTTCTTCAAAAAAATTGCGAAAAATGACAAATTCTGTCAGAAAATGCGAAAAATGGCAATTTCGTCAAAAAAGCGCTAATAAACAGCAAATTTTGTTCAAAAATCGCGAAGGAACGACAAACTTCTCCAAAAGAATTTCGGATCAGGATCGCAAAAAACGGCAAACTCTCCAAGAGATCGCGGTAAAAGGCAAACTTTTCCAAAAGATCGCAAAAAAACGGCAAAGCTTCCCCGAAAGATCGCGAAAAAACGGCAAAACTTCTTCAAAAGATCACAATAAAACAAAAAAAAAAGCAGATCTCGTCAAAAGATCGCGAAAAAATTGCAGATCTCTTCAAAAAATGGCGAAAAAATTGCAAATTCCATCAAAAAAAAAAAAAAAAAAAAAAAAACCGAAAAATACAGTGTATTTATTATAGAAAATGCTATAAAACATTTTAAAGGGACACCAGTCCTTTAAAACAATTCAACAAACTCTCTCTCTCTCTCTCTCTTTTTTTTTTTTTTTTTTTTTTAAATAACTATAAACTTGAATGTTAAATCCATATACAAAAATATTAAATACACCACGGAAAACAAGTAAAAAAAAAATCAAACCTCTATTTTAATTTGGAAGAAAAAAAGCCTTAGTATTTTTCAAATAAGCAAAATATAAAAATCAGTTTAAGGCTTTTATTTATATGGGTCATTGTACTGGATCTATTAACATAACTTACAATGATAATATAATTGTCGTGTTGATAAAAATGAGGTGTCGAAACATTCACAATTAGAGAAACTTTCAGTTAATATTAAAAAAAAAAAAAAAAAAAAAAAAAAAAAAAAAGAAAATTTATATTTTGACCGATTTCTAGGCACTGTGATCCCTTAACATAAGAAATATGTCAATGCAATATCCAATACAATGTAATTCACAAAATCTGAGCATAAATGTTGTGAAAAATGTCGTAAATTTTTCCTTTACACGATAATTACTTTTCAGTGGCATCCCTGATAGTAATTAGTGGCCACTAACTTGACAATAGTGGCTACTAAACATTCAGCCTCTACTGGCCACTGGCTACTAATACAAATATTGAATTTTAACCTTTAGTTTCAGGAGGGCAGTCCGCCCCTCTTGCCCTTTAGTTTAAAAAACAGCACCCCTTAAAGGTTAAAATTCGCGGTCGCCACCGGCCACAGGGCGACTAAATGTAAAAAATTGGCGACTTTATGTTATGCACCCGATCGCCATTTTGGCGATCAATCATTTCAGAAAATTAAGAAAAAAGTCGGTCATAAATCCGAAAATTAGGACATAAAATATATTGCAAATTTTGACAAAAGGTCGCCGAAAATAACCAATTTTGTCAATCGTTCAAAGAACAATCGCTAATTTCGTCAAAAGATCGCGGAAAAAAGCGAATTTAATCAAAAAATTTCGACAAATTTCAACAAAATATCGCGAAGAAAAAGGGAGATTTCGTCAAAATATTGCGAAAAAACGGCAGATTTCGTCATAAAATCGCGTAAAAACGTCAGATTTCGTCAAAAGATCGCGAAAAAACGACAGATTTCGTCAAAAAAAATCGCGAAAATCGGCCAATTTCGTCAAAAAATCACAAAAAATCGGCTTATTTTGCCAAAAAATCGCGAAAAAACGGCAGATTTCTTCAAAAGATCACGAAAAATCGGTATATTTCGCCATAAAATCGCGAAAAACGGCAGAATTCGTTAAAAAATCGCGAAAAAACGCAGATTTGGATCAATCAAGAAAACAATCACGAACAAACAGAATATTTCGCCAAAGAATCGCAAAAAAAAAGGCAGATTTCGTCAAAAAAATCTCGAAAAAACGGTAATCTTTATCAATAATTGCAAGAAAAAAAGCTAATTTCATCAAAAGATCGCGGAAAAACAGCAGATCTCGTCAAAAGATCACGAAAAATCGGCATATTTCGTCAAAAGATTGCAAAAAACGGCTGATTTCGTCAAAAAATCGCGAAAAAACGGTAGATTTGGTTTTTAAAAAAATCACGAAAAAACGAAATATTTCATAAAAAAAATCGCGAAAAAATGGCAGATTTCGTCAAAAAATCTCGAAAAAACGGTGTAATCCTTGTCAATAATTGCAAAAGAAAAAGCTAATTTCATCAAAAGATCGCGGAAAAACGGCAGATCTCGTCAAAAGATCACGAAAAATCGGCATATTTCGTCAAAAGATCGCGAAAAAACGGTAAATTTGGTTTAAAAAAAATCACGAAAAAAAAGAAATATTTCGTCAAAAAATCTCGAAAAAACGGTGTAATCCTTGTCAATAACTGCAAAAAAAAAAAAAAAAAAAAGCAAATTTCATCAAAATATCACGAAAAAACGGCAGATTTCGTCAAAAGATCGCAGAAAAAAGGTAGTTCTCTTCAAAAAATTGCGAAAAAACTGCAAATTCCTTCACATAAAAAGTAATTTAAATTCAAAACGCAGGAAAACAATAAATTTTGTCCAAAAATCGTGAAGATACGATAAATTTCATCAAAAAATTTCGAAAAAACAGCAAATTTCTTCAAAAGACTGCGAAATCCATTGCCCAATAGCAGAAAATATTACTAAATTCAACAAGTGGTCGAAAAAAAAAAAAAAAAATCCCCATTTTCATTATCTGTATCTGTAATGGGGAAAAAAATCTAAGTTTGAATGAAGTTATGGTTTTCTTTACATATAAAATAATTATTAACTATTTAATATTCTGTTTAGAATTTATACAATGTTTTCTTCTTGGTGGCATCTATGACAGTAATTAGTGGCCACTAACTTGACAATAGTGGCTACTAAACATTCAGCCTCTACTGGCCACTGGCTACTAATACAAATATTGAATTTTAACCTTTAGCACCCCTTTTCCTCTCATCCAAAAACTTATGCCTCTCTTGTCGCTCATTCAAGAAAATAGTGCCCCCTTCTTGCTCTTCATTTGAAAAAACGCAGCCCTCACGACTGCTGTGTCCGTACTGAATGCGTGCCTGCTAGTTGTGTTCTCATTCATACACTTAGGATTATACGTTCTCAAAGCTTGCATCACGGTAGACAAGTCTTGATAGGTCAAGGTCCTGACAGACAAATTCTCTGTCGTATAGGGCAAAATTGGGAAATTTCATTAGCGGCCACTGGCCAGTAAGACTAGTTTTTCAAGTGGCCACTTTGTTTAAACCAGAGGCCACTTTGTTTAAACCAGAGGCCACTTTTTTATTAAAAAATATTAAGCAGTAAAATTTCTATAAGTATTAATCTAAAATTGAATAGCCCAAATAAATATGTTAATATAAATATATTAAAATCTAAAAAAATAGAATTTCTGATGAAATGTACGTAAATTGTATTCTCTTCTTGTAAAAAAGTGGCCACAAGGTGGCTGCTGATAGACAATTTTTCACTGGCCACTTTTTCTCATTTACTGGCCCTGCGGCCGGTGGCTAGTGCTAATTTTGCCCTTTACTCTGTCGATGACACGATGCCTTCTGATCCAAAAAAGAATATGCATTAGTAAAAAAATATTGGCTAAAAGAGAGGAAAAATATGAGAAAAATAATTTTGTTTTGTAGTGATTATGTTCCGAAATTTCCAAAAATTCAAGACATTTGGTCTCAAAACTAAAAAAGTCCTCAATCAGAAAATTTTTGTTAATCGTTTGCAAGAAAAAAAAAAAAAAAAAAAAACCTGAATTTTATCAAAAAATTGCAGGAAAACGCATATTTCGTTAAAAAGCCACAAGAAAAGATTGTGAATTGTGGCAAAAACGGTAGTTTCAACAAAGGATCGCGGAAAAAAGCATTAATTTCATGAAAATGTAGCAGACAAAAGCATGAAATACCGAGAAAAAATGTGAATTACACCAAAGAGTCATCAAAAGCATGCGAATTTTGTCAGAGTATCGCTTGTAAAATATAAATTCAATCAATAAGCCACAAAGAAAAAAAAAAAAAAAAAAACTTGCAAATTTTGTTAAATGAAACCAATAAAAAGCGGATTTTGCCAAATGACTGCAGAAAAAATTATTTTTTTCCAAAGAGCCGTTAAAGAAACACGAATTCCATCAAAGTACAACACACAAAAAACGCAAATTTCACCACAGGGCTGCGGAATAAATGAGTTTTCTTTTCATGATCTTTTGACAAAATTTGTTCTTGATTGCAATTTCTTGACAAAATTTTCATTTTTTACAATCCTTTGTCAAAAAAAAATTTTTTTTTTGATCCCTGAATGGAATTTGCATCTTTTCACGATCTTGTGAAGAAATTTGCAATTTATTTCACTAATTTACAGAAATGATTTTTTTTTCTTTAGTCAAAATTTGAGATATATCTGAATTTTCTGAGTAAGGAGCAACTTTTTTTAATTATCTGATATAAGTGCCTCAATTTTTATTAAATAAAAAAAAAAAAAAAAAAAATCTGACAGAATTGCAGAGATAATTAATTCTAGGGATCAGGGTTGGCATTTTTGCCAGGACAGTGGAAAAAACTGGAAAAAACCAGGGGAAAAATGGAAAAAAACCGGCAAAAATGGAAAAAACCTATTTGTCTTTAATGTGTAATAAAATCTGCATGCTAATAAGAATAATAATGGTATAAACAATTAAATTTAACAGTGTACTATTTAATATTTTAATTTAATTTGCTAATTAATTAATATTAAATAATTTAAATCTTTAAAAAATAGGTGGGATTCACTCTTACTTAAGAATTTAAGAACAAAATAAAAAATTACATACCTAATTTTTTTTTTCTTAATTCAGGGATATGTTTAAGAAAATTTTAGGTCCTTTAAAGGACCCTTCATAAAATAATTTATTTTAAAATAGGATCCTTTACAAAATTCTTTAACCTCAAACAGGACCCTTCATAAAATTATTTGTCCCTGAAATAGACGCTTCACCTTCAAATTGAACTTTTCACAAATTTAACCATTTAAAAATAAAATCTGCCCTGTTAATAAACAATTGAACTTACCAAAAAATATATTACTTAGTTCCTTTATATGTGAAGGTTAGAACCTGAAAACACTAATAATTTAAAATTCACAAAAGTATGTCCTAGAATTTTCACAAAGACAAGAAAAACTTCCTAATTTAACAAAAGTACCTTGTGAGAAAAGTCTAGACAGACCCCTGTAAGTAAAGTATTTTATCAGTCATTAATATGTATATATTTTTTTAATTATCAAAAGATTTTATACAATTTTGTTATTTTTGTTTTATGTCATGAGACTTAAGGAATGTAAATATTTAAGTCTTTGGTACTATTTTATAGCTATTTATCTGATGAAACTAGTTTGTTAAAGATAAAATAAGTAAATTAAATTGAAAATTATGTATTGAAAAAACTTATGGCTTATTAGGACACTAGATTTTTTTTCTGTCACTTTTACTCTCCAAGAAAAGAACAAAATGTTAAATTATTTAGATTTACTTTCAGTAAGTAGCCTGTTGTCTCTTTATCTTTTTGTATTATATTCCCCCTTCCCCCACCATAGCAGATGCTTGTCATGTATGGCTAAATTTTTTGAAAAATGAAGAGTTAAAACCACATTTTTCAAAACTAAAAAAGATATTTGAACAAGCGATTTTGCCATGCCATCTTGTAGCCTATTTGTTACATCGAAAGTACAGAGATGAACTTCTAAATTATGAACAAAAAGAAAGCTGTAGAGCATGGTTATCTAAAATCAATTCTGATTTTATATCTTATATTATTAATTTTAAGCTCAAAGAAAAAGCCTTTCCTAACTCATGTTTTGCAGAAGTGATTAATAGTGTCAGTGCATGTAATTAGTAGAGAAGTATTGAATAAGCTTGTGCAATTTCAAAAAACTTCTGTTCATTAGTAGCACACCTTCAAATATGCCAGCAAGTAGTGCTGCTATTGAAAGATTGTTTTCAAATTTTTCATTTGTGCAAACTAAAATTCAAAATAAGCTATCAACAGATGCTCTTTCAAAACTTGTTTACTCCTATGCCATACTAAAACAGCAAAATTTAGGTTGTGAGGAAGATATTGCTGAAAAATTTGAAATTTAATAGTTTTCTGCTTTAAATATAATTTTATATTAAATTAAATTTAGGTTACTATAACTGTTTCTTTGAATTTCTAACATATATAAACTATAAGACATAAGTGCTTTACTCAGTCTCAACAGTTCTATTATGTAAATTATTAATAATTGTATAAACATGAATAAAGAAGTTTCTTTTCATTTATATAAAATTGGAATTTATTTCATTTATAATCTTGTTATAAAAGTTAATATTCTTTCATAAAGTGCATAATTATTCTCTTTTAACTTAAAAGTTAAAATAAATTTAGAATAATATTGATTCTTCAATTAAGTATGCAGTTTATTTTTTCTTTCGTGAAATTATTTTCTCTTTCTGGGGAAAAAATTAAATGGACAGTCTGTTTTTGCCACCCTATTTTTGCCGGGACGGTTTTTACCAGGTTTTTTCCACCTTCGGCAAAAACTCGCCAACCCTGCTAGAGATGGGACGAATAGTGATTTGGCCGAATAGCCGAATATTCGGCCAAATTTTAGGCCGAATACCGAATATTCGGCGGCCGAATACTAACTTTTTTTTTCCAATAGAGAAATTTTTTTATTATATATAATTTCAAAAATAGGAGCTCATTAATAATTATTACTCTTAAATGTGCTTTTAAATGTATTTTTAAATTTGAAAAACCTATTTTAACACAAAAAAATTATGAAATTGCATTATATTCTTTTATCCTAATGTATATCAAATTCAGTAAGTCAGAATGGAAAGATATTTCCATTAAAATATGAAGAATGTACTTCCCTTTTACTATCAAATGATACTTTTACCCTTTCTTGCATCCAAAATCAATAATATTCTTAATATCTCTCTCTACGAAATTATGAGAAGATATTTTCTGAAATAACCTTTAATGAAGTAAATTTGATCATTTAGTGTTTGTGTCCCTAATGATAAGCAAATCCGTAAGAACGAGACTGTTCTGAAATCAGTTGCCAAGCTTTAAATTACAAATTATGTTAAAGCAAAAGGTTATGCTTAAAGTAGAATGAATATGTTAACAAAAACTTTGACATTTGAATTGGTGCATACAATATTCAACTTCAATATTCCACTTATTCAACAAGTATTAAAAGGATAAATAGAAATTGATAACAACATGAATAAAGATGCAAATTAAAAATATATACATAATAGTGTTACATATTTAAATCAGTAATTATGCAAATAATTATTTAAAAGTGAAAACTATAGAATAAAAGAATTATTTTGTTCAGTATTTAGAATTTTTGTTTAAATATTTATAAAATTATCTTCATAAAGCAAGTTGTGTCATCTAATGCGTATCTAGTTTGACACCAGTTCTGTATTTGGAATAATGATATTTTATATTTAATTTTGAAAATAAATCATCGTTAATTTACCTAGTGAATGAAGTTTTTTATTTCTTACTTTATAGAAAATAAGTTATGAATTTCATAAGAGCCTTCTTTATATGTGCATGGAATTTGCAGACAAACATTCCAGTGTTCTAGAATAAGGCAGTGCTTTTCTTTTTTTTTTTTTTTTCTATAAGTATTTTTATATCTTGAATTGTAATATATAATTCTCTAATGAAGACATTTCCCGTACATTTAAATCTCCAACTTGGGCAACAATTTCTAAAATATCACTAACTTTTATAGGAAATACAGAAAGGTTGTATATTTTTTAGTATCTGAATAACTGTATATTTTTTAAGTAAGAATGAGAAGGACTTCATGAATGAAGTAGCAAATTTGGATTAGAGAAAAAAAAATAGTAAGAAAAGAAATTCTTTAAATCCTAAATTTATTTGGCAAGATATCTTTCACTATTCGGCGAGATTTTAGCAATATTCGGCAAGATATCATTAAATATTCGGCTACAGATATTCGGCCGAAGTATTTGATCAACAAGCCTTCAATATTCGGCCAACCGAATATTCGGCAAAAGGGCCGAATATTCGTCCCATCCCTAATTAATTCTAAGCCCCCCCCCCCCCAAAAAAAAAAAAAAATTACAGGAAATTTTCTAAAAGTTTATAACAGAGGTGGGGGGGAAAGGAGAGTGCGATTCCACTGTCGCTACAAACTATGTGCTTTTTTTTCTTCATGCCCCTTTTTTGAGACTTCCATTTTTTCATGCTCTTTTCACAAATTTCACTGTTTTTTTTTTTTGCAATCTTTTAACGAAATTTGTTATTTTTTTTGCGATCTTTAAACAAAATTTCCCTTTTTGCAATCTTTTAAGGAATTTTTTTTTTTTTTGGTGATCTTTTAACAAAATTAGCTTTTTTTTTTGTGATTGATGAACAAAATTTCCTTTTTTTTTTTTTTTTTTCAATCTTTTGACGAAATTTTTGGATTTTTTCTTGATTCTTTGACGAATTTTCTGTCTTTTCCACGAACCACGATTTTTTGAATTTTGATTCTTTCGCGACTGATTGAAGATTTTTGCACAACTGATTGACAAAATTAAAAAATCCCACCCCCCCTCAATCAAATAACGATTTTTTCCCATGACAAATGGACGTAATTGTGATTTTTTTCATCTTGCTAATTAATCAAACAACTGCATCAATAAATGAAGAAAGATTTTAGACTCAACTCATTCCCTAAAACAACTAAAAGAGCCCTGAAGAATGTAAAAAGTGCCCTTTTTGCAACAGTAGCGAACTGCCCCTTTTTAAACCTGGGGGAAACTCTGAATATGAAGTATAATGTTATTTAAATAGGGAAGCTAAACATCTATTCTTAACAAGTCATTAATATACAGAAAGCATAAAAAGTATATGAAGCAAATTTACTTTTAATTCTTGGAATTAACTTTTTCTTAACCCGCGAGTAGTCGCGACTTTTTTCACAACGTCATTAGTCGCGCTCGGTCTTTTCGCCGCTGGCCCCCTGTTTACCAAATATGTAAAATAAGAAATATTTTTCACCTAATATACGAAAATAACATTACAACGAAGATATAAATTTGCAGTTTTCTTAAATTATGCATTTTATTCATGAGATCTGGAGTAATTGGAAAAGTAAAAATGAGCTCACATTAGTAATTTTTACGTAGACTTTTTTGCCGATTTCAACTTTGTTTCTAAAAATGTACCTGAAAGGAAAACAGAATTGCCCTGTTACTTCACTAAGGTGGTCGAGGAAGCTTCAAAGTCAGCTACATGTTAGATCTCCGCTGTATTTGTAATGTGATATAAGTTAAGAGAAGATAAGTTATACGGGCGGCGAAAAGACCGACACACGACTACTGACGGGTTAATACAGCTGTAGCTGTAGGCTTAGGCAGATCAGCAACTATTTTCAGCAGAAGATTGGGCTAACACTGTTTCCTCTAGTATATGATTGCTGAAATGTTTAAAATAATATGCAACGAGAAAAACCTACTGTATCATTCCACCCCACTCTTCCCAATCCTTTTCTAAAATATGCAAAAAAAATCTCTAGAAATGCTGAAAATTTCGAGATTTAAAACGGAAATAAATCTTCAAAGAATTAATGAAATAATAATTCAAAAAAAAGTGCACACCGGAAACTTCTAACATATAAAATGCTTAAATTTCTATATATGTATAGTTTTGCTCCAATAAAATTTTCAATGGAACGATTTTGGAAAACTTTTAAACAACAAATATTCTTAAAATGATTTTCCAAAAATTGTTATCATCAGCATGTTTATCAAACATTTCTCTATACTAGCACTGGTTTTCATACTTTTGTATACATCAGTTTTCTTAATACTAATGATGAAAGATCCCCCGTCACAAAAAAAAAAAAAAAAAGGAAAAACAAAATCACTAACAGCGGAAAAAACAGCGTTACTTTATTTTATTTTATTTTTTTTAATAAAAAAAAATACATGCTTTCAGGCTTATAAACATGACCTTTAATCAAGAAATAACAAAAATCAGCGTACTCGGTTTTAAAGTCTATAGTGATGCTACGCATACTTAAAAATGAAAATAAATTATTCAGGAAATGTTTGAAAATATTGTTTAAAATAATAAATATATACTTACTCCACCGCTTTGCTTTTCAAGAATTCAAAATCAAAATAAACGTTGGACTCTTTCTATTTGAATTTTTTCAAATTTGTATTACAATTTCACAAAATCACAACATTTAACCAAAGGCTAACTTATCATTTAACATTATGTATTGGTTGGTTGTTAAATGAAAAATAAATACTGGCTTTTAGTTGCGTCAGGAGAAAGTGAATCCTGCACGTGAATTTTTACTTTCATGGCTGTGACCTGTGACCAAATTGTAGAATTAACTTTGGCAACATCATTTTGAGTTGTTTATATGGTAAACTTGCTTCTTGAAGAATATTTCTTAAGTATTTTCGTTATTATTTTCCTTATTTTAAGCATTGTAGTGCGCAGTAGTTTTCATTTTCATTTTCACACAAAGTTAAGTCGAATACTTATGATTTCTTTTGTTTATTAGTATTTAAATTTCTTGCAAATTCATTTTTAAATCTACTTCGCTGTAAACACCCCACAGTTCAAAGGTTGCCCAATCAAGGTAAAAGATGTTTTCTTGTATCAAAAGTTTTTCTTATCATACACTTTATTCTTTAGTAATCTCTGTTTTATTTGTTAGCTTAATTTTTTTATAAATTATGCCTAAGGGAATTAGTATATGTAAAGTAAGTTTTTATTGTTTTATTATATATCTCTTAATGGTGGTTAAATTTTGACTCTAGTGCAAGTGATTCTTTAATATCTATATTTTTGTTAAAATTCTAGGCCATAATGAGAAAATTTATCAATTTTAGCAAACAATCATTTTTTTGGTAATGTATTATTTTATTGCCTCATGAGACAGAAACATGTTAACACTTAGTAAAATAATAACATCCATAAATGTATCAGTAATAGTGTTTGATTTATAAAGAAATTATTTTTATGTATTCTTTAGCGCTGAATTCCAAATATAATTTTCATTTATAACAATCAAGTGAGGATTTTTCATAAATCGTAGATTTCAAAGTTACCAATAAAATTCCATCTTTTGTTATTTTTTTCTTTATAGCTCTTCCCTGCATGATTTATAATTTGAATTGTTGTCAGCCCTTATAATCGTACTAAGAAAAAAGCAGAAAATAATGCTTCACTGCCCCACAGGCTTTTGGTAGAAATTTTGCTAAGAACTTTTTTTACTTGGTTTTAGAATTAGTTTAAATAGTCAAATTAATGATTTAAAGACAAAAATGCATGATCATGGTGTCGTATTCCTTTTTCATTGTGCTAGTTGATCTGTCTGGTTGTAGTATGAACCTATGATAATATTCTTAATAAAAATAAATGCTAAATTACTATCATTTTTTTTTTTCTTTCTCAATTTTGGGTACTGTTCAATTAGCTGGGTGCCAGTGTTATATGTACACATACATATACATCAGGGTTGGCCAATTTTTGCCAAAATGGAAAAAAACATCCTGTCAAAAATACTTTTTGCCACAATTTTTGTCATTGGAAAAAATTACTAGTATTTTAGACTTTAATTTCTTTACTATTCAGGGCTTGAAATTCAATTTTCCAGAGGAGGGGAGTCTCCCTACCACCATTTATAAATGGAGGGGAGTTTAGCTGTTTGGGAGCGAGAAAAAAAATCTTTAAAACCTACTGTTATTTTATGTACTATTTAAAAAATTACATGAATACAGACAGACACGACAAAAAGCCAAATCACAGTAAATTGTTTTGTTGCGGAGGGAACATTCGACCATTTATTTTACCTAAATACATCAAAATATTTTTTTTCTCCCAAGTTTGAATTTTTTTTATGAGTGCTTAAGATGTGTTGAACACATCCTAACATAAAAAATGAAGCAAATATAAAAATTGAAAGACAAGAAATTTTTTTTCTGAATGTTGCAGAGGGGACAGGAAAATATTACAATTTACAAATTTTCAGTTTTTCCTCTCTATAATAAAGTATAGCACTAAAAGTATTTTTTTTACCAAATTGTACTACTTAGTTTTATATTCGTAAAATATTGCATGTAAATTTTAAAAAATTCACCCTGAATTTTTTTTTTTTTTTTTTTTTTTTTTTTTTTTTTTTTAATTAGCACTATGTTGCGGAGGGGACTGTTTTAGAGGGGACATTTTGGAATTTAGTTAAAATTATTAACTTATTCTCTATTGGGATATTTTTCACAGGGTTGTTTGGTTTAAACCACGCTGGTTTAAACCGCGGTTTAAACCATGGTTTAAACCAAGTGGTTTTTAAAAAAAACCATGCTGGTTTTTTTTAAATTTAATTTTTTTCCTATTTCCCCAATGTTTTCATTTATTTTACACATTATTAAAATGTGCAAAATCAAAGTTATGGAGTAGCTACAAGCAAAGCTAAAGACAAATTTTTAAAGTGACAAACATCTTTAATCAATCTAATTTTTCTTACTAGCTATAAATTGACATGACAAAATATTTTTCTACAGTGAACTGTGGAGGATAAAAAAAGGTAGTTAGTTTTAATTCTTTTTTAAACCTTTTATTTTTTAAAAAATGCAAAAATGGCATATGCCAGCCAAAAATGCAATTTTACTGCTTAGATAGCTTGATTATGATTTACTAAGGATTGCATCATGTATCAAAGCATCAATAATGACATAATCATAAGTCATTCTTTCCATTGGTTACTCTTGTTCTGTATGCTAATGAATGATTGGCTATGAATTTTCTCTGTTCCATAGCTATTGGTTTTAGTAAGCTTTGGTTTTTCTTAGATTGGATTTGCAATTTTTACATTTTTTTCTGTTTCTAGTTACTTTGTATTGTATTTTATTTTAAGAAAGCTACTTATATATATTGAAATAAAAGAATGTCTAAAACTAGAAGAAAGGAAAATATGATTTTCATTTGAGGGAATAAGAAATACATCAAAAACATGTTTAAGAGCCAAATGTAAAAATTGCATGCAATGTAAATGCTGTCAAATTAGCTCTTCCTTATAATACTAGGTGTGATTCATTTTCAGATGCTTTAGATGTTTACCTTAAAAATTGCCCCACTTTACTTAAAATTTGTGTAGAAAATAGGAATGTTATTGATAAAAATATTCAAAAGCTCGTATCTGTCTAATTTTTATTTTAAAAGAAATGTTGAAGGTATGTTTAAACTGTTAAATTCTATTGCAGTTGCCCTGGATAATATCTAAAGTAATAAGTTCCATTACTAATGCAGTTTATAATTGGACAGGTCTTCAAAAAATATTAAGAGGAAAAAAATGTAAATAAAGAAGTCTCATAGTTTTTTAGTCCAGGTATAAAATAGCCCTAACACCCATGCCCTTTTAGGTATACATGCTTGAACCACAATACAGTCAAAGTGAACTATGTGAACAAGAAAAAAAGGATACATTAAATTTTACAAAACAAAAATATCCATGTAACTCGATGCTTGCATAGATAATAAAATTTAATGCTAAATCTTCACCTTTTAAAGAACAAAGAAACAGAAAAAATAAAGTTTGTATTTAAATAATAATAATAATTTTTCTAAGCCTATGTCTCAATTTGTGTAAGCATTACATTCATTGATGTATAAAGTAAGTCAATACACATGTATTTTTTAGCATTAATAAAATGCATATTGATATTTTTTAAGTAAATATATGTAGTAAGAGATTAATAATCATTTGTTGATGTTAATACTGTAAATAATTTCTAAATTATACACAAGAAAATGTTTTCTATTTCAGCTTATTTCTGTTAATTTAGTAAAATATGTTTGTTTGCGCTTTACTATGTTCTTCATTATCAACCTGCATATAATTATTTCTTAAATTATTATCTAAAAGGTTTATATAAGTATACTAATAAATTAATAGTTTTTTTTTTTTTTTTTTTTTTCACACAATGAATATTTCCCTATAGAAATCTAAACTTATAAGATAATTTAATTATAAATTTTTATGCTTTAGTTATTTAATTATCAAAAAAATAAATACTAATGTGAACGTTTAACATTAATTAACTATTAATTACAAAAAATCCTCATGACTTTCTAAAACTCAGGTTATTTTTCTTGCAAATGCTATTTAAATAATGATTTGAAAAAAACCCGGTTTAAACCAAAAAAACCTGGTTTAAACCAAAAAAACCCGGTTTTTTGGTTTTTTTCAAAAAAAACGGTTTTTATACCAACCCTGATTTTTCAGCAGTTGTATACACTTCTTTAAAAAGAATTAAGCTTTAAGGCCAGTTCATGATAGTAATTAATATATATATATATAATCAATTAATTTTCATCAATCAATGCTATAATTACTAAAATAATTTATTGTTCTGTGCAAACCATACAATATAGATTTTAAGCATTAACATTATCAATGGCTTGACTAAATATATAATTAAATCGCCTTTCATCAAATAATGGTTCTGGTAACAAAGTTTTTATTTGAAAAAAGTTCACCCAACTTCTGTCTTCTTTTTCAGGGAAAGAAAATGTTTTGCTAGTTTTGTCAGTTTTGCGGAAAAACAAAACTTCTGCATTTTCTTTTTCTATGGAACAGATTTGAGCAACATAAAGTTTGTTTGGTATTTTAGGATTGGTACTGGAAATTTCAACTGCTACAAATTGTCCAACTGTTGGTTGTTCTATGTGCTCGATCTTTTCTGATTTAGACTTTGTGTCGTAAACATTATGTATGTGATAGTGAGCTACATCATTATTCGAAATGCTAAATTGAGAATTTTGAGCAGTTTTAAGTTTAAATAAGAAAGGTTTTGCATAATGCAATTTTTGAGTTCCAGCTATTGGTTTAGTAATTTTTTCCCAACGTTTTTGAAGCATTTTTCTTTTTTCTTCATTTTCTTTACAAGATACGAATAATACAGTTATTCTATCATTCAACTTTTTTGAAAGTTCAAAAAACTCTTTTGCGTTATTTATAACAGCTTTATTTTGAATTACTTTTGTTCATACGGCATGTTTAACTGTTGCACCGATACCATCAGCTGGTCCCTTCCCGTGTGCTGTTTCAAAAAAAGACCAATCTGAGGTGAAACCAAAATCATCCTTGTGATGAACTAAATTTCCTAAATTATATCTGTTCTTAAACTGGCTTCCAGCACCATCACTCCAATAGTGAACATAGTGTAATTCAAAATGTAATTTATCTTTCAAATTATTAAAAACTGCAGTATTTGCATTGAAAACAAAATCTTTATCATGATTCAAATCATCCGATATGACTGCATAACTCATATGCTTAAGAACATCATCATCTTTATAATAAACGACTGCAGTGAAAATGGTAACTTGATCTGAATGCCAATGTGCACTCATAACTTCTTTCTGCTGCCTAATGGCATAATTTTCAGCAAAATCTTCGATAATAATTATTTCCCGATCTGACATGTTATCTTTTAAATATTGCAGTTCTCTTTGCTGTTTTACAATGTTAAAAACATGACGAGCAAATGGGACAAGTTGAAATTTAAGTACTTCAATCGCTTCAGCAATTGAGCATGTTACTGGAAGTTTTTTGTACAGCCTTCAGAGTTGATCCATTGATGATAACTGACATTATCATCAAAGTCAAATTGATTAAAATGTGTTTCAATAATGTCAACACCACAGTTTGTACAATGATGATCAATACAGAGTTCTGTACGTTTACCTTCTTCACATAAAGTTAAATTGCACAATTCTTTTGCTTCTTTAACTTGCAACATACAAGACTTGTTTTGAAAACCATGAAGAATTAAATCAATGTTTTCATGGTAAATGCAATAGCATACTTCTTGGTGCTTTTGTGAAGCAAGCAGTACATGCTTAGGCCTTAACATTTGGAATTTAGTAATTCCAATACTTTGCATGGCATAAGAAGTACAATACAAAGAATAGGCTTCATTTAAAGACATTTCCAAAACTCTTTTTTGTTTTCTTTCTTTAAATTTACCATTACGAATCAGGATGGAATCTTTGATGCCAGGTAACATTCGACTAATGTCATCACGTTCAAAAAAAGCTGTAACATTGGCAACAGTTTTTTCAGGAATGGCATCAGCTCGTCGCTTTCTTTCTTGAAGTATATTGCACCTTCTAACAGAACACTGTGAAATTAGATCTATCTTCCTGTGTGGAGTTAAATTTTGAACAATTTTTGCAAGTACTGATACTTTCTTGGGAGATTCCTTAGGTAAACTCTTATTTGCCTTAGAAAGTGCTTTACCTAAAGCTGAAGAATTCTTATAACCTGGAGATAGATCTTCTGTAGCAATAGTATTAATTTTTTTGTTTGCCCTCCAGTTTGCTTTTCTTTTTCTTTCTTTCTCTTTCTTTTTTTTTTCTTCTGCTGGTGTCCTTACTGCTTTTTCCATTTTAGCAGTCCTTGCTTTCCATCTCTCTCTTTCTTTCTTCTTCTGTAGTTCATGCAAAGTTGAATCTAACTTTATCCTCTCTCTGTATTCTTTTTATCTTTGTGTGGCTGTTTTTGCCATAATTTTTGTGAACTTTGCTAAGATAAAATATTTTTTTAAAAGTTTTCTGCCAATTAAAACAGATATTTTATAATCACACTCAATTATGCACTAAACTGCAAATGACAACAAACTGAGAAGCACATGGTCAATACTGTGTTGTACAACCTAGTAAAAGGGGTTCACAAATGTAAAGAAAAGGAAAACCTACACTTCAGTAGTGCCATCTAGTAATAACATTATCAAATAGAAACTGTAAAACAATTTTGTTGATGTTTCAGTATAAACAGTAAATATAAAATGAATAAAAGTGAAAAAAATGTCCCCTCCATCACAAAAGTGTCCCCTCCAGAACATTTTTCTTTTGCTCTGTATATGTATTTAAATTATTGAATTTAATACAAATTTAGAATTTATTTGTTACATCCTGCTAATATTTGATAAGTTTAAAGTCAAATGTTTTTCACAATGTACTGACACTGAAAAAAATAAAAAAATATATTTAAAAATGTTTTGGAGGGGACAACTAAAATTTTCTATCTGTTTAATTTTATTAATTTTAAACTTTTTTAATTAAATAAAGTTTTAAAATGTCTCAATACGCTACAAAACTATGGATTTAAAGCATTATTTGAAAAAGAAATGCATTAAAAATATTTACCCATCAAATAACATTTTTTATTTTGTCCCCTCCGCAACACATTTTTCTTAAAAATCAAATATTAACAATAAATAACTCCTACTAAAAAATGTTAAGTATTTTTCTTTTCTTTTTTCAAAAACTTCAATGTCTGCAGATTTTAGAAATAAAAAGTTTTATTAATTTCAATAAAAAAAAATTAAGATGGCTTAGGACCAAATACTGTGGTTTGGCCCCAAAATACCACTAAAGCAATTTTTATCAACAACTCGGAATAATTATACAAAATGTGTTTTTTAGTTTAAAAAAAAAAAGAGTAAATTAATTCTCTCCCAGTGCTAATTACTTTTGTTAAAGGTCTAGTAACAGGTATGAGATTGCAAAAAGTTAACCCTTTAACGCGCAGTGTTGCCGGGTCGGCAACACCTAAAGTTCCCCCTGTTTAGAGACACAAAAACTCCGTGAATATTTCAAAAACTACTCTAATGGCTACTTTAAATCTTTCTTATGAGTTCTAGATGGCAGCACCACAAAGATCAAACTCTACTGTTTTAAAATAATAGGTAAAATGTTTTACTGTAATACGCGCTTCACAGCAATGCTCTTCTCACTGCGCTTATCAATGCTTTACTTATGGGAGGTTACCACTTCAGCAACAGCTGTATAATTAAAATGGTTTGTGCAATCTTTACAAAACAATACCTGTGTACTCCTCTAGGCCAAAATAGATTGCCTATTTTTTTTCCTTTAAATTCCAACTTTAAAGAGTAGTGCGCCGGAAAGGGTTAAAAAAAAAGGAAAAGTGAGAGAACCGGAAAATGGGAAATTATATTTAAATAGTGCACGTTAAAGGCAATTAAAATTATTTTATTTGCAATAATAAAATATTTTTTCTTAAATCCTGTTTTATTTTATTTTATTTTTGTTTGGGGGGGGGGGGGGGGTAGGTAGTCAGAATAAATCAATTTATGCAAATGCTACTATAAGTAATTCTGAAATGAAAGTTTCTATTTTAAGTTTGTATTTCTAATGCAATTATTGCACAGCAATCTTAGCTAGTTGTCCAATTCAAATTTTATCATGTTTTCATTTAAAAGATCATTTAACAAACATGGGAAGCTAATGTTAAATTTGCCTTTTATCTACAAAAATAGTTATTAAAAACATTAAAATTTTAGGTAATTTTTTGGATTCTTGGATGAAATTCACATTTTTCTGTGATTCTTTCACAAAATTTATATTTTTCGCGATCTTTTGACGAAAAACGCGCTTATTCACGATATGTGAATGAGAAATGCATTTTTTCGCGATTCGCAGACGAAAAATGCGTTCTTTTCGCAATGTATGGACGAAAATCGCATTTTTTTTCACGATTTGTGGAAGAAAATCTTTTGATGTAAATTGCATTTTTTTTTCGCGATCTTTCGACGAAAATCGTGTTTTTCTAGCGATCTTTTGATGAAAGCCGTGTTTCTTCGCGATCCTTTGACAAAAAGTGTTTTTTTGCGATATTTTGTCGAAAATCATGTTTTTTCGCTATCTTTTGACGAAAATTGTGTCTTTTCGCGATATTTTGATCAAAACAGCAATTATCGCGATCTTTTCCGATATAAAAAAATCGAATAAGCGGAAATCTGCGGGAGAATCTCATAACTATAGTAAACTCTGTGTTTGGTTCAGGTTGATTTTAGGTTGAGTGTAGATTCCTGCAAGTAGGGTTCAGGTTAATCTATTTTTTCAAAAGTTAATCCAGTGTATATTATTTCTGATTAAAAATTATACTTATAATAATAAACAGATGTGTTTGTGTGTGTGTTGTTTTTCAAGGAAATGCCTATATTTTTTCCCTCCTCTCTCTGAGGAAATAGACATCTTTTTTGCAATTCTGTAATGAAATTTGAATTTTTTTAGCAGCTCTTTGACTAGATTCGCGTTTATTTGGCAACCCTCTGACTAAATTTACATCTTTTTTGCGATTCTTCAACGAAATTTGCGTTTTTTAGCAGCCTTTTGACTAAATTAGCGTTTATTAATGATCCTTTGACGAAATTCACATTTTTTTTCCGCGACGCGTTGTTGAAATTTGTACGTTTCTCGTGAATCTGCGACACAATTCATGTTTATTAAGCAATAAATCGACGAATTTTGGATTTATTTAGCGATCCAGGAGCCATTCTTTTAGATATTTTGAAAAAATTAAAAAAAAAATCGTCATAAATCCGAAAATTTTGACAAAAAACGTACTACGAATTTCGACAAATCGTCGCCCCAAAAAAATATAAATTTCATAAATTTTTCGCTGAAAAATAGTAAATATCATCAGAGGTACGCGGGAAAAACGTGAATTTCATCAGAAGATCGTGAAAAACGTGAATTTCGTCAAACAATAGTGACAGAAACACACAAATTTCATCAAAGATTCGCTAAAAAATGCAAACTTCAGGTAAGGATCACAAAAAATCGCCAATTTCGTCAAAGAATCATGAAAAAAATCACAAATTTTGTCAAAAAATAGCGAAAAATTCGCAAATTTTGTCAAAGAATTGCAAAAAATCCTCAAATTTCTTCAATTGACCATGAAAAATCCGTAAATTTCATCAAAGGATCATGAAAAATTCGCAAAAATCTAAAAAATCCGATAATTTTGTCTAAAGATCGCGAAAAATCCTCAAATTTCGTTAAAGGGCGTGGAAAAAACAGTGTCAAAAGTAAATCCCCCCCCCCTCTCACAATCTGCTGTAACCTTTCAGAAAATATGCTGTCAATTTCAAAAACATTTATACTAGGGATGCACCGAATAGTGATTTTGGCCGAATACCGAATGCCGAATATTTGGCCGACAGGTGAACCGAATACCGAATATTCGGCTAGCCGAATAGTAATTGTTGGGCCGAATACCGAATATTCAGCCAGCCAAATAGTTAACTATTCGGCCGAATACCGAATATTCGGCTTTCCAAATTCTTTTTATATTTTAAAATTTAAAGGTATTAAAATGTCACTTTTTAAAACAGTTTTACATAATATTTAATAAAAGAAACTTACATTTTGATAAACAAGAGCTTTTTATAAGAACATTTAGTATTGAAAAAAAATCTGCCTTCAGTTATTTAAGAAGCACAATTATGAAACTTTAATAAAATTTTCTATGAATCAAAACAAACATTTTAAAATCAAATAATGAAAAAATGGCCGAAGAAAAAATTTACAGTTTGATAATTGTCCTTTTTAAATAACTAAAAGCAAATTTTTTTCAATGTAAAGTACAAATACATTCAACTTAATTTTGAATAAAGGCATGTTTGGCTCATATTTCTTTTCTTATGAATGGTGGTATTTTCCACCCTTCCCATCATATCATATTTTACAGAAATCAAAGCATGTGAGTTGAAAATATGTTATCTTATTTATTGTTGATAAACGAACACACAAGTTTTGACCTAGAGTGAGATGAAATACAATGTACTTATGACTCAATAAGTTGATTATGATTATGGTTTCATGAACAAAAATTGTCTGCCTTGATAGCTATTACTAATCTCAAAAGTTGTTGTTTTTTCTTTTAAAGGACTTTTATTTGGGGGAAAGCAAGAAACAGATTATTTACTAAACAAGATTTAGAAACTTGTATCTGCACATAATTTATTCCTAAGGAGAATCCTAATAAATCACCATTTTAATCCTTCTCATGTTTAATTTTCTTAAGTTATACTTTACAAACAGCAAATAAATAATGTAAAAACATTCTATTTTATTTAAAAATGATTTTGTTTCTAATTGTTTTAAATATAAATTAAAAAATTGACAGTTAAAAGTAGAAATAGTGAAAAGTTTTTAAAAGTTTTTATTAAGTATTGAATGGCCGAATACTTTGATATTCGGCTCAACCGAATAGTTTAATATTCGGCCTAACCGAATATTCGGTAACATGGCCGAATAGGCCGAATACCGAATAGATACCGAATATTATATATACCGGTGCATCCCTAATTTATACTCAGAATCACCCTTGATGAACCCTTTGACAAATTTGGCATTTTCCCGCAATCCTTTAAAGAAACTAGCATTTTTTCCCCTCGATTATCAACAAAATTTATATTTTTTTCGCACTCCTTCAACAAAATTGACGTTTTTATGCGATCTTTCAATGAAATTCACATTTATTTCGAGATTCTTTCATGAAATTCACGTTTTTTAAGCGACATTTTGATAAATTCGGGTTCATGTACAGGGGCGTGCGAAGAAAAACTGCTCTTGGAACAAAGTTTCAATTTAGTATTTGTTCTTTTCCTTCTTATAAGCCAAAAATGATGTTGGTAGTAGAAAATCGGCGTCCCCTAAATTTCTGCGTCCGGAGCGGCCGCTCCCTATCCCCCCCCCCCCTTTTCGCACGGCGCTGTTTATATGACGATCCTTTCACGAAATTCACATTTATTCAGCAGTGCTTTCATGAAATTCGCGTTTATTTCGCAATCATTTTACGAAATTCGCGTTTATTACACAATCCTTTCCCGAAATTCGCGTTTATACTGCGATCTTAGTGAAGAAATTCCTCTTTTATCACGATTTTTTTAAGGGAAACCGAATTTTTTGAGAAAAACAGAGTTTTTTCCCGATGCTTTGACAAAATCAAAGTTTCTATCGCGATAATCTAGCAAAATTTTCTGCGTTTTCATTTTCTGCAAACAACTGATGAAATTGATTGTGAAAATGTGCAATTCAGCTCGGTTCAAAAGCTATGAAAAATCGATTGTCAGCCCGGAAATTCGGAATAACTACCCGAATTTCCGGGCTGATAAACGGTGTTTCATAACTTCTGTAATCGAATGCGTTAATT
This sequence comes from Maratus speculifer, assembly GCA_964019185.1. Classification (NCBI taxonomy): domain Eukaryota; kingdom Metazoa; phylum Arthropoda; class Arachnida; order Araneae; family Salticidae; genus Maratus; species Maratus speculifer. Next base: position 194,304,594 of record OZ025295.1, on the reverse strand, counting down.
TTTTGGAAAATTCGAAACAGATTTACTCCGTTCTTGCAGCGCAAAATCACATGAAACTTGTCAGTCGATCGCGGGGGAAATATTCGAAATTTGACGATCGATTGCGGAAAAAAATCATGAAATTCAACGATTTTTGGTAGTAAAAATCTCGCAAAACATGTCATTCAGTCGCACGGAAACATCACAAAATATGCAAAATTTTTCAGAAAATTCATAATTTTTTTGGGGCGGGATTTCAAAAGTTTGGGCGTGAATCCCGCCATCCCGCCCAGAAATTCAAGCCCTGCTATTATTTAAATGATGGGATTCCATGAAGCAAGAACTAAGAGACAAACTTATAGCATTAGTTGCTCTACTCATTGGTTAAATCTAGTTGAATACATAGTGGAATTTTTACTTTACAAAATTTTGTTCTGACCCTTGAATTTAGGCACCTTTAACATGTAAATTAATCTCCATATTACAAAAAATATTTTTATATAATGAAGTTTATTTCCCTTTTGTGCATGAACAGTATTCAAACAGAGTTTGCTGTTGTGATGGATTATATGAGTCTATTTTTGTGGATTGTATGAAAAAGAAACTTATTCATTTAATCATTACCATACATTTTGGTTCTTTTTTTTTTAACCATTTGGAAAATGGTTGTTTTCAGATGAGAATAGAGATATCTGAATCCTTGTGATGTGCACATTTCATTCTTTTTATGATTGGTCTAGAAATATTAATGGTTAATCCTTTGCATATATAATATTCTACTCTGTTGTTACGTAAGCCATGTTTTGATCATCATAAAAATGATGTTTTTACTGATTTTTATTATCTTAATAGGAAACATTCAAAGATTTTGTTTTAAGCAATGGATGTCCACATTTTATTTTATTTTTTATAGATTTTTTTTTCCTTAGACTGAATGTAACAGAATAATTGAACTAATTTAAATTATTGAGGGACGATTTACGTATGATTAAAAATGCTTTCCTTTTGTAAATAAAAATTAAATAGACTGTTCAAAATATAGTAAAAAAATAGCTAAGATTTTAAAGACTATGAATTTTCTGATAAATGACAGCGTTAGAATTCCTAAAAAAAAAGTCACTGGTCCCAAGGACCCCAGTAAGCATGAGAATTTACTGGTCCGCAGACTTCATCACTGGTCTGCTACATAAAATTCTATTAAATAATTTTAACACTTAGAGTAACCTCCCCCCCCCCCCCTCCCTGGAAAATAAACCAATCTTACTTTGCATTTATCCAAAATTTTCAGCATAATAAAATGTAAAATTATAATTTGCTAAAAATTAAATAAACAGTACGTAAAGAAAAACTATCAAATTATTAATTAGATATTTTATTTGCCATTACTTATTTCAACTAAGGTTTAATGCACATTTTTTTTTATTTTTCTCCAGATTTTAGCCAGAGTGGTGCAATCGTAGCTAGTGTCAGTGATGCAGCTGGACTTGAAAAATTCTGGGTCCCTTTTCTACAGAAGCGGGTCCCCACTTAATAAGTCATATTTTTCGATGCAAAAATTGAACTTGTTCATTTCCACAAGAAAAATAAAATGCAATAATTGTTTAAATAATAATAAAAAATCATTAAAACCAATATTAATTTAGGAGAAATTTTCTGTACTTTTTAAAGAATAAATGTTCAAGATACAAATTTACTTATTTGAGTGTAGAACATAACAAGTATCACTATTGTGTGCCCCATTTTAACATGGGACAAGACAGGTTTACTGAAAAAGACATTTTTGCTGAAAAAAAGGATATTTTTGTTGAGTAAATGGTGCATACTCAAATGATGCTTAATGAAATGGTGCTTTCAGGAGTTGCATTCACTCAGAAAAATTTGAAGCCCCCCCCCCCCCCCCCAAAAAAAAAAAAAAAAAAAAAAAAATTGGGAAGCAGGAAAATCAGTTTTTGGAGCAGCAACAACAATTTTGAAGCAGGAAAATTAGTTTTTAAAACAGAAAAATTCTCTCCCGGCTTCACTTATTATTATTTTTTTCGTGCTTTTTTGTCGAAATTTCCGTTTTTCGCATTATTTTGACAAAATCTTTTTTTTTGGGGGGGGGGGGATTTATTGACGAAATATACCGTTGTTCGCGATATTTTTTGATAAAATTTGCCGTTTTATCGCGATTTTTGGATGAAATTTGCCGTTTTTTTCGCGATCTTTTGAAGAAATGTCTTTTTTAGGATGAAATTATCCATTTTTTCACGAATTTTTTGACGATATTTGCCGGAATCAGCCGTTATTTAGTGATTTTTTTAAACAAAATTTGTCACTTTTTGCGATTTTTTTGACAAATTTTGCTGTTTTATCGCAATTTTTGGACGAAATTTTTCATTTTTTTTAAAAAACAATTTTTTGAAGAAATCTGTCTTTTTTTCGCAATTTTTTGAAAAAATCTTCCGTTTTTCATGGGTTTTTTTGACAAAATTTGTCATTTTATCGCTATTTTGGGTGAAATTTGCCGTTTTTTCGCGATCCTTTGAAGAAATCTGCCTTTTTTCCGGGTTTTGGAATAAAATTAGTCATTTTTTCGAGAATTGTTTGACAAAATTTGCCGGAAATTAGTCGTTATTTTGCAATTTTTTAACAAAATTTGCTGTTTTTTCGCAATTTTTTAACGAAATTACGCGTCTTGTGGGACGCGTAAGAGCTATTTTTGCGTCCTTATTGCCAATTTTTTGCGTAATTTACGTGTTATAACGCATCCGCGGCATCGCTGATTAATAAAAAAAAAAAAAAAAAATCATGTGCGATTGGTTGCGGTTCTTGCAGGGCCTGAAAAAAGGCACTGGTCCTGCGGACCACTAAATTTTTCAAATTAGTGGTCCGATTGAATTATCGGTGGTCTCGGACCAGCGGACCACCAAGGATTTCGAACACTGAATGAGAATGCCACATAAATGCCTATGGAGCATTTTTATTGATCAGAAAATTGCCTTTATAAGAGAAGTAATTTTTCACAATATATATATATATGTATGTATGTATGTATAAAACCAAAGTAATTCATATATATATATATATATATATATATCAACTGTTTTCAATAAGATGATTGTAAAAATACTGGTTCCATTGGTTTATTGTATGGTAATATATGAATTACTCTGGTTATATAATGTCCATTTATCCACATATTTCTTAGTAATTTGGTAATCTGCCTTCTATTTCTCTTCAAACTTCAACTGTTTTTAATAATATGAATGTAAAAATACTGGTTTCATTGGTTTTTTATTGGTATTGTCTGAATAACTTTGGATGTATTTATAAAAGTATTTATATATATATATATATATATTTCCAATTTAGATTTTTTTCATAAACAAAAGTTTAAGTTCTTAATTAAGCTTATGATTAGTTTTAAAAAGAACTATTTTCCAAATGGTCGTTGTAATTTGTAAAATTACATTTTTTAATGTTAAAACTGTTGTTAGCTTTCATTTTTTCAAAACTAAAACAAAATCACTTCACCTTTTTCATTTACGTATAAAAACATTTCATATTTATTTACTTAGAGCAGGTGTCACAAATAAAAATTAAATTAAAAAGTTGACATGTTTCGGTTCATTCATAAGAACCGTATTCATAACACATAAAATCAGTAGAAAATTAAATGACGCTGGATATAAATATAATTTAAAAACCAAAACAAAACATTGCGCCCCCTATGATCGTGAATAGCCATTGCCACCGCGGCATATAAATATAATAAATTTTGATCATATATTAAATTTAATATGTATAAAATTAATATTAATAAAAGTAGAAAAACTAAATGACTCTGGATATAAAGGTAATTTAAAAATCCAAAACACAAAATATTGCGCCCTCTATGATCGTGAATAGCCAATGCCACCGCGGCTCCCCCTTTTAGACTCATCCTTTAAATATTTATTAAGTAATTCTAACCACAAACTCGGAATGTCATAAGAATAAGAATCATTACAAACCCTATCCCTCCTAGAATATATCTCTATGGATTCACGGATGATTAATTTTCGGAATAAACTTGAAATGAACACTAATCTGCTATCTTTGAAACAAATTTTAACCCCCCCTCTTTAAAAACAATCTTGATAACGCAGTCTTATCCCTACCAAATTTTATGTTACATTCATGCTCTTTCTTTCTAACCCCAAACTTTCTACCTGTCATACTGATATAAAAATTAATATCCCCCCCCCCTTCATTCTCATATGGAATTTCATACACCCCTGCTAGATCATCTTGTGGAACCGGATCAAAAGCCCTGTATAGAAGATGTTTTAACTTAGGAGGTGGCTTAGCAACTAATTCTATTTTAAACTTTTTTAATTTAGCTTTAAGCCTCTCAAAATTACTCTTTATATAAGGAAACGATAGTCTTTTAACCCCAATCTCTTCCCCCTTCTCACAGGCATTATCAACTAAATTACAATTAACCTGAGAATTAATTTTATCCCTATAATTTTTAACCAATTTATTAATTTTATCCTTTTTGTAACCATTCAACTTAGCAATATTAAAAATATAATTCAACTCCTCATACAAAAATTCATCAAAACAAATAATAAACGCACAATTAACCATGAACCGGAATGTAGAAAACTTATACCCAAAAGCTGAATACGCAGAAAATGGAATAATACGCTGACTAGCTATATCCTTCCTGTAAACTTTCCTTTTTAACATAGAACCCTCTCTAATAAGCCACACGTCTAAAAATGAAATAGCACGATCATTTTCCAATTCAAACGTAAATTGAATATTCCTATCCAGTTTATTAACTTCATCTACAAAAACAATGAAAGACTCAACTCCCCCCTCCCAAATTAAAAACACATCGTCAACATACCTCTTCCAAAATTTAGGAACTTTCTCGAACTTTGCGAAAATATTCTCTTCAAAAGGCCTCATTTTAAACTCAGCTAAAAAACCCGAAATAGGAGAACCCATAGGATGGGGGCACCCATGTTTTGTTTATAAATTTTACCATAAAAAATAAAATAATTACTTTGTAAATCAACTGAAATCCATCTTTTAAAGTACATTTTATACTGTCATTATATATTTCCGCCTTGTCAATCCTCTTTTTAATTTCATCACAAACTTCAAAAATGTCAATCGACAGAAAAAGTGATTTGACATCCAAACTAGCTAATAAACAGTTATGAGGAATCTCAAGTGTCCCTATGCTTTCAACAAAACTTGCAGTGGAATCCACAACATACTCTGACTCTGTGCTTTTGATCCGGTTCCACAAGATGATCTAGCAGGGGTGTATGAAATTCCATATGAGAATGAAGGGGGGGGGGGGGATATTAATTTTTATATCGGTATGACAGGTAGAAAGTTTGGGGTTAGAAAGAAAGAGCATGAATGTGACATAAAATTTGGTAGGGATAAGACTGCGTTATCAAGATTGTTTTTAAAGAGGGGGGGGGGGGGTTAAAATTTGTTTTAAAGATAATAGATTAGTGTTCATTTCAAGTTTATTCTGAAAATTAATCATCCGTGAATCCATAGAGATATATTCTAGGAGGGATAGGGTTTGTAATGATTCTTATTCTTATGACATTCCGAGTTTGTGGTTAGAATTACTTAATAAATATTTAAAAGGTGAGTCTAATAGGGGGAGCCGCAGTAGCATTGGCTATTCACGATCATAGAGGGTGCAATATTTTGTGTTTTGGGTTTTTAAATTACCTTTATATCCAGAGTCATTTAGTTTTTCTACTTTTATTAATATTAATTTAATACATATTAAATTTAATATATGATCAAAATTTATTATATTTATAATGCCGCGGTGGCAATGGCTATTCACGATCATAGGGGGCGCAATGTTTTGTTTTGGTTTTTAATTATATTTATATCCAGTGTCATTTAATTTTCTACTGATTTTATGTGTTATGAATACGGTTCTTATGAATGAACCGAAACATGTCAACTTTTTAATTTAATTTTTATTTGTGTCACCTGTTCTAAGTAAATAAATATGAAATGTTTCTATATGTACATTTTTTAAATTTTATTTTTCACTCCAATATAAACACTTGATATTGGCATTCTCTCACATAGACATTTTAAGCTGACAGTAGGAGAACTTTCAGTACAATAAAGAGGAGATTCCAGATTCACAAAAATATTATAGATGAATTGTTAGGATACGAGGAAATTTTAAAGCAGGGGTGCAGAAAATGTTTTTGCTTCCAACATTTCCCCCAATCCACATTAAATTTCCCCCAAAATTTTATGCTATGTCTAGGTACATGCTTGTATTACTGTAGGTATAGAAAAAAAAAAAAATTCCATTGCTTCTCAACTTATGTGCAAGTATGTATGGCTCAAGTGATTTTGAGTGAAAAATTATTTTCTGAAATTCATATCTAATTTTCGAGGTTTCAACAAGGTGGGGGGAAAGGACAGGAAATTCACTCCCAGCACTATGTTTTTTTAGTTGACTCTTCAACAAAATTTGCATTTTCAGCGATCTTTTGTCAACAATTTTATTTTTTAAAGGGCAAAAATATCAAAACAGATATTGTCCCACAGGCATTGTAGACTTTTTAGGGCAACTGCAGACTAAAAAAACATGGAATTTTCTGCTTTTTTTTTTTTTTTTTTTTTGTTTAAAGATCACGGAAATACACTCATTTCGTCAAAAGATCGCAAGAAAAAAAAAATTTTCGTCAAATGGTCGTGAAAAAATACTGTTTTGATCAAAAGATAGCAAGAAAAACACTATTTTCTTCACTTGATCGTGAAAATGACGTGTTTTTCGTCAAAAGATTGCAAATCCCCGCGATTTTCATCAAAAGATCGAGAAAAAATACTGTTTTTATAAAAAGAGCACAAAAAATCATGTTTTTCACCAAAGAATCACATGAAAAACAAGATTTTTGTAAAAAGAATGTGAGAAGAAAGCGATTTACATTGAAAGATCGCAAGAGAAATGTGATTTTCAGCCGCAAAAAAATACTACATTTATAAAAAGATCACAAAAAGTTCTCAGTTTTCACCGAAAGACTGAGAGAGCAACACAATTTTCTTCACAGGATCACAAGAAAATGTGATTTTCATCAAAAGAATGTGAGAAGAAAGTGATTTTCTATGAAGTAAAGATAGTTTTACTCATCAGAGTTATGAAATCACAGACTGTAGATGGAACTTAACATAACTGCAATTTGTTGTGCAGATAAATATGGTAGCGTGGAATGATTTGATGCAGGGCTGTAGCATTTTGAGCCTCCCTTGAAAAAGATACCAAGGTCACTAAATGAATTTCTGTTAGTCATTCAAATGAAAAACTGTTCAAAAATCTAATTTAGTTTTGAGGTTGTTTTGCAGAAATACTAAATTGTAATTAAAATAAGTGTTTCAACATTCACATGTCCTATTTGCACATAAGAAGCTAACATGATGTTTAATTTTACACATGTTACACACTTAAATTTTTCATTCTGCATCATGCTCTTTCCTTAGCATAAAATGAGGTTATTACAAATAGTTTAATAAGAAACATAGTACCCCTACAATATGAACAATATGCACTAATTTATCTTTCTGCGTCAGAGAGAGAGAAATATATATATATATATATGAATCTCACCCTCTTACATTTTCTTGACACCCCCCCCCCCTCCCATATTATTCATTTCTAGCTACAGCCCTGGATTTGAGTGGGTATTTTGCCATGGAAAGAAAAAGAAAAGACTTCTTGCATTTTTTGAAATGGAAGGGAAAATGACTCAATTTAGCATTGGATATGGTCATAATTAGGTAAATTTTTGTCTTGCAGAATTTAAGTCTTTAACCTCAAACTAATTTAATGGTGCAAATTAGGGCTGGATTTTTGCCGGCAGAAAATAGTTTCTGCCGTGCCAGAGGCAGAAAGGGGTTATAGCTGGTTTTTACTGGCAAAAACTTATTTCGTGACATTATCCAAGACTTTTTTAGTAGCATTAAATTGCTTATATACATTTTATTCAGAATAAATAAAATATTGTGAATAGTTTTAATTAAAAAAATAATAAATTTGTATTAAAATTTGATAGTTTTGAATCTTTTACAAAGAATCAGCTATATCATTTTCAGATAATTGAAAATCATCAGCGTTCGAAATCCTTGGTGGTCCGCTGGTCCGAGACCACCGATAATTCAATCGGACCACTAATCTGAAAAATTTAGTGGTCCGCAGGACCAGTGCCTTTTTTCAGGCCCTGAGAAAATCGCAACCGATCTCACATAAATTTTTTTTAACGATGCCGCGGATGCTCTATAGGTGTAAAATACGCAAAAAATCGGCGATGGGACGCAAAAAAATAGTTCTTACGCGTCCCACGAGACGTGTAATTTCGTTAAAGAATCTCGAAAAAACGGCAAATTTCGTTAAAAAATTGCAAAATAACGACTAATTTCCGGCAAAGTTTGTTAAACAATTCTCGAAAAAATGACTAATTTCATTCCAAACACGAAACATAAAGCAGATTTCTTCAAAAAACCGCGAAAAAACTGGAAATTTCGCCCAAAAAAATCGCGAAAAAGGGCAGATTTTTTTTCAAAAAATAGCGAAATAAGGGCAGATTCCTTTAAAAAATTGAAAAAAAAAGGCAGATTTCTCCAAAAAATCGTGAAAATACGATAAATTTTGCCCAAAAATCGCGATAAAATGGCAAAATTTGTCACAAAAAAATCGCAAAAAACGACAAATTTTGTTAAATAACGACTAATTTCCGGCAAATATCGTCAAAAAATCTCAAAAATGGCTAATTTCATCCTAAAACCCAAAAAATCTGTAGATTTCTTCAAAAGATCGCGAAAAACCGGCAAATTTCGTCCAAAAATCGAGATAAAACGGAAAATTTTGAAACAAAATATCGCGAAAAACGGTATATTTCGTCAATAAATCCCGAAAAAACAAAAGATTTCGTCAAAATAACGCGAAAAGACGGAAATTTCGACAAAAAAGAACGAAAAAAAAAATAAATAAGTGAATGCCGGGAGAGAATTTTTCTGTTTTAAAAACTAATTTTCCTGCTTAAAAATTGTTGTTGCTGCTCCAAAAACTGATTTTTCTGTTTCCCAGTCGGATTTTTATCTTTCTGAGTGAAGTGACTCCTGAAAGCACCATTTCATTAAGCAAACTACCCATTTACTCAACAAAAATATCCCTTTTTTCAGCAGAAATGTCTTTTTCAATAAACCTGTCTTGCCTTATTATAAAAGAAATGCAAACAATAGTGATACTTGTTATCTTCTACACTTAAATAAGCATTATTTTATAATTAAATTTGTATCTTGCACATTTATTCTTTAAAAAGTACAGAAAATTTTGCTTTTTAATTTTTAGCAAATTATAATTTTACATTGTATTATGCTGAAAAATTTGGATTATTGCAAAGATTGGTTTATTTTCAAAGGAGGGGGGGGGGGGGTAGGAGGCCACTCTAAGTGTTAAAATTATTTAATAAAATTTTATATAGCGGACCAGTGATGATGTCTGCGGACCAGTAAATTCTCATGCTTACTGGTCCTTAGGACCAGTGACTTTTTTTTAGGAATTCTAACGCTGATCATGAAAATGATATTAAGGACATAGCAGTTGTTAAAACTGTAAATGTCATGATTTATGAAAAAGTTGTCACAATGTTAAAATCTATTGTTGCTTTAGATGAAAGTAAAAAACATGATCGTTTTATTGTAGCTGCTCATAAAATTTGCTTAACTTTACTTAATGATGGAAATATGGCAACTCACACAAATGCAAGATTCAAATCTCATTTAATGCAGTGCTAGCTTATTTACTTCAAACTAAGTATATGAGACCAAAATTGACATTTAAGCATAAAGAAAGAGCAAGAAAATTGCTGTTTGATATTAATCTTAATTTTGTGCCATATGTAATAACTTTTTTCGCAAAATCGACTCTTTTCCCTGAAACATATTTCCCTAATGAAGTCCTAGAAAATGTCTTGCCTTCTGTGAATGGTTGTCTTTAGAAACAAATACTGGTGAAAGTGAGAATTTTTTTAATTTTACATCTTCTATGATGACATTACCAGCAAATAATGCTGCTCTTAGAAGAATATTTTCTAACTTTTCTTTCATTCAGAACAAATTAAAAAACATTTTAGGTTAAGAAAGGTTAGCAAAATTAATCTTATATTATGAAATGCTCTTAGTATATTATTACCTTTCCCACAAAAATAAATTTGTTCTTTTTTAATAGTAAAATTGTACAAGATATTTCATTAAATGTTTTTCTGTCATTTTTGTGCTACAATTATTTATCTATACTTTTACAAGAACCATTTCTCTTTGTATATAATATTAGATAATTTTTAAGTTATTACAATAATGTATTATTTATTTGGAAATACTTTAAAAAGTGATGTTAAAATATCATAGAATTTTTTGTATTTTTTTAACGTTTAAATAGAAATTCAACCATAAACAAAGATAAACTTGTACAGATTACTATTATGAAAATATCTGTTTAAGTGACAGAAAATTATTATCTAAACAAAATATATTTATATAACCCTTTTTAAACTTTTTGCTACTTTGAATAACATTCATAAACACTATTTTATTTTTTTAACTAAATTCTTTATATACGTATTAAATATATGTGTGAATTCTGAATCATTGCAAGTTAAAATTCTTATTAGTATTCAGGCCTCGCAGTCGCAGCACTCCTATATTTCCTATAATTCCTATAAATTTGAAGAAAATCTTATTTTTCCTATATTTCCTATATATTTCATCCCTCCACCCAGGCATGAGATTTTTCCACAATTTTCTGCTTTTTTTTAATCATTTTTTGCTTTTCTGATTTATATATATATATATATATATATATATATATATATATATATATATATATATATATATATATACATATAATAAAACAGTAGGACCCGGTGTGTCTGTACATTGAAGATAATTGACAAAAATGGAGTCAGGGCGATAAAAGAAAACCAATGAAACACAAAAAAAATTTTTTTGAATTTTTTGTCTGTCTGTCTGTCTGTTTGTTCGAGGTTATCTTCGTAACTACTGAATGGATTTTTATGCGGTTTTCACTAATGAAGAATGCACACTCCCAGGCAGTGTATAGGCTTTGTTTCATCAAAATCGGACAACAGACAAAAAAGTAACAAAAAGAAACAAAAGAAACTATTAGGTGCGCTGCTCACGTTTTTTAGTACATAATGTTTTTTAGTACATATAAAATCCAATAGATGTCACTGTGCGATTTTAAAACGCGCTATCGTTATGTTTTCGCCAGTCTACTTAAGTATGAGAAAGTTTCAAGCTGGCTGTCGTTCCATGTGGTTTAGTCGGTAGAACGTCAGTGCGCCATACTGATGGCCCGGGTTCGATTCCCAGCTTGGAATTTTTTTTCACTATGTTGGCATTAACGCCTATAAGCAATTAAAAGAATTTGAAATATTGTATTCAAGGCGAATTTTCTCTCTGGGAAAATTTCCTTGCATTAATATGTCAGTGTAATTTTTTTTTCGATTTAATTTTTTTTTTCGAAACTTTGTTTTTCTTAAAAAATTACAGTAAATATTTGATATTTCCCAACGTTTTTTGAATGATCGACTTGCTTTTTTTTTTTTTAATGTATGTCTGAACCTTATCTAACTACTTCTTCAAGATTTCTTTAGATAAACCGACCAGCGTAGCGGGCGAAGGCCGCTAGTATATATATATATATATCATCAAAAGATCACGGGAAAATGGGACTTTGGTCGAAAGATCTCGTGAAAAAAAATACAATTTTTGTCAAAAAGTCACGAAAATATGTTATTTCCGTCTAAAGATCGTGAATAAATGCTGTTTTCATAAGAAAAACTGTGATTTTTGTCAAAAGATCGCGAAAAAACTCGTTTTTGTACGAAGATCGAGAAAAAAAAAACACGATTTTTTATGAAAAAATTGTGAGAAAAATGTGATTTTTGTCAAAAGATCACGAGAAAAACGAGTTTTTCGTCCAAAGATCTCAAAAAAAGCATAATTTTCATCTAAAGATTACGAATAAATACTATTTTCATCAATAGATTGCGAGAAAAACACAAGTTTCATCAAAAAGTCATGAAAAAAAAAACCACAATTTCATTCATAGAAATCTCGAGAAAACACTTTTATTGTCAAAAGTACGTGAGGAAAATGCGATTTTTATCAAAAGGTAGTTAGAAAAAGGGATTTTCGTTAAAAGATCTCGGGGGGAAAAAAACTGCTATTCTCGTCAAAAAATCGCGGAAAAAAAACGCAGTTTTAGTCCACAGATCGCAAAAAGAGAGTGATTTTTGTCTAAAGATCGCGAATAAATACTATTTTTATCAAAAGATTGCAAGAAAAACACAAGTTTCATCAAAAAATCGTGGAAAAAAATGCAATTTTGTTTGGATTTCAAAACATTCACGTTCAAAACACGTTTATCGTCGAAAGATCGTGATAAATTTTTATGAAAAGACTGCTAGAAATACATGATTTTCGTCTTAAGATCGTGAGAAAAACATGACTTTCATCAAAAGATCGTGAAGAACCGCAATTTTCGTCAGAAGATTGGAAGAAAATGCGTTTATCGTCAAAAGATCACAAGAATAACGTATTTTCACCAAAGGATCGCGAGAAAAATGCGATTTTCACCAAAAGATTGCAAAAAAATTTCATCAAAAAAAAAAAAAAAAAACTTTGTTAAAAGATTATGAGAAAGGTGGGATCTTCGCCCAAGTATCGAAGAGAAAATGCAAATTCCATTAAAGCATTCCAGAAGGAAAAAAAAAAAAAAAATCATAAGAAAATGCCATTGGAAAAATGTATAATGTAGGGAAGGATTTCCCCACTCCCACTTCTCTACTGTAACTTTTCATAAAATTTGCTGTAAATTTCAGATTTTTTTTCTTTTTTAAGAACTTTGAATTGCTTTTACTATAGAAACTCATTTCATATAAATTTATTAAAAAAAAAAAAAAAAAAAAAAAATCATTTATAACTTTTATTTTAATTATGTTTGTTTTGATAAATGCAAATTCCATAAGTGATGATGATTCAGAAAATAATTGTAAAAAAAATATTAACTATTGCAATGGGTGGAGGGGATGGGGAGACGTTCAACTCCTGAAACCAGTATTTTAATCCTGAAGTGTGATTAAAATTTCTGAAATAGTCAGGAATGAACTTTTAAATAGTTTACTTATTTTACAATTTTTACAATGTTGATATCTGTCTTGATACATACGTTAATGTATTAAAACATGTATTGATGTATTTACGTATAAATAAAATTTCCTATAAAATTCCTATATTTTCTTCAGAAAAATTTCTATATTTCCTATAATATTTTTGAAGAAAGTTACTTCTAGACCTGAGTATTACTTGTTAGTTTATATCAGTTTTTGCCACTTACTGGCAGAAACTAGTTTCTGCAATGCCAGTTATAACCGCTGGTTTTAACCATCCCGGCAGAAACTTGCCAGCCCTGATGCAAATTCATTTCTATGGAAAACAGCATTTATATTTACATCCAGAGTATTTTAAGCTTTTTGTCTTCTAATTAAACATCCATTGACATCAGATGCAGTGATTAGTTATATGTTATTACTAAAATAACAGGTTGTTGGTGCCTGTTTGTTAACTGTTCAAGAATGAAATGATGAAATCTTTTAACCAAGATTAACTATATTTCTCATTTCTAGTATGTCATAAGATGTCTAAAGAAAATTTCCCAATTGATCATAATTAATGGTTTTAACTTGCCTATATGAGAAAAATGCCAATAAAAAATTTCTTTTGAAAGCAAAATACAAATTTGTTATAATAAAATTGTAATAATTTTTGAATAATATAGTTCTTTTTTTTTTCTTTTAATCTGTGTGGGTGAAAGGGTTATGGGAAGCAGAAACGGTGAATAGAGGACTACACTCCTTTCCTAAATGTTTAAAAATATATGAATTTTAATCATCTTTTGCTATCCTTTTAATGAAAATCATGATTATTCTCATGATTCCACTTCCTAAAAAGGAGAGGGCAAACCAGCTGTCGCTGCATTAGTCAGGTCCTATTTGCAATCTTTTTTTTTTTTTTTTTTTTTTTTTTTTTGTCTCTTTTTATCTCTAAGATTTATTATATGTTTATTATACAGGGTGATTCAGCTCGTCGGCGACAAACTTTAAGGATCGATAGAGCACACCTAGACGAACATTTTTGAATAGGGAATGTAGGGTCCCTGACGCGATGGTAAGGCGCTAGGCGCTTTCGAAAATTTGGGTGCCGAAATTCGAAACGTCATAAAAACTAGGGAAATGGTTAGATTTTCTTGCTTGTTGCGTCGAAATGATTCTGTTTGTTTAGACTTTCTTCAGTACCAATTTGATAAGCGTATCTCTTAAAACATGGATAGGGGGCGCTGCAGACTTTGGAGAGCTAGACAACAACTTTAAGCCCGTTATTTTGATAATTTAACACATGCTCGCCAAAATTTATACTCTAACTTAAAGTTTGAACCCAAAAGTAGAGCCCTGCAAAAAAAGCGTAAGAGCCGGAATAAAATGTCAAAGTACAGGGTGGTCGAAACTCGAAGGCTCCTAAGAGATAAACAAACAGATTTCTTGACTTAAGGCATGCATTTTCATGATTCTGTTTGCTGGGGCTCTCTGAAACTCAGTTGAACGGTACAAAAAGAAACATCGATAGGGGACGCTTTGGGCAAAAAACATAATTCGTTGACATTTCGGACGCTAACTGGAAACGGGGCGCTACGATCAGTTAGAAACAAAACAAGAGAGTAATTTACTTATCATAAGAAGCTATTAAAACTGCAGTTTGTTTGTTTTTTTTAACAAACATAGCTGGTTTCAATCATGCACAATGCGCGCAATAAAATTTACATAAGGTGCTTTTTGCTGATTTATGCAAAAGATATCGTACCATATCGATATGCAAAAGATACGTAATGCGTAGACGACAACGCGAGATGACGTAGTTGTATGCGCAGACACGTCTTTTGAACGTGCGGTACCTACTTAAGCTTCGGGTTACTTGTCTGCAGATCGGTAGTAGGATGGAACGGTACACAAACTCTGAATTGGCTGACATGCATTTGGCGTATGGCGCTGCTGGTTGTAATGGACGAGCCGCTCAGCGGTTGTACGCCGAGCGTTACCCCAACAGGCAAATCCCCTGCCATGCCTTCTTCGCTCGAGTACACCAGAGGTTGTCCACAACGGGATCTTTCGACGGAGGCAGGCCTGAACGGGAGCGATCAGTGAGCACCCCCGACAACGAAGAGGCTGTGCTTAACCTAGTTGAGGACAACCCAGGTCTTAGCACGAGAGATATCGCCAGACATGTTGGCATTTCGCAAGCAACTGCGTGGCGCATCTTACGTTCCCGGAATCTGCACCCCTACCACATCCAGCGGGTGCAGTTGCTCAGAGAGCAGGATTTTGGCCCTCGAGTGGAATTCTCAAGATGGTACTTGGCGATGAGATCCAGGGATCCCCGTTTTGTAAACAGCATTTTGTTTACGGACGAGTCCACCTTCAGCCGGGAGGGAATGTGGAACGACCACAACAGTCATGTGTGGTGTGATGAAAATCCACATGAAACCAGAAGCCGAGCAGCCCAGGAGCGTTTCTCAGTAAATGTGTGGGCCGGCATTCTGGGGGATTGCCTCATTGGCCCTTATTTGTTACCTGAACGGCTGACAGGTGGAAATTACCTGATTTTCCTGGATCAAGTGCTGCCGCAGCTTCTGGAGGAGGCGCACGTACCCGAAGGTTCGCGTCGCCAGATGTGGTTCCAGCACGATGGAGCTCCGGCCCATTACACGAACGACGTGCGTCTCCATCTAAACGCAAGGTATGGCCAGCGGTGGATCGGGCGTGGGGGTCCAGTTCACTGGCCTGCCCGATCACCAGACCTCACCTGCTTGGATTTCTTCCTTTGGGGTTACCTGAAGGCCGAGGTATACCATACACCTGTCAGCAGTGCTGAAGAACTTGTGGCTCGCATTGTGGCAGCTGCAGGGCAGATCAGAGATACTCCTGGCATTGTTGGAAACACACACTCCTCAATGCGACGGAGGTGCGAAGCCTGCATCATGGCCCAAGGGTCGAAATTTCGAGCATCTTCTGTAGTGTTATTTTTTGTAAATAAATTTCCAGTATCATTGATGTTTTTGGTCTAAATTTATTCAGAAGTGTTGAGCAGAGGTAGAAAATGTGTTTTCATTATTACTAACTGATCGTAGCGCCCCGTTTCCAGTTAGCGTCCGAAATGTCAACGAATTATGTTTTTTGCCCAAAGCGCCCCCTATCGATGTTTCTTTTTGTACCGTTCAACCGAGTTTCAGAGAGCCCCAGCAAACAGAATCATGAAAATGCATGCCATAAGTCAAGAAATCTGTTTGTTTATCTCTTAGGAGCCTTCGAGTTTCGACCACCCTGTACTTTGACATTTTATTCCGGCTCTTACGCTTTTTGCAGGGCTCTACTTTTGGGTTCAAAGTTTAAGTTAGAGTATAAACTTTGGCGAGCATGTGTTAAATTATCAAAATAACGGGCTTAAAGTTGTTGTCTAGCTCTCCAAAGTCTGCAGCGCCCCTTATCCATGTTTTAAGAGATACGCTTATCAAATTGGTACCGAAGAAAGTCTAAACAAACAGAATCATTTCGACGCAACAAGCAAGAAAATCTAACCATTTCCCTAGTTTTTATGACGTTTCGAATTTCGGCACCCAAATTTTCGAAAGCGCCTAGCGCCTTACCATCGCGTCAGGGACCCTACATTCCCTATTCAAAAATGTTCGTCTAGGTGTGCTCTATCGATCCTTAAAGTTTGTCACCGACGAGCTGAATCACCCTGTATATTTAATTTTTTATCCTTTTCTGTGGTTTTAGATTATGGAAATATTGCTTATTAATTTTTAAATCTAAACATGTAGAATGTGTGTTAAATATGACATATCAGCCTTATATAATAATTTTTATTTTAGATCAAGATGATTAAAGCTGTTATGTGGTTTCTTCTTGGAATTTTTATGACACTGGTGTTTTTATTAAGTGGTATAGTTGTTAATTTGCTTCAAGCTCTACTTTACTTAGCTCTCTATAACAGAAATCGCTCCTTGTATAGAAAACTGAATTATTATCTGATCTATACATCATGGACACGTAAGTTTTTAATTCTGTACTTTTTTTAAATCTCAATTTTAGCAATGTTGAAGTCAGGGTTGGAAAATAATCATGATTTTTTTAAAAAATCAAAAAAATCAGATTTATTTGATTTAAATCGGATTTATTTGATTTTTTTAGAATTTTACATTTAATTACTGTGTTTTTATGTTTTTACAAAACATGGAGTAGTTTTTTATAATAAATAACTAAAAAAAGAATAAATAACATTTATAATTTATAAAAATAATTATAAGAAATAATTATATAGTTAAGAAAATATTACATTCTAGTTACTGATTGGTACTAAAAATTAACCATCTAGGCTTTAATCTAAAGCCATTCTGTTATTTTGTAACTGAATTGTGCACACTAAATAAAAAATAAATTTAAGTATGTTGTAAATGAATAGAAGATGGTAAAATTTAAAGAACAAATTAAATATAGTAAACTACCTCAAATCCGCTGCCCTAATATCCGTAACTCTTTAAAATCTGCAGATAATTTACAGATGTAAACAATCAAGCTTTCAGGTTAGGTATAGGGACAAAACTTGACTTTTTTTTATATCAATTCTATATATACAGTCGAGTCTCTATATAACGAAATCCATTTTTCCAGTAAAAAATTCGTTATATAGAGAAATTCGTTGAATAGAGAAAGCCATTCAATTTCTGTTTAATGTGCAAATTTTGAACAAGTATTATTTTTTATTACATTTAATTAAAAATTTGAAGTGTTTAACTATAAATATTAACTTAATATTCTATTTCTTAATTATTTGAACAGTTTCAAAAAAGAGAATAGACGTTTATTTAAAAGCTTAATAAAAATCACACAAGAAAAACGTACGTTAATTTTTTTGCCATTGAAAACACAACATCTCAAATTTTCGGGAGCGATCTCATTGCTCTGGGAGTGAACTGAGATTCACTCCTGGCCCAAAACCACCCTCTGAAATCAACACTGACTTCAATTACCACATTGATCCAGCTTTTATATGTGCAACAATTAAATTGACACTGTTTCTCAAAGGATGTTAAAAGATGTGTGGGAGGGGGGGCTGGTGGAATGAATTCATTGGACTTAAAGATCAAGGCGGTTCAAGGTAGAGAAGCAATATAAAAAACTCAGCCTTGAACTATAAATCAAAAATAAATGATGGAAATTTGATTCCATGTGATTTTGAAGCTTTTTTAAAATTGAATAACTAAAGAACATTTTATGAAAAAATTCGTTATATGGAGATAGATATTTCGCTATATAGAGACTGTTTTTAATGTAATCATGAAAAAAGGGGACCGTTCCTGCTAAAAATTCGTTATATAGAGAAATTCGATATGGGGTATGGAGTTTCGTTATAGGGAGACTCGACTGTATTTTAATCTGTAACTTTCATTAATATTACTAAATTCATGCTTTTTCATGAAGGAAGAATAAATTTATTTCTGAAAAAAAATTCAAGGTATTGCTAATATCAGTGGTGATCACAAACTTTTTGCAAAATGCATTTATACATTCATTAAGCTCTTTTTATTATTGAGTTTGGTTAAACCTGAAATAAAAGTTCTTTATTTTATGATTTTGATGTGAATTAGTGCATCTTTATGGGGCAAGTTTCATTGAATAATTTAGGAAAAAATGCATCTCATCTTTATAATAAATGTCTAGTTATACATTGATTATTTACTCATCTTTGCGACTTTCAATATTTTAATCATTTTTAATTATCTAAATTTTTATTATTTTAGTTTAATTACCTTACATAATTGTTTTAATGTTTTACTATATTATAAACATTCATTATAATTTCAATTGCATTATTAATTACAATCATATTACCATTTAAAAAATGTAAACAAACCCATGACCAGAAATCTGCAAAATTCTAAAATCCACACAACCTCTGGTCCCAAGCTGTGCAGATTTGAGAGAGTCTACTGTATTCATTTAATGCAAGCTATTTATTAAGGGATAAAAATCACAAATAATTCAATATTTTTTAAGCAAATAGGAAAAAATCAGGGATTTAATTGTTTGAACAAAAATACTAATTTAGAAGCTTTGCCTACTCCTAATTTATTATGAAGGCTTGAATGAACTAATCCAAAAAAAGAAAATTGTCTTTCTACTCCAGGAGATGAAGTTACGGCTGTTGTTATTTGGTAAATAAATTCAATTTCAATTTCGCCGATTGTCTCTTTACTTCCTATTACATAAAAGGACTTCCACCAATCATAATCTGTCATAATGTCAGAAAGTCTTTTCTCAAGCAATGTTAATTTTTGGAATGGGCCATTTTTTGCTTGTAAATGTACTACAGTGGTGAGAAGATTTAGACAATCTTCTTTAATGAATGCCAAACCTTCATTATTTTCCCCTACACTAAGTGAAATTTCATTTCGATTTAAAACAGAGAGACTTAATAAAACTCCAGAAAAATGACAGCCATTAATAGCTTGTTCATATCTTGCTTTAAATTTTGTAATTCTATCGTTATCTAATACATTTTCTAACTTTTTACCCAAAATTTTCCTTTGATATGTGCATTCATGTGATATTGCAAAAAATTGATTTAAATCAAATGATTTTTTTTTTAAATCAGTTGATTTAAATCTAGATTTAAATCTTGATTTAAATCAGCTGATTTAAATCATGCCAACCCTGGTTGAAGTTGAAAAAAAAGTATATGCATATATATATATATATTAGGTGAAGTTTTGTAAGTTGAAATTTAGGGATGTGACACATAATGATTTGGCTGATTACCTGAGTAACCAACTGATTAATCATTGCTATCATAAATGTACTTTTTAAATTTATTTTTAAATTTGAAAAATTTATTTCAGCATCAAAAATTACAAAATTGCATTACATTGTTTTCTAAAATTTATCAATCTGATTTTCAGTAAATCAGGATGGTAAGTTATTTCCACTAGCAAAAGCCATGCTTTGTTTGGATTCGCGAAGCATTATTTCATTAGTTATTTATTGGAAAGTAACTGTTTTCTTTATATTATTTGGTACTATTTGATTATCGTGTCGACCAAATAGGTAACGCCAAACTAAAAAAATTAAATGCTAATGATGATGGTAATAAATATCACATTCACATAACATTAAACTCGTATCACGTGTTCGTTATGTCATCAAGTTATTTTTATTATGAAGTTTATTTGTATTCTTAGTTAACGTTTCATTAATTTATTTGTTCTTTCGTTATTTAAAATAAAAATTATGTCGATCTGTTTAATTTGGCAAAATTGATTGACGGGATAATCAAGTAGTATCTTAATTCGACTTTTTATTTGGATTTTTATTAATGTTTTACTAATTTATTTGATTTTTCGTTATTTTTAAAAAAAGCGTCAATTTGTGCAATTGTGCTAATAGTTTGGCTATTTGTATTATTTGACGAAATTGGTCGATGGGATAACCAAATAGTACCCGAATTAAAAATCATTTGATGACATAACAATCACATGTATTATGTTTAATGTCATGTAATGTGACATTTATGATAATCCCATTTAATCCTGAAATTTGGAATTATATTTTTGGTCGACGGGATAATCAAGTAGTACCCAAAAATGTACTGTGTTATAGTATTTATGGAATGAGGTAATAAAGTACAAAATCCTATAATGAATATAATAAATCCTAATAAATCCTATTCCTATCTTGATGAAAATTAATAATTTGCCCACTGTATTCAAGCTGACCACTTTTAATGCGATAAACAGTAATAACTGGACGAACTTGGGCAATTAATTTCTCCTCGACGAAAGTTAAGCCCTTTAATATTTAGGGATGTGGAGCAGAATCCATATTATTAGCTAAAGAAAAAATATTTAGTTCCATATTTACTATACATTTATGGCAAGTCTTTTGAGATCCGTCAGAGTGAATGCCAAGCCAACGATGATAAAAAATTTTACAAAAATACAATTTAAAATTTTTTTGTGCATCTTCGAAATTTAGAGCATTTGTCCGAGGACATGCATTCTCTATCAGAAGAGATTCGTCGTGTCGTCCTTTTGGCACAGATGTCATATACACACCACATTGGCGCTATTTTTTTTCAGACGCCAATGTCATATATGCACCAGAGTACTTAATTGACGACAGTGTAGTTATTTTGCTTGACATGGTAACCCGGATGTTGTTTATTTACTTTTATTTTCTTTTTTAAAATTATATAAATTGTTTTGTTCCACAGGTATTAATTAAACTTTTTAAAATTTATTGTTATTCCCTTTTTAACATGTATGGTACTACTAGGTTACCCCGTCAACCAAAAATTATCGCCAAACTATAAGATTAAATACCAATAACGGATGATCATGAATGCCACATTCAATGACTTTAAATACGATTCACGTGTTTAAAATGTCATTAAGTGATTTTTATTTCGATTTTTTATTAATATTTTTATTAATATTCTACTAATTATTTGTTTTTCATTATTCAAAATAAAAATTATGTCAACATGTATAATTTGGCTATTAGTTTGGCGATTTCTGTAATTTGGCGAAATTGGTCCTCGGGGTAACAGAGTAGTACCAAATATATTTATGGTAACTGGTATTCGAAAACCATGTTTTTGCCAAATTGGCGTCGGAAAAATCGCGCCGATATGGTGTGTATATGACATCTATGCCGTCGTTTTTCCGCTGGTATCTAACCTCTTGCCTTAAAGCTATATCATATTCGCATTCTTTTCATCCAGTAAGTATATGTTTCCTTGGGATTTTTTTATAATAGAACTAATACATTCTATAAATTGTCTTTAAATGGCAAACTATTTAATAATTGTACTACGTATACCAGAATAATAATATGTATGTTTCATTTGGTTTAATTTTCAATCTTCGAATTCAAATAACTCTTTATATAATGAATTTAACAATTAATTTTATTTGTTTACAATCTTTTGTTGCCACTTTATGAAAAAAAAGAAAAAAAAATACAATATAATTCTGTTAATATGCGTAAGTGACATCAACGTAAATGATGTTGTCGGAATAAAGAAAATACATTTTATTTCTTTAATTAATCATGATTCTATCTACTATTGTTAACTCCATGAATTATTTATTCTTCTGAAAATATGCATGTTTTATTTCTTATTGGTAAAAATGCGTCCGTAATGGAAAAACATGTAAAATAAATTAATTAAAATAATTTTTTTTTTTTAAAGTTATTCTGTAAAAAAAATTACATTGTGCAAATCTACAGATCATAATTTACATTTGCATTTAATTTCAAATCAAAATATTGAATAGTTTTTTTGTAAAGCGTACGACAAAATGTAATTTGAGTGGGCTAGTAGAGGATTCGCTTCGCTCATCCTAATTAAAATATAAAGAATGTACTTAATTTATACTATCCAATGGTCTTCAGCCAAATTTTTACACGAATTCTAACTTTTCTTCCTGTTAAAAAAATAAATTTTGATTATACATAATTTAAAATTTTTAAATGAAAGAAAATAGTTAAAAACAAATTTATCTTCAATTATAATTCTCTTTAAATTTTTTAATTAACTTGATGTATTTCTTGTAAAATTTTAATATCTTGATACTGCCAATGAAACAACTTTTACTGTGTAAATTATAATAGCATAACTTTAATCTACACCTACAGGATAGTAACAAGATCTACAGGAAAATGATTCATAAAACATTTTACCTCAAATAAAAACTCATTAATCTTTACTATCATAAATGTATTTTTAAATTAATTTTAATTAGAAAAACTTATTTCAGCACCAATAATTACAAAATTACATTATATTGTTTTCTAAGATTTATCAAATTGATTTTCCGTAAGTCAGGATTGTCAGTTATTTCCATTTAAATATAAAGTATGTACTAAATTTACACTATACAATGGTACTTTTATCCTTTCTTATATTCAAAATCAATAATATTCTTACACTTTTTTTTTCTCTCATAATTCATGATGAGGTATATTCTGAAATGGCCTTTAATCGAGTAAATCATATTGTGGAGATTTTGTTCTCTAATGATAAATAGATTTCTAAAAATGAGTCTGTTCTGAAATCAATCTCCAAGCTTTAAATTACATTACAACTAAAGTTATGGTTAAAGCAGAATATATTTTGAATATTAAATTCATAAATGTTTTCCACATTGCTAACTAAGTATAAGCCAACAGAGCAAAAAATGTCGAGTCGAGCCCTGATCCTTGGCATTCCAATGCTTCATCGTCCAAGAGCCAACAGCATAAAAACCTAAGGTATCAAGCACAAGAAAAAAACCCTTTATTTTATGGAAGAGTAATAACAAAGGAATCTAATGATCCATGTCTGCCGGAAGTGAAGTAGTGCATAAAGCAAAAATTAATAGCATTAGTGATTTACTTGTAGGCTTATCATTGTGTTTATCGTACAATCGTTTCATACCTTTGATTGTATGGCAAACATAGTGCTGAACTTACGGGTCAATTATTAGTAGTGTAAATTTTTGGCTTATGCACCACTTTGCTTCTGACTGACCTGGATCATTAGATTCCCCTATTACTACTTTTTCATAAAATAAATGTTTTTTTCTTGTGCTCGAATACCTTAGGTTTTTCTGCTGTCGATTCTTGGACTATCAGATATCAGGTGTAATCTCACTACTGAAAATTAATTGAAAAATTAATTATGCATATGTTAAAAAAATCTTTGATATTTGTACTAGGAATGTGATAAATAGTAATTTGACCAAATACCAGTTTTTTAATAAAAAAAATAATTTTGAATTTTTTATATACATATGTAATTTTAAAATGGAAAAAGAATAAAAAGCAAATTTATGTTCTAATCTGTTTAAAATTTTTAATAGCTTGATGTAGGATCAAATCCCCTATGACTGACATATTAAAGATTCTTTCTTGTTCAAAGCACTATTATAAAATCTTAAATCAGTTTTATACTTATTTTTTTCTTTTTGAAAAGATGGTAGAGATGCATTTCAAACTGTTAATAAAATTATCAGAAATTGCACATTGTATTACTAAAAATTATTTTCATAAATATCAGGGTTGGCATGGTTTTAAACCAACTGTTTTTTTTTTTCCCCTTAAAAAAAAAAAAAAAAATGTTTTTTTTAGAAGAAATCTACTACCATGTTCTTTTTAATTTGTGTGTTTCAGATTATTGGATATAAATATTTTCTACTTTTAACATTTTATTGCAGTAATAAGCATTAGATATAGTGAGTTTAGGTCTCTTTTTAATTTCCTTTGTTTTCTTTTCTTTTTTTTTTTCTTCTTATATAGGATTAAAATTAGTTTGTTGGTGAACATATCTATTGCTCTAAAGAAAAAGCTTCAAACATGTGAATTGATCAAAGATAAAATAATTTAAAAATATTCAATATTTAATGTAAAACTTTAATTTTTTTTTTTTAATACAGATTATTTAGCACAATTAATAACATAACACGATGATCTTTAAGATTTTGCTCAAGCTGCTAAAGAAATTTTTCTTAATTGGGGAGATTATCTGGAATTAAAATCAAAATATAAAGTCGAATAAGAGAGTACTCAAAGATTGGGTGCTGGTAATAGGATTTTAATGATATATGTATATATTATTTTTTTCCCCTCCGTTATCTGCTGAATCTAATGACAAAAAATGTTGTCTTCAAATTGTCACTTAAAAAACAAAATGCCAAGAAGTTGAAATTTATTACTTGAATAACTGTGGAAAAGTATGTTATATTTATAAACTACATCCAAATGTTTATAATTAATAATCAAAGGATTGTTTATAAAGATTTTCAGAGTATCAATGTTTTAATTTGTAGAGCTTTTAAAATGAAGTTACAGTACTTCTAATCCAACAATGTCTAATTTTATCAATAAATATGCATGTATATGTAATAAGAAAGGATGTTTTAAAAAAACCTGGTTTAAATTGCTGATAACGGAAATTGTGTTAAGAGATCTCTAAAGAAGTGCAAATGTTGTCAAAAGGTTGTGAAAAAAGAAAAAAACTAACTTTTGAAAATTTGGGTCTCCCCCCTCTTCCCCTTCCCAAATTCTGGTTACTGGTAACTTTTATTAAAACTTGGCACCTCTAGTAACAATCGCCAACTATTTTTTTTTTTTTTTTTTTTTTTTTTTTTGAAAATATTAACAATATTATGTACTATAAATAAATAAAAATATCCTTACCTTCCACCTACTATTTTATTTGACATATAAAAAGACTTACTAAACTCATGCTTTCTGGAATATATTACATTATTTGGAAATTTATAATGTAGATGATCATTCTTCAACATTCATTCGAATTCAGAAAGAATTTTTATGATTTCTTCTGAACGAATGTATGAAATATCGTTTTCATCAGCTCAAAATAACTTCCCACAGTTCTTAAAAATCACAATAAAAAGTTAAAAGCACAATTTTTACTTCTCTATCTTTCTTCAATTTCTTCTTGAGCAACTGCAACTTACTTTAACAATAAGGTCTTTCATATTGTTAATATTTTTAAGCATTATGAACATTTCCTATGTTTAAATTAAATATTTTCATTTTATAATACTATCATTTGTCAAAGCTGTTTTTCCCTTCATTTTTTTTCTTTTAAATAAAATTAGTAAGTTTTTTTTATCAGTGATAAAGGTCATCAAAAAATAACCAATGGTTACTTTTTATTCCAAAATAACAAGACTTTTCCTCATAATCCCATAAATTAAACTACATGAACGATATGCTATATATTTAAAACCTAGAAATAATATTTTACAGTGCAAGTTCTATCAAAATTCATTCAGTAAAACTCAAATTATAAGCAGCCAGAACAAAATTTTTATTTGTATTTCATAAAATAGATTCATTCAGTATATAAATATGAAAAAAAAAAAAAAAAAAAAAAATAAACATGTCAAATCTGGGAAAAGTTGTGAAATAGTTTGTGATAATTTATTTATGATCATTTTTGAGAAAAAAGCCATAATGTTTTTAATTTATTGGCGTATGCTGATAAATTAGCCAGGCATGTTGGAGCGATTTAAACAACAATAATAATAAAAGGCAGTTTTCAGTTCTGTAATAATTATGGCCACTATCATACCATAGTTTGGGGAAACTCATTCTATAATATTCTGTGATTTTATCCTCAGTTGTACTACTGATCACAAAACTAGTTATTTCCCGTTTGTGAATGGTGAATGGTATTTTTAATGTGATTTAAGTCAGATATATGTTTCACAAATCTTTGAAAGTTGCATATGAGCAATTTTAGTATGAATAGGAATATAATATAGCCTTTTCTCTATGAATAGCAAAAATCACTTTAATAAATAATTTAAAAAAATCTGCTTCTACAAGCAGAAATTTTATTAGAAATTAATCATAATTTGTATTAACTTGTTTTGCAATTTTTTTTAGTGTAATTGTTTTTTTTTTTTCATTATTATTTATCTACTAAAAACTATTTAACCTCTTTTGATTTACCTTATTAATTTAAACTTTAACATTTATATATAGAGACTCTTGTACCATTAAAGTTTAAAGTAAATTCTTCTGAATAATTTATTTTATGATCAATTATTATTATTTTTTTTTTCATGAAAGATTAGTTGATGTCTGTCAAATAGCATTATATTCCTTGTAGTGTTAGCTGTTGACAGATACTTTTTTATGTAAAAAAATTTGTATTCACATTACTGCTGTGTAACTTGATTGCCCTGATTTTCTGTGCTTCTAGACTTAAACACCAAACAATCTTCATGTATCTAAATCTGTCATAATTGGCAAGTGACTTACTTATATATCATTTAAATGTTTTATTATTTGTACTATTTCAGAAATACTCACTATGGCAGAATGGTGGTCTAATAGCAGGTGTAACTTGTGGGGTGATGAAGAAGCTTTAAGATTGTTTGGAAAAGAACACTGCATGGTTGTAATGAATCACAAATATGATGTTGACTGGCTGATGTGTTGGTTTATTTGTGATAAGCTTGGGATGCTTGGTGTAAGTACATTGAGTGTTTTATTTTTGATTAATAGTTTCCTAAAAAAAATCTTGAGTAAATTGTTTCTTAAAATTTTATCAGCATTTATGTCATCAACATGTACCTTTTATTTGAAATATTAAGATATATGTATGAGCTAGAAGAAAATTTTGGGATTGGCACATCCAGCTAGTTCTAGAATTAACACTAGGTAGTCTTTGCTTTTAAAACTATTTTTTGAGTATGAAATACTTTGATTACTAAAACACACAATACAAATTAATTGTTTAAGTAATTTCAGAGTGTTTTTCAAAAGATTTTTAGTACCTCAACATTGTAATTCACCAGAATTAATGAATTTTGTTAAAATAACCAATTTCAAAAGTGATTAGTCAAAGAATAATCATTACTTTCCTATCAACCATTTATAATAATGAGAAAAGGGAAATCCAAATAATAGCTCCAAGGTGTAGGCCTGATGGAGAGTTTTCTTATGGATAATCGAAACCTATTTGATAATCCAAAGCAAAATCTGTCCCTCACAACTCTTTTTTCCTTTATATTTTGAAAAAGTGACAAAGGTTTGACCATTTCCACCTATGAGAAAATTAGTTTTATGAGAAATACTATTTGAAATATTAAGATGTATGCATGAGCTAGAAGAAAGTTTTGGGATTGGCACATCCAACTAGTTCTAGAATTAACACTAGGTAGTCTCTGTTTTTAAAACTATTTTTTGAGTATGAAATACTTTGATTACTAATATATACAATACAAATTAATTGTTTAGGTAATTTCAGAGTGTTTTTCAAAAGATTTTTAGTACCTCAACATTGTTGAAAATTGTGCCCTGAAAAATTTTTAAAATTACTTGCCTTTTAAAAAACTGTTTTCATTATTGGGCAGTATATCACACTTTATCCTAAAATGAATAAACATTCAACAGTGCATTGAAAAAAAATTATGACAACCAATTTGATATTGTCTATGGAATAATTATAGGTATAATTTAAAATGCCTATGTGAATGCATGTAAAATGGGCTTTAAAAATTTAAAATTAATAAGCTGTTTTTAATCATTTATTATTAAATGGTACTTCAATAGAAAAAAAATGAAGGGGGATAAGGAATTTTATGCATTTAGACCATTTATTATTTTTAGAATTAAAATGTTCAATGTCACTTAAAGGTTCTTTAGATAAAAAATCATAGATACTTCAGAATTATCCTATCAATTCCTTTCCATAGAAAAAAATAAAAAAAAAAACCTATAAATTATTCACTAAAGTATAATGACCAATATACAAATAGAAGAACATTTAAATGTTTACTGATGCGGGGGAAAAAAATTATAAATGACATCTTTATATGAGAGTAGCATTTAAAATTTGATTCATTCCAATGATTTTGGACAAAAGGTTACTTTGTTTTTGTACATTGAAATTGATCTTGTATGCAACTATGTATTGTGACTTTTTTTTTTTTTTTTTTTTTTTTTTTTTTTTTTTTTTAAATGAACATACTTTTTCTCTTTTAATATTATATCATTGTTTAATGACATAATTGTTCTTATAATTAATTTAAAAAATTGTAAAACATTATATGAATAAATGTCAAATTAAAAATCATTTCATGGCTTAGCAAACACTTCTAAAGAATTGTGATATCATGATCATGTATTTTGGCATTAAATGCTGTAGTTTGATGATATTTATATTTCTATGGAAAGTTGTCAACACAATAATGGAGAAATGCAAAATAATCTATGTCAAAGAGTAGCATAATATGCTAAATTAATGTGTTGTTATAAAACTATTTTAATGTTATCATTCAGCTAATATGCTAGCTTTTTGTAGGTATTTATTATTTTCTTTTTTAATAGAATGCCAAAACTTGTGCTAAAAAAGCCTTGAAAAAAGTTCCAATCATCGGATGGGGCTGGGTGTTTGCTGAGATGATATTTTTAGAAAGAAGTTGGGAGAAAGATAAGCTCATTCTTGGAACTAAATTGGGAAATTTGGTTGAGTATGAAGATCCTATAATGGTGAGTTATTTATAATTCCTATTCATTAATTGAAAAAAAAAAAAAAAAAAAAATGTTTTTTGATAAGCTAGTTTATGTTGTGCTTACAGTTTTATATCTTATATAGAAGAACATGCATAAGTAACATTTGCTTCTCATATGTAATTAATTACAAATATTTTTAAACCATTAGAGATTGTTTATTTTTATCATTACTTTTTTGGTTTATGAAGTACATTAAGTCATTGTTGATCTGAAATGCTCTGTATCACAAATATTATATTTGTCATGATATAAATAATTGCTATTGTCTATATTTTTTTATATACAGTAGATTCCCTCAAATCCGCACAGCTTGGGACCTGAGGTTGTGCAGATTTTAGTTTTGCGGATTTCTGGTCATTGCTTTGTTTACATTTTTTAAACAGTGATTTGACTGTAATTAATAATGCAATTGAAACTATAATGAATGCTTACAGTATAATAAATAATTAAAGTAAGTAATAAACTAAAATAACAAAAATTTAGATAATTTTTTAAATGTTAAAAATATTAAAAGCGAAGGTTTAAAGTTTAAATTAATAACCTATAATCAGGGTTCATACGGTGCTTGAAAGTGCTTGAAAGTCCTTGAATTTTTAAGAGAGAAAAATGGTCCTTGAAAGTGCTTGAATTTGTTTATATTTTAATGAAGGTGCTTAATTTTCGTTATTTTCTTCTATAGGTGCTTGATTTTCCTTATTAAGATATTAAAAAAAAAAAATGAAATTGCAAGTATTAAAAAAATAATGATGATCGGCAAAAATATTTGTTCTGCGAAACTCGATCATTCATTTTCTTTTCAGGAAGTCCAGAGTACTTATTTTTGTTCCCTTCTCCCTTCCCTCTATAGGATTAAGTTAACAAAAGATAAATAAAAAAGGGGGTAACTTGTTGCTACTGCTGACTGCAAGATTGGAAATTCCTATCCAAACACAATGGATAAATCGCGATGTGAGTGACAGTCCCTTTTTCTTATCTTTCTTCCTTTGTGCGTTCTGTTACCCCAACATTCCTGGCTGAAATCGGTCAGTTAACGCATGCGCACATGCAAATACGCTAGGTTTTGCAACAGATTTCATATGTCCATTCTGTAGATCTGCAGTAATAATCATTCTGTCTGTGAGATACGTGCTGTAAAGATGCCTGGAAAGTGTAGTTTCAATGAATTGTGGCTAGTGGAAAAAGCATATAAGCGTTGGATAGAAGCAGTACCGAATGATGCGTACAAGTTCCGATGCAAACTATGCTGTTGTACCCGGAAATTAGAGAATATGGGAGAATCGGCATTAGGAAGTCATATGGAAGGTAAGTTTTTTTCATAACAATAAATATATTATTCTGATACTTATTGTAAAATGTGTGGGAAAATCTGGGGCGTGTGAAAAGAAAACTGGACCCGGAGCAAGGTTTCAACAGGCCAAAAATGACGTTGGTAGTATAAATTTGGGGCCCTCTAAATTTCCTCTGCCGAGGCACTGTCCCCCCCCCCCCTCACTTTTCGCAAGGCGCTGGGGAAGATTGGAAATCAACGTGATATTGGTACCAGAAAACACTAACACCTGAAAATCTCTTAATTTTTGAGTGTTGAATTCAGGCACTTATCTCCGGGGGCGGGGAGGGGATTGCACTTTTTGACTATTGGAAACAGAAAATATCAAATTTTATGGGGGGGGGGGGGGGGGGCAACCTCTGAATTCAACACTACTTAATTTGATAATATATTTTGGATTTACTTTAATTTTGTTTAAAACGCAAGGAAATTTATCTTTGTTGCGTGACTTTGTTTTATTTAATTAAATATTTATTTGTAATAATGCAGTGATTAAACTCCTACCAAAAAGAGGAAAAAATTCACCCGTTCTTAAATTTAGTTCTGGCGATGCAAGCATAATGAAACTGATTTATTAATTAGTATTGTGTTTTTCCATAATAGCCGATCCGGCCGAAGTTGCCTGGGCCCCGATCGAATTTGTAAGATTTTATGTTTTAATACAAAAATCTTTAAAACGAATGCCCTCTCTTAATTTAGCTGCTTATTCCCATGTGTTTAGTCCGATGCTCTGGGGCCTTAATCAAATTTATGTTAGACTATATTATTCGGAATTGTACGGGTACGACTGCAAGGCGATACTCACTTCAGGGGTGCCAAGTATTACGGTTTATCATTATTAGTGCGGAATGCAACAAAAGTTACGGTCATCGGATAAAAATACGAATAAAAAAATCGCGAATTTCGTCAAAGGATCGCTTGAAAAAACGCGAATTTCGACATGGGATCGCACAAAAAACGTGAAATTTCTCAAACGATCGTGTAAACAAACGTGCATTTCATCAAAGTGGATGAATCGCACGTGTCGGCAAAAAAAAAAAAAAAAAAAAAAAGAAAAAAAGAAAAAGGATTAATTTAATCAAAAGATCGCAAAAAGCATGGTAATTTTGTCAAACTATTGCAAAAGAAGTGAGAATCTAATCAACAGATTTCAAAAAGCTTGCAACTTTAGTCAAAAGATAGCAAAAAACGTACAAATTTAGTCAAAACATCGCGAAAAACGTTCAAACTTAGACCAAAAAAAAAAAAAAAAAATCGCGAAAAAGCGCAAATTTCGACAAAAAATCGTGAAAAACGGATAAATATTGTTTAAAGATCGTGTAAAACGCCCAAATTTTGTCAAGTAATCGCGAAAAACGCGCAAATTTCATCAAGTGATCCCAGAAAAATGTGTATTTTGTCAAAACGTCGCTCAAAAAGTGAAACAACTAACTTTTGAAAATTACCCCCCCCCCCCCCCCCCCGCCCCCAATATTAACTCTGGCTACTGGTAACTTATAATGAAACTTGGCACCTCTGTCACTTGTATCTTGTGTGCCCCCCCCCCCCCCCCAATGTTGCTCAGGCTGTTATTGAATTTATATTTTAAATTTTTAGGAAAATCTTTAAGAAAATAGTTGGATCCAAGAAAATGACTGTGAAGCCACTCTTCTCGACTATCAGGAGTTTCTAGAAAATACAAATTTATCAGTTTTCACAACATTTGATGAATCAAAAGATCGACTGGATGATTTTTTTTATGACAATATGTGTGTAAAAGGACATTCCAAAGCTTTCCATGTTACAAAACTTGTTTTACTTTTGTCTCATGGACAAGCTTCTGTGGAGAGAGGATTCTCTATCAATAAAAACATGGAATCGAAAACCTTAAAGAGCATTCATATATTTCTTTAAGGATTATAAAGGATTATATAGAATATTGTGGTGGTGTACTTAAAGTACCTATAACAAAAGAACTACTTGCATCTGCATCCAGTGGTAGACAAAGGTACATGATATACCTGAAAGATCAGCAGAAAGAGAAGGAAAAATGTGTCACAGAGAGCAATAAAAGAAAACTTGAAGATGAGTTAAAGAAAAAGAAAAAATGTATGGAAGTTGACATAAAAGAACTTCTGGATTCAGCTGATGAACTGTCTTTAAAGGCAGAATCTACCAAAAAAATGACATTCTGCATACAATCAAATAGTCTGAGAAAAGCTGTAAAAGAAAAACAGGCTGAAGTTAAAATTTTAGAGGAAAAAATAGAAGAGGCAGTTAAAAAGCTTAAAGGCTGAAAAAAAACCTTGTATATAGAATGTAATAAATTATTCATGTGAAAACCTGCAATTTTTCTTTGTGTCTGTATTTTTATTTTATTTATTTATATATTTTATTTTATTTTATTTTTTTGAAAAATGGTTATGTAGATGTTTTCAAATTAAGGTAAAGTATGAAAAAATTTGTTTAGTTTAAAAAATAAATTAATAAAATTGTTTGTTAATATCATAGTAGCGCAGAATTACAAGGTGATTACTTTTGTTTAGTGTCAGCTCAAATAATTTTCGAAGTAGACTGCTTAAATATTTTCTTTTTCGAAGGCTTTCTCATACTATTTCACATTTAAAACTGCTTCTATGTATTATATATGGCATTTGCCTGAAAACGTGTGAAAAATGAATATTTATATATTTTTCTCTTGATACAGTTATGCATAGTATTTCGTAACATTTAAATTTTTATTTCTGGAAAGGTGCTTGAATTTTGGGTGAGGTGCTTGAATTTTATCATGCAAAGAGAGTATGAACCCTGTATAATGTATGATTAAATATTCATTATAAAGTTGAAATGTATTTTTCCTAAATTATTTTATGAAACTTTTCTCAAAAAGGTACATTACTAATTCTCAACAAAATCATAAAATAAGAAACTTTTTTTTTTCAAGTTTAGCCAGACTTGATAATCAATGAAGCTTGATTAATGCATAATTATATTTGGTAAGGAGGTTGTGATTATCAATAATATTAGCATTATCTTGAATTTTTTCAAAAATAAATTTATTCTTCCTTCTTGAAAAAAAACAGTAATTCAGTAATACTAACAAAAATTACAAATTAAAATATACATGGAATTGATGTAAAACTAAAAAAGCCGAATTCTGTCCCTATATCTGGAGTGATTGTTTTATTGTTTACATCCATAAAATATGTCTGGATTTTGGAGAGTTGTGGATTTAATGGAGTCTACTGTATGTATATATAGTGAAACCTCGAAATAAGGCACACCTATGGGACCGGAACTTTTGTCCCTTAAATATATGTGTCCCTTATTCAGAGATTTGATTGTTATTTTTAATTGATTGTTCAGGATGATATAAAAATAATAAACCATTAAAGGTGAATTTTAAATGTACCCAAAGTGTATAAATTTACGTTAATCAGACACAAAAGGAATTGAGAAATAATATATCAAAATTTTCAATTGATTACTAAATCATTAAATTATTGATTGATTTTTATTTTATATGAAATTTCTGTAAATGCAAAAAGCATCAAATCATTTAAAAGAATTTTACTTGAAGTATTCAATCAATAGTAATTGTTTAGCAAATTTCAATTTTACACTACAAACCATTCAAGTGTCATTTACTATATATATAAATTTTAGTTCATCATTATCAGCAGTATTTATTTAAAGAAAAAGTATTCAACTGTTTTGTGTATTTTAATGCTACAAATCTCTCAATAGCTCAGCTCAACAAGTGCAAAACGTTTTGACACATTTACAAAATCTTTTTTTAGCGGAAAGGTATAAAACTGGAATGCCTAACTGTGGTAGCAATTTGAAATTGAATTGTGTTTTCACGTTTTTGTAAATAAATTACCTATTGAGTTATAAGCGATTTTGATAATGTGACAAATACATTTTTCACCCTTTCTGAATAGTTATTCTTTCGCAATGAAAGTCGGTTGAAGACACCCACTTAGAAAATATTTTCTGTAAGATTTATTGTGTTAAAGAAATAAGAGTTTGATTACATAGTTTTTGAACAACAATGCCTATTAGTTTCAGGCATTTCCAAATAAAAATAAATTAAAACATAAAAGGGCAACTTTTATCTCATAAAAGTTGCCCTTTTGGATTGGAGAATGGCCTAAAAGCATCTGTAAAGTTCTGTATTTCATAATTTTATTTTCCACTCTTTTTATCCTCCTCAAAATTTTCAGCATTCCGTTCAATCGGGATAAACACAGTGATCAAATCAGAATTGTGGTTAAATAAATGCTCATCAATTGTGTCGTATGCCTTTGTGTCCACATGACAGTCTCTGTTTGATAAATTCACATAAATCTGCTTTTTTTTTTTTTTTTTTTTCCTCGTCACAGACTATTTCTTTATCTGTAATGCAAAAACCAGTCCCTTTGATCTCATTTTCAGCTGTCCCTTAAATCGAGTGTCCCTTATTCAGAGGTAAATACATTACACATCCTATACCAAGGGAGTTTTGGCCCTTAAATAGAGGTGTCTCTTATTTGGAGGCTTCACTGTATATATATATATATATATATATATGTATCTATGAAAGAATAAGAAAATAAATTACCTTTTAAAATTAAAAATTTAAACTTATAAATTTAAAATCGAAAGCCCAACTTCTTTCATCTAAACTTTTAAATCCAAACTTAAAACTAATCTGTCCATCATGAAAAAAGAAATCCAGGATTCCAATAAGATCACAAAATTTAATCAGTTTCTTTGAGTATGACAGCTGTTTGGAAGTTCAATCAAATTAAGTTAAAGTCAGACTGATTATGTATAGATTGTAAATGTCAAAATAGAAAGTGATTGCATTTAAATTTTGAAAATGGTATTGGTGATGCAATCGGGCTAGAAACAAGCCTGTTACCCACCATAAAATTATACCAATAAAAATATACTGAATCTATCAGAAGTAAGTAGCCGTACCCCCCCCCCCCCTTTTCTCCTCCAAACAAACAAACAAACAAAAAAGATTTTACCAAAGAAATATTTTTATAAGAAAATACACACAAAAAAATAGTATTTTTTAAAGTTATATTTATAAAAATGCAACCAAATTAACAAAATTTTTAAAATAAACTTTTAATTTGTTTAAAAGTGCAATGATTTAATTTTTTGCTACTTTTTTACTTTTTCTAAATTCAATTTTGAGCAAACTTGAATTCTATAGAAATATTTATTTTTAACATTTATGTCCTTATTTACAGAATATATTTTTTTAATGGTTTTATTTATTTATTTTATGAGTAAACATCAGTCTTCCGTAATTTATTACAAAAAATATTATAAAACTCTAACTTTAATTTAGAAATTTGTCACTATATATTATTGTCCATACTATGTAGTTGTGCTATAAAAGTAACAACAAAATGAATACCTGTATGATATCGTTACTTTCATATGTTCAGAAACCGAATATTAACAATCATACATACTACAGAACTGTAGCGAATTTAATTACATACCATATGAGTCCTTGGATGATTCCGATATGTGCTGCCATCTGTATGTAAAAATTATATTTAATTAAATTTCTAAATTTTAGGAGAAAATGCAACAAAACTAAAATACGATGCATAATTGTATATAATATGTCTAAATTGTAGAATTTATTATCTTCCCCCAGGGGGATACCTTCTTTAGGTATTCACGGGCTTCACAACCCCGGGCACCTGAATGATCTTTCTCGTTTCCTTTTCCTCTTACTCCTCCTGTCTTACTTTCATCTTTGTTTCACTCTCATTGTGGTTTCCTCTTCGGAGGTGAGAGCAATTCTGTATGGGCCGATGTCATCCTGTATATCGACTCATGGAGAATTGTAAACCATCCACGTGTTGGCGACCCGTGTCCCTGGAAAGGGGGATCCTGGCAGTTGAGGGAAACCAACACACTGCTTTGGCCTCTGCTTCAGGTAGACGGGAGGTGCATATTGGTCCCGTATGCATCAATCGGCTGGTCAACTGGCTTTTGTCACTGGCTAAGGGATCAAGTGAACGAGCATTTACTAGCCATCTCGTTAAGGGTGGAGGCTGGCATAGGAATGTCTTGTGACCGTATGTTCCCTGGTTAGCACTGGTGCACGAATGTGCATCCCCTCGTTGGGCTCGGTAGTGGGTGGTACGGCCAGAGTCTGAATTGCTTTTTTTTAAAAATATGGATGAAAATACCTCAATTCCTTCTGTATCTCTCCCTTGTGGAGAGCAACAAATTGTACTGAATTTGCCATTTATACGTTTTTTCATTATTAAACGCACAGATAGTCACTCTGATAGTTCTTTCAAAAGGACTTCACCTTTTGTTATTGCTAAAACTTTCCAGTCGTTTTTGGGAGATGGTCATTCGCTAAAGAAATTGCAATCTGGAGACTTGCTTGTCGAGGTTTCTTCAGCCAAACAATCAGGACTTCTCAGTAACTGCTCTACAATAGGCTCTTTTTCCGTTTCTGTTACAAGCACACAAAACTTTGAATACAAGCCGTGGTGTAATATCTGAACCTGACCTTTAATTCTGTACCAAAGAAGAACTCCAAACAAATTTGAAAGACCAGAATGTCACAGATATCCGTCGTATTACTATTCGTCGGAATAGGCAAGTGCTTCCTACGAAGCACATCATTCTGACATTCAATAGCCCTACCTTACCAACAAGAATTAAAGCTGCTTACCTGAATTGCCGTGTCAGACCATACATTCCTAACCCTCTCCGTTGTTTTAAATGCCAGCGATACGGCCACACTAAAACTAACTGTCGCGGTTCCCTTACCTGTGCACGCTGTGCAGAAGTTGACCATGATAGCAATTCATGTGAAAAATCAAAATGCTGCATTAACTTCAAGGGTGATCATTCTGCATACTCCCGTTCCTGTCCTGAATGGATTCGGGAAAAAGAAATCCTTGCTGTTAAAATATCTCAAAATCTGTCCTATCCTGAAGCTCGTAAAATTGTAGAATCCAGAACTCCATCCGTTGGAATTTCATACTCCAGTATACTCAAGCAACAATCAACATCCGTAAGACACATAAGTACCCAAACTGATTTCAGATTTCCACCCAGTAAATCGACCATAACACAATCAACCAGCACTCCAATTAAAGAATTCCGTGATGTATGTCTCCCTACTAAAATGACTGGAAACCCACAATTAGAATGTTGGCAATCATCTTCAGAACCTGTTAAAATTATTAACCTTGAAAAGCAGCGACAGAAATCTCAAGTTCAATCTAAAGCACAATCTAAACCTAAAAGTGAGACTAATATTACATCCTCTTCAAAAAATGCCTCTACCTCATCTGCCTTTAATTTGAAAAAGCCCAACAGTTGTCAAATAATGAAAACTAGCCAAAAAACTTCCATTCAGAACAAGACGTTCACGGGTTAAAAAAAATTGCAGAAATCAGATATACTTAAAAAACAATCAAAAACTAAGAAAATCCATACCCCAGCATCTCCACAGTGGAAAACTGTGGGGAAAAGGAAAAAAGACTCATCACTTAGCCCACATATTAGAAATATAAAAGATCCCAAACAATTACAGAACTATGTTGAAGAGGCTATGGAATCTGAGACTTACGAAAGTGGCTCGGATTCCGAGGAAAACACTATGTTAGAGGAATATGTGCCTGAATGATTTTAATTGTTTTATATCAACTCGTGTTTTAATTACATTTTGTTTAGTATTTGGCTATTTCTTATATCGCGTTGTCTCATTGCTTTATAATTTTAACTTGCTTACATTTTAAGTTTCATTGACTGGTTTTAAATGTATTTTAATTTTATATACCACTGCTTTGCCAATTTCCATCTATTTTATAACCATGACTTTCTTTTAGTGTCTTTTAATTCATGAATTAATCTTTTAATTCATGTCTTTATATTTATATCTTTTAGTTTCTTTTATTCCTTACCTTGTGGTTGGCGCAGCATGTCCTACTGGGGACCTTGCGCCATAAAACCCTATCCAACCAACCATTATTAATTATCAAATAAATAATAATCGGAGAAAACAATTTAGGAAGAGTAAAAATTTTTTCAAATATTTACAATAAAAATTTAATTTCCATAATTATTTTTTTTTTTTAAATATGTTTAATTTCCTACGTGATCCTATCAAATAACTGTCACATTATTATTTTTGATTTACATTCAAAAATGTTTTTTTTTACAGATTTGAAATTTAATAACATAACCACAAAAATATTTTTACAAGCAACAAAAAATAAATAAATAAGCTTTATCATAAAAACATTTTAACAAACAACCTAAAAATTTGTCTTTATCATATATATATATTT
Source organism: Maratus speculifer (assembly GCA_964019185.1). Lineage (NCBI taxonomy): Eukaryota > Metazoa > Arthropoda > Arachnida > Araneae > Salticidae > Maratus > Maratus speculifer. The sequence continues at coordinate 194,265,721 of OZ025295.1, read as the reverse complement.
TTCATCCCCCAAATATAAAATCCAAATACATATATGAAAATATTTTTATAAGAAAAATAATGCACCAAAAGGAAATCTGTAAATGCTTAATTGTTTGCAATTTTTCTGAACATTTAAAAGAAATGTGTTTCATTTTAGACTTTATCATCTTATCAAAGTTTACATCTTTCACAGTATTATTTCTTAATTCTCTGATTTATATTTGAAAATATTATTTTTTCCTATATATAATATTTTTCTTTTAACTCTCTCACTGAGAAGCCTGTGTTAATAAGTTCACCAAGCTCAGGTTTCACTGCAAGATAAACAATATTTAAAGTTATAAAATTCTATTAATTTAATGAATTTTTAATACGTTGAGCAAGGGATATTACTATCAAGGGTTACTTTCACATTTGTAATGAAATTTTTTATATTTTATGTTAAAAAATTGTTTTTTCTTAAAATTTAAAATAAAATGCAATAAAAAAACTTCACAGATTTGCTCTTTTGCAAGACTGTCAGATGATTAATGAAGGAGGTCTCAGGACTGAAACTAACTTTTTTGCATCTGGGGCAAACATGAATTTTAGCATCCCCCTGCCCCTCTCCACCATAAAGTATATTTTTAAAGAGAATTTTACTAATTTTCTAATGATCGATTTATTTAAAATATGTAATCATAAAATAAATAATACTGAACTATGTAATTTGCTTCGTCAAATATTGATTCATTGTAATCTTGAAAACGTAATTTAAAAAAAATCTGCTTTATACAGACTTCTTATACCATATCATTCTATTTTTAGACTCTTCTATGCTTTGGCATACCTAAACATAGATGTGAGAAAAATCGACGAAAAGATCGTCATTTGGAACTTCTTTGTTCTGGTGGCTGAGGATATGTCCCCCCCCCCCCATTAATTTCGGCCCTGGGGGAGGGGATGTCTTTCAGATAATAAATAACCTGATTTTGAGAAAAATCTTTCAGATGGTACTAATATATATTGCTAAAAAATACTTTTTTGCTAAACACACAAGCTCTAGGGTGCTCTAGCAAGATATAGATATATATTAAATTCCTTCTTAAACCCACTTTAATTGAAATATGTCGCTTAGTATAAATATGAATCACAAGTCACAAAATTTGTCAACTGGTGAATGTTGCAATCAATTTTGGCAAAGGAAAAAAAAATGTTAATTGTTATAGCAAAAATTTTCAGGAATACTTAATTGGCTATGAATTTTTCACTTTATAAGGATAACGAAATTATTAAAAAATGTAATTTTTAAAAAATGTATGACTTCTGTAATACATGTAGACTCTTGAAGAGTCACAATACTATTGAAATTTAACTAAATTCATCCTGATATTGCCTTTACGATACTGGTGTCCATGAATTGTGATCTCCATCTCTGTACAAAGATGATTATAATTGCATGTAGAAATGCTGTATTCACATTTTTAAAGTATAAAATTTAGGCAGAATACAGTAAAAAGATTTATAGACTGGGAGATGGCAGCACAGACTATCACATTCGTCAAGTTCATGGATGAAAACCTGGTATTAGTTAAATTTCTATTTGTATATTAAAACGAAATCGGTCTGCCAAGTCATATCTTGGTCGAAAACACCTATAAACCTGATTTTTGTGGCTGACTCGTAGGTTTACCATTATGTTTTCCTGCACCCAAAAGTAAGAAAACATGGAGGATTGGGAGCAGGAAAACATAATGGTAAACCTATGAGTCAGCCACTAAAATCGTGTTTTTATGTCTTTTCCTCCAAGGTATGACTTGGAAGACTAATTACATTTTAATATGCGAATCGAGATTTTATTATTCTTAGATTTTCATGCATGAACTCAATGAGGTGATTGTCTGTGCTGTCACCTCCCAGTCTATTATCCTGAGTAAGAGCAAGGCTTGTCTAAGGTTTCTAGCTCAAAATTTGCATCTCTTTGTTCCAATAATATGTAAAACACCATTATATTTCTTTAAAAAATAGAAAATAGTTGTCAGTGTATTTAATAATAGTTGGAGTGTTATTACTTATTTATATTGTATTTTCCTAGGAGGACTTTTTTAGAAGTTAGATTATAAAAAATATATATAATTTCTAAAAAGTCTATGAATAAAATTTTGAAGGAGTGTTGTGTAGTAATTATTAAAAGAAATAGACTATGCTACGTTACATAAGTTGATAAATAGCTTTTATTTATCATTTTTTACATTTAAAGTTATAATTTTTTTTTTTTCTAAAAGTGAATTTGCAGCCTCACTCTTTATTGTATTTTATTGAGAATAATTTATTCCCTTATAAAATCTTATTATATTTTTTAACTTGCATTTGATGAAAAGATTAGTTTTTAGGATAAAATGTTGAAATATGATTATGTGGATGATATGTCTGTATTTTGTTTTGTTAGATATTATATTTTTGTGAAGGCACACGCTTTACTCCTGAAAAACATCAAGCTAGTTTGGAATTTGCTAAAGCTCGTAATCTTCCCCAGTTAAAGCACCATCTTTGTCCAAGAACAAGTGGTTTTGTTTTTTCGGCTTCTTATTTAAAAGGCAAAAGTAAGATATAGTTACTCATATGTACTATTAGCCTTTGCTAGAATTTAATCTTTTAAGTATTTAAGAATATCCTTATATGTTTATGTAATAGTTCATAAAATAGTAGTAGTAGTAATTCTAAATATGTTAAATTGCATCATGTTTATTGATGTATGAAAACCATAAATATTTTCATGGCTCAAGTACTTTATGTTTTTAAAAACCTGCCTAAAGTGAAAATATATCAATATTTTTATTTTCTTCTATTTTCAACAACAAAGTAATGGTTTCATAACGAATTTCAACTTCTGATTTTAGACATTTGAAGGGCCAGATATAAACTAAAAACATGTTTTTAGAAAACGTCTGTCTGTAAGTTCATGACTCTGTATGTATGTGGTACAAATTTTGTGGACACTCTATCTCAAAAACTACTGAATGGAATTTCATAAAATTTTAAATTAAATTAGTCCCTGGTATAAATTAGGGTTGATTACATTATAGTGTAAATCACTCGAGGTAGCACAGATATGCTGCATTATTTGTGATTTCTGCAATATCTTTACCTCAAGAACTAATGCACGAATTTTCAACAAACTTCAAATTCAGTTAGTCCCTTTTATAAATTAGTGCTGTTTAGTGAAATTAGTCAATTTAAATTAGTCAACAGTTTGTTAGCTATGTGCATTTTTCACAATTTCTGCAATAGCTGTATCAAGAATTAATGCATGAATTTTCTCCAAGCTTCAGATTCAGTTAGTTAATGGCATGAATTGATCCTGATAATACAAAACAGCCTGATCTGAAACCATCCTAATCTGAAAACAGCCATTAAATGTCTCAACAGCAGCTGATTATTCCATAAAGTTCAGTGAAGTAGAAACTAATCGAAATTTGTTTATAGGGAGATCATCACTGGTTGTCTATTATTCAATCTTCTGTGATCTTTCTAAGGTGAATGAAATTAATGTGTTATAGAGTCAACAGTTAGGCGAGCATAGCTTGTAGGAGGCAGAGTCCTCTAGTTCATCAGAAGAATGTATTGGAATCATGAAAATAATTTTAATTTTTTGATGGATTTACATGTTTTACATTGACCTGAATACAATTTGAAAAAAAAAAAAAAAAAATCCTTTTTTATTTTAGATATAAAATTTTTAGTTACTGTAACTCAAAAATAAGGCATGGAATTTCATCAAATGCCATATTTAATTAGACTATGGCACAAATAGGTGCTGATTAGGTTTTGGTGTGCATGACTAATAGTGACATTGCTGTGTTGGAATTTTCACAATATACATAATAATACCTTAGCATCTATTGTAAGGGTGAAATTCTATCAAACTTAACATCGTTTAATCCCTTACATAAATTGGTACTGATTAGATTTTAATGTATTTCATGACAGATTGCACTACTGGGTCACAATTTCAATGATTTCTGTGAAAACCAGATTTCGACCTATTTGTTATTGAAATTCATTAGATCTGATATGTGAAGTATTTATAAATAACTGATGCTTCAATATTAATTTTGATCATTCCCCAGGAAGGCTTTGCATACTATGCTTTTCCAATGAACAGTATAACTTATCTTAGCTTTTATTGTGTAGAAAGGAATTAAATTTTATGTTTGAGGTTAATAGTTAACTATGTATATATATATATATATATATATATAGAACCATTAGATAATACTACAAATCATCATCAATATGTGGAATAACTCATTAATGACAAATTATATCAAACAGAGGAGTTGTCAAAAATTGGAATAATATTAGAAATGTTGTATTTAGCTCGTTATCAAGGGCAATGCTAAATATACACATTAATTGCAATTAATTTCTGAATAGAAATCAGGATAAACCTAAAATTGATTTCCATATTGCCCGATCAATCACAATTGAGAACATAATTCAAAGAAAAATATTGGAAAAATAATAAGACAATAATAATAATTATCAATATATTAATTGCATTGGAAAAACTATTTCAAAGAAAAATATTAGAAAGATAATTAGACTATAATTGAATTATCAAAAAGATAAACTTACAAATATCAATCGTTACCAGATTAATCGCCATTGAGAACAGACTTCAAAGAAAAACATTAGAAAAAAAATAAGACAATAATTGAATTACCATAGATTGATTTCAATGGAAAAACTATTTCAAAGAGAAATAATTAGACTATAATTGAATTATCAAAACAATAAACTTACAAATATCAATTGCTACCATGTGATAGCAATCATACTTTGCATTCAGTCACATTAGCAGTTAACAACAAAGTTAACTCAGAAACCAAAATGTTATAATTTATAATAGATAAATAAAATAACTATTATTAAAAATAGTTAAACTATTTTATACTAATAACAAGTTTTAATTTATAATTATAGAATTACAGTAAATCGATTAATATCGATGAATATTTACTTCATGTAAAATAAATACGAGTTTACTACACAGACACCAGGCGCCATCTTTAGTTTCTAAACACAATAAATTAATGCAAAATTTGATTAACTCTGTATAAACAAAATTTTACAAATTATGATACTTATTTGTTTAATGCAGGGTTAGAAAAAAACCAGGTCTATACTCTTCATTATTTTCTGCTTCCAACCAATTTCTAATGTCGCTGATATCAACATCTGAGCAACCATCAATTTTTTAAAACAAGCTGACAAAAATCATCAGGCGTAATTTCTCTTTCATTCTCGTTTATTCCTCCTTCTATTGCGATTTTCCTCAAGTGATTTGTAGAAGGATTTTGGCACAAAGACCAGGATACAGTCCCAAGAAACCTACGGACAGGCTGACAAAGATCGGAAAGTGATCCTTATCAGTCAGTATATCTATAAGGACTATTTTACTTTGCTTTCTTACAATGCTCTGAGTAAAACTTTATTGGGCAGTTAGCTTATGATGACATTTCTAAATGGATTAAATAAAAAACATTGAAAATTGGAATTGCCAAAGCTTAAATGATGCATAGTTGTTCTTTTCATAGATAACATTAAAGAGTTTAAATGAGAAAGCTTGAGGTATTCTTCCGAAAAAATTTCAGAAAATACTTTTTTATTCAGAATATGAGGCTGAAATAAATTTACGTTGTGGAAATTTACAGATCACTTCTCAAACTTGAAAAAAAAAAAAAAAAATCGGCCAAACCGATCCGGATTTACGGGGTCCAAATTAGCTGGGTTCTACTGTATTTATGTAATTTATTCTTATTAAATTAGTCTCTTTTTATCAATTTGACAATTATTGCTTCTATATTACTATCAGGCATTGCATTACACAAATACAGTCAAATCTCTATATAACAAAATTCATTATTCCGTCAAAAAATTCATTGTATAGAGAAAATTGCAAAATTTTTCATTTAATGAGTAATTTTTGATAAAAAAAATGTTTTTGAGCTTTCAAATTAAGATTTTGAAATGGTTAATGCTAAACATTAATTTGACTTTCTATTATTTATTTACTAAACAATTTCAATACAAAAAAATCATCGTTTATTCGAAAGGACAGTAAAACAAGAAAAATGTGTTGAAGAAATCTGTAATTTTCAGTTGTTTTGATTTCAAAGCTTTTGCGTTTTTAAAAATTTTCAAGTTTTAACAAGGAATGCAAATATGAGCAGTAAAAATTTTTTTTCCATTTGATGTCATCCCCCTGTAACGTCAAAGACAATAATCATTTCTGTCCCTGGTTTTGTTTGATTTTTTTTTTTTTTTTCTCATTTTATTGTCTTTTTCATCAGTATTGTTCACAGTGTTGTTTAAAATATTGCTATGAGTGGAACTTTAAGTATCAATAAGATTGGTATGCATCTCTCAATCTAAATTTTGTTCGATACTTCCACGTATTCTAATTTTTCTCCATTTCTCTTTTTAGCCTACTATCATTAACTTCAGAATTCAAAGAAAAGCATGACTTTTTAAAGATTATGCAAATCTTACTTTCTGTAACTTTGAATCACTAAACTTTGTAAAATTCCTCATTTTCCTTTCAAAGGTTAACATAAAGATTTTTTTTTGTGTGTGTGTGTGTCGTGTGGGGGTGGGAGTCGGGTGAATACCTTCTTTTTCCACATGATCAATAAAGTAGAAATGTACAGCTATGAAATATAAACCAGGAAACAGCAAATTTAAATACATTTCACAAATGATTTAAAACGTTGTTTAAAAAAAATGAAGGAAATTTTCTGAAAAAAATTCGTTATATGGAGATACATATTTCGCTGTATGGGGATTTTTTTAAATATAATAATGGAAAAATTGACTGCTCCTACAAAAAATTCGTTAAATAGAGAAATTCGGTGAATGGAGTTTCGTTATAGAGATACTCGACTGTATATCATAAAAGTTATCTAGGCTTTTCATTATTTTAGTTTCAGTAGATTTAGAAATGGAGAGAGTGAATGGACATATTTTTGCACATTTTTGATGATATCTCTGAAAATGTAATGTGTAGAATTAAAAGAAATGTATTTTTAGTTCAGTGTTATGAAAACTTTTACACAATATTCTACATCATTGGTTCTCATGCTGGTACGTGAAAGCCCAATACTTTCCATGAAATAAAAGATGCTGCTTATAAAATGAAACTAGTCATTGGAGGCCACCATAATACTTACCCATCATGGATATGCATATTATATATGAAAATAAAACTTGTGAACTAGTTACAAAATGCATTGCAATTCCAAAACAAAACTTAAACATATATTTAAACGCTTTTAATATACATAGTAATGCTCTATTAATGAATTGCTGGCGGACCAATGTAGACAAAATATATAAAACACCAAACTACTCAAGTAGTGCCAAATTGCATAAAAGAAACATCTTTATAACTCCAAAAATAATAATCATATTAACTAACAAATTGCTGCGTCAGATTAAGTATCTCATTTCCAATTAAAATATATCTTTGAATTGAAATTTGAAGAAATACAGGATCGTGAAAAATTAAGAATGTGGAAAACAGGATTACAAATATCTCAGCAACTAACAATCTTATCGGCTTCGTTCTTTATGCAAAATTTGTGTTGTTTTATTTAGGGATGGGACGAATAGTGATTTGGCCGAATAGCCGAATACCGAATATTCGGCCAAATTTTAGGCCGAATACCGAATATTCGGCCGGCCGAATAGTAAAAGTTTTTTTTCCAATAAAGAAAATAAATTTTGATTGCATATAATTTAAAAAATAAGAGCTCATTAATAATTATTACTCTTAAATGTGTTTTTAAATGTATTTTTGAGTTTAAAACACTTATTTTAACACAAAAAAATTAGGAAATTGCACTATATTCTTTTTATCTTAATGTAAATCAAATTGATTTTCAGTAAGTCAGAATGGTAAGATATTTCCATTAAAATATGAAGAATGTACTTCACTTTTACTATCAAATGATACTTTTATCCTTTCTTCTATCCAAAATTAATAATATTCTTAATCTCTATCTCTCGGAACTCACAAGGAGATATTTTCTGAAATAACGAAGTAAATTTAATCATTTAGAGTTTGTATCCCTAATAATAAGCAAATTCGTAAGAATGAGATTGCTCTGAAATCAGTTGCCAAGCTTTACATTACAAATTCCGTTATAGCTAAAGGTTATGCTTAAAGTAGAATGCATATGGTAACAAAATCTTTGATTTTTGAATTGGCACGTACTATATTCAACATCAATATTCCACTTATTCAACAAGCATTAAAAGGATAAACAGAAATTGACAACAACATGAATGAAGAAATATGTAAATTAAAAATATAGACATAGTAATGTTGCATATTTAAGTCAGTAATTATGCAAATTATTTAAAAGTGAAAACTATAGAATAAAAAAATTATTTTGTTCAGCATTTAGAATTTATGTGTAGATACTTATTAAATCATCTTCATAAAGCAAGTTGTGTCATCTAATGCATATCTAGTTTGCCACCAGTTCTGTCTTCAGATGTACCGTTATATTTGGAATAGTGATATTTGATATCTAATTTTGAAAATGAATCTTCGTTAATACACACTGTGAATGAATTCTTTTATTTCTTACTTTACAGAAAATAAGTTACAAATTTCATAAGAACTTTTTTTAGTTGTGCATGGAATTTGCAGACATTGATAAATATTCATGTGTTAGAATAAGGCAGTGTTTTTTTTTTTTTTTTTTTTTTTTTTTTTTTTTTTTTTTTTTTTTCTATAAGTGTTTTTGTATCTTGAATTGTAATATATCATTCTCTAATGAAGTACATTAAATCTCCAACTTGGGCAGCATTTTCTAAAATATCACTAACTTTTATAGGAAATACAGAAAGGCTGTGTATTTTTTAGCAATCGAGTAACTGTATATTTTGTAAGTAAGAATGAGAATGACTTCATGAATGAAGTAGCAATTTGGATTAGAGAAAAAAAATGCAAGAAATGAAATTCTTTAAATCTTAAATTTATTTGCCAAAATATCTTTCACTATTCGGCGAGATTTTAGCAATATTCGGCCAGATATCTCTAAATATTCGGCTACAGGTATTCGGCCGAAGTATTCGGTCAACAAGCCTTCAATATTCGGCCAACCGAATATTCGGCAAAAGGGCCGAATAGGCCGAATACCGAATAGTGGCCGAATATTCGTCCCATCCCTAGTTTTATTGCCTTTTATATCCACTCCTTAAAATAAAAAATTTGAAAACATTTTATGTACTTTGCATCTGAACGAATTTTTCGAAAGTCCCAAAGAAATAATTTTGGATCATCGAGGTTATTGATATTCAATAGGCTTCGTCCCATTCTTGTATACTAAATACATACAAAATTTCAAGTCTCTATCTCAATTTGTTCGGGAATCGGGAAATAAAGCGTTTACAGACAGACGACAATTTTTTTTTTTTTTTTTTTTTTTAATATGTTTTTTGGAATTTCCAGAGTCTGAAACGTATAATTCCGGCAAAATTTTTTTATTTTTATTTTCAAAAGACTTACCCTATACTACGTATGATGGGTAAATAAAAAGGGTTCATTCTCCTTCATCCACTTTTTTCCTGATTTGTCAGTTCACTGGCTCCGAAGTATCTGCATTCGATATTATTGTTTTGACAATGTTTTTCTTTTTCATTTTAATTAGATTTCGATTAGAATTTTCTGATAAATGGAATTAATGCTTCATAAGTAGATGTAGAGTCAGATTTTTATCGCTGGGGAAAAAAAAAAGCGAACAAAGCAATTTTAAATGTGTGCTTTTTTCCATGTTTAACATGTGTTGTTACAGTATGTAAAAGATGTTATTCTAACTATCATAAAAATATAGTCCTCTATCTCTCACCATTTATGAGGAAAAGACACATAAAGTAAGTTAATATATTGTGATGGAAATAGCACTTTCCCCAATACCCTTAATAGAGTCATTCCTCTCTATCTGTATCATTTTATGCCAATATCACTAAATATTGCATTTCTTTTCTACCAAAACACTGTATTTTGGTAATGTGCATATTATTAAAATGTATCCTTTTTTATTATTTTAAAGTTAATATAAGACAGGCAATCTAAGTACCAATTTAATAATGTAATAATGCAGTTACAGTAGCTGGACAAATTATTTGTTACACGCCTAAACTTTACATTGCAAAGAACATGAAGCTTTGTTTTGTTGTTTACTGGTTGATTTTAAAACTACTTCCAGTATACATGCGTTGAATATATAGGTTTATAAATAAAAATAAAATTTTGCTCATAAACTATAAAGTTATTGTAAAAAAACAATATGAATGTTCCAAAACAAATATCTCAATAGTTCGTCACCTCCCTTTACTGATTGTACTCCTCTTGCTTTGCTATGTATAGATTTTTTTAAGCGTTCCTTTTAATTGCACATTATGATATCAGACCATAATTAGAGATTTTATTAAATTTCTTCATTTTCTCGTGTTTTTGTTTGACATAATCCACAGAGAATGGAATTCATCATAAACAATTGAAAACATTTAAATCACCATGTTTTCTTATAACATCCTTGATGCATGTTATGCTTTAAGAACCCCTTACCAGTTGACGACATCTGTCAAATGTCATATCTCAATGTTGTCAGCAAAAAAACATTATACCAAGATTGCCAATAAGAAAAATTGTAGTGTAACTAATAATTTGGCCACCCATTGTAGATTCAGTAAAATCTGCTCATGTGGAAGCCAAAAGGACGAAAATTTTTTCATTTTTGACGTATTTGGTTTGCGCAGATTTTTCTGTATTAATTTTGAGTTTGCAAATTGCTGGTACGTGGAAGAATAAATTTCTGCTTAGCTGTATGTTAGTCTGAAAGTTTGAGAACTCCTGCCCTACATGATATATATATATAAAGATTTTTTTTTTTCAAGTTATTCAAATAGCTCTATTACATTTTTCTTACATATATTTGTGAATGTTTAATAATCTGTATGTATATGGGTCAATAGCCTTTATTACTTGCCCCACCAGTGGCCGAGAGGTACAGACCTCTCAACTGGTAGACAGCAGGTGCTGGGTTCGATCCCAATCGCGGCTGTCGGCCTAACCGTTCAGAGTTTTCGTGGTTTTCTTCGAACCTTGCGTAAATACGGGTTAGGTTCCCTTAGAAAGACCCCCACGAAGGGTACTCCACCTCTGGTCCTATATCCCTAGTGCAGATAATCGGACGACAAAAATAAACCAAACTAAACCAAACCTTTATTACTTTCCATGTTTCATAATTTACAATTAAAATGGCTGTGAGGAGCTGACAGACATTTCACTTAGACAGACAACTTCTTACATATGTATTTTAAGGGCAATATTTTTTAGATCATTATTGTTGAAGTTTTTGATTATAGTTAGCTTTGTCTTTTTTTCTAAATGTTTTTTTTAATATCTCTACAAAATGATTAAATCTGATATTTTTTTTATATCTGAGATGAATTCCTACATTTTGATATGGTACAATTTTTTTTATCTAGTTGCTGCAATATATGATGTTCAACTAGGTTTTCCTGAAACTCCTATAAAACCAACATTTTCAAATATGTTAAGAGGTCACAGTTTTAGTGGTGATATTCATATTCGCAGAATTCCGATGGAAGAGGTACCTACAGATTCTGAAGAAGCAACAAGTAAATGGTTGCACAAATTATATCAAGAAAAGGTTAGTATTATTTCATTATATGTAATACTTTGTTCGAAATATGAATTTTATTTCTTCTATTCTTAAATGATAGTTCAAATCTATCATAATAATTTGATTTAATGAGAAATTTATCTTAGAAAAGTCTTTAAAGGGAACTACTTTTATATATTTATAGGAAAATATAAATGGTTCATTTAAAAAAGTAGAGAATTATACATATCATTTGTTTTAATTCTATTGTGTAATATTCAATGATTTTTTTTCTTTATTTTTACTTTTTTTTTTCTAAAATCCCCAATTTCTTCGCTTTTTATTTATAAGATTATATTTTTATTAAATTGAGACATTTTTAGAAATGTTTTGGATTTTATTTTATTTTTCAAATCTTATCGTTTATAAATTTTACAGTTTATTATTTAGCTAGTTATTATTATTTTTTTTAGCATACATCTTAAACAAATCATTTATGTTGTTGCTTATAAAATTATGCTGTAAGAAATTCATTTAACAATAATTTTTTCTTTGTGTGTGCAAAAATTGTAAGGGGAACATTTTTTATTCTTAAAATTACGTTCTTATATGCAAAAGGTAGAAAATAAATAAGTCTTCAAATACTTGTTAAACTGTAATAAAATATATCTGTCTTGAATACAGATTCAAGGCTATTATTTGGTATTAAAATTAAGTGACAACACTTTTGATAATCGCCTGTTTATTTTTTAAAAGTAATTCTAGTTGGAATATGGAATATTTTATATTTTCATGATGTCAATGGATCTGTAAAAGTCATTTCATTGAATTTCTCTTTGGGGGGGGGGGGGGGGGGTTCCTGATTTGCATCTAAATAAAATATATCAAAACAGTTGCTGTATTATAATGTACTAGAAGATAGCCCGTGAAAATGACGTGTTTCCATTTTTGAAAGGATGATAAAACATTCCAACAACTTTGGTCAATCATAGCCACTTTAGGCTTAAACAATTTTGAAAAATACAAAGATTGAACATAAGGAAAAAATCTTAAAAAAAAAAAAAAAAAAAAAAAAAAAATTCAATAGAAATTTGCATTTAAAACTATAACAAAACTATCTGGTGGATGGGGAGGGATTGTAATGAACAAATGGTAAAGGCATAAATTTTAAAAGAATAAAGTAAGGTAAAATATCAATTATAAAAGAATACATTGTGAAACTACAGCCAAAAAATATTTTAAAATACTGAGAGAAAATAATAAAAATATCCAAAATGTATAAAAAATTTTCCCATTTTGGCCATTTCCAGACGAATATGAGAGGGTAGCCAAATTATTAATTGAATGGGTAAAATAATGGCATAGAATATGCCGCTAATGAATTTCACTCACAAAATTATAGTAAATATTTCACAAAAAACATGCAAATTAGCATGCATTAATAATGCAAAACATGTACTAATAATGCTATTTTAAAACATTTATGAATTAACTATTTTATACCATTAGCTAATACTTAAAAGAAAATACTTTATAAGATCAAAAACAAATGTCAACAATAAAGAGTAAACAATCGTGATTCGTTATGTGACAATGAAGTCAATCACAGCTGTAAAAATAAATAAATAAATAAATAAACAACACGAATATAAAAATTCTAACAATAGTGTATTTAAAATGCACCTTCGCTTTTCTTAAATAAAAAGTTTTAATTTAACACTGTTAAAAATTTGACTGTTTTGCTGCATCGTCATTACATAGCTTTTATAGAAAATGATTACTTTACCGTATTACACTGTTAAAAATTTGACCCATTTGTTGCAGCGTCACTCCACAGCTTTTATAGAATATCTCTTTTATGACCAATGAGAAAGCTCCATATCACAGTAAAAGTAACCGCTTTATATAAAAGCAGTGGAGTGATGCTGCAGCAAATGGGTCAAATTTTTAACAGTTGCTGCAGCGTCACTCCAATGCTTTTATAGAAAACGGTTACTTTGTGTGTGTTACTTACAATGTATTCTATAAAAGCTGGAGAGTGATGATGCAGCAAAAGGGTCAAATTTTTAACAGTGTACTGCTAAAAATTTGACCCATTTACTGCAGCGTCACTGTACAGCTTTTATAGAATGTCTCTTTTATGACCAATGAGAATGCTTCATAACACAGCAAAATAATCGTTTTCTATAAAAGCGGTGGAGTGATGCTCAGCAAATGAGTCAAATTTTTAACAGTGTGAATATTGTGTTTGAAATAGGTAAAAGATTTCAAAGCACAGTAAAATGTAGTGACTTCATTTACAGCTCAAACTGTAAATCTGACAAATGAGAACGCTCCATTACAACTCTGGAACGTTTGCATTGGACAAAAAATTGATAGCCTTTAAAATCAGAGATAACTTTTCACACTGGAATTTGTCATTGGTCACAGTAAGTGTTTTTTCTCATGGATGGGTTGACCCAGGAATCATTATACACGGAGGGATTTTATATATATAATAATTTACATTTTTCAATCTTTGACACTCTTGAAGGCTATTGATTAGTACATAAAGCTGAAGTTCTCAGAAGGCCAGACTGGCAATGAAGTTGATATATAGTTAAAGACACAGTGTTGTCAAAAGCACTTTTTAAATCCCCAAATTAAACTTTTGGTATTTTTTGTGCACAGTATGAAATAAATAGTTATCTCGAAAATAAATGCAGAATTGGTTCAATCTCTAAAATTTTGGGATCACTTTAAACCCAACTCCATAACATCATCATCTCTTTATTCCACTATTGGAAAACAATTTGTGTTACCAGAGTCTTTATTTCAATCTTATCTGAATGTTTATCTTTATATATTGACAATGTATATTAAATGAACTTTTAAGAAAAAGATTTAACTTAAATAAAACATTTTTAAATATTTTATTGTTCCTAACAAAACTTATGTTTTATGATATTTTCTATAAGGTAATTTGTATTTTGTTTCATTCATTCATGAAACTTCAGCAAATTCTACCATTCTTCTAACATTCTATGGGTAGAAATTCAACCCACACAGTTAATTCTATTTTGTGAATGATTCATATTCTTGTATTTAAAATCTGATAATATTAAACCTTCAATCATGTATTATTTCTTATGTTCTGCATGATCTGTTTAGATTTTAATCTGTATGATGTATTGAATAGCATTTAAATGTGTGAGATTCTGAAATGATTTAAATTCAACATTTTAGCATTTTTATTAATAGATTTCCTTCTACCTAGAGACAAATAAAGGATTATTACAAAAACTCCAATGTCTCGTCTTTTTCAGATTCACTAATAAATTCAAAATATTTCTTATTAAAACTGAAAATATAATATGAATGATTTATGACAATAATAAAATTCATTGGTACACATTTTCCTTATATAAATTTAAAATTTGTCTTGTGACTTGTTTAAAGTAATGATTTTATTACTACATTACAGCAATTAAAAATTAACTTACATCAATCTTCCAAATATTCCTTTAAATCAATTTATATTTAGTTAAAAACTCAAAAATAATAATTGTTTGTATAAGCATCTAATTATCAAAGTGTAAATATGGCGAAATATTCATAAAAACAATTTTCAAAAAAGCCTAAATTAATAATTAAAAAAAATTATTTAATTTAAAAAAAAAATCTTTCTTAAATTATTCTAAAAAGAAGTAGCTCAATAATACATATGTTATTTAACTTTCAAAAAATTATTTAATGTTATTTAATTCCAAACGATAATGAAAATTCATCAATTTTTTACCGTAATTTCATGAGATATCCGAATTGCTAAATTTACTTATTATCTCATTTGAAAATTCCACAAAGTCATTTTTATAATGAAAAATTGAAATATTTTCCTTTCGTTCCCAGATTGAATACAACTACTTTACATCAAAAAATCCTTCATTTTGGAATAAGTCGGAATTCTGTGAGGTGTGCAATTCAAAGACAATGATGATAAAAAAATTTTATTGTTGGTTCTGTTCCTGACAATCTTTGTGCGGATTAATTTTGTTTGCTAGAGTAAGCATGCATTCGTTACTGTAAATGCATATTTGAGGTATATTCATTGGTCAGTTTAGATTAAGCATCGTTTTCAACGGATTTTATCTATTCATCAGGGTGTCTTAATACATACATTGGATAGCTTTTCCTGTGCTTTTCCAGTTCTAATGTGCTTTTCCAGTTCTCCTGTAGCTTTTCCAGTTCTAATATGCATTAGCCTACATTCTGCAATATTCTTCAACTGCAGAGACATTCAAAAGAAATTCTTTAAAAAATAAAGTGTCTACAATCTCCTATATTTTTTTATCTGTGTAGATTCATCAACCGAATAATTCAAAACCCATATCAATTAACCTTTTTAAATTTTAAAAACTTTTTATAACAATCAATCATGCTAAAAGAAAAAATTAAACTATATCAATGATCCTTTTTAATCTTTGAAAACTTTTCATCTTAATCATGCTAAGAAATATTTTAATTAAATTGAACAATAGAATACCTTTTACTCATCATAAGTCAACGAATGAATAATATTTACGCATATAATTTAACTGTATATAACATCTACATAATATACAAATATGCATAATAATTCTTTTCACTTGTAGAATGTTGTTTATGTGCTTGGCCAAGCATGTTTTATGGATATTGTATTTTTTTTATCAATAAGTTCTTTTATGTGTTACAATTTTTGCTAAAATTTTTATTCTACAAGTCGGCAAGTCTGAATTTATTTATTTTGCTTTTCTGTCTATAGTCTTAATTTCTGGCAATTTTTACTTTATTTACTTATTTAAATCAAGATCAATAAATTTAAATTTTAATTATCTGATTGTCAATTGGTGTTTATTTATTTATGATGCAATCATATGTGATCTTGGAGCTATATTTTTTTTACTACTGTACTACATATTTAATTATTTTTTGCTCAGCAATTTATATATATTAAATTAGATATTTTAATTTTCTTTTGGTACTCAATCTATGACTATGAAATCACATGTAACAGTCATTTTAATTCTTTTAAAACTCTTCAAAAATTCTGGAATTTCTTTCTGTCTGATTACTTTTGTGAGCTAATGTATATTCTTTGTACTTAAGCTATTGTTTGTAATTCTTTTGCAGGATCAACTTATGGATGACTATTTGAAAACAAACAAGTTTCCTGGACGCTGCCTAAAACTTCAACGTTCTTATCGTTCTTTTGTTAATTCTCTATTTTGGGTAGTTGTTGTAGGAATTCCAGTTTTAAATCTTCTGTTCAAACTCTTGACAAGTGGAAACATATGGGTTACTTCAATCACCGTATCTGTCATTCTTTTATGTTAGTATTTTTTTTCATAATTTAGTATATATTTTTTAATGTAATGAAATTACTCTAGAATAGAAAACAATCATAACTAGGTTAGAAATCATCAAATTTTTCAGGAATTCCTGTTTAAAAAAAGAATACAACTCAAGTAGATACACACAATATCAATCACTTTTGTGTATAGTACATTCTTAGCAAAGCTAATTACATTTTTTTTTTTTTCCAACCATGGCTCTTCAATATTCATTGCAATTATAAAACTTTTCAATCAATTCAATGATTTCTGGCCACATAAACTGTCTATGTATCCTTTTCTGAAATTTTTGCACTTTAGCAACACATGTTTGAACTAAACAATCTGTTGGATAAATCTCTACTGGTAGTTCCTTTTTTTTCACTTGCGATGGATCAGCAAATTTATATTGATAAAATTCATATTTTTTAAAAACCTAATTCTGTTATGCTCACATACGAATGTGAGCTTTGTAATTTACAGATTGCAAGATAGAATAGAAGAAAAGTGAGTGTGAAAGTGTAATTTAAAGTGTGCATAGAAAAGATTGTAATTTTTCTTACAATTATTATTATTTTTTAATTATCATTACAGGGTATTATGTACAATATTATTTGTCATATTTTCTGAAAAGAACAATTTTTTATTTTGAGAACTCTGCAAATTATAAGCAAAAAACTTGGCAAAATTTGGGATAGTTTTTATAAAAACCTTAATTTCTCTAGAAGTATGTATGATATCTTCATAAAAATGAACACAATTTATTATAAAAAGCCACATAGTCATAATCTGGGATTTGGATGCTTTTGCTGATTAGTTTTGACAGATTTATGCAAATGATCCTCGTTCTTTTTTATTGATGGTCCCCTATGTGATTTTGAGAAAAAATCTTTATGGAAATATATGACAACTCATGTACTACTTTGTTTAAGCACTTGGAGTTTTAGAATAATTCTTTATGTATTTTTCTAGATATTTAACAAAACATCTAAAATTGCAAGTGGCCGGTCACCTTTGGCCATATAGTGCAGGGCTTGAATTTCAGGGTGGGATGGCGGGATTCGCACCTGAAATTTTGAAATCCCACCCCAAAAAATTATCGTTAGCAGGAAGCGCCCCCCCCCCCCCCCCAAAAAAAAAAAATCATGAATTTTTCGAAAAATTTTACATTATGAAACTATGATTAACTCCCCCCTCCTTTTTTTTTTTTTTTTTTTGTGAATTTTGTAATATTTTCGTGCGATTGAATGACATATTTTGTGAGTTTTTTGCTGCGAAAAATCATTGGAATTCACGTCATTTTTCCGCAACCAATTGTCAAATTTCGCATTGATTGGCCATTTTTTTTTTTGAACATTTGACAAAATTGATATTTTTTAGACCATTTGTCGAAATTCAAGATACAATTTATGTCAGAATTTTTAGATTTATGATAAATGTTTTCTTAATTTTTGGAAGTGAGTGCCTTAATCTTTTGGAAAATTCGGAACAGAATGACGGAAAAATGCAAATTTCCTCAAATGATAGCAGAAGAAATGCAAATTCTTGTAAAGATATCGCAAAAAAATGCTAATTTAGTTGAAGAATAGTGTAAAAAACTACGGTAATGAGTTTAACTATGGTAAACTCATGGTAATGAGAAAAAATGTGAATTCTGTCAAAGGATCATGTAAAAAAACGCAATTTTCATCAAAAGGCCGTGTTGAAACACAAATTTTGTCAAAAAAATCACGAAAAAAGCAGAAATTTTGTCAAAGGACCAGAAAAACCTGCAAATTTTATCAAAGGATTGCAAAAAACAAGAATTTTTTTCAAAAGATTGTGCAAGAAACATGAATTTTGTAAAAAGATCGCAAAAATAACCATGTATTTTGTCACAGAATCATGAAAAGCGGATCGGACAATCAGAAAAAACAAATTTTGTCAAATGATCGTGAAAAGTGCATGAATTTCTTGAAATGATTGTTAAGAAGGAGAATTTTGTCAAATGGTCGCAAAAAGGAAAAAAAAAAAGCGTTCATCAAAGGTTCGTGAAAAAATATGAATGTCATGAAAGAATTGTTAAAATAATGCTCATTAGCCAAAGAGCCACTGAAAAAATGCGAATTTCGTCAAAGGATCGCAGAAAACACTCTAATTTCCACAAAAAATCATAAAAAACATGCAAAATTTGTCAAAAAGCTGGAAAAAACAAAAAACAAAAAACATTGGTCTCTTAGAAAGCAACATATGTACAAATGCTTAAGTTTATTATTATAGATTTGTTTTTTATCTGAAATAATGTACAGAACTAGCTTTTGAAAAATTGATTGTAACATGAAACCAATCTCAATTGTCAGAATCTACACTTAGCCCAAAATTGACACAAACCAAAAATAGAATTAATTCGACTTGCAACAAATATGCCAGGTGTTTATGTAGATTTCATTTGCTTCAGTGCTGTTTTGTCATGTTTTTATTAGTGTAATTCTTAATGGTATGATATAAAACCGTACGTTTTAAAGATTTTTTTTCTTTCCCTCACAAACAGCTCAACTTCCCTCTATTTATAAATGTTGGGAGGGAGACTCCCCTTCTGGAAGAATTTGAATTTCAAGCCCTGTAGTGTATAAGGCTGATGTAGAAATGGACTTAGCTTTGTTAAATATAAGGTGTTTAAACTAGAAAAAACATATTTAAATTGGTTAAAATCATCCAAGATAATAAAATAGAAAGTTAAAAAAGAATGGTTATTACAAATAGCTAAAATGTTATGATTCAAACACACACACAGGAAAAAAAAAAGTATTGAAAATGTGATTCGTAAAATGCAATTCTTTTATTTCTTTATTATGTACCTACAAAAGATTTTCTGTTTTCAGTTATATTGTAAAAACAAAATTATTAAATTTAAAAAATGCTGATGATAAATGAATGAATAAATAAATGAAACATAAGGATTATGCATTAAATAAAGAAAGAAAAGAAAAGGAAAAAAGAAACAAATAATAAATTTAACAAATTATCTGAACCACAGTAATTATTTAGACACCTGAGCTAAAGTTTGGCAAAGATTTTTTTTCTTTTTCCTTGATTGTTGCATGTTTTCAAAACAAAGCAAAATTAATCTTTTCTTTAAAATGTTAAAAAAAAATTATTAAATTAAATTGTATTTATAAATTTAACTAATGTATCATTATATTTATAGTAAAATTTAACTAAAACTATTTTGGCATATCTATCAATTTCATAAACCAAATGCCTTTCATTTTTAAACTGCTCTTTTTTACTGTGCAAAAGAATGGTTTTGATGTTTCCTTAAAAATTTTGTATTTTCATCTTAGACCAGATTCTGCTTATGCAGCTGAAATTGTTACTTACTGTGAGTTTGCTAGGACTTGAAATCTCTGTGCTGCAGACAGAATTCACTGCATCAGTTAGATATAAAATTTTAGAAAGTGGGAGAGATACGAGTTTGTCCCAAAATGATAAAGGCACTGTTTAAGAGTGAAACTGGATAACTTTTGTTATCATAAGACTCATTCAAGATTTTAATATGCTGGCATTATTTTGTTGAGTTATACCAAATTATTATTTCATAAAGCTAACATAAATAGAACTGCAGGGTTCCCAGCATGTTAGAAAATCAGGGAATCAAACAAGGCCAAAGAAAGTCATAGGAAAATATGAAGTGTTTGACAAATGTTTCTTAAGTAAGAAAAAGTCTGAAAAATAAAATAAATATTGAAATGTCAAATGAGATAATTTTGTTCAGAAGCATTATTATTTTATTTTTACAATCTTATTTTAATTATTTTTAATATTATATTGTTTTAATCAAAAAGCAATTTTGTGAAAAGTTGTTTCTTTGGTAAAAATTTTGTTTGACATTAGTAAGAAATTCTAATGTTCAGTTTTTATTTATTTATTTTCATTAACTTCTTTGCTTTCATATTAACTTCGAAAAAGTTTTTCAAAATTTGTTAAAAACTGGAAACTATTTTCTATTTTAGTGATTAAAATTATAACAAGGTAGGGTTTTTTTTTTTTTCTCCCATACTTCTTGCTAAAATAGAAATTTTATTAATTTATCTTGAGAAATTTATCAATTTATCTTGAGAATATTTCAACAGTCAATTTTGGTCAGATAAACAGCTGGGAATCCTGAATTATATGCTGTTACAATTTTTAAATTTTTATTTATTCTCTATTACAGTGTTTTCTTCAATGTATCTAATGATACGTGCCACAAAAGCTTCAAAAGGATCTTCCTATGGCAAAGATAAATCACCTGCTAAATCCTGTAATGGAGCTTCTTATAACCATGACAATTTATCTGAGCAAGATAAAGAATTATTATCATCGAGAATGAGAAATGTTGGAGCTGAAGAAGTAAACACCAAAGAGGAACAAAACTCTGAAACATTATAGTGTGCCACACATATGAAAGTAATTTGTTTATATGAAGCCTGAAGCATTGTGCAATTTTTTGAATGAAATATATTTTTAAAGAATATTTCTTGTGATCTACACCAGTTGTTAAAATAAACGTATATATGTATGTATGTGCATATATAATATTTGTGAACAGTAGCTCCGTGTCGAGCTGATATTGCTTTAATTCTGTGTTTGCCTGTTCTTTGGCATGCTTCCTTTGTATTGGTGCATGTGCCAATATGTGTTCACATGGTGTTTCGCTGTGAAATTGAAAATTTATACTATTTTGATTTTTAAATGTATTTTATCCATTTTGGGTACTTAAAAGTTGATCTTTTAATTGATTTCATTTAAAAATAAGTAGAGCAGCTAAGCAATGTAATATACATGTACAGCACTGTCACTGCATATTAGCCATGTTAATGAACATTTCTTAAGGAAAGATGAGTCTTTCACAAAATCATAGCTCTTTATACTATACTTACAAATTTATTTTTCATAACTTTTTTTATTCAATTCAATTTCTTTTTGGAAACTTCTACACTTTGCTTGTTATAATTATATTAATTTGTATTCTAAGTAATAATGTAGTGCATTTATGTTGTTCTTATTTATTTATTATTATTATTATTATTTACATTAAATGACATGTTTTGCTTATTATTTTTTTTATCAATCTTGTTTAAATATTTTTTCCTATTAAACTCATATTTAATGAGAATTTCAGTTTCTACCCCTTTTTCAATTCCTTATCTTTTGATAACAGTACATTTTAATTGAAATAAATATAATTGAAAGCTTTGTTTATGGTGAAATGCTTTAAGATTTCTTGACCTACTTTAAAATTTTTCTTTCTTGAATATTTTTATGATAGCTTTCATCTTCTTTAGTACATTTATGACGGGTATTACACGTGTGTTAGAACAAAAATTAAATTGTTATGGCGATAATATACAGTGACAGCATAGTTGTAGTTTGTCAGTTTTTTTTTCTTTTAAATTATTATTTATTACGTTCATTTCTTCTTTATTGGTTTATGATTTGTTGATATTTCTAGTTACTGTCATGTGATTTTAAAATTTCATTTCCTTATAGTTAGTATGATATTCTTATCTTATTACATTGAAACTTGATACAGTTTACATTCAGAGAAACTTCTATAGTGACTTTTAAAACTTGAAATGAAACCTGAAATTTATATAGTTTTTAAATTGAACTCTGATGTTAGATATTAGGACAGAGTAACAGTCTATTTCATTGAATGAATTACTTACAAGTAACCTACAAATTCACCTTCAAAAAGAAATAGTAGAAGAAAAAGAGGAAAAATTTGAAACATAAGTAATTTAGTGATTCAATGTTTTCTTTTTTTTCATCTTTGATATTAAATTGGTCTTCCTTGTTTTAGCATTTAAATTTAAAAAAAAAAAAAAAAAAAAAAAAAAAAAATTGCATATTATTAAAAAATACATTTTTTTTTTATATAAAAGTTCAGGACTCAGCAAAATTTTTTCTGAATCATTTTATAAAAGTTGATCTTCAAATATGTTATTGATCCTATTTAAGCAATACAGGCAGGTAAATGAGAATCTGATTAAGGATTATTGTAGGATATTACCATGACTAATGCTGATCTTACATAGTCAGATTGACATTCATATGCCTTTAATTGGGTGATGTTGAGTCTCTAAACTTTGCTATAGCAACACGTGATGGCTGTGTTTGTTATCAAGTAAGATAATTACATATTTGAATATCAGCTTTTATAAAAGTGCAGAGTGAAAAAAAAAAAAAAAAAAAAAAAAAAAAAAAAAGCTGTTGGACTTCAGTATTCTGCATATAAATTTACTTTGAAGAAATGATGCAATAAAGATTTACCAAAGCAAAAATGCAGTTTTATAAAACCTTCAATGTTGTATCAAAGTATTTATATTTCATGTTTTATTTTATGATTTTAGAATGTTATACAGATTTATTATTATTTTTCTTAAACTAATAATGTTGCATTTTTAAATTTTGTTATGTTTTTAAAGTGTTATTTAAAACATTCATATGCTTCCACTTCATATAAGGATTAGCAAGAATTTTTATAAATTTAAAACAGTTTTAAAAGAAAAAAAAAAGATATTGCTATCCACTTACATTTATTTATTAAGTTATTTGACCATTAGCAGGTCATTTACATAACATTATACATTATATTAAAATAATGAAATATCCCAAAGTAAGTTTTTCTGTTGTTGTAATAGAGTAAGCATGTCTTCCATAAATTATTTTGAAATAAATAGCATAATTATAATAAAAATTTTATGATTTTTTTTAAAAGATAGTTTTGAAATTATTTAACAGTTGTGTTATACTTGCTAAACAGTTATATTTCAGAGTTATGGTAGACCCCCCCCCCCTCTCCCTCTTCCCTTTACACACACACTACTCAATTTTTATACTTATGAATTTGTAGTTGGAAATTGTCTCATTATTAAATAAAGAAAGTTTTGAAAAAAAAAAAAAAAGTATATTTTGTAAAGGAATTTTAAATTCTACATTTTAAAATATTAATAGCATTTTTATGATGGATTTTTTAAATGTTAGTCAGCATGAACTTCATCATTATATCATATTTCCTTATAGAGTTATAAGCAAAATTTTTAAACAAATATATTATATTTTTATAAAGATATTTAAATAAAAAAAAAAAATGTTACTACTATTTACTATATTGATATCTTCCCTCAATTTTGTGTATGCATTTATCAATATTTGTTGACCAAAATTACGCAAGGGTTTTTAGATATTCCCAAATTACATACTCAATAATTGTAAAAAGTGCTTTTTCTAATTAGTGATAAAATTTAAATTTTCTAATGATGTTTGGAATGTTTAAATTATGTTTTAGGAGTTGAATTTTATACTACTTGATTACAATTTTAAGGCAATGTAATCATGGACCCCTCTTTTCATCTCCAAATGTCCACTATGGATGTTTCTCTGTATCAGGTCTCTTTTTTTTCTTTTTTTCTGAGATTTAAAAACAAAGGAAGAAATGCCACAATTTTAAACATTTTCTCTTGTTTATGTGAATTTGTGAAATTAATGCTATCTTTATTGTAATTAATATTGTAAATTTCTAAAATAAGTGCCTTAGTAATACTTATATTATTACTGAAATTCATGAAATAGTCAAAAGAAATATCATTTTTCCAAATGTTCCTTCCTCTTATCTTTTAAAATTTAGATGTATGTGTGCTTGTAATAATTTGAAAGTGTCAAAAATTTATTTAATAAATTATCTGCACAATTTTAATAGATTTAAAATGATTAATTTTATACTTCTTATTTCTTATGAACTTCTGAAACAGAAATTTTTTTTTTTTTTTTTTTTTTTTTTTTCAATTTTCTATTTTTTCATATTATTCAGTTTATTCATTTTTATTTCTTATTCAACCAGTGGGAACCTTTGGAAAAACTTGCACATTATACATAAAAATCTCATTGCATGAGTTTGTAATAGAAGAATTATTTCAAAGAAACAAAAGCACATATTATTGAATCTGAAGTTTTTAATAATTTTTATTATTAAAACAAAATTCATTGGCTTGAATTTTTAAAATTCTATGGTTGTGTTTGAATATTTTATTATTAAAAATTATTGTTTTGTTATTTTATATTTATTAAAAAAATAAAAACTGAATTGGAAAAAATGTTTTATTATATTTGTATTTCCTTCATATAATTTCATTTCTAAAGCTTAGTAATTTTCTTACTGACTCAGCGTCAGCAGAAATCTGAATATTTAGTATTATATCTTAAGTCTTATTTAATCTCTTTGTACAGTTCCTTGACATCCCAGTGTTTTTTCTTATCTTTCTTGGTTGTATTTGCAAATAATTAACATTCTTTTTTTTCTTTGTATTTTCCCCTTTTGAGATAATTCTTGTGTAGTCATTTTTATATTTTTGATAAATGTGGTTTAATATTAATATCATCTTGTCTGAACTCTTTAACAATGTAAAAACCACAGCAAAATTACAAGTATATATCCCATTTATAGGCATTTTTGTGGGGCATATTGAATATTAGCAAGAGCACTATTTGCCAAATAAACAAGCACTACTTATATTTTGTACTTTGAATAAATAATGTTTTATGCTAAATTGTATGCTACATTCAAGTAATGTGAAAGATCAGTTTCTGTAAACATTAATTTTTCTGATGTTACACCAACTGAAATGTATATTTTCATCAATATATATTTAATATTTTTCAAATTTAGCATAAGATGTTTTTTGTATATACTTTTGTGTACAATTGTATAAAATTTATTCTCTTAATTTTAAATATGATTCATACATTTTTTAAAGAAATTTGTAAGTCTTGCATCCTATAAATTCATATCTCTTTATACATAGCTTTATCTAGTGAAGTTCTTAATTTTTCCAAAAAATAACTAAACATCTGCCAAAAAGAAAATGTTTAGGTTTTATTTTTGAAGAATAGTAAAGAAATAAAATCTTCATCAATGTATATATAGGAACTCACACCTGGAGTAGAATCTTGTTTATATGTTTCTCTGAGAATTTCCTGTGATGAATTTTATATAAATGAAGTTTGAATGCAAATGTTTCCTAAGATTGGCAACTGCAATTGTATATGTAATACAGAAAATGTTAAAAATCTCCAAGCTTGGGATCAGAGATTGCATAGATTAAGGTTTTTGAAAATTTTTAGATTATAAAAGAAAAAAAATTACATTTAAGCTAAAACAGAATAGATTTTAAAAAAAAAAGTACACAATTAAACCTTTCCACTGTTTTATTTATAAATAAAAATAATAACTAGAAAAAAAGAAATACACAAGAATTGTTAAGTTTAAAAAGTTTGCATTGTCATTTTATAAAACTATGTTTATTAATTTGATTTTGTAAAGAAAAAAATTGTTTTAGCTTTTATTGGGGCTGTATGAAATTCATAAAATATTCCATTATTATCTTTTTTTTTTCTTCTTAAAGTGTTGCAATCTTAATTTAAGTTGTCAATTTTTATTTGATTTTGATGTTGCATTTTGTTGTGTATAGGCACAATTATATGCTATATATTATGGAATTTACTAGTTCAGGATTCTTAAAACCACTTAAATTGCTCCCAAAAACGTGTTTGGCCTTAGTTTATTAAGTGCTTTTATTAAAGTTGACAGTAAAATTTCCAAATGAACAAATGCTGTTTCTTTAATAAGCTTATTATTCACTGTTTACACCTATAAATATGTGAATTTTAGACATCTTCAGATTTGCTGCTGTAGGATTTTTGACATTTTATTGTATTTATAACTTTTGTTGTCTTTTTACATTTGTATATTAATAGTAGTGATAATTCACTTTCTAAAAAGTTAAAAAAGATAAATCATCTTAATTTCAAAAGATTCATATGTAAAGTGTAGTTATTTTTATGAATTAAAAATTATCACTGATCTTATACACATCAAATCAAGATCTTAATCATATCTGTTTTTTTTTTTTTTTTTTTTTTTTTTTTTTGTATTCTTTTTCTACTGATTTCTGAAAATTATTAAAGGTTTAGAATTTAACTTTAAAAAATGACATTTAAACATTACATTTCAAGTATTGTGTAAGGAATGTGAGTAAATGAGAGGCATATAAACAAAATCTACTATTTAACACAATTTCATGTAGCATTATTAGTGACTGATAACAAAATTCTTAGCCAAATTCTTTGCTCAAATTCTTTAAACTGCATATGAAGCACAAAATTATAGTATTTTACCTTTGATTGTTTTTTATAGAAAAGAATCATATCAAACATTCATTGATTCATAATTTTAAATTATAGTAGAACCCCGATAATCCGGATCGGGTTTTTCGCTTTTTTTTCAAGTTTGAGAAGCGATTGGCTAATTTCTTTAACATTAACTTGTTGCATCGTCGTATTCTGAATAATAAAACAAAAACTTTTTCGCCAATCGCTTCTCAAAGTTGAAAAAAAAATGAAAAAACCGATCCGGATTATCGGGGTTCTACTGTAATTGTTTTACAACCAGTATTTAATATTTATTCTTACAAAGTCATGTTTTTGATCATGTATATATCTTCCATCCTCTTTTAAGATTTGGATATCCAAACTTAAGAGAGATTTATTATTTTTGGCAGAAAAGAAAACATTTTTAAGGGAAGGGAGTACTAGAATAAAGATTATCTAAAATAAAGATCGACCCGGGGAGTGGAATTATATCACTAGATTGAAGTTTAGACTAGCTTGAGAAATATTTGAAGCTTTATGAAACATTTGTAATTCCATATGGAGGAGAATATGTCCAAATATTTTAGGTCTATTACAAATAGGTAGTCACATTTCAGAACTATTTGATCAATTGTTTTTTATTTTTCTCATACTTCCCAAATTATTATCAATTATGAACTTTTTAAACTAAATATTGGTTTAAATTCTAGAGAATATCTTAATCTTTCAGAATCTAACTCAAAAATTGGTTTCGTTTGAATGAATTGCAAGAAAAATGACTCCTGGAAGTGCATGATGTGCATCCTTCAACTTGTTAATCAAATTTCGTAATGAAAAAAAAATGTATAATTAGTCTAAACTTTAATAAATGTTATGTAAAAAATTTCAGAGTTGATATCTTTTTCCTAGTTCAAGAAATAAATTCCTCAAAAATATATATGTTTGTTTATTTTTTAATCAATGATAGTAAATCTCTCTTTAACATACTTTATTAAGGCAATCTACTAAGGTTAAAAGATAGTTATTCAGAAATTGTGGTGTTAAAATTAGATGAATAAAGCTGTGTAACCACCCAGTATATAATGCAATTTGCCATTAAGTTTTGCAAATGTAAGAAAAAATGGTCACCTTTTTAATTCTAAATTATTATTTTTTGCTAATATAGACTTTTTACTAAAGTAAAAAATGCTTCTGCTATATACTGAGAATATTGTACATTATCTTATTTTTGAAAAGATTTCATGCATATCATTCTAAGTTTTATATATTTCTCATGGCTGTTATCAAGGATATTTTTACCATTAGGCATTTGTCAATCAAGGCCATGCAGGACAATTGCCTCGGGCCCCACGGCTTAAGCCCCCCCCCCCCCCCCCAAAGACAGAATTTTTTGTTAAAGGAGTGTCAAATGATAAAAAATGGTCAAAAGTGACCAAATTTTTTTTTTTTTTTTTTTTTTTTTTTTTTAATTTTAAGGGTCTCTCTTTTCCTACCCCTCTGTTCTGTACCTAATGCCTCCTTAAAGCCTCACATTTATCCTCATATTTCCTGTATTTTATAATTTCTTAAAGTTGTCTTTCTTCTGCTGTTATGTATATGGATGTGAATAGTACTTGGTATAAAATTTATATACACATACAATAGTTATAAATTTCAGTTTTAGTCACTTCAGTATTATTTACGACAAATTTTAAGATAGAAGGGGGCCCCCACCGTCTAAGTCGGGCCCTGTTGTCAATTAAGGGTAGCAATCATTTATCAGACTTCTGACCTTCAACTGCTGAGGCAAGAGAGGATAGGGAAAAGTTCATATTTGGTTAAGCATGTGAATATATAAGTATCTTTTGCTGAGGCATGCATAAATTTTTCATTGCTTAGGATGCTAGGTTTTATACAAGCTCTAAGCTACATTTAAAAAGAAAAAATTGTGCTATTTATGGTACTGAAGATGTAATTGTTAGAGAGTAAACAATTGATCCGAAAAAGATTGAGTGATAATTGTAATGCTTAAAATCACTATTGTAACCCATTATGTTTCTAACACTATATTTAATTAGCAATATTAGATTAATATTTTCTGCTGCTGGCTGTTCATGCATAATGAAAAAAATGAGGAAGTGAATGATAATTCTAAGAATACAACAAAATGTTTTTTAAAGTAATCTGTTATTCTTCTGATATGAATATTTGGGTTTGATCTAGTACCAAAAATAATGTAGGAGAAAAGACTGACTACCATTTCATTTGAGGTAGCCAAATAAGTGAATACAAAGGTTATTAAAACCAATTAATGACATTCTATGGAACAAAGGCATATTAAATTTATTAATAAAAATTAATTGTAATTCCCATCTCTTAATTAGCAGAAGCATTATACATATTTATATATAAATATATGTACTTTTTCAACTATTTTATAAGTTTTATGATGTCCTGTTATTAAAATATTTAGGTTTTTTAATATTTTGAATTTTTTTGTAGGTTCCGATAAACTGATATGTTGATAAACTTTAACGTAACATTTTTTATAATGATTAATGTATTGTATTTTTACATATCTTCTTCTTTTAAATTTAGTTAACATCATTACATAACGGGTGGCCACATTATTATTTATGCTACAATTTTTTTTTTATTGTCAATCTTGATTTAATTTTTTTATGCTGACAACACTGACAAGTGACTTTTGACAGGTGTTGTCAACCTTTAAGAGACTCTTAGTGCATAATGTGCACCAGGGATGTTAGAGGACCACTTGATTTGAATGTTTTCAATTGTTTATCCTGGATTCTATTCTCTGTGAAATGTGTAAAAAAAAAAATACCCTCCCCCCCCCCAAAAAAAAAATAAATAAATAAATAAATAAAATAAAATCTTGTGTATTGTTTAGTATTATAATGAATAATTAAAGGAAAACTTAAAAAAAAAATGTATAGATAGCAGGTCTGGAGGAGTACAGTCTGTAAAGCAAAATTCAACAAAATATTTAGGAATTTGTCTTGGAACAGTTATATAGAGTTTTTTCACAATGAATTTCTATTTTGTGGACGAAAGTTGTTTTTATTTATAAATCCATAAAAATTCAGTCCATGTATACCAAAAACAGGTTTAACAATTCACCAGTAAACAATGACAAAACAAAGCTTTGTGTTCTTCTCAATGTAAAATTTAGGCATGTAACCAATAGTTTGGCCACCTATTGTAAGAACTTGTAAAATAAATTTTGATTCAAAGGTATTGTGTGTGTATATATATATATATATATATATATATAATATGCTTCAACATAAAATATGTATCTATGAATATCACAAAAACAACTTTTGAGACAGTTTAATTAAATGATTGGATATGAAAGAAATCCAGATAATATTGTTCCTGTCTTTTACTGTAAAAATGAATGAATAATTCATAAAAATATCTGTATCCACATTTATTTCTTATGATTTGTAAAATTATTTTAGTTGATTAAATTGTTTCAACAAAAAATCTTTTGAACTGTAGTATATTGAAAGAAGATTTTTTTTAAAGGTATAAATTAGATTAAAATGTTCAGATAAACCATTTATTGGATTCATATAATTATAAAAATATTATTTTTTGAACATATATTTAGGTATAATATGCGATTATTTCATAATTATTTTTATATCGTAATAATATTTACTTTATATACTTTATTTTATATTATTATTTAAAGAATAACTGTTGAAAATTTTACAAAATGGTGCCAAAAGTAAGTAAGCTGATATGATTTTAAAAATTACACGTAGCAGGTGTAGTTTGTTAATTATGTTAAATAGTTTAATTAATTTTAACTGTTTCTCCATTTTCTCAATGATATACAAAAAATGCCAAAATATTTCTATATTTTACTTTGCTATAGAAACTATGTTTATGTAATCTTTTTGACTTGTTCTATTACATTAAATACAAATCTTAATTTTATATGAAAATATATTAAGCTGTTGATAGTTGCTGTTGATTGATCTAAGTTATGTCAAAACTTAATCTGAATTCTGTATGGAAATATATGCTTCATCTTATTGATAATTAAGTTGCAGTGAGCTTCAGGGATTCTTTTAATTATTCACCATTGTAGACCATACTTAGTAATGAATGTAAGAATTAAAGTAAAAAGAATTCACACTTTAATCTTTATAAATATATTTGGTATTCCTTAAGGAAATTATTTTTTTTAACTTTTTTTTTTATACATATATAAATATTTCTCTTTTAGTTTGACTAGTATTTATCCTAAGGATGTTTTGGTATATTTCTTTATTTATAGTTTTTTTTATAACTATTTTTGCACTGTTTGTACATTAGTTTCAATTTTGTGAAGTTAATGAACTAATAAATAATCAAATTATTTTCATAATTTTACATAGTAGAATTTTTATATAAATGAAAAATATCGGTAATTAAGTTCTGTGTCAAGTAATTATTAACCAGTGTAATGTTTTCCCCTTAAAGCTGTAACAAAGTATGATAACAAAGTATGATGTCTATGCATGCATTTACAGTTTAAACATTTTTTTTTTTTTTTTTTTTTTTTTTTTTTCCACAGTTTTGAAGCATTTCAGTTATTATTTTTCAGCTGACATGACACAGTGTTTAGAAGATGATTTTATATATATAACCTTACTCAATTTGTGCCTCTGAAAGCCATTTCTGTTCCTAAATATGTGTTTAGTTTTTGCGAAGAATGTGTTTGTCCAATTATTACTGCAAAATCGGTGGTTCTCTTTTGCTGTAATTTATTTTTGTGAGAATTTTTTGTCATTTTTTTTTTTTTTTTTTTTTTTCCAACTTTTTCTTTTTTAAACTCTTAAGCGAATTGAGTAAACACCACCATTTTTTAAATAAGCCACGAGTCTAAATGCAGTGTAATATTTTCCATTTTTTATATAATCTATTTATATTTATTCTTAAATAATTTGCTTATTTAATGCAGTGTATAAATGTAGAATTAAATATTTTTTTTAGTTTGTGGAAGAAATTAAGCAGTCTGATATATGAGTATTATGCTGATATATATGTTCTGAATGATTTGGTATTTATATTTTAAAATAAAAGCAATTCTTCGCAAAATTGAAACTGAATTTAATTTGAGATATTATTTTATGTATGTATATAAGTGTGTAAATGAATTTATACACACCCCATACACATAATAATGTGGATGAGTATTGAAAAAATAAAGTACAAAAGTTTTTTTTTTTTTTTTTTTTTTTTTTGTGAAAAGCTAAATAAAAATGAAATAATCTGATTTATTTTTTAAATCAAATTTTCTATTTGTAATTAGATAACTTATGTTCAATAAATTTATTATTGTAATATGTATAATCCCATTAAATTAACATACTCCATTAAATTTTTTTTTTTTTTTTTTTGAGACAATATCCTATTTGGATACTATTCTTTAATGTACTCCTTGAGTATGGCCATATGATATTACGCTATTGAAACCAAGATGTATTTTGACAGACATAGTTAAAATCTAAATTTTCACCAGATTAATTTTTCTTTACCTAAAATTATATTCTTTGATCTTGATATATATGAAAAAAGTATATTTGATCAAATAAGTGGTATTGTCGAAAATTATTCTGAGCACAAGAAGTTGAAAAAATAAGTAAAAAAATACATTTGTGATAAGAAAATAAAACTGCATTGCACCACTTTCCCATGTATATAAAAAAAAAAAAAAAAAAAAAAAAAAAAAAAAAAAGAGGGGCTTGAGATACTTAGTCAGTACTAAAAAATTGCAAAATACAAATTTATACTTTGGGGGATAGCTGCAAGAGAAATGTCCTTAAACTGTAATTTAGAAAAATACTGATGCAAACAGAAGGAAAAAAATAGTCGCCTTTGGCAGCCCTGGCTGAAGGAATAAGTTACCAATCTCTACAAAATATCCCCCTCCCCCTTCTTGGAAATTGTTTTATAGGTTTTTCCGTATAATTTGCATATATTTTTGTTTCAGTAAATGTTTTCCATAAAGAAAAATATTTAAAGTAAATTATTTTTGAACAAACTTAGTAGTTTGCTTATTTCTATTAAAAAATTACAAAATTGTAATTTGTAAAATTCCATTATCTCTAACTCTTGTATCCAGGCTATGTGGATTAGTGGTGTCTTGCTGTATTTCTTTTTTTTTCTTTTTAAATCCATTCTTTTGCACAGAATTATTTTTAATTAAATTGTAATAATAGAAGCATTTTGTTGCATCATTTTTATTAGCATTGGGTGAAACATTCATACTTCTTGGGTTTAAAACTGATTAACAATGTTATTTTGTAGCATAATTACATTGTCTTTTGAAATTGTTTTCTGTTTGAAAGTAGCTTTAAGTAGTAAATGTATATTTTTTTTTCCTTATGTATATAATGTATTTTTTTCTTCAGTTTAATTTTACTGTGATTTTCTTAATGTTCCATATATTTGTTTTTTAAACATAAATGCATAATTTATATTTTATGTATAATTTTGCATAAATGTTTCATTAAAGTATATTGCTTGTTGTGTAACAATAGTGTTATTTTTATTCATTGAAATTTTATAAAGCGGGTTAACTTTTGATGTATTAATAAATGTAATTTAAATAAAAATATTGTTAATTTATATACTTTTTCAAAATTTCCCTAATAGAGTGCATGCAATGCAGATCTAAATTACAAAAACATGTCAGTAAGTAATGCTGCTGTCATATTGATGGTTGCAACAATCTAAATAATAAATTTGGTTTCATCTTTATTTAAAAAAAAAAAAAAAAAAAAAAAAATTAGCATCACATAATTTAAATTTTTACACCATTGATCCACATGTACTTTTTAATGCAATATCAAGAACTAATGTTATATTAAGAACTAATGCACGGAATTTAATAAAAAATTACATTCAGTTAGTCCTCGATATAAATTGGTGCTGATTAGTTTTGGGTAAAAATCTCTTTACAGGTGGTGCTGCTATGCAGCATTTTTCATGGTTTCTGCAATAGCTTTATCTCAAGAATTAATGCTTGGATTTTGTTCAAACATATCAGATTCAGTTAGTCCATGAAATGAATTGACATTTTCTATATTTTGGTGTTAATCACTCAACAGGTGATAGTGCTGTGCACAATTTCTGCAATAGTTCTATCTAAAGAAATGCATGGATTTTCATCAAACTTCAGATTCAGTTAGTCCTTGACATGAGTTGGTGTTTTTTACATTTTGGTGTAAATCACTTAACAGATGGTGCTGCTATGCAGTTTTTTGCAAGATTTCTACAATAACAAATCTCAAGAATTAATGCACATATTTTCATAAAACTTCAGATTCAGTTATTCCTTGATATGATTTTGTGTTGTCTATATTTTGGTGTAAATCGCCTAACAGGTCACATTGCTATGCTGCATTTTTCACTATTTCTGCCATAGTACTATCTCAAGAACTAATGCACAAGTTTTCAAACATGAAATTCAGTAGTTTCACCAATTTTAATTGAAACGTACTAAATGTGTTAATCTAAAATATGTGGGCATTACAAACTCCCCAAACCAGTTTTTCTCCCGTTAAAATCTTCTTGGAATTTCCCTCTGGATTCTCGCCATTGTCAGCGTTTATTTTCAAGTTCACCAAACTTTTACTTTGAGGCAGAAAATGCCAAGGAAATGATTAAAGCCAAAAGAGACAACCTTCAAAAAACCGGAAAAAAATTGTTTCTGCTTCAACATTCCTTCTGAATAGCAATAGGATTTCCTATTCATTCCAGCTCTGAGCTGGGTTCCCAAAATCTGCAAATCCAAAGCAAATTTTTCTTATAGTCCAAGAGCCAACCGCACAAAACCCTATGTCATTGAGCACAAGAAAAAAAATCCTTTATTTTATAGAAGAGTAGTAATAGAGGAATCTAATGATCCATATCTGCTAGAAGTGAAGTGGTGCATAAGCCAAAAATTGATACCACTAGTGGTTGACTTGTAGGCTTAGCATTATGTTTTCCTGCCCAGTTTTCCATGTTTTCATACTTTTGATTGTAGAACAAATACAATACTAAACCTACGAGCCAGCCATTAGATATCAAATTTTTGCTTATGCACCACTTTACTTCCAGCAGACTTGGATCATTAGATTCCTCTACTACTATTCTTCTATAAAATAAAGGATTTTTCCTTTTTGCTTGATGACATAGGGTTTTGTGTGGTTGGCTCTTGGATTATTAGTGATAAGCATTTTTTGCTGTGTTAAGATTTTTTATGCTAAGCTTTTTTGTGTTAAAATGTATTTTATTATATATAAGGACATTTTTTGCAAAACTTGTTTTATCTAGAAATGTAAATTTTAGGAAGTCAATGAAAAATCTCTAACTGTAGTATTTTAAGATGCAGGTTTACCAATAAAATAGATTGATAGAGAAAATGCAATTTTTAAAATATGGTCAAGATGCGTTTTAAAATTCATGTCACATATGTATATATATTCATGCAAAAAATGAAATATTTTCTTTGTTATTTTAATATAAAAATGAAGTTTTAATCAACATTTTAGTTTAAAAAATATGATTGCAAAATATTTTAGTCTTTAGTATTTCTAATCAATACAAAATTTAAAAAAAAAGTAATTGAAAACATGAGGCATCTAAGTTCTTTATTCAGTTGTGCACATGAAGCATATCATGTTTACAGCTGCCCTTCAATGATATTCCCTACAAATTCTCTAATAGTACATTTTCTGACTAACAAAAAAAGAAAGTTTTATTAGATGAGTTAAAAATCCATGATTCAAAAGGAATCTCATTTAAAAAAAATTTAAACCAGGGATGCCACTTTTCCGCCTTTTGGCGGATTTCCGCTTTTTTTAATTTTTAAGAATTCGCGATTTTCGTTAAGCGATCACGAGATAAAATAACGATTTTCGTCGAACGATCGCGAAATACAACAGCCTTTTTCGTCAAGCGATCGCGAAATATAACATCGATTTTCGTTAAAAGATCGAAAAAAACGGCTATTTTCATCAAACGGTCGCGATATAAAGCAGCAATTTTCATCAATCGGTCGCGATATAAAGCAGCAATTTTCATCAAACGATCGCGAAACGGCGATTTTTGTCTAACGATCGCTAAATAAAATGGCCATTTTCGTCAAACGAACGCAATATAAAACGGTGATTTTCGTCAAACGATCGCGAAACGAAACGGTGATTTTTGTGAAACGTTGATTTTTGTCAAAGGATCGCGATGTGAAACGATGATTTTTGTCAGACGATCATGATGTGAAACGTCTATTTTCGTCAAACGATCGCTAAATAAAGCGGCGATTTTCGTCAAACAATCGCAATGGAAAACGACGATTTTCGTCAAACGATCGCGATATTAAACGGCGATTTTCGTCAAACGATCGCTAAGTAAAACGGCAATTTTCGTCAGACAATCGCAAAGTAAAACGGCAATTTTCGTCAGACAATCGCAATGTAAAACGGCGATTTTCGTCAGACAATCGCAATGTAAAACGACGATTTTCGTCAGACAATCGCAATGTAAAACGACGATTTTCGTCAAACAATCGCGATATTAAACGGCAATTTTCGTCAAACGATCGCGAAACGAAACGGTGATTTTTCTGAAACGATCGCAATGTGAAACGACGATTTTTGTCAAACGATCATGATGTGAAGCGGTGATTTTCGTCAAACGATCGCTAAACAAAACGGCGATTTTCACCAAACGATCATGAAATAAAACAGTTATTTTCGTAAAATTAAAAAAAAAACTGCAAAATTTTGCTATTCACTCGCGGAATAATCATTGAATTTATTGCTGGATTACTTGAATTGGTTTAAAATGACGCGATACATAAAATTCTTCACTGAACCTGTTGCTGGGTTACCTTAATTGATGTAAAATACTGTGAACTAATAAAAAAATTATTTTAACTTACTCTTATAAATTAAAAGTTTACAACAAAAGAAAAGCTGTATTTTTTTATTTAGTTTATTATAAACAATATAATTTTCAAAATTCACACATAAAGTTGTGAAAAATTTCGTAAATTTTACTTTACGCATAGTTTCCTCTTTTTTGCTATTTTCTGAGTGGCATCCCTGTTAAACACATAGTCAAACACGCTTATTTCATTACAGCAACTTTTCGTTAAATTTATGTCTTATAATACGAGCAAAAATTGTGTGTGTGTATATTTTATTTTAAAATTGATCTATTGATTTTGACAAAATTTTATATTTTACTATTTTTAGGCATGAGAAGACCATTGGGCTTGGTCACATGTTCAAGAAAATTTGATTAGTAGGTCATATTGGATCAGGGTCAAACTATTTTTATCTAAAAGAACAGCTGGATCGATTTTAACAAAATTTTGTATCCAACATTTTTTGCAAGAGAAAACTATTAGACAAGATTACATGTTCATAAAATCTTAGTGGATCATTACGAGTCAAATTTTATTTAAAAAATGGCTCTAATGATTTTGACCAAATTTTGTAATCAGCTGTTTTGGATTACAAGACCACTGGGTTACGTCACATGTTAGAGAAAATTCGATTAGTGGATCATGCTAATTTTATCTTGAAAATGGCTCGCATGATTTTGAATTTTATATTCTATCCTTTTCAGACACAAGAAAATCATTGGGCTAAGTTACATATTCAAGAAAATTCAATAAGTGGTCATAATAGGTCAGGGTCATTCTAATCCCCAAAACAGAATACTTTGCAATGTTCTGCAACGAAATTTAACTGATCAAAAATGTTCTGCAGGAATTACGCGAGTTTTTCTCAAGACCAATTGATGATTTTTGCAAATTTTTAAAATAAACAATTTTTTTTCCCCCCGCTTATTAAGCAACGATTTCCAAAGGTGATTCTGAATTTAAAAAAGAAATAAAATAATTCTGAAATTAACTGCACATTTTCTGAAAAATTACAACAGAGGGGATAAAATCAATTCCCGGCACTTTTTTGACAAAACTTGTGGGCTTTATGCAATATTTTGATGAAATCTGCAGTTCTTGCGTGATCTTTTAACGAAATATTCAGTTATTACGTGACCTGTTGACGAAATTTGCGTTTCTTTCACGACTTGTTGAGTAAACTTTCACAATATTTTGACAAAATGTGCGGGTTTTTTTTATAATCTTTTAATAAGTTCTGGGGTTTTTTTTCTTTTTTTTGACAAAATATGTTTTGTTTCTGCGATCCTCTGACAATATTGTCTTTTTTTGCAATCTTCTGACAAAAATTCGCGTTTCTTTCATGACTTGTTGAGGAAACTTTCACAATATTTTGGCAAAATGTGCAGGGTTTTTTTATTTTGCAATCTTTTTAAAAAAATGTGCTTTTTTGTGATCTTTTAATAAGTTCTGGTTTTTTTTTTTTTTTTGGACAAAATATGTTTTGTTACTGCGATCTTCTGACAAAAATTCAATTTTTTTTTTTTTTTTTTTTTTTTTTTTTTTAGTGATCTTCTGATAAAATTGCATTGCCAATTTTTCATTGCACAATTGATGAAATTTATTTTTTTTTAGCGATTATTTGTCAAGGTTCGCAATATATTTTCAGATATATGATCGATTTTTTTTTTCAGAACTGATTGTCCTAATTTTTGGAGAAATTCAAAACCCCTGTGAATTTCTTGATTTTTCTTTCGACTGAATAGTGAATGTTTAAAAATTATTACTTGAAATGTTCAGCAGCGAAGCTCATTGTTCTACGTTGCACTTTTAAGCATATTCTACTTTGGGGATTCTAATTATATATAAACAACAAATCAATCAATTTTTAAAAATGTTATATCAAAACATTGGGCTGAATCGCATGTTAGAGAAAATTTTATTAGTGGGTCATTTTTGGGTCACTGTGAGTCACACTAATTTTAACAAAAAATGGCTCAGAATTTTGTATATATATTTTGGGTATAGGAAAATAATTTTATTAGGTCACTGTGAATCTGGCTCATGCTAAATACATCTAAAATGGCTCAAACAATTTTGATAAGAATTTGTATTGCATCATTTTTGGGCACAAAAAGATCATTGGGCTAGATTGATATATTCGAGAAATTTTGATTAATGGATTCTCTTGGGTCATTGCTGGTCAAGCTAATTTTAATTAAAAAATGGCTCTGATGATTTTCACAAAATTTTGCATTTTATAGTTTTCAGGCTCAAGAAGATCAATGGGTTCAGTTGTATGTTCAAGAATATTCAATTAATGGATCATTTTTTGTCACTATAGGTCTGGATCAAGCTGATTGTATCTAAAAAGGCTCAAATGCTATTGAAAAAAAAAAAAAAAAATTCATATTATATCATTTTCAGGCATGAGAAAATTATCACATATTCGAAAAATTTTGATTAATTGGTAATTTTTGGGCCAATACAATTTAGGCTATTTTAAACAGAGAATTTAAGAATTATCTAAGAATTTTATCTAATTAAGCGATTTTTATTAAATTTTATATTCTATCATTTCTTATTACCAGAAAACCAATGTTCAAATCAAATTTGTTCAATCATGTGATGTAGGTATGCTACATGTTTGAACAAATTTAATTAGTGGGTCATTATGGGTAACTACTGGTCATGGTCACAAAACCGAGAAGTTGGCAATATTTGACAAAATATTTGTGATACTTGGGAAAAAAATTGACTTTCAAAATTATCGATGACAAAGCACATATACTTGTTGCCAAATCGGGTTTCAGAATGTGATGAAATTTTTTAGATATTCTTAATTTCAATCGAGATGCATAATTAAACCAATCAGAGTCAAGCTGAAAATGTGATTTGGATTGATGTCTTTTCATTGTAAATGTGTAAATAATGTTAAATTTATAAACATGTACATACATACACAGAAGAAAAACTATGCATAGCAGTTTATACATCTTTAGTATGATCCTACTTCACAAGTGTGTGCTTGCACTGTGCAATAATAATTTTCTTAGAATTTTTTTACATTTTTTTTTTTTTTAATTTCATTAATTCAATGATTACATTTTTTTATATTGATATCAAATTGAAAAGCAATGCATATAATTATAATTCCTTTCAATTAAAAATTGTATTTACACGCGACTTGAAAACAGAAAGAAAACATTAAAATAATAATTAAATGATCGTGTTTTAAAAACAGTAACTAGAAAAAAATGCATCATGAAGATTGTATTTAAATGTAAATATTAAAAAGAGAAACAAAACTTGAAAATAATAATTGCATTATTATACTTTAACAGAGAAAATTATATGTAAAATTGCTTAAGTAATAACATTTCCAAACTTCAATTTAAAAATATATTAACTTTTCAATAAAAAACTTTATTTTCAGATGAATATTGTAACATCTTGTTAACTCTAGATGTTAAAATAAAATAAGAGAGAGCAAATACCGAGTTGACCATAACTAAACCATTGAATTTATTAGAACACTCGAGACATGAAGTAAGTTGAAGTAGTAATACATAAATTGTTACGTGGCAGTAGAAATGTATGAACTGCTCACGTGACATCTCCCTTTACAATAACAAAAGATAAGTCTAAAAATTATTTTATAAGTTCAAACGTTCTGGAGGACGAACAACTCTTCCGGAGCGGGTAATCACTGTTTTAGATTTGGGCGGAGTAAACGTTGGATGAGGAACTTCAGGAAGAGGGTCAACAGACGCATTGTTACCATTCTCCGATCGAACAAAATTTGAAGGATTAACAGCAACCTGGCGGTCGGGTACAATCACAGCCTTTGTTGGACGTAGGTGGGCACTGTTTCGTCGAAGAGTTTTCCCAGCAGAAGTGGTAACATAATAAGAACGTGGAGTATCAGCAGCATCTGACACAGTAGCAGGAATCCAAGTACGATGATCAGTCTGAAGCATGACAGATTGGCCTTTATTCAGCACTGGAGATTCATTTCTTGAGTTAGTGGTCGAAGCTGCACGTTGCTTTTCTCTACTTAGTTGAAGAGGAACGGTAGATGACATTCGAGGCAAACGTAAAGAGGGATGTATAGGTATTAAACTTCGAGTAGGTCTTCCAAAAAGACGTTGAGCTGGAGAAGGCAAATTTTCACGCGGTGTGTTTCTCCAATTTAAAAGTGCCAATCTGACATCTGTACGATCTATAGCACATCTTCTTAAAATCAATTTGGCTATCTGGACGTAACGTTCCGCTAGACCATTAGATTTAGGATAATGCGGGCTAGATGGGATATGCTGTATTTTCCAATCTTTAGTAAACTTGTGAAATGCATCTGACGAGTATTGTGGTCCATTATCAGATTCCAAAATATCTGGAATTCCATGAGTTGCAAACACATCTTTCAAATATTCTATTACCGAATGTGATGAAGGATGCACTAGTTTTTTGAAATCAAAATATCCTGAGTAACTATCAACAACAAGACAATATTGGTTTCCAGAAAATTCAAACATATCAGTAGCCACTCGTTGCCAAGGGAATTGAGGAACGGGTTTCAGTTTCAATGGCTCTGTATTTGGGGAACGAGCTGTCTGTTGACAAACAGGACATTTTTGTATAAAGAGCTCAATATCACGGGTCATTCCATGCCAAAATATAATTTCTCGAGCACGATGTAAAGACAAATTAATTCCTAAGTGTCCTTGATGGATTAAATTTAAATACTTTGACTTTAATGCAGATGGAACTATTAAGCGTTCTGATTTAAATAACAAATTTTCATAAACTGCTAATTCTTCTCTGAAGTTCCAGTATTTCCGAAGTTGTGGAGGAACTGAGTTAATACTAGATGGCCAACCATCAAGAATTAAGCGTTTTAACTCTTGCAATTCAGAATCTTCATTTACAGCATTCAGTAATTCAGAAAAAGTCAACAACGGAAGAGGAACATCACATACAACTTCAAAAGTTTCTATTTCTTCATCTTCTTCAAGATTAATATTGCAATCACGACTTAAAGCATCTGGAATCGGTATATCTTTACCCTTTTTGTATACTATCTTAGGAGAATACTGAAGAACATCAAAAAGTATTCTCTGAAGACGTGCAGGAGCTGCTTGTAAGGATTTCTTT
This sequence comes from Maratus speculifer, assembly GCA_964019185.1. NCBI lineage: Eukaryota > Metazoa > Arthropoda > Arachnida > Araneae > Salticidae > Maratus > Maratus speculifer. Next base: position 194,223,495 of record OZ025295.1, on the reverse strand, counting down.
GCAATGGCTTCTAGCGGTTTATGGTCAGTTTCAATTGTAACAGGTTTACCATAAATATAATCGTGAAACTTTTTACACCCAAAACGAATAGCAAAGCATTCCTTTTCAATTTGAGGATATCGTCGTTGTGATTCTGTTAATGCTTTAGTCGCATACGCAATTGGTCTACCATTTTGAAGAAGCACAGCACCAACTGCATGTGAACTGGCATCGACTGAGACAACTGTAGGTTTATTAGAACATCAAAATAAGCCAACTTTGGCGTATTTTTAAGAATATTTTTTAATTTAAGGAAAGACTTTTCTTGATCTTCAGACCATTGCCACAGTACATTTTTGTGTAATAATCTACGTAAAGGTTCTGTGATTTCAGAAAAATTTGGTATGAATTTTGATACGTAGTTAATCATTCCAATAAATCTTTGCAATTCAGCTACAGATGTTGGTGTTTTCAATTGTTCAATAGCTTTCACTTTTGATGGATCTATTTCTATTCCATTTGATGTAAAAATGTGGCCTAAAAATTTAATTTTCGTTTTCTCGAATTCACATTTTTCTTTGTTTAGACGTAGTCCAGCATCATAAAGACGTTTAATCACTTTCACAGTTAATCTTCTTAGCTCTTCTTTCGTGTCTGCCCATAATAATACGTCATCCATGGAACATTCTGTATTTTCAAATTCATTTAAGAGCGAATGCATTATTTGCTGAAATATTTCTGGGGCTGATGCAAGCCCAAATGGTATTCTTAAGAAGGAATATCTTCCCCATGGTGTATTAACTGTTAAGTAATCTGATGTTCTTCTAGTCACGGGAATCTGCCAAAATCCTTTTTTAGCATCTAGTATCGTAAAATACTTTGCTGATCCAATGCGAGCTGCTATCTCTTCAACTGTTTTGAGAGGAAAATGACGCCATTTTATAACTTTATTGATATCAGTTGGATCTAAACACAAACGTATTCTATCACCTTTCTTTACAATTACCAGGGGGCTGACAGCAGGAGTAGGATGCGTTACCGGTTTTAAAATTTTCATTTTAACCATAAGATCAATTTCTTTTTTAACAGTATCACGAATTGCATACGGAATTCGTCGAGGTGGATGAATTTTCAAATTTGCGCCTTCTTGAAGTTCAATATCGTATTCAAAATCTTTTAAACAACCTATGCCTTGAAAAACTGCATCTGGTATTTCAGTTCCTATTTCATTAATCTGTACAGATTCAGGAGTACGTTTAACTAAGCCAAGTTTTTCGCATGTAGAACATCCTAATATACAATTAAAATTTCCATTAACTACTAAAAATCTCAGATCAACTGGCACATTTTGAACAATACACTTGATATTGGTTTCGCCAATCACTGGTGTAAACCCATTATTAAAAGACTTTAAGCGTTTTACTTTAGAGTCGTGTATAAAAGCTTTAAGCTTTTTAGCCAAACTTTCTGTTATAACATTCGCTTCAGCGCCGGTATCTAATTTAAATTTCACAGCTATTCCATTTTGAAAAGTTACGGTTGTTAACCAAGCATTATTCTGTGAACGCAAAAGTTCTCCAACATGCAACGTATTGCTAAAATAATGATTAATCTCATCATCACTAGTATTAGAAACTTCTGAAAGTTCCTGTATGACTCGTTTCTTAGATCCGCGTTTCTTTTTAAATTTACATTGGCGCGCAAAATGCCCTTTTAACGAGCAGAGATTGCAAGTAACATTAAAGGCTGGACAATTACGAAATTCATGCATTAAACCACATCGCCAACATATTTTATTTGCTTTATTGAATTTTGGCTTATTTTTATTTTCACGAACCGCTATATCAGATTTAGTATCGGATTTCAGTTTAGATTTCCGAATCATCATAATATCTTTTTCTGTATTATCAATAGCTGTATGCATTTCTTTTAATTGAAAAGTAGCTTGTTCGTTAGCTCTACATATATCAATTGCTTTATTTAAAGTTAAATCTTTTTCAGCCAATAATAATTCACGCACTTTATCAGAATTAATACCACGAACTACTTGGTCGCGTAATAAACTATCTTGCAAATCGCCAAAAGCGCAATCTTTAATTTTTGTACGTAACTTAGTAATGTAAGAATCAAAAGTTTCTTGCTTACCTTGAATGCACGTAAAAAATACATATCGAGTATAGGTTTCATTAACTTGTGGAGAAAAGTACTCGTTAAACTTTTGCTTTATTATTTCTACATTTTGCTGCTCTTGATGCGTCAAATTAAATGTATTAAATATGAGTATTGCAGCAGGTCCTATAGCTGACATAAAAGTAGCAGCTTGTACTTCAGCTGGTTTAGTATTTAACTGCGTAGCAATTGCATAAAATTCAAAAGCTTGTTTCCAAACCTTCCATTTAATAGCCATATTATCTTCTGTAACTTCCAATTCTGGTGGAAGGCGAGCATTGGTAGATTCCCTTTGTTCTCTTTGCATTTTTTTAAACAAAAGTTCAGTAACAACACTATTTAATTTTCAACACTTCTGACACCATGTAACATCTTGTTAACTCTAGATGTTAAAATAAAATAAGAGAGAGCAAATACCGAGTTGACCATAACTAAACCATTGAATTTATTAGAACACTCGAGACATGAAGTAAGTTGAAGTAGTAATACATAAATTGTTACGTGGCAGTAGAAATGTATGAACTGCTTACGTGACAAATATTAGAAATAAAATGTTGAAAATAATGTCATATTATAAACAATACATTAAAAAAAATTGTCTTTTACCATCATTTTAAAATTACAGGAAGCAGCAATATTGTTTATTTAGCCATTTTGTACAAGCAGATTTTCAAATAATTGTTTGATCTTATTTAATCAATAACAAAAGAGAGCCTTTAGTTGTGATGGCAAAAGTTGATTTAATCTTAAAATTCCCAAGTCAAAGAAAAATGAATGAAAACCAGATTACAGAAAATCAATCTTTACCAGTTGTCTAATATAATAAATTTTTTCATAATCTTATTAAAACAGAGCAGAATTTCCAAAACCATGTCTGAGCAGGAAAACAACCTGCAAGCTTAGCTTGCAAGGAGCCCTAAAAATAATCCCGAGGCTAACAAGAAAGACAGGGTACCGCACTGCATTCCACGCATCTTTTTTTTTACAGACCGCTGGAGTCACGTGATGCTCAAATACACCAATGTGGGTGCACGAATAGAGCACTACATCATTCTAGTGGTCTGTAAAAAAAGGTACTTGGAATGCATCGTGATAGCCTGTTTTTCTCGTTAGCCTCAAAATAATCCTTTTAAAAAAGTTTTTTTTTTTTTTTTCTACATTTTTTACAAAACCCCTGAAAAAATAGCAAAAAGAAAATGTACAAAATTCACAAATAAATACAGTATATTAAAAAAATAAATAAAAAAAGTCTCAAAATTTAAAATAAACTTATTTGAAAATATGTTTTCTGATTTATTTTATAACAATTGTAATTCAGCTGTGTAAAAAAAGAAGATGAGTATTATATTCTAAGAATAGCCAATAGCAAAAATAAACTAAAAATTCTTCTTAAAGTCTAAATAAATTGATTTTTCAATATCTTAGTATTAAATTTCAGAGCTATAAGCATACTAGTTAAAAAATTAGGCTGTTCAAAGAAAATGACTTTTATAGATTAATAAAAACTGAATATAATACAATATTGCTTTATTGACAAACATTAAAGAATAATTTACAAGATAATATATAATAAAATTAACTACACATAAAAAAAAAAAAATCAATAAAATACACAATAATTCCGATTATAAAATATGGGACATATTTGAATTTGTTTCGTTTCATTTTCCCCCCATCTTAAAGTACAGTAGAAGATCTTTATAACGCAATTCCATATAACGCAATTCTCCATATAACGCACAACCTTTCAGATGTAAACAATGAATTTTTGCCATGAAGGAGCACCTGAATTTTAAGACTGTAAAAAACTGCTACTGTCTGAAAACTAAATTTAATGCATTAGTACAATTTTACCTCCTTAATTTAGAACTTTTAAAGGAAAAAAATTATTATTACAATAAATGTTTTTGAAAATGAACAATATAATGAATAAATTGGGTCCAGGTGTATCTGGACCATTTTTAAAACGTATATTTAACAAAATGTTGAATGATCGCAATAATAGAAAAATTTATAATCTGGATAAGGAATGCAGTATAAAGGTAATTCTAATGTATTTTGATGTGTTTCAGACATATTTGTCTATATTTATGAGGTAAATTTGATGATGCGTCATATGTGATCCATATAACGCACAACCTTGCGTTTTTAGGTTTGCGTTATATAGATCTTCTACTGTATTTACATCTTACGTTTTTATGGTTTATATTCAATAACTTTATGTTAATTTTTTTTTTTTTTTTTTTTTTTTTTTAACAGTACACTTAAAAATCTGCACACCTTGGGACCAACGACTTTGCAGATTTCTAAACATTGCATATTTTAGTTCATTACTTTGTTTATATTTTAAAACTTTATCAGTATAATTATATCTTTAGAAAATAAGTTATGCATGATAAATGTGAATGAAAATCAACATATCTAATGAAAATGTAAATACTTAGTTAATTGCTTTGATAAATTATATTCACTACTACAAATTATATTTTAAACTTGTTAAAAATTTGATTAATACTAATTTAAGAAATTTTATATTTTAAAATCAAACTTTACAATCTTGGCTTTTATCACAAAATTATATCTGAAATTTTTTTATGGATTTTTGAGAAATATATAATATATATAACCATCATATGGTATTACAATTCAACATCTACAATTAATATAGAACAATATAGGCAACCAAATATCACCAGATATTTGTGATCTTAGATGTTTCATCAAATATTTACAGAAATACTTGATAAATTCTTTTGGAATTTCAGGAAAATAAACATATTTTTGTAGTGAATATTTGGGCAAAAGGGGCAAAAAGGAGACCAAGAAAAAAGTGAACTTTAAAAATGTTTTACGTAATCCTGTAAAATAAAATGCTCAAAACTATTTGTAGCTGAAGCACATGACAATATGTAAGAATAGCATTATATTCATGGCATGACACTAGTTTTAAAAAAAGTTTATTATTGACATAAGAAAAAGTATTGATACCAGAAAATATCTTCAGGGAAGAATTTTACATTCAGACATATTTTGATTATTTCGTTAAAGACTAGGGGATTCCACCCCCTACAGGTTATGTTTGCAAACAACTGAAGACTCTAAAAACATATTAATTTAATTGAGTTTTTAAAAGGTTATGGAAGTTTAAAACTCAAAAATACATGTAACTGTATATAAATTACTTAAAAGGAGTATTGCTCTTTTGTAAAGAACAGTAATTTACAGGAGTACTGTTCCTGTAAATTACTGTTCTCAACTCCAACTGTAGGTTATGGAAGGTTGAATTAAAAAGCTAGAAATGATATCCCTGTAAACAAGCTTCCATTCATTTCCTTTTAAGTGAGGGACTTTAAGAACAAATAGGCTGCTGTTACAAGGGTGGATCCAGCACTCTATTTAGAGGGAGGGGGGGGGGATCATGTCTCCTTTTTTGAGAGGTGTAACAACCCTTAGAAAGCATATTTTATATAGAAGGCTCCCATATAAAAAATGGCTACTTTTTTATACTTTTGGAAAGCCATTTTATTTTTAAAAATTATTCGTAAAAATATAAAATTTATGCATTTTATTCAGATACCAAGAAATTAAAGTATTTTCTATTTTCTTAATTTTAAAAAATCATTCAAGAAATCATGCATGATTAAGATTTTGTTATTATAAAGGAAAAATTGGCTGTTGTGGCCTGAAATTCAGTTTCAAACCCCACATTTTACAAAGATTCTTTGCCTTTTTCAAAAAAGGAAAAATGCTAATCAATTTGTTTTGAATAAATGCACTTCCAAATATTTTGCATCTTACATTATAAAACACTCCATGGATGTGTCAGAAATTACCTACTTTGGATTTAATTAGAGATATAAAAAGGTCAGAAAGTTTCTCTAATGCATGTTTCATTTTTAAAATATCCTTTAGAAATTTTCTTTGTGTAGAGGAACTAATATGAAATGAACAAAATCTTTGCCTGTCAATACTTTTTAATAACACCAAAATAAAATAGTTTTAAATAAGACATTTTAAATCTGATGTAATTTGCCGCATAGTTTCCCTTTCCCTTTTTTATATTCACATGAAAATATTTTTATTATTAGAAATGAAACACCATTGTTTATGCTCTCTCAAAACTGGCAACTGTAGTTAAAAGATAGTCTTGCAATATGAAATAAATGTCTCATCTAAGTACATTTTTTAATTTAAAATACTTGACAATATTATTACTTGGCCATTTTAAATGTAATGTAATCCCCCCACCCTCTAATATTTACTTCTTTTAACAAATATTAATGAATTCCTTATTTTGAAATTTTCTTTCTTTTATAATATTTATGCATAAATACCATTTTTATGACTTTTTTTTTTCAATATTTTCCTACTTTTCTTCCTGTCTGTAATCATGTAATTCTAGTTTGAAAGTTTTTTATTGTTTCTAATTTCAGCAACAATTCAAAATAATTTTGAAAAGAAAAAAAAAATCGTGGAATGCTGAACATTTGAATAAAAAAGTTTTTAAAAATATATAAATGGAAACTGCACACCAGAAGCTTGTAATGTATATCCTTAAAAAAAAAATTATTAAATTCCTATGTATAGTTTTTGTTATTAGGGTGAATTTCACATGAACTGCCAGTTTGATGTCCTGATGTTTAAATCTAAATTTCATATTAATAAATTTATTTTTTGATATTCTAAAATCAGGTAGTAGCACATCTTTTTATGCTTAATTCAATGCATTCATTAGATTTTTTCAGAGTTGTGAAATAGTGATCTTTTTTTTGTACTTTAGTTAGCAAGTAATGGGAATTTACTTGTCCTGAATAAAAAACTCGCAAAATTTCAATCTTTTTTTATACTTCCAAACATTTAAAAATTTTTATATATGGATTAAAAGTAAAATATCCTGTGTTAATTAAACAAATAGATAGTTTATATATTTAAAATTAGTATCTAAGAGTTAAAAATTTAAATGTATTTTGTGTCTGCTTATGCAGAACATGAGTGTTACTTTAGGGAAGTTAATATTATTTGTTTTCAAAATATTTGTATATTGCAGTTGGCAACGGTAGTGAGAAAACAATGTTGTTTCTTCTTTACAGTGCGCTTATTTATAACGCGATAATTTTGTTCTATAGTGTTACTTATCAGAATGTTCATTTCAACATGGTGAGTATTTTTATTTTCTTACAGGAGTGTTACCATTTATTTATTATTATTATTTAACAGGGGTGCCCAGAGAGGGGTTTGGTGACGCAAGATGCGTCATACAATTTAATTTGGGGGGGGGGGGGGATTTTGAGAAAAAGTACATTTTTTTTTGGGGGGGGGGGATTTTTTAATTCTTAATATTTCTTTTCTTTTCTTCTTCTTCTTCTTCTTCTTTTTTTTTTTTTTTTTTTTTTAATGTTAAAAAAAAAAATCTTGATTTTTTTTAATACCACTTTTAAATTTTTTCATCATTTCATTTCTAGAATTGTTCTTGTGTTTTTTTTTCTTTAAATTCTAGATAAGGGCAATAAGAACTCATTCAGCTATGCTCAACTCGCTATCTTTTGTACTTTTAATTTTTTTCAACATTGAATTTTGAGAAATGTTCCTGCATTTTCTTTCTTTAAATTCTAGATAAGGTTCAATATGAATTTATTCCGCTATGCTCAACTCGCTATTTTTTGAATGTGCAGTAGGTTATAAGTAGAATATATTTTACAATTGATATTTTATTTAGGGGGGAGGGTCTCAATGTTAAAATATGAAGATTTTTTTTTTGGGGGGGGGGAATTTGCATCATTGGGTTTGGGGGGGATGGTCACCACTGTTACTTAACGCATAAAAATGTTAAGTTAGGGAATGCTGTATTTTTTGTTCAGGAATCAATAGGCCCAACTAAAATTTCAATAAAACAGTTAGAATTTATTTTAGTGAAGAATTCCTTAATAAATGTCATGAGTGTTACCGTACATGAATGTTACCTTACATGAGTGCTACTTGGAAAAAGTAACACTCATGAGAAAAAAAGTTAAGTAATTCTAAAACTATAAATCATGTGTAAGATTTAATTTATGATTATAATAGATTCATGATTCAGGGATATATTTTGTAATATTATATATATTTATAAATATTTAAAAAATTGTAACAGGATTTTCATGTCTTCACACGTGTTTTGTAAGGGCTATTTAAGATTCAAATTTTAATTCTTAATAAATAATTTTCAAAGGACTATCTATTTTACACAAATCATAGTTTAAACTTTTTAAAATCTTTTTTTATATATATTGTTACAAAAAAGCTGTTTGCTGCAAGATGAGTCTTATCGCTTGTCATGAGTGTTACCACTTTTCAGGAACGTTACTGTAACTAAGAATCAGAATTTTATTAATGCATTTGTTACTTCACATAAATTGTTTTGTCTATTAGAACTTTCTAATTCTTTATTATAACTGCAAAGAAAATAATTAATTTTTAATTAAATTGTTTTTAATCAGAAGTCATACCCTTTATTTAAGAAGCAAAGTAATACTCATGGTATAAACAACTATTAAAATGCTTTAAATTTATGAAATAAATAAATACTAATACATGTTTGATTTATTAATACGTATTTAAGAACCTTAAGCAATTTTTTAATTAATTATTGATACAAAAAATTCAGAATGTTTATAGAGGTCACACTTATGAAAAAAATAGTGACTGGGCAAGACATTTCTTGAAATTTCTGAAATATAAATAAAAAAACTCACAAATAATCTAATGCTTAGAATGTTGTAAACTATAAGCAACTCATACCTGAGTAAATTTTTATATTTAAACCAAATTATTTTTTCAAATTTTGTTTCACCTAATACGGCAATACATTTGAAAACCACCCATTATAAAACTTTTTTAAAGGAGTAATTTTGACCAACTTTAACATTAAAAAGTTCTTTAAATAATTACTTGATTTAAAAACTGTATGCATCATCATATTTATTAAGTATTTCTCCATAATGCTATCAATTTTCATATTTTTCTATGCAATAGTTTTCTTTATACTAATTAAGAAAGAATGCTGGCTACAAAAAATTGGATTTACTGTGGCAGTGACAGCATAAGTTACTTTCTTTTAGAACAGAGAAAAACCTACCTCCATGAATATACATGCTATTTTGACACAAATATTATACATATAATCACAGGTTATAGTTACAGATCATTTTGAGCATTTCATTTTTACAGAATGATGACAAAAAAGGTTTTTGTTGTATTTTTAACTTTCCTCATACTGAACTCCTCATCTTCACTGAAAAATGAGGTCATGCACAGAGGTGCCAACTTATATGGGCCCGAGCCCACCCAATAATTTTGAATCATAGCATACTTAATTTATATTGTATTAGCTATTTATATCATTATTATTTTATTATTTATTTTTCAACTTAAAATAAAATTTATTTTGCCAATGACCATGTGTTTTAATTCTCTGACTGACACCCATACATCCCAAATGACTGAAAGGTTTTGTCCATGTTTAACTTTTTGCTAATTCAATTTGTAGTCATGTTCATGATCACATGACATTACAATAAATATCAGTGTCTTTATAAGGAAAACGCATGAGAATATAATTTAATAAAATTGCAACTTTATTAAAACATGATAGCTTGACTAAAAATTTTCATCTTTTGTCATCTGTCAACTCTTCAAAGAAAACCACCATTTTACAAAAATATTTTTGAGCCAACCAATATTTTTTATAAGTTGGCACCACAGGTCATGCATATTCTTGAAGTTCAAGACAAATTCAACAAGTATTTCTCCAGGTCTTCAATAAGATATTTAAAATCAAACAAGTCAGAATTTCTTTTCTTTTTTCACTCATGAACTGCTCATTTTGGTTAAACTGATTACAAATTAATTAACCATAGGGGAAAAAAATAGAGCTGTATTAGATAGCCAAAAACATAATATACTGAAGATGGAGAATATATATATATATATATATATATATGGGAAATCTCCTCCACTATTAGACCTGCATATTATTTTCTACGCATCGCAACTCTGATGAACAGGTTCTCAGTGAGGCAGACGATTTTGAAGAAACTATTAATTCCTAAGAAGCCAGACGATTTAAGCGGTAGAAAAAAGAACTGAACGGAAGAAAGGAGAATGGAATGTTTTTAGTTTTAAGTTGGTGTAAAAAGAACGTAAGATGAAGACGAGTTCCCGTATAAGATGTAATTGATTAATTAGAGTTATGATTGTTTGCTTTGTAAATAGTCTTATGTAAATACCTTTTTTTGTAAATATTAACGTTTAATATAAGTCATTTAAAAGTTTAAAAACGGTGTCAGAATTTAATTTACCTCCGAGTTTATTTACTTATGTGTTCAAAAGAACTTTTTAAAGAAGAATCTCCATAAATTTTGGTCTCAGTAAGTGAGATACAGACGCACGCCCACAGAGATGGAAATATATTTTTTTTAATATCTTGGAAGCCGATATTTTTTAGAACTGTGATGGAATGTCAAGCCTACAAAGCTATTTCAGAAGAGGTAAAATTTTGCGATGAAAGTGAAATCAAAGTGTGTGAAGCTGAGCATCTGATTATGAAGTGAGTTTATTATTTCATTTTTCTTTTCAATAATGGAAAAATTAGTTGATTTAAAGGAATTAGAGTTTTCTTTGAAAACTGAAAAATCAGCTAGTATTAAGACATTGCACAAATTAATTTTTGTAGAAATCGGTGACAGAAATAATCAACGTAGAATTCGGAATTTTACTGGGTTTACGTTTGAAGTAGATTCCGATGAATATCAAACTAAATTCAAAGAAATTAAAGATAATTTTTCTGTTAACGACTTAATTATTATTTGCAATGTTTTGTGAATAAATAATTCGGGAACTTTTGATGAAATTGCTGCCAGAATAATTTCTAGTTTATGTGATTTTAATATTTTAAAAATTAATATGATAGCCGATGTAGGTACTCTTAGTGATGACGAAAGTGTCGATGAATTTAATGATGATTTACAAGATAAAACTAAAAATATTTCAACTGTTTTTGAGAATAATATGAGAAATGATTCTGGTAGTTCTAATTGTGAAAATAATGAAAACCAGAAAATTCTGATTCCTGATTATGTTATTAAACCAAGCATTTCTATTAATGATATTGAAAGTATGATTACAATGTTTGAAGGTACTCAAGTACAAAATATTAATAAATGGATTGCCGATTTTGAAGATATTGTTTTATTATTTAACGTTAATGATTTGCACAAATTGATTTTGGCTAAACGCCGTATGACAGGCAAAGCAAAATTATTTCTTGAAAGTGAAACAAATATTAATTCGTGGTCTAAATTAAAAGCCCTACTCATATCTGAATTTGGTCAAACGTGCAATTCAGCTGAATTACACGAATTGCTGTCCAAAAGAAAAATTAGACCACATGAATCGTTAGATGAATATTTTTTAAATATGAAACAATTATGCTCAAAAGGCAATATTGAAGATTCTGCCCTTATTCAGTATGTAATAAATGGAATTAATGACCCCATTTCTAAAAAATCTTTTTTGTATGGTTGTCCCAATATTGCTGAATTTAAACAAAAATTAAAGATTTATGAAAAAATAAGATCGGAGTATGAAAATGCAAAATTTCATAAATATGAAGGAGCTAAGCCTAAAATTAAATCCGAAGTTGAAGTTAAGAACAAATTTAAGCCTGTAAAGCCAAATATGCGTTGTTTTAATTGTGGCGGGAATAATCATAAGAGTATTAACTGTGTAAATAAAGATAAAGGGCCGCTTTGTTTTGCTTGTAACGCTTATGGTCATAAATCATTTCAATGTAATAAATCTAAAGATACAAGTGTTAAAAATGCTCAGTCACAAGTAAACATTATTACATCCCAAGATTTAATTCTGAAAGAGATAAAGCTTTATTCTTTGCGTTTAATCTCTTTAATAGATACTGGTAGCCAAAAGAATTTGTTAAAGAAAAGTATTTATGATAATTTGAAGAACTTTGTAGGATTAAAACCTACGAGTATCTCTTTGACCGGTCTAGGAAAAGCCTCAATTAAACCAGAAGGTTGTTTCAATTCAGAAATCGAAGTAGATGGTTCAAAATTTAAAGTTACTATTTTTGTCGTTAAGGACAGTTGCATTAATTTCGATTTAATTATTGGCACTGATGTTATTCATCAAGGTACATTAACTACTTCTGAGAATAAAGTGAAACTGTTTAAAGCTGAAGTTCAGTCTAATGACTTTTTAGTTAATATTGTAAATGTTTTGGATGAGCCTAAAATTGATTTAACTCACATTGCTGACAAAAAATTACGTTCAGAGTTATACTCTTTAATTGAAAATTATGTACCAATTAAAATTAAAACAGTAGATGTTAAAATGAAAATTAATTTAACTGACGAAATCCCAGTTTGTTCTTCTCCGCGAAGATTACCGCCATGCGAGGAAAAAATAGTCGAAAACCAAATTGAGGAGTGGCTAGCTCAGGGAATAATTCGAGAAAGTTCTTCTAATTTTTCTTCGCCGGTTGTTTTAGTCAAGAAAAAAAATAACACAATGAGACTTTGTGTTGATTACAGATGTCTTAACAAAAAGACAGTACGCGAGCATTTCCCCTTGCTAGTTATTGATGATGTAATAGACCAATTACATTCTGCCGAAGTATTTACCACCATAGATTTGAAAAACGGTTTCTTTCATGTAGATGTTGAAGAAGACTCGCGGAAATACACCTCGTTTGTTACTCATGAAGGACAATACGAATTTTTGAAATGTCCATTCGGGTTGACCAATAGCCCTAGTGTTTTTCAAAAGTATATTTATAATGTATTTCGAAACCTATTAAAAGATCACATTGTTGTCATTTATATGGATGATTTAATAATACCTGCTAAAAACGAAGCTGAAGGTCTAGAAAAATTAAAACTTGTACTCGAAACTGCATCGGAATATGGATTAGAATTAAATCTTAAAAAATGCAATTTTTTGAAGCGTGAAATTGATTTCTTGGGGTATAGAATCATAAATGGTAAATTGTATCCCTCTCCACTGAAGACTAAAGCAGTAATAAATTTTCCCGAACCAAAGTGTACCAAAGATGTTCAAAGTTATTTAGGATTGACAGGATACTTTCGAAAATTTATAAGAAATTATTCGGTTATAGCTAAACCGTTAAGTGACCTGCTAAGAAAAGATTCAAAATTTAAATTCGATATAGAAGAACAAAGAGCTTTTAATGAACTCAAACGTATTTTGTCGTCAGAACCAGTACTTTTAATTTACAATCCCAAAAGTGCGACCGAAATCCATTGTGATGCCAGTATTGATGGCTATGGAGCTGTTTTAATGCAACAATCTCCAGTAGATAATCAATTTCATCCAGTTTATTTCGCAAGTAAAAAAACCACCGAAGCTGAGCGGAAGTACACTAGTTACGAATTAGAAGTTTTAGCTGTAATTGAAGCCCTGAAAAAGTTTAGAGTATATGTGCTAGGTATCCCATTTAAAATTGTAACCGATTGTAATGCATTTAAAATGACTATGGATAAAAAAGAAATGAGTACAAAAATAGCTAGATGGGCAATAATGTTATCCGATTTTGATTATGTTATTGAACATAGACAGGGTAGCAGTATGAGACATGTCGATGCATTAAATAGGTATCCTATTTGTATGGTAATCCAAGATAGCTTAACTTTAAAAATTATCCAAGCTCAAGAAACCGATGACCATATTAAAACAATAAAAGAAATCCTAAAGGTGAAATCTTATGATGATTATCTAGTTAAAAATGATGTTCTTTATAAATGTGTTAATGGTAATGATTTATTAGTTGTACCGGAAGACATGCAAATGAATATAATCAAGGTCGCTCACGAAAAAGGTCATTACGCAGTTGCAAGAACAGAGAAAAGTTTAGAAAATGATTTTTACATCCCTAAAGTTAAACAAAAAATTGAGAAATGTATAGCAAATTGTGTTCCCTGTATTTTAGTTAATAGAAAATGTGGTAAACAAGAAGGCTTACTTCACCCAATAGAAAAAGAAGAAGCTCCATTACATACGTACCATGTTGATCACTTAGGTCCATTAGAAAGCACTAATAAAAATTACAAACATATCCTTTTGGTCATTGACGCATTCACAAAATTTGTTTGGTTGTATCCCACAAAATCTACCGATGCTGCCGAAGTAATTTCTAAATTAGAAATCCAAAAATCTATCTTTGGAAATCCAGTTTGAATTATATCAGATAAAGGTCCTGCATTTACCTCTAAAGCTTTTGAAGATTATTGCATCAATGAAAATATTAAACATATCCCGATTACCACTGGATTACCCAGGTCTAACGGCCAAGTTGAGCGTCTAAATTCTGTCATAATATCTGTTCTGTCTAAATTGTCTGTCGATAATCCTAAAAAATGGTATACACATGTAAGCAACGTCCAACAGGTGATAAATTCGACTTTTCAGAGAAGTATAAGCACAACTCCTTTTGAATTGATGTTTGGTACTAAAATGAAACTAAAAAATAACATTGAAATTACTAGTCTTCTGAATGCTGAAATACAATCTGATTTTACAAATAATCGTGAAGATATGAGAAAAAATGCTAAAAAACAGATTTTAAAAGTCCAAGAAGAGAACCGTAAAACTTACAACCTCAGACGAAAGAAAGCTAACAAATTTAAGATTAATGATGTGGTTGCTATAAAACGCACACAACAAGGTCCAGGTTTGAAGTTAAAACCAAAATATTTAGGTCCGTACAAAGTCATAAAAGTAAAAAATAATGACACCTACGATGTAAAGAAACTTGGATTCAACGAAGGACCCATGGTCACCAGTACATGTGCAGAGTACATGAAGCCGTGGACGGACGAAGCTTAAAAAAAAAAAGAATTTCACCGATTGTGACACTATACCAACTATGACAAACCTCTGGACTGACAACTAATAGAATTTTAACTTTATTCTCGAAAAGACGAAAAGACGTAGGGTAAAAGAAGATGAAAAGACGTATGAAAGAAGACGAAAAGACGTAAGATAAAAGAAGAAGGAAGACGTAAGAAAGAAAAGATGAAAAGACGTAAGGTAATAGAAGATGAAAAGACGTATTAAGGAAGAAGACGAAAAGACGTAAAATAAAAGAAGACGAAAAGATGTAAGAAAGAAGAAGACGAAAGGACGTAAGATAAAAGAAGACGAAAAGACGTAAGAAAAAAGAAGACGAAAGGACGTGAAAAGAAAAGAATACGAATTTATTTTGAACGAGATTATTTAAATGTTCATCATGATGACTTCTTTTTTTCAATTTAGACTTTGGATGCTGCTGTGTTTTTTTTTTCTTTATCTTTTCAGATGATCCAGCTGCTGTTTCCAGTCAACAAGAATACATTCGAGGACGAATGTCTCATCAGTATGGCCGAAATATGGGAAATCTCCTCCACTATTAGATCTGCATATTATTTTCTACGCATCGCAACTCTGATGAACAGGCTCTCAGTGAGGCAGACGATTTTGAAGAAACTATTAATTCCTAAGAAGCCAGACGATTTAAGCGGTAGAAAAAAGAACTGAACGGAAGAAAGGAGAATGGAATGTTTTTAGTTTTAAGTTGGTGTAAAAAGAACGTAAGATGAAGACGAGTTCCCGTATAAGATGTAATTGATTAATTAGAGTTATGATTGTTTGCTTTGTAAATAGTCTTATGTAAATATCTTTTTTGTAAATATTAACGTTTAATATAAGTCATTTAAAAGTTTAAAAACGGTGTCAGAATTTAATTTACCTCCGAGTTTATTTACTTATGTGTTCAAAAGAACTTTTTAAAGAAGAATCTCCATATATATATATATGCTTTAAAACAAAACAGCAAATGTGTATTTCATAATGAAAATGCAGGATTTTTTTCATCACAGAAAAAAAGTGTACTCATTGAGATCAGTGAAAATATATCATTGGCCAAGTATGATAATTTTCAAGCAAACACATGCTTTGAAATTTGATAGCACACCAAGATTATAAAAATAGGATTTTTTCCTCCTTCAAGTATATTAACAAGTTATTATTATTATTATTATTTAATAAATCTGTTAAGAATCAAAATTCAAACTTTGACAAACCTAGCACAATAATTTTCTAGAAACTGATGCTACAGTTTGGCACTTTTTGATGCTGAATGATGATGCAAATAAATATACATAAAAATAAAGTTAACAAAAATAATAGAATAAACAATATCTCAATCATTAACAATAATACATAAATAGCAAGTTAGTTGCATGGGAGAAGTAATAAAAAAAGCTAAACAAAAACTAAACATTTCTCTAAATTAGAAAGCAGGCAACATTTTACATAATTTAAGGGAAAATACGGTGAAACTCATTTAAGATATGCCTGTTTAATATTTGATCTCACTTATGATATGAATTATTTGTGCTCCCTTGAAAAAGAATCCTGTGTAAAATTACTGAATAAAATACGAAATATCCTTGGTCCCTTGATTCATATCTTAAATGAGTTTCACTGAATTACTTTTTACCTTAGTCTTTACAAATTTGCACAGAATAAATAAATATAAAACACTTTTCCATTCAAAGTCGACTGCACATAGATCATAGTACATCTACCCAATTTATAACTTTCAATGCATTTAGTTAAAACTACATGCAATAATATATTAATAAAATTAACTTCAAAAAATATTTTTCAGTACTATGGGTGATTTTCTTTTACAAGATATAAAAATATAATTATTAACACAAGATTGCAGGAAATTTTATTCAACTTAAAAAAAATATTTGACACTAGAATTTTATTTACAATTATTTAACATACTCGTTTAAATTATTGTAAGCAGCATATATTTAATTTACTTTATTAAAAACTTCTGGATTTGTATCAACATCTATTAATTTTGTATAAGCCAAAATTATTCAGCACTGCAGTTCTAGTGTCAAATAAATTTTTATTTTAACACAGCAGATTCCCTCAAATCCACACAGCTTGGGACCAGAGATTGTGTGGATTTTAGAATTTTGTGGATTTCTGGTCCATTGCTTTGTTTATATTTTTTAAACAGTAATGTGAGTGTAATTATCAACGCAATTGAAACTATAATAAATGCTTACAGTGTAATAAAATATTAAAGCAAGTAATAAACTAAAGTAATAAAAATTTAGATAATTTTTAAAATGATTAAAATATTAAAAGCAAAGGTCAAGTCAATAATCGATAATGTATGATTAAAATATTCATTATAAAGATGAAATGTATTTTTCCTAAATTATTCAATGAAACTTGCCTCTTAAAGGTACATTATTAATTCACATCAAAATCATAAAATAAGGAAGGTTTATTTTAGGCTTAGTCAGATTATGAACACAAAAATTCAATAATATATAAATTTGGTAAGAAGGTATTGATTACCAGCGATATCAGCAACATCTTGAATTTTTTCAGAAATAAATTTATCCTTCTTTCATGAAAAAACATGAATTCAGTAATATCAACAAAAATTACATATAAAATTAATATAAAACTAAAAAAGTTAAATTTTGTCCCTATATCTGAACTGAATGTTTCATTGTTTACATCCGTAAATTATGTTTGGATTTTAGAGGGAGTCTAATATTTATATTTGAATTTGGACAGAACATTCTGACAGTAAATATTTTTATTTGTACAGTGAAACCTGCAAGAACAAAAGAGCAAGAGACAATAAAAAAAGTTCCATTTTAGGCAATTTTCTATTTTAGCAGGTTTACCTACATAATATTCTTTTCTGCAAGACTACAGAATTTCTTTTATAGACAATTTTCACTGCATATGTATATTGTATAATTTAAAGCAAAAAATATTTTTATTTTCATCTCCCATAATCATGAATTTGAACAGAATACAAATAACAATGAAATGGCAGTTAAGTTTGCAATTAATTTTAAGTATATCTATTATTTTGCTTAATTTCCTACATTATGTTAGGTCTTTCTTTCTTATTTTTGTTTAATATTTTTCATTGATTGCTTAAATTTTCCCCTTAATTTATTTAATATTTTGTTTTGGTTTAAAATGCATCAATTTTGAAGTTGAAATTAAATTTTAAGGTATATGTTTTTTTTCTTTGTCAAACAATGTTTTCTGTTAATTTGTATTTATTGTTTAGATAAATTGTCTTCTGCGTCAATCAACTTGATTCTCTCTTAAACTAATGTAAATTTGTTTTAACTCTATTAAATTATGTACTTTATTAATCACAAGTTTCAAACTGCCATAACAATGAACAAAACTAATTGCACATACACAGTTATTTTAATTACACCTAGGAAATTTTAAATAGTTAAGTGATTCATAACTTTCACCGGACTTAAGCTTTAAAAAAATAACAATAAATGCTAAAATATTAAAAAAAAGTAACTGTATAAATAATTTTTAATGATGTTGCTGACTTGCTTTCACAAGGGATGCAAAAGTACTTCCTTTAGTGTCTTTTAAAACTTTTGGATTCCCAATTTCAGCAATACGGCCAGTATCAAGAACTATTACTTTGTCATAATCCAATATACTTTGAACTCTGTGCTGCAAGAGAAAGGTTTGCAATTTTTATACATACATACACTAAAGAAAAAAAAATTGCAAGGGGGGGGGGGGGAAAGCTTGTTTTCAAGTTGAGCCTTCTCAGACAAAAAGTAACATACATACACACTTTCTTAAACTAGCTTGCATTAGAACTAAAAGATTTTTTTTATCTTTATATATATAAAAGGATAAAAATAAATAAATAAAAATATACTGTTTTTAAAATAAAAATAAAGTAAACCCTTTTTAGCTCACAGGCTATCATAGCCTGAGAGCTTATGTGCCCGTCCGTTCTGTATGTATGTTCGTATGTACGTAACGCGATAACTCATGATAAAAATATCCGATCCACTTGAAATTTTGTATGTAGGTATATCCTGACAAGGCGCTTCCCTGATTAGTTTTTGGAGTTCATTCGATATGTATAAGAGGGGGAACGGGGGGCTCATGCCCCCCGTTAGTTGATATAGATGGGATTTTCATGCAGAATTAAGTTTTCAAAATTTAGATTAGGATCATTCTGATGAGGCGATTCCGTGACTGTTATTAGGTGTTCATTGATTAAGTATAAATAGGGGGAACAGGGGTTCTAATGCCCCCTCCCGTTAGTTGATATAAATGGGATTTTCATGCAGAATTAAGTTTTCAAAATTTAGATTAGGATCATTCTGATGAGGCGATTCCGTGACTGTTATTAGGTGTTCATTGAATAAGTATAAATAGGGGGAACAGGGGGTTCTAATGCCCCCCCCCCCCCCGTTAGTTGATATAAATGGGATTTTCATGCAGAATTAAGTTTTCGTTCAAAATTTAGATTAGGATCATTCTGATGAGGCGATTCAGTGACTGTTATTAGTTGTTCATTGAATAAGTATAAATAGGGGGAACAGGGGTTCTAATCCCCCCCCCCCCGTTAGTTGATATAAATGGGATTTTCATGCAGAATTAAGTTTTCGTTCAAAATTTAGATTAGGATCATTCTGATGAGGCGATTCCGTGACTGTTATTAGGTGTTCATTGAATAAGTATAAATAGGGGGAACAGGGGTTCTAATGCCCCCCCCCCCCCGTTAGTTGATATAAATGGGATTTTCATGCAGAATTAAGTTTTCGTTCAAAATTTAGATTAGGATCATTCTGATGAGGCGATTCCGTGACTGTTATTAGGTGTTCATTGAATAAGTATAAATAGGGGGAACAGGGGCTCTAATGCCCCCCCCCCCCCCCGTTAGTTGATATAAATGGGATTTTCATGCAGAATTAATTTTCGTTCAAAATTTAGATTAGGATCATTCTGATGAGGTGATTCCGTGACTGTTATTAGGTGTTCATTGAATAAGTATAAATAGGGGGAACAGGGGCTCTAATGCCCCCCCCCCCCCCCCCGTTAGTTGATATAAATGGGATTTTCATGCAGAATTAATTTTCGTTCAAAATTTAGATTAGGATCATTCTGATGAGGCGATTCCGTGACTGTTATTAGGTGTTCATTGAATAAGTATAAATAAGGGGAACAGGGGTTCTAATGTCCCCCCCCCTTAATTTATATAAATGGGTTTTTCAAGCAGAATTTTCAGATTTCGTTTAAATCTCTGAATAGTTTTGGAAGTTTAATGGTTAAGTATAAAAGAGGGGGATAACTCTTTTTAAATTATATAAATGCTAAATGGGTTTTTATTAAGAATTATCTAATTTGCTCTGAATTTTGGATATAGATTTTTTATATAATAAAGCATGTCTTTGATAGTATAGGAGGTTCAATGATTAAGTATAAAAAAAGAGAAAAGGGGAGAGCTGTTTCCCCTTCTTAATTTTTTTTTTGGAACGGAATTAACCCTTGAAAATATAAAGCTTTAATGTGCAATTAGTATTTGTAGCCTGTGAGCTCAATGCCTTCAGTTTAACTGGGCAGTATTCTTTTTATTTTAATTCAAAATCAGAAAACCTAACTTATATTCAATAGATTTTTAATGTGGAACTATTTATTTCATCGACAAAAATGCACAAGTATAAAAAAAAGTATTGGAAAGAAAAAAAATTAACAAATATAATACTTACAGCAATAGATATAACAGTGCAATCCTTGTAATACTGAGAAACTGCATTCTGAAGTATATGATCGGTTTCAGGATCTAAAGAAGAAGTTGCTTCATCCATGACAAGAATTTTAGATTTTCGAATTAATGCTCGAGCTAGGCAAAAGAGCTGAAAAAGAAATGTATATACATATATATATATATACAGAGTGTCCCAGAAGTAATGGTACAAACTTTAAGGGGAGGTAGGGGACATTATAAAGATTCAGAATTGTATAGCAACACATGGTTGGAAACGCTTTCCTGTCTCGGTAGGGACAACACAAAACACAAGAAAGACCAGACACAAATAAGAGGAGACAACATGTTTATTATCCTTAATACAACAAAAAACTACGAAAAAAGAACATTAAAGAGTCAACAATCGTTGTCAAAACAGGTGTTCAAAATTATAATCCTGGGCCGTGATGCACGGAGCGCATCTCCAGCACATGAATGATCTAATGATCTAAAAAATACCAAGAATGTCCTTAACATCCTCAACGGCTGTCACGATGCGTGTAACAAGTTCCACAGAACTTCCCAGCATTGTCTCAGTATTTCTGCATAATAAGAATAATAAACATGTTTTCTTTCCCTGGTTGTGTCTTTTCTTTCTTGTGTTTTGTGTCACCCCTACTGCGTCAGGAAAACGTTTCCGACCATGGGTTGCTATGCAATTCTTGTGATGTTCCCTACCTTTCCTTTAAGTTTGTCCCATTACTTCTCAGACACCCTACATATATAGCCATTATACAATACTACTATTCAGCATCTATAATGAATATAGAATAACGCATAAAATAACAAACCAAAATATGACAAGAGGAGTTGACAATATTGGAACACTAACAAATTATTGGAAATGTAGTATTTGGTTCATTATCAAATTTCTAAATTACCCAATTAATCGTATATGCAAAATTTAAGTCAATGAAAAAACTAGACATATATTAGACCAAAAATAATAGAAAGAGAAAAAACTTACATTATACAATTGCCAACACATGGGAGAAAAAAAATAAAATTCAAATTTGCAATCTCATTTCACTAACAGTTAAGAGTGTTACCAGTATATTGTAAGGAGATTAATAACAGAAACCAAATATATATATTTAATTATTAATTTAATTAAAAATAACTATTATTAATAAAATTAAATTAAAATAATATTAAACAAAATGTTATGCAAATTAATGGAAATAATGTAATTTTATTAAAATGATAAGATTAAAAAGAATGACGTCAAACATTAACAAGGAGAATGATTTAATAAAAAAGAGATTGATGGTGCCATCTATGAGCATGTGTATAAATTTTTTTGATAAAAGGTTGTAAATCATTTTAAAAAACATATTATATTCATTGTAAATATAAAATAACAAGATATAATGACAGTTAGATCTTAAATAACAAAAGGAGAATTAATAATGTACTTTAAAACCTTAATAAATAATACATTATCAATAAGATATATATATATATATATATATACATACAGGGTGTCCCTAAACTCATGGTATATACACTAGGGGGTGATAGAACACATCAAGATGAGTAATAGTAAATAGGAAACCAAGGGTCCCAAACATTTTCCAAAGGAGGTAGCCGCCATTAAGGTTTTGGGTCCAAAATTTCAAATACACATAAAAAACAGAAAAAATGGTCGACTGATTTGCGGTTTTCACTAAAATTATTCTTTATGTTGGTATTTTCTTGAAAATAAATTATAAAGATAAATTTTGAAAAATGCTGATAGAGGGCGCTTTAGACTTTGAAGTAATGAAAAACTATTTTTTACCGTGTTTTTTTGCATCTCATTAAATGGTTTCATAAGCTTAGACTTAAACTTAAATTTTGAGCTCAAAATCTGAATAGTTGGGATTTGTTAAGCAGCACAAACTTAACTGTGTTCAGAGGGTTTAAATTTCAAATGATTATAAAAAATGGAAAAATTGGTCGATTGATTTGCGGTTTTCACCAAAACTATTCTTTATGTCGGTATTTTATCGAAAATGAATTTTGAAACATTTAATAAGTTTTGGAAAGCATTTAATTAGATACAAAAAATAACTGTTAAAATTAGTTGTTGGTTACTCTGAAGCTTAAGGCGCCCTCTAATGGAATTTTTTGAAATGTATCTTTAAAATTTATTTTCAAGAAGATACAGACTTAAAGAATAGTTTTATTTTAAACTGCAAACGAATCAACCAATTTTTTTGTTTTTTATAATCATTTGAAATTTTAACCCTCTGAACACAGTTCAGTTTGTGCTACTTAACGACTCCCAACTATTCAGATTTTGAGCTCAAAATTTAAGTTTAAGTCTAAGTTTACGAAAACACTTAATCAGATGCAAAAAATAACGTAAAAAATAGTTGTTCGTTACTCCAAAGTGTAAAGTGCCCTCTATCGGCATTTTTTGAAATTTATCTTTATAATTCATTTTCAATAAAATACTGACATAAATAATAGTTTGAGTGAAAACCACAAATCAATCGACCAATTTTTCCGTTTTTTATAATCATTTGAAATTTAAACCCTCTGAACACAGTTAAGTTTGTGCTACTTAACCACTCCCAACTATTCGGATTTTGAGCTCAAAATTTAAGTCTAATCTTTTGAAACCATTTAATGAGATGCAAAAAATCACGGCAAAAAATAGTTTTTCATTACTTCAAAGTCTAAAGCATCCTCTATCAGCATTTTTCGAAATTTATCTTTATAATTTATTTTCAAGAAAATACCAACGTAAAGCATAGTTTTAGTGAAAACCGCAAATCAATTGACCAATTTTTCTGGGGTTTTTTTTGTGTGTATTTAAAATTTTGGACCCCAAACTTTAATGGCAGCTATCTCCTTTGGAAAACGTTTGGGACCCTTGGTTTCCTATTTACTATTACTCGTCTTGATATGTTCTATCACCCCCTAGCATATATACCATGAGTTTAGGAACACCCTGTATATATATATCTATACTAATAAAATAACAAATCGCTCTGTCTGCGTGTGTGTGTGTGTGTGTGTGTGTGTGTGTGTGTGTGTGTGTGTGTGTGTCTGCGATGGCTAGCAAAATCTATGGGACGTACGAAGCTCAAAATTTTTATGAGAGTAGCCCAATATCTCTCCTGATGCACCTGAGCTTCAGAATTTCGAAATTCTATTTATTAACTGAGTAATTAATTAAATTCCAAAGATCACTCTCATAAAAAATCGCCTTTTTTCTTCTTTTTTTTCTCTTCATTTAGTTATGGTTGGTTGGTTGCATAAAATTTTCGCATAAATAATTTAAAAAGCTGGAACAGACCTTTAAAATTCATAGACTGGCAAACTGTCAGTTTAAATAATGATTTTTTATCACAGCGGTTGCAAACCATGGAGGAAAAAGATAGGTGGTGGTGAAGTAAACCGAAAAAAGAGTTGCAATATTAAACCATTTATCGCTCAAATATTAATGTCCCAAACAAAAGCATGTGGAAGGGATTTTGTATTAATAAGACGAATTGAAAGAATTGAATAACAGCTGAAGCGTATTTTATGAAGAAATAGTAATTTTTTAAAATGGTCTTTTTTCTATTATATTATTTATTTTTAAAAAATGTTTGCTTTTAAAATAATTGAAATTGATAAATTCGAAATAATTTAAATGTCAAAATAAAATTAAATAAAATATTGAAAACATTTGATTTGAACTAAAAATTGTATTACTAAAAGCTTTCTTTTTTTTTCAGAACTTTTTAATACTTTATAACGTAGATGAAAATATGTTTTTAATTTAACAACATATTAATAACTCTATGTCAATATATAAAATATATTTATGAAAACATTCTTTTAAAATCATGCGCGAAAACTTAAATAACAAATATTAGTCTAAAATATAGATTTCAGAGTGCAGACGATTTTAAGACATTAACGAAAGAATGTTAACTTTTCAAGCAAAATCTTAAATGATGCTTCTATATTGATATTTCAAAGTGACGGCTAGGTTACATTTATGTTATATTTAAGTTACGGTAGGGTAATGTTAAGTCGCAGTTAGGTTACAGACAGATTATGGTTATGGTACAAAAGTTTACGGTTAGGAATTTGTCCACAGAGTCAACATTACGCATGCTTTGATTAAAAATATACACTTTTGTTAAATGGCTCTGAAATTATAATACTATATACCAATCTTTTATCATCGCGTATCGATTCATTCACGGTATAGTCGGATTTAAGAATGATATAATTAGTTTGAAATTCAAAATTTTTCACTTGGGATTTCTATGCGAAAAAAATAATTAGTTACGTGATTTAACAGTGATTTTTACGGGTAAATATCAACACTTTAACACGAAACTAACGCAATCGTTGGATACATGTTCCCTCCCGTGTTTCTCATTGCTCATTTTAAGTATTTCTAGAGCTTAATATTAGTTGTTGTTTTTAAAACCGATTTTTCACAAAGTCAGCTACGACGTATTTCAGACAATGCATTTCTGCATGCTTCCAGTTATTGATAAAATCATACAAATTTCAAGTTCGTTTAATATTGTTAATACGGACCCGGGCAACGCCGGGCGGGTCAGCTAGTATATTAATAAAAGAACAAAACGCTCTGTCTGCGTGTGTGTGTGTGTGTCTGCGATGGCTAGCAAAATCTACAGCATGTACGAGGCTTAAAATTTTTTTGAGAGTAGCCCCAAATCTCTCGTGATGCACCTGAGCTTCAGAATTTCGAAATTCTATTTAATAACTGAGTAATTAATTAAATTCCAAAAATCACTCTCATAAAAAATCGCCTTTTTTCTTCTTTTTTTTTCTTCATTTAGTTATGGTTGGTTGGTTGCATAAAATTTCGCATAAATAATTAAAAAAGCTGGAACAGACCTTTAAAATTCATAGACTGGCAAACTGTCAGTTTAAATGATGATTTTTTTATCACAGCGGTTGTAAATCATGGAAAAAAAATAGGTGGTGGTGAAGTAAACCGAAAAAAGGGTTGCAATATTAAACCATTTATCGCTCAAATTTTAATGTCCCAAACAAAAGCATGTGGAAGGGATTTTGTATTAATAAGACAAATTGAAAGAAATGAATTACAGCTGAAGCATATTTTACGAAGAAATAGTAATTTTTTAAAATGGTCTTTTTTTCTATTATATTATTTATTTTAATAAAATGTTTGCTTTTAAAATAATTGAAATTGATAAATTCGAAATAATTAAATGTCAAAATAAAATTAAATAAAATATTGAAAACATTTGATTTGAACTAAAAATTGTATTACTAAAAGTTTTCTTTTTTTTCAGAACTTTTTAATACTTTATCATGTAGATGAAAAATGTTTGTGATTTAACAACATATTAATAATTCTATGTCAATATGTAAAATATATTTATGAAAACATTCTTTTAAAATCATGCGCGAAAACTTAAATAACAAATATTAGTCTAAAATCTAGATTTCAGAATGCAGACGATTTTAAGACATTAACGAAAGAATGTTAACTTTTCAAGCAAAATCTTAAATGATGCTTCTACAGCTCATATTCAAAATATTAGAATAATTATCTTTTTTTTAGAAATTGGAAATATCGTTTGGTAATTTAATGTCTTTTAATGAAAATATGCAAACGATATTTTTTTAAGAACTTATTGTTGATTAAACTTACTTGTTATCTTAAATTTAATATCAATTTTGAAAAGATTAATTGCAAAAAAAATTATTTTGAAAAGTCAAAATATTAGAATATTTATTCAAGTGGTTCAAAATATTAGAATATTTCACATTAATTCTCCTTTAATTATTACCAATTCTTAACTGTTGACATCATTGATTAAATTCAGACTATTTTATTTAAAATCAGTATTTTTTTTTGCAGTTTGTTTCTTTTTCGTCTTAAAATGGGCCGTGTGAGTGATATTCCTGAATCTACTAAACTTCGTATGGTTGATTTGTATCGGCACGGTAAAAATCAATGTTTTATAGCGAATTATTTACATTGTTCGCAATCGAGCGTTAATAAAATACTAACACAATATTCAAAAATTGGAAAATTTCAAAATAATCGCCGAAATGGTGGCCGAAAACCAAAAACATCTGCTAGAGATGACAGGAAACTGAAGCGTATAGTTAAGAAAAACCGTTTTAAAAGTGTGCGATTCTTGCACCGAAAATGGAAAGAAGAAGGAGTTGAAGTTTCTACATCGACAACATTAAGACGTCTCCATAAATTTAAATTTGAATCTCGTGTACCGAAAACAAAACCTCTCATGACTGCAAGACAAAAGCGTATAAGATTGAATTGGTGTAAATCAAGACGTTTATGGAGCAATGAAGATTGGAAAAATATATTATTTTGTGATGAAAGTATGTTTTGTGTTTCATATAGTAATCAAGGTATTCGAGTTTGGAGAATGAAGCAAGAAGCATTTGATAAAGAATGCCTTAAACGTTCCGTAAAATTTGCTGCTAGTGTCATGGTTTGGGGTTGTATGAGTGCAGAAGGACCTGGAAAGTTATGCATCGTCTACGAAAAGGTTAACTCTCTGATATATCAAGAAATTTTAGAATATTACATGATTCCATCATCAGAAGATTTATTTGAAGATGATTTTATCTTTCAACAAGATTTAGCGTCCCCGCTTACCTCGGTGTCAACTAAGAATTGGTTCCGCCAACGCAACATTAAGGTACTTCCTTGGCCACCAAATTCACCAGATCTTAATCCCATCGAAAACTTATGGTGTATAATGAAGAAAAAACTTCAAGAAAATCCTCCTTCAAGTAAAACTGAGTTAGTGGCACGTATAAAGTCTATTTGGGCTAATATTGATAGAAATGTTTGTAAACACCTTGTATATAGTATGCAAGATCGATTGTACGCTGTTATGAAAGCTAAAGGGGATGCTACAAAATATTAACTACCATTTCATATTCATAAGGTAATTTTTTTGCGTAAAATAAAATATTCTAATATTTTGAACCAATCTAAATTTTATTCTAATATTCTGGTGTGTTTAAGGAAGCTGTATACCTAATTTATTGTGCTGTATTTTATATTTTATAAATGTTAAAATCTTATCTAAACATTCCAGATTTAATTTATAAGAAATTTAATTGCATTTACTTAGTATAAAAAATAAATAAATGACAAATAATTTTTTCTTATTACTTTTTCTCAATTATTCTAATATTTTGAATATGAGCTGTATATTGATATTTCAAAGTCATATGATAAAAATAATCACATAATTCTTGCCTATGATTGATATATTTATATCTTTTATGCATTCCGATCGTATATTACAGTCAATAATGGCTCAAAACATTATTTTACGGGTAAATATCAACACTTTAACACGAAACTAACGCAATCGTTGGATACATGTTCCCTCCCGTGTTTCTCATTGCTCATTAAGTCTTTTTAGAGCTTAATATTAGTTGTTGCTTTTGAAACCGATTTTTCACAAAGTCAGCTACGACATATTTCAGGCAATGCATTTCTGCATGCTTCCAGTTAATGATAAAATCATACAAATTTCAAGTTCGTTTAATATTGTTAATACGGACCCGGGCAACGCCGGGCGGGTCAGCTAGTATATATATATATATATATATAAGACCATTAATAGTAAACAATATTAATCATTTGAAATTAAACATTGAATTTAATAACTTATATCACATTGAATATGAAAGGAAAAAAGAATAATATGAATACAAGTGGAATTTGTAGAACCAAAGCAGAATCATCAGGCCCCAAATACTTTGGAACTACAAATGGAGTGTGTGGTTTCATCTTCGTATTTGCCATGAGAAAGCAAAACAATACGAATTTGGGACTACCAACACACATGAAACCAAAATTAATTAAAGAAATACCAAGTAATCTATAGTGGATATGGAGAAAATAAAACAGTGATGAGCTACAAAATACAATGAATCCCAAATGCATGACCTTAACCCCGATACCGCATGTAGTAAATTAAAACTTCAAGTATTCATATATCATATAACAGCAGGCACGGATCGAGGGGGGGGGGGGACAATTTCGACAAAGGATCACTAAAAAACATGAATTTTGACACAAGATCGTTGAAAGCTCGAATTTCGTCAAAAGGTCATGGAAAAAGCTCGAATTTCGTCAAAAGGTCATGGAAAAAGCACGAATTTTGTCAAATTTTTGAAAAAAAAAACGTTAATTTTGTCAAAATATAGCAGAAAAAGAGCAAATTTTTTTTAAAGGTTGGATAAAGGGAAGGCAAAGTATCGTGGAAAAAGCACTAATTTTGACATAGGATTGCTGAAAAAGCATTAATTTTGTCAAAGTATCGCAAAAAAGTGCAAATTTAGTCAAATTATTATGGGAAAAGCACGAATTTCATCATAAAGTCACGGAAAAAATGCGAATTTTGACAGAGGTTAGCATAAAAAACACAAACTTCGACATAGGATCACTGAAAAAGCACAAATTTTGTCAAAGTGTCGTGAAAAAGCACGAATTTTGTCAAATGATCACTGAAGAAGCTCGAATTTTGTCAAATGAGCACTGAAGAAGCTCGAATTTCATCACAGGGTCACGGAAAAAACGCGAATTTTGATAGTGGATCGCGTAAAAAATGCGAACTTCGATATAGGATCGCTGAAAAGGCGCGATTTTTGTCAAAGTGTTGTGCAAAAAGTTTGAATTTCATCAAAAGTTCGAGGAAAGAGCGCTATTTTTTTCAAAGGATTGCAAAAAACTGCTAATTTTGTCAAAGTATAGCGAAAAAGTGTGAATTTCGTCAAAGGGTCGTGGAAAAAACGCAAATTTTGACAGAGGATCGCGTAAAAAACGTGAACTTTGACATAGGATCGCTGAAAAGGCGCGATTTTGTCAAAGTGTCGTATAAAAAGCTCAAATTTCATCAAAAGTTCGCAGAAAGAGCACTACATTTTTCAAAAGGTTGCGAAAAGGGAAGGTAAAGAAACTTGGAAAAAAGTACGAATTTCGACATAGGATTGGTAGAAAAGCGTGAGTTTTGTCAAAGTGTCGTAGAAAAAAGATCAATTTCGTCAAAAGTTCGCGAAAAATTGAGCTACTTTTCTCAAAGGGTTGCAAAAAATGATAACTTTGTCAAAATATCACAGAAAAGAGCCAATTTCATGGAAAAACCCGAATTTTGAGAGTATCGCGAGAAAAAACACAAAATTCGTCAAAAAGCCAAAAAATGCGAATTCCGTCAAAAAGTCGCAAAAAAAAAAAACCACGCGAATTTAGTCAAAAGATTGCGGGAAAAAACGTGTTTCGTCAGAAGATCGCAGAAAAGCATTTCATTTGATCATCTATACTAATAAAATCCGTGCGCCTCTGTCTGTCTGTCTGTCTGCTTGAAGCCGATTACAGTTCGCAACGCGGGCGAGTTGGAAGTCGCGAGAGGTGTCTTTCGATTGGAAATATTCCGGGGAAGTCATTTCGGGCATTTTCGAGACCGTGGGACCAAAATTAAAAAAGTTATGAATTAAAAACCCCTTGGGAATCGGAACGAAAAATGTCTCAAATACCAAACGGTGCTCAAACAGAGCTCCGAGGCAGAACACTGCGCCACCTTGCGGTGAAGAACCTGAACTTTTCCCCTTTGGCTAAAAGAAAAAACAGCCGAAAACTGCTTTTTCTACCAGCGCTAATTGCGGTTTTTTTTGCGCGTTTTTTTCTTAAACCATCATGCAGACAGTTTTTAAAGTAGAAAAAACTGATTACATATTCAGAATTTGCGTAAAAATCTGCTTCTGATGAACTAAAAAATATGGAAAAATGTCTTAAGGGCACGTAGTGCCCACCGTGCAAAACCAAATATTTTTAATGGGACTATGGGCGAGAAGCGACCATAGTTCCGATCCACAATCTTTTTTTTTTTTTTCAAGTGCACGTGTACCACAGTGCGAAATCACATATTTTTAACAGGACCATGGCTCTTTAATTTACTTTTTTTTGTGTTTGAGGATTCGAACACCAAGACTTGCTTATTTAATGAATTTTTTTGCTTATTATATACTGCTTAATACCGAGGTTCGTTTGGAAAAAGTGGCCCAGCTAGCGGGCGTAGCTCGCTAGTTCATTTAATAATAAATGTACAAGGAATGATTTCATGAATAGAAAGTATGACTATGTTGATTCTATGTTTCTTAGTATCGCCCCCCCCCCCCCCCACCAAAACGATCCTCTGGATCCGCCCCTGTATAACAGAAAAACAGAGATAATATAATAATAATAACAAAAAACAACTTATCGTACACATCATAATATTAAATTAATAAATTAATTAAAAGCAGAATAATGTAATAACAGAAAAATTAAACCATACACCATAGTTTACCCTATTATGTATTATTTAAATCAATAACATTTATTTTGACTATGCTAGGCTGAACTCAATATCTTAATTAAGGAAGATTAAAGATAAAAAATAACTTATTAAGAAATGTACCCTATACATTTAGTAGTGATATAGTACAATCATTTATTAAAAGTGAAGTGCAGTTTAATAATGTAAATAATTAACATTATTAATATAATAGATATAACTAAACAATAATCCATACATTGGTGTTATTTAAACTCCATAGAAATTTTGTACCAAATTTACAAATAAATTTCCCACTCTCATTTTTTTTTAATTTATTAAATTAACCTTTGCATATTATCCAGACAACACCGCCTTCCGCCGTATTCTAAAATCTACCCACCCAACCAACCTATTATATACATTTTTTATATATTTTTTACATTTTTAATTTTTTATTCTTATTTTTTATGTTTTAATAATTTTTTTGTACTTTTTTTATGCAAAGTGTGAATTAATAATTAGATCATATACTTACTAATTGTATATTAAAGAATATATGATTTTTTTAGGAAAATCGTTAATTATAGCATCATAAACAAGCTTTTTAATATTTGTATTAATTAAATGAGAAGAACATAAACATTTTATTCTATATAAATGATTAAGGATTATATTACGATATACAGGATTATGAAGACAGGATTTAAAATTAGTAAATGTATTAACTTTAAAATTAAATTCTTTCCGTTTGTCATATATATCAGTTATTAATTTGTTTTCTTTTAATATAATTTTAAGATCTAAAAAGTGAATGGTATTATTAAAAAGCAGGTTTTTTGTGATTTCTAGATTGGATGGATAATCAACGGGTAATTGAGATATACTGGTATTATCAGTATCAATTAAAATTATATCATCTATATATCGATATAAATGTATTTTATTATTAAAATAGTTACGTTTATAATGATACAAGTATAAGTCTGATAATATACTAGATGTATACTTTACCTTGTGGTATACCAACTTTCTGAATATATATAATGCTACCTTGCATGATAAAATTATTATAAAATGAAATTAGTTAAAGTATGAAAATAATCAGTATCAAAGTTCGTTGGTAGATCTAAATCATGTTGATATTTTTTAAAAAGATCATTTATGTAAATCTAAAAAATCGATATTATTAAAAAGATCTGTGAAGTCATAAGTAGTTATATTTTTTATACATTTAAGATTTTTCATAATACTGACCAGTTCATAACTATTCTTTATGCAATATGTATTATCACTGGTTTTAGAAATTTTATATATTTGATTAAGAATTGTTAATAGAAGTTTGTTAGCAGCATTATTATAAGTATTGCAACCAATTGTAACTGTTCTAAATTTAACAGGATTCTTATGAAATTTGGGTATAAGGACTAGATAAAGATATTTAAAGTTAATAGAGTTAATGTCTAATAATTTATAAAAGCCTTTAATTTTACGATTGTTTACAATTATGTTATCATTAGTTTTTTGGAATGTATTATTAGTAGATATACTAGATTTAAGCAGTTGATGATAATAAGATTTACATATAATTGCATAATTATTTGGAGATTTATCAACATAAGTTATGACAAAGTTTTGTTGCAATTTAGTGATTTGCTTGGAAAGATGCTTTGTATTTACATAATCTAGATGTGAAATATTATATTTTAAAGACTTAGTTAATTTATCAATGACTAAAATTTTCCATTGATTGAAATATTCAACAGATTTGTTATAATACATTGCTATTTTATAAATAAATATATCTATATCATAAGTAAATTGTTTTATTATAGAATTAATGTTTGATTTGGATGAAATTCGATACTTAGTGCCATAACCCATTAATTTTCTTAGTGTTAAATCATCTACAATATTAATATTGCCAGTGATAATATGTCCATGATCATTATTAATGTATTTTTGTAGAGAGAGGTGATTGCATTTACATGGTAAAGTACTAGCATCAGAAGTAGATTTTGAGAACGAATTATAGTTAAAAATCTTTCTACCTATAGTTATGGGATACTTAAAAGTTTTTCATAATTGAATATTATTTATAGGAAAATGACAGTTTTTATCATATATATATATATATATATAATTATGGAATTTGCACCTATTATTTCTTATTACTATCTAATCATTAAAACTTTGAAATTTTATCTGAAGAAATTCATGAAACAGAAATTAGTCTTCACATTTAGAGGGGTTTTTTTCCTATGTTATTTTTGTTAAAAATCAAGATTTCAGAGAAAATTTCATAAAGCAGAAGTTTTGCTAAACAGAACTTCCATTCTATATTAAATACAGTAGACTCCCTCAAATCCGCACTGCTTGGGACCAGAGGTTGTGCGGATTTTAGAATTTTGCGGATTTCTGGTCATTGCTTTGTTTACATTTTTTAAACAGTAATTTGAGTGCAATTAACAGTGCAATCAGAACTATAATGAATGCTTACAATATAATAAAATATTAAAATAAGTAATAAACTAAAATAATAAAAATTTAGATAGTTTTTTAAATGATTAAAGTATTAACAGCAAAGGTCAAGTTAATAATCAATAGTGTATGATTAAATATTCATTATAAAGATTAAATGTATTTTTCCAAAATTATTCAACACAACTTGCCTCATAGAAGTGCATTACTAATTCAGATCCAAATCATGAAATAAGGTTTTTTTTTTTTTTTTTTTTTTCAAGTTTAGCCAGGCTTAATAACAATCTTGTAACAATCCAAAAAATCTTGATTAATACATAAATATATTTGGTTAGAAGATTGTAATTACCAGTGATATCAGTAATATCTTGAATTTTTTCCAAAGAAATGTGTTCTTCCTTCATGAAGAAAACATGAATAGAGTATTATTAAGAAAATTACAAATTACAAAATATATGGAATCGATACAAAATTAAAAAAAGCAAATTTTGTCCCAATATCCAAACTGAAAATTTCATTGTTTACATTCATAAAATATGTGCGGATTTTAGAGAGTTGCGGATTTCTGGTTTGCGGATTTGAGGGAGTCTACTGTACTTTCTTTTAATATCAATAATAAAATATCTGTTTCTTACTTGATGCTGTCCAGCACTTAAATTTGAACCTTCATCTGATATCTGAGCATCTGAAACCACAAATATAATTATATTTCTATGAGCATTAAGTTATAAATTAAAATGACAAATGCAATTGAAACAATTTGGAATCTGATATTGCAGTAACACTATTTAAGACAGAATCGCAATTGACCGGGGAAAAATTCTATTTCAGGCAGATTTCTCACTAAACTTGTACATCACATTATATATTTTTATCTGCGGCTCTTCCCACATAGCATATGAATTTTGAAATTCAGAATGCAAATTTTACATACAATTTTTGCCTTTTTTTTCATAATTTATGAAAAATAATAGAGTAACTCCAATCGAAATTCTTCTGCCAAATATATTTTAAAACAGCTAATTTTTCATAATTCAGCTAACCTACTTGTAGAATTTTCCCCATAAAAATGTAAATAAGCAATACAGAACGATATGTTACATATTATAACCTATAACCTTCTCTGAAAAATTATCTAATTAACAGTCAATCTCATCAAAATGCAATGAAATTAAAAGCATCAAAATGAAATTTCCATTTTAACTTTATATATATATACTAGCAGGGTTTGTCCACTACGCTCACCAGTTTCTCAAAGGCCGTGTTCAGCTGTTATGCGCGCTGCACGCACGCGCTCAGGAGCCACGGACATGGAGTGGGTATCTATAGTGGACGGGATGTGCGTTCAGTACTCGCTACTGCGCCACCGGTTACTGTAACTGTTCGCTCAATAACAGATGGAGAACAGATCACGGATGTAATTACTTGTGGTGCCAATTATAAAGATAATCTGTTACAAACGAATGTGAGCTCGCTGGTCAAATGGTTAGAGTGCTGGGCTTGTACCCAGACGATACGGGTTCGAAACCGGCGCGGGCCAAAAGTTGGTTTGTGTCTTTTTTTTTTTTGGTTGCTTTTTATTAATAAATAAGACATTTTTATTAAAGGTAAATTTTATATTAATAATACAGAAGCACATGTATTTCTATTATAATAATAAAATACTTATTTAAATACGAGAAAATGAGATTTTTGCGGAGAAAGTTTCATATTCTAAATTTAGAATATTAAAAGGATAATTAGAACGATATTAATATCGTTCCAAAGTGATTTATATATATATTAAGCAAATGAAAAAAAAAGTTTTCTGTGAAAATATCCATATACGCATAAAATAATTATTAATGTTCTTCTTCTTCTTTTCTTTTTTTTTACATTTTAGAAGTAAGTTTTTATTGATATTAGGATGCAAATATAATGCATGCGTGGATATTTTACGGTGTTAAAATCAAAATGGAAAATATTATAAAAGCAAAATGTAAAAGATATACATTTTTTTAAATTAAGAATATCTGCATACATATATTTTAAAGAGGTGAAATATTTGGAGTTTGCCTACTAGTTTTGTAATGAATAAAGTATGAGTAGAATGTTTATAATTTTTCTATTGAAAGTATAAATAAGTGTTTTGCTTATACTAACATAATTTTGGTTGTCGTTTGTTTCTCATATTTTATGACATATTTTGGCCTGTTATCCACACGGTATTAAAATATATAATCATTAAATAAGAAATATACACAAACTAAAACTTTTTCTGAAAAATTATCTAACTAACAATGCAAATTCCATTGAAATCAA
Organism: Maratus speculifer; assembly: GCA_964019185.1. Taxonomy (NCBI): domain Eukaryota; kingdom Metazoa; phylum Arthropoda; class Arachnida; order Araneae; family Salticidae; genus Maratus; species Maratus speculifer. The sequence continues at coordinate 194,187,591 of OZ025295.1, read as the reverse complement.
TCCAGTATTGTAGATTACAAATCAATCTTGTAATACGTGGATACAGGGCCATCGCTAAGACTTTTTATTGGTGGGGGAGAAAACCTTAACATTGTCAAGTCAAATTTTTATATTCGCCAACTCGTTTTATAATTTTGCCAAGTTAACGCACTTTGAAAATGTAATACAGTTCTTATTTGTAAAAAAATTAATAATATTCCCAATTAGAGTTGTAACTTTTGCAAATTCTAATAAAAATTAGAAAATGTATCGCAGTTTTTATTAAAATTTTAATTAAATTTGACATAAAAGTTTTAAATTTGCAAAGTGTAACAACATTTGTGAATGTTTTGGGAGGGGAGGCTCCCCCTGTCCCCCCCCCCCTTAGCTAGTCCCCCGTGTGGATATCTCAACCTTGGTTTATCAACAGCATTCTATTTAATACGAAAAGTATAAAGCAACTGATAAATGATTTTTAAATAAATAAAAATAAAATTATTAAAAAATTTAAATCACCAATTGTTAAATTGTATCAGTCAACCTACCAACTTTGACAACAAACAACATGCAACCAATAACAGATAAGCACAAAACGCACAATCACGTGATCAAATCGCCCATCAGTTTTATTTGCGTTGCGCGCATCAGCTTTTGAGCAGGGTTGGTTGTCATATTTTAAATGCTGATCGGGCTTAATTACATGAAATAGGTCACGTGATACTTCCTGGAATATTTTAAATTTTATTTGAGAGGTCACAGGTATGTATTTCCGTTAGGAGAATCATGTTTTGAAAGGATAAAGGGATATAGTATTTGTATTTACCAATTCTGAACCATAAAAATATTGCAATAATTGAATAACTTTAAAATTCTGTTCTTCGATAGAACCTACTCCAAGCAGAATCTTCTGAGCGCACACGCACTAAAAAAGTGGCTTTTGAACACGGCCAATGTGAACCTTGAATCAAACAAAATATATTGATGAATTCGACATTATATTTTAAAGCAATGTCAACCTTTACCTAGAATGCCCTACATATCTCATCTAAATTTGTCCCCCCCCCCCTCAAAAAAAAAAAAAAATTAAACAGTTAATTTTTTATAATTAGATTAACCTGTTTATAGAACTTTCCCACATAATTCTATAACTAAGCATCATGAAGTGATATGCAGTATATTAAAACATGCAGTGAAAAATAATCTAACCAAAAGTCCTATTAAAATCCATACAGCAGAACTCAAGTTATGAGCAGTCAGAATGAAAATTCTATTTATATTTTATACCTAATGTAGATTAACAAGCTTCACCCACTACACTGGTTACTCCAAATAAGCCCTGAATGAAACAAAATATATCAGTGAATTTGATGTTTTTAAAACGATATGGACATATCATTTTAGCAACGATAAACTGAAATGTTTCACGTTGCTAAAATGATATGTATGTACTTCTTCCAGTACATTTTCTAATAAGTCAGAAAACATTTGGGCTGTTAAGGACCAGCTGTTTTAGTTGATCATTTACAATGAAATTTTGTAAAGAATGATAGTCTTCTGTAGAAACTACTACTGATACCAAAAGCATCCTTGAAAAAATTATCCATCAGTGCAAGTCCTATTAAAGTTATTTGAATGTTGCACATGCATGAAAGTAGGAAAATTTCTTTATATATAATACATTTTTTATAATATGGAGATTAATTTGCATGTTATTGGTGCTCAAAGTCAAGGTTCAGCAAGTAGATTGTTAAGGTTAATTATGTAGAAAACTTTGTTGAATAGAGACTTCGTTATGAGGAGATTTGAGTGTATATACACATATATTATATGGGTCATTTTCAAAAAACTTGTACATTCTATGTCCCCCAACTTTAAAAATTTTTAATAACTAAAATAAAGTTTTAAAAATAAAATTTAAGCATTTACATTACTTGTCTGACTGTTTAGAGTAAATGTGGGCTAAATATTATCAGAAATTAAAAGTAATATTAGTGTAGTTATGGTTTCAATGTGTCAGCTATAGCTAAAATGCTATGTCCCCTCTTCCCTTTTTACTTATTCAACTGCTATAAAATTATAAATCAATTGTCGAAAGTACTAATTTTTTCAGTTGTGACAATTGTTGTATGTCTTATCTGTAGCATAGACCATATAATATATTTTTTAAAACTTGTTTTTTTATAAAAATGGAACAATTTATTGTTGTCCCCAGATTTTTTCCCCTCTGTTACTTCCACTCTGTTACCATATTTATTGTAATAAATTATTACTACTAAGTGTTCAACACAAGGTTTTGCAGTTCTTCGAACAGTCTATTTTTAGATGAGGCCATCATTTTTTAAATTATTAAGTTATTTTCACTGTGGTGTTGAACTAAAGCATTTACAAGATAAGGATGTTTTTTTCAGTTTCCCCTCTGTTACCAGCTTATTTATGTGAAATTTATTTTCTTTATACTTTTATAAAATTTTAACCATAAGATCAAATGGTGCTTCTTAAATAAATAGGCTTAGTTTTTCTTGTTTTTAATTCACTTTGTGCTGATAAAATTATTTGCAGTTTTTTCCCCCTCTGTTACCATGCTTAGGGTAACAGAGTGGAACAGAGTAAGAAACTACTAAAAAAACAAGTTTATTTAAACATTGTTCTTGAAGGCTGCACATTCTCGTTTCATGTTCTTAGAACAGAATTAAAAATATGTATTTTTCTTTTGAAATATAAAATAGTAGTTTTTGTGGTGAGCTAGTTGCCATAAACATTAGGCTTTAATTTTCTCAAACAAAATGCTTCTTTAATTATAGTCATTTATATTTATGAATCAATACTACTTATTTATGAAAAAATAATGCAGCGTGAAATACCACTATTTTCGAATATTAATTTTTGTGAAAGCCTTTAATTCTTGCTTGGTCAGTTTCAAATTTTAGGATATTTTATAACACATGATAAAAATGTATTAAAGAAGAAAATATCATTATTTAAGTAGGAAAGAATTTATAAAAAAGATACACCGCGTCAAATACTACTATTTTCAAATAGCAATTTCTGTAAAAATCGTTATTTCTTGGGTTAAAAAGTCATCCAATCGGCACGCGAATTTGTTAAAATTTGAAAATCTAAGGCGTGCTGTTAGAAATTGAAACACAGATTATAACATATGATAAAAATTTATAAAAACAATGCCACATGAAATATCAGTTTTTTCGAATAGTAGTTTTTTGCAAATGTCTTAAATTCTGCCTTGATCTGTTTGAAACATTGAAACTTCATGATAGCTTATAACACATAATAAAAAGTTATATTAAAAAATTGCCTGGTCTAATCCCACTATTTTTTAATAGTATTTTTTGCAAAAATCTTAAATTCTTGCTTTAAAGCACCACTACCTCGACAAATATATGTTTTTTTTTTTTTTTTTTTTTTTTTTTTTTTTTTTTTTTAACTAAGCAGTGCGTTTGTCATAGCACATGATATAAATTTACAAAAGAGAATGCCCCGCCAAATACCACTATTTTCCAATAGTAATTTTTGTAAAAATCTTTAAATTCTTGCTGGATATGTTTGAAACATTAAGATCGGATACACTACATGATATAAACTTATAAAAAAAAATATGTCACATCAAATATCGCCCCACTATCAATCAGCATTCCCTTCGGTTACTTTTTTTCCACTCTGTTACTGTCAATTTAAGCTGGTTTATTTCACTAAAAATTTTATCAATCATAATTTTGAATAACTAATTGTGTAACTTTAACTAATATTTTATTTATGTAATTTTTTTTAATAATTTAACTGAAAAAATGTGAATGGACATTTAATTAAAACTTATGATTTTTCCAAAAAAGTAACAGAGAGGAAATCTTTTGTATTTTACAAAAATAAAAATAATCATAACAAAACAACAGTTAGAATTTTCTGAAAGTAGCAATCATGTAATTAAAGGAAATGTGATATTTACTGTTTTAGGTGTTTTATTTTTTTAAATAAAAATTTTTGACTGTTGGTAACAGAGGGGAAAATTTTACTGTTGCAAGTTCATACTTTATTTTTTATTTGACGTTCCAAATCAAAAAGTGAACTGCTGTTTTCAGTTTTATATATAAGAAATGTTTTAGTATCGTCTAATATTTTTATAAGTTGCATTTAAAAAAAAATTTTCATTTGTGAAAAATTTCCCAAATGTACAAGTTTTTTGAAAATGATCCATATACGAGCAGAACTACTCAGCTTCGCTCGTGTCAATTATAATGAACCTTCCAGGCAAAATAAATTAAAATGAAATAATATGTCTATTAGAATAACTGAAATTAATTTATTCCTGCCCACAAATCATTAAAAAGACAATCAGAACACACAACATTATTGCCTTCCAACCATAACAAAAATCCTTGAGCTTTAATGTCAGAATGCATGTTTTCTTTGGCAGGTGTAGCAGAAAAATGTATAATTTTTCTTACAATATGATTAAAAATCATCAAATGGTACATCAGTTTAGTTAAAGTTTTTACATATACATATGAAAAATATTCATTTTCTGTTTCAAATGACATCTATTTAAAAAATGCAACAACAAAATCAGACACCTGGAATTTTATTGTCAAATAAAAACATAATATATGTGTTATTGTATATATTTTTAAAGCTATTGTGTCATTCAATAACTATATATACACACACACACACACACATATATATATATACCAATATCTATATCCAATTCATAATTTTAAGGTTGGCAACACAAAATAAATGGTTGAATTAGAAAGTTAAAAAAAGAGAGATTTCTATGATGTTAAATTATGGAAGGTAGTAGAAAAAAGCGGTAAATAGTGGTTTGATGATTTTTTAAAGTTAATAGCGACCGTTTCTATGTTATAAAACATATATATAGCAAGTTTCATGCAAATCGGCTAAAAGTTGAATATTTGTATAAGAAACACAGAGAATAGCTTTTATAGGCATACCTATACATATATATGGAAGAATAAATTTTTTTTTGCAATTTATCTTAATTATTTCCAAATTCTTATATCTAACTTTTCTCCTGTCTTTTAATAATATCTTGACATATTTATTATATTTTAATCCCATACTTTTAATCTAGGCATTCTTTATTTCCTTATTCTAAAAAACCTTGATCTGTTAAAAGCAACACTTTCCCTAAAAATCCATTATTTATTTTTCTTTCATTTGTTTTTTAATACCTTTTATTTACATTTTTCAAATATCATTCCATAATCTCATAATTCCATGCAAATGATTTGCCAGCCAGATTTAGTAACATATTCCTCCAATCCCCTTTCAGAACTTATTTTTTTCTTTTATCTGTTTTAAATTTCATATTAGTTGGTGGCCTGCCATCCCAAGAGTTTGTTGGCTACACTGATTGTTGTTGTCAGATCTTGTGATCAGCTTTTATATAATTAAATTTGCACTGATTTGGAAGGCAGAATTCTACTTTGTTTTAACTGTTAATCAAAATCTTGTCATATGATAAAGAAATATTCTATAATAAGGTGCAATTCTAATTTTTTAATACCATCTTTCTGTTTAGCTATAGCAGCATATAGCACAGGTACTAAGCTCAAACCGGAGTATTTATGGAATTGTTTCCTTTTAATGTGAATCGCAAAAAAAATTGTTTATAATAAATTTATTTCATCTCTGCTTGACTTAATGGGAAATTTCCCAAGGAATTCATTATTTGTATTATTGCTATTTGCTTTCATGAGTACGAATTAAAAATTCTAAGATTGAGTTGCTGGCCAAAAACGTTATATCATTCATTGGCCATCACATATTGCTTTGATACAGAGAAGTATTTCATCTGAAAGCTTACACAATAATAATAAAATTTTATAAACATGTACAGCTTGATCATAAATATTTGTAAATATATATAAAATGAAATAAACTGATTTAGTAATTCTTTTATATTATAATTCTGACATTTTATAAGCAAATGGGAAAATTTAATAGGATAATTGTTTTATACAGGAAAAATAATTCCATTATCTTATTTTGAAAGGTTACTTCTAAACTCACTATTTTACAACTTTTTTTTTTTCCTGTTACCTTGATAAATGTAATAGCGTTGATAGAAAACATTTTCTAAATATATGTTTATAGTGGCTTTTAGGGATTAACAATCGACTATAATTAAAAGCACATGACATTTATAATTTAAAAAGTATTAAAGACTGTGCTTTTTGGGGGATGAAGTGGGGTAAGCTCAACTTACACTTTTAGGCATGTAGAAATGAAAATTATTTTATAATTATATTTAAAGCTTTTATTTAGAGCTGCAATAATCCATTTGCAACTTGTGAAAAAGAATGGCTTATGGAGAAAGGTTTACATCACAATGCTAATCTAAGTGTGATAAAATAAAAGCTATCTATGAAAATTAGTTGAAATTAAAAAAATAATTTAAGAGAAATTTTGGAATAGGGAATTTACCAACACACATACAAACAATAGCTTATCGCTTATGCACAAAGATTTCAAGAGCATGGATCTTTATTATCTAAAATACTCACTCACTACATCACACATTTGAGAAGTTATTACTTTACAATATCATTGAAAATGTCAAGCAATTAAACCTACACAAAGTTTACAAAACATATTTACCAAAGAAAATATTAAATCTATCAAATAGTTAAAGAATTAAAGATCTTATATAAATCCTCATCTAAATGTCATTCATAATTTGTATTTACAAAATTAAAAATTACCCAAACCACCAGGTAATATAGAAATTATAGGCTTTAATTGTGCTACTTCAAGCGCTTTCCACAATTCTTCATCTGAGCACTGGTTTCCAGGATCCAAATTTTCCCTATAAAATTTTTTTTTAAGTATATTAATAATATCTGAAAAACATAAAATGTAAATATTAATACAAAAAACATGTAAAACTATTCTAAATTAAGCTTTATCCCAAAAGGGAAAAAAAAGGTGCTATCGTTTCAGAGAATAATAAAAATATTTTCTTAAAATGCAATTTAGGATATTTTAATACTATTTTTGCTAATAGAGCAAATTGACAACAGGGTAGTAAAAACAATATTCATGATAATAAGCACAGTAACAATTAGCCAGACTACACTTGTCCAGATAATTGTTTTGGGGATCCAGTTTCCCCCAACAGTGCATAAATTAAGGGTTTAAAAAGTAAAATTTACATGAAAATAAAAAGCAAAATATTTTACTCTAGATTATATAAAAATAATGAATAAAGAAAAAACAATGTGAATAAAGATTTGACAATATAAATTAAATAAAATTTATTCATGAGTGTCCTGACAAATGTTTTGTGAGAAGCCGCCATTTTGTCATTCACAGAGGAATGGATCAGTTTTATTTACTTTGATGGAATGAAATATTGCATAAATCAGCTAAATTTCAATTAAAAATGCCGAAAAAAAAATTCTTCAGAATCTTTATAAAAGAGTCAATTTTAGGCAAAAGTTCTTTGCAAAAACTAATTAAAAAAAAAAAAAAAAAAAAAAAAAAAAAAAGAGGTCAATTTGTTTTAAAAACTTGTGGTCAACTCCATATCTGTTTTTGGTGGCTACATGATATGAATTATCATAATATATATATGCTGAAATATTTTTTTGCTTTTGAATGCAGCATTATTAAATATCGCACATGACACCACTTCTAATAACCACAGGATTATGAATATTACACAATCCCATACAGTGAAAGCATATATTAAGAATTTTTAGAATTAATTTGATCATCAATTTCTTGCTTTTTATTTAGTGAAAATTCTAACTACACATTTATTACAAATTATTGTATTAAAGAGAAAATTCCAATAAACACAATGCCTTTCACTTTCTTGTATAACCAAAGGTTTTTGTCATAATTTAAAACAAGGATAAATAAAAAAATATATTAATTTTAATTTTATTATTATTATTATTATTAAGAAAAAAAAGGAACACTAAAGGATCACTTGTTTTGACAGATTTATCACAAGCATTTATAAAACTGATTAGAGATTTGGCTAAAAAGATGGGATAGTGCTACTATTATCCTAATTCATAAAATGGGAAATATCTTAAATTGCCAAAATTTTAGAGACACAGGCTTATTAAATGTTAGATATGTTGGTAAAGATAATTGCAATTCGATTGCAACCATCTGCTGATATGGTAATAGGCAATTATCAGCAGTGTTGCAATTGTAAAAAAAGCAGAGGGTATATGCTAGAATCCTTCACATTCATGCCTCAAGTCCTTTATTTGAGAAACAGAGGGTACACTGAGCTTCTTAAAAAATGCAGAATGCATATGGAATATACCTCTGTATACTCTTCACTACACCCTTGATTATCAGTGTAATTTTAGAAAAAGATGATCAACAGGGAATCAAATTTTTATTTTTAATATGAGGAACATATTCAGGTGTTATTTGTGTGTGTGTGTCTGTTTTAATACATATTGTAGATCAATGGAATAGTAATATTCATTGCTGTCCTATCATCCATGACTATCTTATAGATGACTGATGACTTTCTCCAACATGGTTTCCAACTTTCAGTGGGTGTGCTGTTGTAAAAAGTACAACATTCGCTTTCTTTTTCTTTAAAACAAAATTCATGCCTGCTTTAATATGTCATAAGAAAATAAATCTAAGTGTATTGCGAAATACTTTCATAAATTGTGAGCAGAGAAAACTTATATGATATTTGTATGTTAAATTATTTGTAAAATTAAAACAAAACAGCAATAACTGAGTGTTTTCTTCCTGTTGTACAATTTACAACAGGTGCCTGCTCATGTGATGCAAATTTGTGCGCCCGGCGAAAGGTTAATGAGAAATTGCAGACCCAGGTATTGGCTAGAGTAGCTTAGTGGTTAGAGCCACAGACTGGAATGCTGTGGTCTCTGTTCGATTCTTGGCTCTGGCTATTTTTTCACTCCAATTGGGTATATTTGTTATATGTATGTCTATATAATATTTGTATGTACCTTTGTAATTTGAATGCAAGCATTATTAGTGTGTGTATGTGTTTCAATATACAGTGGACTCTCTCTACCTGAACACTCTCTAATGTGAACACCTCGGTATTATGAACACATTTTGACGGTCCCGGCGAAACTGCATTGACTTAACAAAAGATGAACTCTCTGTATTCTGAACACCCCGGTATTATGAAAACTTTGTTTGGTCTCCATTTCTACTCCATCTCTCTGTAAACTGAACATATGTTTGCAATCAGAATTTAAATTTCCCCATCATGGATATTCAGAGAAACTATTACAAAAGAATAAAAAGGTTCAACAAATTTTATTAAAAAATAAGCAGACAAAATCACTGCTAGATTTTTCAAGTTGCAATTCGTTTTAACAGTTCAGATAAAATCTTCAGTTAAAAGTTTGGAGCACTTGTTGTCACATTATTGTGAGCTGCCTGCTGTAAGAGAAGTCATTTTATGATTTTTGCTATTAGAAAGTCTAAACATGTAGGCTCAGATTACGGTGACTTGCTATCTTAAATCTTATACTCAAGTGCAGGATTGGCGTTTCTATGATCATACATAACTTATTAATATGATGTCTCAGCTTAAGTCCTCTCATTTTGGCACAAATCTTCTTGCTTTCAGCCAATCAAAGCCCATAGTTAGATTTGTTATATTTGAGCATGTATCTGTTCGTGTTTAATCTTACGACTGCTTTCAAGCTCTCGTGGCACTGTAATAACGTTTACACTTTGTTTACTTCGTAAGTCTACGTTTATATAAGTGAGGCACTGTAATCCCAGCCAGAATTTTTGATTAGTTGGAAATAATTACAATAAGTTAAAAGAATCCACTGCTATCTTGCTTATTTCAAGTAATAGTTTTATATGAATTATTATTAATTGCAGCTTAAGCACTATATTTTAAAGATTAATTTTGGAATTAGACTGATTTCTTTGATTGATCAACTCCTGAGAAAAGAACAATTAAAGAAACTATTATCCAATAATTTCGTTAAAGTTGCAGCAATCATTTTAGTTCTTGTAGCAAGACCTTATTTGACCAACTCCTTGTCTTGGTCACCCTACATTGTAGTAGTAATAATGAATTTCCAATCTCCCTCTATAATGAACACTCTCATAATCTGAACATTTTTGGCCGGTCCCGTGAGTGTTCAGAATAGAGAGAGTTCACTGTATATTGTAAATTGATGGAATAGTAAATCTATTCATTGTTGTCCCATCATCCATGGCTATCTTACAGATGGCTGGACTTTCCAAAACATGGTTTATTAGTGTGAGAAACTGCAGACACCAGTATCAACTGGAGTAGCTTAGTGGTTAGAGCAACAGCCTGGAATGCTGTGGTTTTGAGTTCAATTCCAGGCTTTGGCTAATTTTTCACTCCAGTTAAATTTAATGTATTTATTGTATGTAAGTCTGTATAATATTTGCATGTACCTTTATAATTTGAATGAAGGTGTTATTTGTATGTGTATGAGCGTTTTAATGATTTAGGATATTTGACCTTTAACTTGTGGGAAATTTTGATACCAGTGCTTCGTGCTTACGAACTTAGTAACCAAATATTACTTGTAAAAGAATCTTTGTATTATAAAACAACAATTAAAAGCTTTAATACAGAAAGCATTTGATTTAAAAGTTTAATTGTACCATTTTCTTAGAAAAAAAAAATTTAACTGTACTAAATGTAAAGCAAAATTTCTAACATACAAAATAGTTAAATAGTTGCTTTGTTAAAAAAAAAAAAAAAAAAAAAAAAAAAAAACGAAAAGGAAAATAAATTTTAAGAGTAGAACAATGCATTAAAAAAAAAAAAAAAAGAAAAAGAAAAAAAAATAACAAACAAGCATTATAAATAAGATTTAGGATCTTATTTTGAAGCATAAAGCAAAATTTTACCTTATAGTTCCAGAAAAAATGACAGCTTCTTGGGGTATAATAGATAATCTTGATCTTAATGTATCAAGAGGAACATGCCCAGTATCTATCCCATCAATTTCAATTTTGCCTTCAACAATGTTCACCATGCGGAATAAAGCCATGATTAAAGATGACTTCCCACTTCCAGTCCTACCACAAATACCAACCTGGGGAAAAAAAAAAGAGATAATACAAAAAACGTGATTTGTTTATTGAAAAAATTATAAAAAAAAAAAAAAAAAAAAAAAAAAAAAAAAAAAAGCAGGAATTTTGCTTTTTTTTAAATTTAGCATCACCATTAATGAAAAAAAAGAAAAATATATATTATTATTATTGGTAGGTGATGGTGAAACCCATCAAGTTTCAACAAAAGAAAAACTTTAAAAAGGAACTGTTTCATAAATTTGTAATAAGCCTACAAAATTTGTTATAATAAAAAGTAAATTTTATATTGGTTAGTCTAACTTTCAAACAAATTTTATTTTAATCTAAAGGTCACTGCTTTTATATAAAGACACTCATTTTTATAAAACTTTGCGCTAAATCAGTGTGCGACTTTAATTGTGTTATTTTCAAAAGTGAAGCTGTAAAGAATTCAAAGCCATTGAAATGAAAATTATGCATTTCTACAAACCTTATTTCAGTTTTAGGATTTAAAATACATGCTTTTATTTTATATTAAATGATGTCATTTCAATCCCACATTTATGATTCAGTCTTTAACAACATCTAAAATAAAGTATACATAATATGTCACTATCATGGAATAATATACAAATCCAGCAAAAAGCGATGTCATAAACTCAAAGGCTTTTTAATGATTTATATGTTTTTATTTGTCTGTAATATTAATATGGATACTTAAAATTAAAAATAATTTATAATAGGTCTATGTTTTAACAGGAAGCATTAATTTATATTTTTTCCAAAATAACACATTTATTTATTTTTCAGCTAGAAAATGGCAATAAAAAGATATACTAATCTATTATTTTCCTTTATACAGAAATTGAGTATGTCAGTTACCATCATCACAAAAAAGGTGTAAAAAAAAAAAAAAAAAAAAAAAAAAAGAGATGCAGTTGGTTGGATTATGTAACAGATGTGTATGTATAGAGATGACACTTTAATTGTTGCCCAAAAGAAATAGCATATAGAGGGCTAAAAAGAAAAAAAAAACATTCCGCTTTTGTAAATGAATACGAAAGAACATTATTTCATAAACATTATTTTAAAAGTGTGATTTAACTTAAAATTTTAATAATAAAGTTTCAATTTCAGAAACAGTCTTTAGTTTTTATAATTGTTCCACTCTCCTATACTTTCTTTTGCATACTGATCTTAGCAATTGGGTTGGTCATTGAAAAACAAGCAATCTGTCACAACCAAGGATATTAATACTATAGTTACAAGTATTAACCTCTAAATGTATTAAAAACTATCCGCAATTATATTTTTAAAAGATGGATAAGCAACTTTTAAAATTAATACAAATAAAAAATTTTTAAAGTACATTTTTTATGAAAGTAATTTGGAATAAACTAAAAGACAGTTTAAATTAAATTATTTACAAATCAAAATGGCAAAGTAAACAAGTTACACATGCATACTTTTAAATAAAATTTACTTTAAACTTAACTCTGCAATCTGCAATATTCACATTTTATATATAAAATACAAATTTTCTGAAGAATATAATGTCATTTATGCATGCAATAAAAATACAGTGGAGCATCGTTTATACGATGCCGAAGGGACTATCGAAAAACGTCGTATAAACAATAACGACGTATAATCGATTTTCACTTCCAAAACTAGAATTAATTATGTTTTCACTTAATGTTAATGTTTAACGTGATGATTTGCATGAAATTGTAAATTAAACAAACCAAAATAAACAAATAACCAAAAAAATGGGGGGGGGGGGGGATTAATAAGCAATTTAAATATGCGTACCTTTATTTATGTTTCAACGAAAGGTTCCTCATTTGCAGTACATCATTTCCTTTCTATTTAAAGTTAAAGATCAAAAACCCCGGGTGGCCAACTAAAACTTGCCAATACTGATAACAGTAAGAAGGATAATCTATTTGCAACTTAAAACATGTCGGGAAAGCTGACCATTCCCGAAAAAAGAATGATCCCTCCCAGTGTAATCTGTTACACGTAAGCTGATTTTTCAGACTAATCGAACACCAGCCCACATTTTTATAATATGGAGTGCATTTAAACACACTCTTTGGTGTCATTCATAGCTGCCAACTTCCGTTCGTTCGTAAAATACACAAGAAAAATAAACAAAAATAAACCTATACAAAATCGAAAAATCGACGTATAAACGATTTTGGACTTCGTATAAAAGATATATTTTTACATTACAATGAATAGGAATGAATCGGGATCACATTAAAATGTCGTATAAATGTAAATGTTGTATAAGTGATCATCGTATAAACTATGCTTTACTGTATATCAAATATTAAAAATTAATGGATTATTTATTCTTGCTAACTTTCTTTTAAAAATGCTAAGGAAACAAAACGGAAAGAAAGAAGGTCATTTTTTATGTAACAGTTATACATTAAAAAAAATGTTGAAATTTATTAAAACCTACATGATTAAATATAATAAACTGCATATCATAGACAAAGTTTAAAAAACATTCAGTTAACATTTTACATGGACACAAAACTTTAAAAGTTCTGTCATTTTTCAGTTTTATAAAACTTTTTTCCTCTATCAAAAATTTTTCTCAAGACTCTTGATGGTTTCATAAAGAAAGAAGATGATAATAAATTTAAACATTAAATAAATGTTTTAATGATTAAATAAATTGTTTAAACATTTAATGAATCGGTTAAATGATTATTCATTAAAGAGTTTAAAAATGATTCCTGTTCTAAAACAAACAAACAAATAAAAAGACTCTACTGAACTGAAGAACATATACCCTTATGCCATTGACCAAATGATAAGTACTAAGAAAGACTGAAATAACTAATGTGGCTATTAAAAAATATGACTTAAACCATTACGGGTATGAAAGTAAGTGGTTTCACAGTAAATCTAAAATTCTTTATATTGAATCTGTATGCTTGAGACAACTTTGAATATGAATAGCAACTGACTGAAGCCATTGAGAGACAGTTAAGACTATCAATAAAAACATCTTGTCATTGCACAATATTAATTAGAATGTTTTTTCTTCTATCTTTACTTATTCAAAAATACAATATGTCAAATACATCAAAACTTACACACATTTTAATTAAAAAACAAAACAAAATATTATTGAAATCACTAACAAATTAATTTTTTTATGAGTTTTAATATTTGTTAATTTTTACTGCTCCTATTACATATAGCAATTGTGCAAATTAAAAAGAAAAAAAAAAGAACTTGACTGTGAAAATAAAAAACACAACAAATGAAATGCACAAAATTCCCATTTCTATGATATACTAAAATTATTCCAATATTTAGAGTCAAACCATTTCCTGTAGAATTATTCCTGATTATTTATTTAATTCATTTATTTCTTATTTATTATGAATGGCGATAAATGTTTGTTAAATTTTCATAACTTTGACATATATTGTAAAATGAAATAAGCATTTATAAGCATGCTGAAGATATCTGGTAATTATAAGAAATATCAGCTATACACCTATTATTTTACAGCATCATGTTTTGATATCACGTACATTAAAGTCCAACTATGCAGGGAATAAAGAATCTTACATTTCCTATTGTAAAAAATATTACTCATCTTTTTTTGCATGCAATCAGATAATAAATGAAATAAAGAACTTTAGACTTGAGATTTGTGTATAGAATAATGAAGTTCAAAGAACTAATTGTGTTGCATTTCTATTGAAAAAGCCTATGCGGATATAAAGACTATATCTTTGTTTATAAATAAATGAAATTAATAATTTTACTTAAGCCTTTTTATTGCCAGAATCATAAAAGATAAAAATACAGTTAAATTTACGCTCTTTCATTTTTGAAGAACTTTTAGAAATAACCATTCCATTTTCAAGATCATTTATTGGCAAAATTACCAGTTATAATTTATACATGTAATTTTAAAATGTTTTGTTGGGGAAGCAGTGTGGAAAAATTACAATTTAAAATCTTATTGCACATCATAAAGTGAAAAAAAAAGTTGCATTAAAATAGTACCTTTTCACCAGGCTTGATTGTAATAGTGACATTTTTTAAGATAGGATCATTGTTCGAATCATATTTCATTGTAACATTCTGAAAAATTATTCCACCATTTTCAGGCCACTGCTTTGGTAAATCAAAACCTAAAGAGAGAAAAAAGATAAAAATGTTAAATTACAATACTGAAAAAGATGCAAATAATAATGATATGATTCTTGGGCATTCTTTTGTAACAGAAAATTTCTAAAATAAATTGGTAAAAATATAAGAAAATTTGATTAAAATAGTGACATATTTTTAGTTATATCACATAATTAAATTGTAGGTTTTGTTAAATGATTTTTACATCATCAGAATATGTTCTTACAACATATATTATTAGCAAAATAAAGAACTCACATTTGTTATTTGTGTTTAAATAATTGAAATGCAATAACAATAAATTTAATAAAAAGCAGTTGTATTTTTTGTAATGTTTTCTTAAATTAAGTTTGCATTGTGAGTAAGTTCATCTAGTCTTAAAATCCTGGATTGTTTAGCGATTGCTGTAACAACATCAATAAGGTCCAAATTCATATTTTGAATTACTGCCAAGCAATTTTAAAGACAAACAAGTCACAAGTCTAAATTTTGCTTTACAGAATTATTAATTTTAAGTACACTTTTTAGAAAAATTAAAGGACTGAACTTATACTGATATATTAAGGTGTGAATAGACAATGTGACAAGAGCATAAATAAAATTATAAGTGCTAAAAAGGCAGACAGCCGTTTCAAAGCTTTTAAATATCTGTCATCAATGCAATAATTAAAAATACTAAAAGCAATTGCATGAAAACTAAAAAAGGGAGTAAGCAATGTAGCCCAGAATCAAGGATAAAATAATACATCAAAAGTAGATGAGGATTCTACTTTTTGTCAGCATATAAAGAATGAAAAAAAAAAAAAAAAAAAAAAAAAAAAATGCTTGTTGGACACAAATAAAAATATTACTTTCCAACCAGGAAGTGAGGTATGCCTCTTGATATTTTAGATTGGATACATAA
Organism: Maratus speculifer; assembly: GCA_964019185.1. Taxonomy (NCBI): domain Eukaryota; kingdom Metazoa; phylum Arthropoda; class Arachnida; order Araneae; family Salticidae; genus Maratus; species Maratus speculifer. Next base: position 194,171,474 of record OZ025295.1, on the reverse strand, counting down.
AATATCTCAGATGGCTGTTTTTGAAGCAATACCCTTCCAGAATTGAATGCCTATTCATATCGAAAAACTTACCCCGGATATTTCAGTGAATATCACTATGTCTGTGACCTGAAAAAAATGTAAAGTAAACATAAGCTCTTAAACTAAAAACAGCTGAAACAGTCAATAAGTAAAAACAAAGCTTTATAGCCAATATGAGTGAGTGGTACTTCTTGTATCTAGCAGAAGCAAGTTCTGCTAAATCGAGAGCTAGATCTAGCTTCAAGAGCTTGTGGAACTCTCTCTCAGAGAGTTCAATGACCTGAGATATCTTAAGTAATTCAGTGCAAACAGAATATAATGGTATTGAAGTTTAATAAGATTTAGATAAAGAAAAAATTAATAAATGAATGGTTTAAAACAATAAGAATCAATTTTACACCTATATAAAGGGTAGTACTTTATTGTCCCGTCGACCAGTTTCACCAAATTAGAGCAATTGTCTACCTATTCACCAAATAAAAATATGTAATGTAATTTTTATCTCAAATAATGAAAGAACAAGTAAAATAGTAAAACATTAATAAAAATAAAAAGTCTAATTAAAAGTCACTTGATGATGTAACAGACATATATATTGTGGTAATTGTTAAGTGAATGTAACATTTAAGATTATTCATTAAAAGTACATAATCTCATAGTTTGGCAATAGTTTTTCGGCCAATGGGATAATCAAGTAGTACTATATAAAATTTCAGAACAAATTTATATTTAAAATATTAGCTAATTACTTTCACAGTTTTTAGAAGTTTGTTCTTCAATAGGTAATTTTGAATAGTTTCGTAAACGTTCTACGGCACTCATATACATTTCTGTACTGGCTAAATTTCGTACAACCCAATTCAAATATATAGGAACCTAAAATAAAACAAAAGGAAAACCTTTAGTTTTAGAAAAAATATGTAATGGGTATCATTTCATATTTTATATAATTAATGAAATCTAAAAATGAATAGGTTTCATTAAATTAAAATTTATGTGTACTAACTAGAAGAGTATATGTCATAGCCATTCCAACAAAAGCTTCAGAAACATTCCCATAAATGCAAGCTAACATGGATGATATTGTTGCAACATACAAAATTACACCACCAAGATAATCCTGAAAGAAATAAATTTATAGAAATGAAGAATTTTAAGATTTATTTATTTTTTATTTATTTATTTTTATAAAAAAGAAATATACATTGAAAATATTTACAATGTAATATCTATTCCAGAAACATTGACATTTTACTGGACATTTTAAATGTTATACCAATATTTTAATATACCACATAAATACTGCTGGAAATCAACTATACATTTCCAAAAAATAACTTATTTAACAAAGTTTAAATACAAAGAAAAAAAAAGTGTTTTACAAAAAAAAAAAAAAAAAAAAAAAAAAAAAATAATAATAATAATAAATATTTTATTTAATTAAAAGTTAAAACTCAAGATGTGAACCAAAAAACTGTTTAAACCAAAAAACTGTTTAAAAGCAGAAAGTAAAGTCACTTATAACAAAGTAGTGTATGTGTTTTCTGAGAAAACTTCATACATAGAAGAATTATATTACGTAATGAAATAAATGCAAATTGGTGAAAGTGAAAAATGCATTATTATTTTTTTTTATGTTTAATAATTGGGCCATAGTATAACACTGATAGATCATTTTGCAAGTACCATCTTCCTATACTTAGTTAATATACATTTTACACTCTTTTTTTTTAAATTTCATCTACTTCTTCATGGAATCTAAATCAGTTTTCAAAATACAGAATTATAAAATATCATAAATATTATAAATGTGAAAGTGTGTCCGAAAAGTTAGAATGAAATTGGCTTCAAAACGGATGGATTAATGTCTTTGAATCTTTGCATATAGATCAGTTGAAGCTCGGAAATGAACATAGGCTAATTTTTAATTGATTTATTCAAATATTTTTCTTAATAATTCAAAATTTCATTCTTTTTCATACTGAAAAAATAGCCATTTTTTAGAAAAAAAAAATTAATTTCCTTTCCCGTTGCCAAGAAAATTAAAATCGGGAATAATAATTTTTCAGTGGCAATATTTTCTATTGAGCTACTTCCATACGAAAAATGAAAATAAAAAGAATTTAAAAGAAAATAAATATGACGTCATAAGTGAAATAAAAATAAAGTGAAATAATAATAAATAATATACGAATTTTTCTGTCAAAAATGGTGACATAATTAGAAATTTAAAAAAAAGGAAAAGAATTTTATTTTTAACAAAATATTTCACTTTGAAAAATATGATGTCATAGTTGAAGTAACACAGATATTTTATAGAAGTCATTAAAAATACTAGAGACATGTATATATTGTTGCTAGATAAATAATGACGTCATATTTAAAATGAATGCAAAATATTTTTTACTTATACTAATTAATAATTTATAAGTTACATACAAATGAAAACTTTTATTCAAAACTCATAATTATCAATGGAAGAAATTTTTTGTGGGGAAAAGGCGGAAAATAAAACTACTAATTAATATATTTTTGACTTTTTTTTAACACTTTCCAAAAAAGTTGAAAAGTTATTATGCTTTCGGTTTGTCTGGCCGCTTTCTAACTTTCGTAAATTTCATGGCAATTCGAGTAGCCATGAAATTTTTGGACTTTAAATCTTTTCAATTGAATTTTAACGATGTTACACCCTGTGAAACATATTTAAATTTATATGCATCTACAAAGTGCACTAAAATATACATTTTGTAAAGTATGCAGTGAAAAGGATACTTATTATTCCTTTACAGGGTCACACAGAAGAATACAATTTCATAAGAATGAAGGCAGGAACAGTTTGCGCCACATTTGAATTATGGTAAATGATTTCATGTATAATCAAATTGATATATGTTGCTGAGGCTTAATGGGTCATTCCATGCCTAATCAACCAGTGACTCAACCTGACCCTTTCCGATGTCAATGAAACTGCTAGGGATCATTCTCTATGATGATATAAATTAGAGCATATTTTTATTTTTTGTTTAATCAATTTAAATTTTTATACAATTAATTATTTAAATTTTGAAAAATCATTTTTAAACTTGCATAAATATTTTCAATTTTGAATTTCTCAAGTTCTATCAAACATAGAAAATTTTATGACCACTCATTTCAAAGAGGAGTTTATAAGGTTTAATTTGATATGCAAGTCGACTATGCATAATTAAAATAAATAAAATTTAAAAATTTTAAATTTGAAAATTTTTTATATAGTCATTTTTAAAAATTTTGAAAAAATTGTATGTTTGTTGTAATATTATAAGCTTTAAATTCTGAAATTTTTAGAGTGGGATCTCAATGGGATCAGGAGTTATTAAATAAAAGCTAAAAATTACCATACAAATCATAAATAAATAACAAAATAGACAGAATTAAATTGCTATTTTAATGGTAATTTTTGCTTTTATTTAATAACTCTTGATCCCATTGAGATCCCACTCTAAAAATTTCAGAATTTAAAGCTTATAATATTACAACAAACATACAATTTTTTCAAAATTTTTAAAAATGACTATCTAAAAAATTTTGAAATTTAAAATTTTTAAATTTTATTTATTTTAATTATACATAGTCGACTTGCATATCAAATTAAACATTATAAACTCCTCTTTGAAATGAGTGGTCATAAAATTTTCTATGACAGAACTTGAGAAATTCAAAATTGAAAATATTTATGCAAGTCAAAAAATGATGATTTTTCAGAATTTAAATAATTAATTGTATAAAAGTTTAAAGCGATAAACACAAAATAAAAATATGCTCTTATTTATATCATCATAGAGGATGATCCTAGTTTCATTGAAATCGGAAATAATCAGGTTGAATATTGAATTTTTTTGGTTGATTTGACATGGAATGACCCTAATGTGAGTTATTTTGTGCATAATACGAAGGGCATTGCATTTACAGGGACACACAAAAGATTTTAAATAGTATACAGGGTGTCCCTAAACTCATGGTACATATGCTAAGGGGTGATAGAACACATCAAGACGAGTAATAGTAAATTGGAAAACCAAGGGTCCTAAATGTTTTCCAAAGGAGATATCTGCCATTAAAGTTTGGGGCCCAAAATTTCAAATAAACATAAAAAATGGAAAAATTGGTTGATTGATTTGTGGTTTTCACTAAAACTATTCTTTATGACGGTATTTTCTTGAAAATAAATTATAAAGATAAATTTTGAAAAATGTCGATAGAGAACGCTTTAAACTTTGAATTAACGAACAACTATTTTTTGCATCTCATTAAATGGTTTTATAGGCTTAGATTTAAACTTAAATTTTGAGCTCAAAATCTGAATAGTGGGGAGTGGTTAAGTAGCACAAACTGAACTGTGTTCAGAGGGTTTAAATTTCAAACGATTATAAAAAACAGAAAAATTGAACTACTTTTAACCGTTATTTTTTTTAATCTCATTAAATGCTTTCAAATGCTTAGATTTAAATTTTGAGATCAAATTCTGAATCGTTGCGAGTGTTTAAGTAGCACAAAAGTGAACTGTGTTCGAGGGGGAGGGGGTTAAATTTCAACTCCTAAACACACTTCAGTCTGCGCTTCTTAACCCCTCCCAATGATTCAGAATTTGAGTTCAAAATTTAAGTTTAAATCTAAGATTTTGAAAAAATTTAATAAGTTTTGGAAAGCATTTAATTAGATACAAAAAATAATGGTTAAAATTAGTTGTTGGTTACTCTGAAGTTTAAGGTACCCTTTAACAGATTTTTTTGAAATTTATCTTTAAAATTTATTTTCAAGAAGATACTGACATAAAGAATAGTTTTATTTTAAACCGCAAACGAATGGACCAATTTTTCCGTTTTTATAATCATTTGAAATTTGAACCCTCTGAACACAGTTCAGTTTGTGCTTATTAATGACTCCCCAACTATTCAGATTTTGAGCTCAAAATTTAAGTTTAAATCTAAGTTTATGAAAACATTTAATCAGATGCAAAAAATAACATAAAAAATAGTTGTTCGTTACTGCAAAGTCTAAAGCGCCCTCTATCGGCATTTTTTGACATTTATCTTTATAATTCATTTTCAATAAAATACAGACATAAAGAATAGTTTTAGTGAAAACCGCAAATCAATCGACCAATTTTTCTGTTTTTTATAATCATTTCAAATTTAAACCCTCTGAACAAAGTTAAGTTTCTGCTACTTAACCACTCCTTACTATTCAGATTTTGAGCTCAAAATTTAAGTTTAAGTCTAAGCTTATGAAACCATTTAATGAGATGCAAAAAATCACGGCAAAAAATAGTTTTTCATTACTTCAAAGTCTAAAGCGCCCTCTATCAATCATTTTTCGAAATTTATCTTTATAATTTATTTTCAAGAAAATATCAACATAAAGAATAGTTTTAGTGAAAATCGCAAATCAATCGACCAATTTTTCCGTTTTTTATGTGTATTTGAAAATTTGGACCCCAAACTTTAATGGCCGCTATCTCCTTTGGAAAACGTTTGGGACCCTTGGTTTCCTATTTACTATTACTCGTCTAATGTGTTCTATCACCCCCTAGCGTATATACCATGAGTTTAGGGACACCCTGTATATTCTATCAGGAGCACTGTAAATGATGGATGATGACTGTTGCATGAATGAAATGCATTTTCAATTATGATATGTTTTTAAGTTTCTGTAAATGAATGCATATTAAATGGTATGTATAAATGCTGATATTTACACAATTTAGATATACAGGGTTACAAGATCTTGGAAAGGTTACTGAATATGAGCGTAATTTATTTAAAGGTGGTTTTTAAATAAAATATGCATTTTTATTTTGAACTTCATTCAGTAAACTAAGATATATTGTAGTATAGATAAGATGATATACAGGGTCACGCAAAGAACTGGATACATGGTTGTCTTCAGATAATAATTTCTGAAAATGTAATTTAAGTAGTAATAAGAAATATTTTTGTTTGAACTAAAGTTTAGAAAAATACTTTCGTATATTAAAGGTACTAGGTAAACTACAGGGCTGAACAAAATTATACAAGAATGTTTCTATTTATTAGTATAAGTCGCTGAAAGGAAAATTTAAACCAGCAAAAAATCGGTAAAAAAGGGGATCATCAGACGATTTTTACTATAAATCACGATAAAAAGTTAATTACACATGCTTTTAACCAAAGAATTTTTTTGTCTGATTGATTAATTAATTCTTCTTTAAATGTTATGTGAACGAAGTCACGGGTTACAGCTAGTTATAAATAACCCACCCCATGCACACATATATGAAATAAATAAATAAGATGAAAAAAAATTACATCTTTATTAAGGAATATAAAATAAAAAATTTCTTTCCAATATTAGGCAGCTCTTATTACAAAAAGTAAGAAGCTACTTATTGCAGCCGTCTGGAAGAAAGCACTTTTGGAACATTTTGGCATATTTTCATAGATCATGATGTCCAAACACCAAAACCACCCTCCAGCCAAATACTGACATACATACATATATATATATATATATATATACAGTCGCGCTAACTTATATGGGCCCATGGGGCGTGAGCCCATCCAATAACTTGACCTCTCCGCATACCAAATTTTCATCAGTTTATTTCATACTTATTTTTTTTTTAAATTGCTGAAATAAAATTTGATTTTATTGAAGTTCTCAAAATAGTTTGTTTGAAAAATATTAAAAGGACATCACTTAGGCTTACAAGAGCACTAAAAACCCCTTCAATGGATGCAAAAATAATTTTTTCTGAAAAATAAATTTCCTGCAAATTTCGCCAACTGTTGTAAAGCCTTGATGAATTGATGAAGGCGACTAAGATGACATTTAGTTTTTTGGATTTTCTATAGCTAGCAATTTTTACGTTGAAAAAACTTGTAAAAGAGAACTTTATAAATTTCAATAATTTTATGTTTTATTATAATTTGAATTCAAATAAATGTCTTTAGTCATTTGCTGCTCCGTTGACCCTCTCTCCACATGCAGGCATTAGAGAAAAATAAAATTGTATGCGTTATTTTACTCAAACTTTTTTGAACCCATCCAATAGTTTTCAAAAGTTGGCACTACTGTATATATATATATGATTTATGTTATGCGATAACTCCCGCATTTATAAATCGATTTGAATGAGATTAATTGTATGCATAATATATAACAATGTCTCAACCGAGTTCATTGGTCAGCTTCACCTGTCATCTTGTTTCAAAAAGGCAGCTATTTAAATAATTAAAACTAATAAAACACACACAAAACTTAGAAATCCAAATTTATTTCATAATTAAATGCTAGGCCTTGACACAAGGATTTAGAGGTATTTTTTGTTTAGTCTCTAACTTAAAAAATGGTCGAGATATAGCAGTTTGAAATTCTAGGGTGGTTGATATTTTGAAACAAGACAACAATGAAAGAAAAATCAGGTATTAATTTATGAGTATTATTGAACATTAACTTTGAATTCTCACCCAGCTTGGTGAAACTTGGGAAAATATTGCCAAATTTGGCAACAAATTTTTTTTTTTGCCAAACTTGGTGACATTTGGCAAAATGTTGTGAAACTTGGCGAAATATTGTGAAATTTAGTAACAAAATTAAGCAACCATAAAAGATGCCAATTTGGCTATAACTATTAATTATGCACAATTCCCATTCAAATGTATTGATGAAGTTTCTTTTATAGGATTTGTCACATTTAAAATTTCAAAATTTAAGTAAAATTTGCAAAATATTAAAATCAAGAAATAAGGATTTTTTATTGAATCATCTAATCAAGTTCCACTAATTTTCACTTTGTGTATTAGAGTAAAACAAGCTGCATTAAAAAAAAAAAAAAAAAAAAAAAAAAAAAAAAAAGACTATGAAAGCTACTTTTCCCTCCAAATACATGCAGAAAGGACGTTTCTCAATTTTAATGAATTTTTATTATTTCTTCTCTTTTACTCACTACACTATTTTTTTTTGTATTCCAAATAAACTACCTTGAATTTTGATATTGAAATTATTAAAGAGCTTAGAAAATAATTAGTACAAAGGTGAAAATTACAAAATAAAAAGCAATTATTTTTCTATCAAACACCTAGGTCTGATTATATTACATCATGCCTAGAAAGTTGATGTATTACATTTGTTTTATTTACTAGGGGCAATCAAATGAAAAGGTGTGAAACGCCCTAACTACCAAACTGGTTGAAATTTGAATATGCCGCTTTGGAATAAGGTAGTGAAACATCGAGAGATGTGATTGGAGTATCCAGCATAGTTGTGAACATGCGTAGGTGCTTGTTCATGAAGGGCGAAGCAGACAGCAAGTGAATTCCTTCCAATTGACATGGCAGTGCCTGTGAGGCCATCATGTCTTTCCCATTGCAAATTCTGATGATTAAAGGGCAGCGAGGTGTCAATTTCTCACTACGTCACACTTTGATCAGACACCTCGTTGCTCTTTAATCATCAGATTTTGTAATGGGAAAGGCATGATGGCCTCACAGGCACTGCCGTGTCAATTGAACGGAACTCACTTGCTGTCTGCTTCTCTCCCCCTTCATACACAAGCACCTATGCATGTTCATAACTATGCTGAATACTCCAATCACATCTTTCGATGTCTCACTACTTAATTCCAAAGCGGCATATTCAAATTTCAACCGGTTTGGTAGTTAGGGCGTTTCGTACCTTTTCATTTAATCGCCTCTAGTATATACCTATTATAAAGTTAAGTCAAAACTAATTTTAACAATTTGTGCAGATATATTGTTAGCCATTCAGATAATTAAAATACACTTACTAATATTAATCCATTTTGCGATTTAATTTAGAATTACTACTCTACAAAGCATCCTTTACAAAGTAATCAGGATGTTTATATTTCAAAATACAAAATTTGTGTAGAGTTTTACACGACACACATTAAAACAATAATTATAATAGTTACAAAATATTTTTTATCATAACTAAAGTATAAATGATGAAACTAATACAACACTAATAATTATTTAAACAAAAATAGATATACAGTAGCAATAATAAGACAGAATTTTTCATAAATCTCTTATTTACATGCTTTAACTACCTTTTTTGAAAAACATGTGAAAATAACGGAATAGACAAAAATTAAATACAACAGAAATATTTACAAATGCAGCAAACTGATTTTTTTTTTTTACAATTATTATTATTATCAATTTTACTATAATAAAAAAATATTGGTACTCACCAAGGATATACCAAGCCAACAATTAGCACAATTAACAAGAATAAAAGCAGTGTTATTAACATCAATGCAAGTCATGATCATGTCTGTAAATCTAGCTTCTGCTCTAATAAAAAAATAAAAGTAATAACTTAGAAATATTGTAACACATATGATAATTTAATGATGACTTCAACAAAAATTACAGAAGTTCCATAGAAAGCATTTAATAGTGAAAGAATCTTTTTATACAAAAAACAGTTTTAAAAGTATTATGTATTATGTTCATTTAATAATAGCAACTTACTTAAAGGACAGAGATGGAAAGAGCAGAAAACTTTTAAAAGAATAAGACCAATATTTATTTTATTTTGGAAGAATGAAAAAAAAAAGAAAAGATTTACTGTATTTTATGGAAGAAACAGCATAGCGTTTATGAATATGAAAGTTGATTTTTTTTTTCAAGCATGGCGTTCACAATTATTTTGAGTACATAAAATTGAAATTTAAAAAAAAAAAAAAAAAATAATGAAATATTTAAAATTTGATTTAAAATTTTTAAATAAAATTTCATATATCTTAAATTAATAAAAATGAGTCTCTCTACATTATACAAAAAAATTTAAATAAAGTTAGATTACCTGAATGCTCTTATAGTAGAAAGACCACAGACAGTTTCTGAGAAATGAGAATAAACAGGAGATTTAGTTATACAGTCCAACCTTTGAAGTTCCCTATTAAACAATAACACATTTAGTATAAAGAACAGGTAAAACAATCTTTTTCTTATTAGTTAACAACTATTGAATAATCAAATTGAATATATGAAATATTTTAATAATATAATAACTTTAAATCAAAATAATTTAGAATCCTGCAGTGTTTAAAATATCCTTGCCAATCAGTTTTATGATAAAATTGACTTGATATAATATAAATTAAAATGCAAATTGCATGAGCAAATTCTGATGACAAATTTTACGACAAAAAGCTACATTGGAATAAATTAGCTATTATCAGATATATCAGCTGCAGTTTCATATTTTGTTGTTAAAATAACTCAATCTTAATTCAAGAAATATATGAAGATTAAAGAAAATAAATAAATAAATATGGCTTTTGTTAAAACCTTAAATATTATGTCAATGAAAGTAAGCAAATATAACACATTTCAAAAATTACTATAATTGTCTAAAATTATGAATGAAATTTAACACTTGATGATTTCTCTTACCGAGATGTAAAACGGAAGAAATGCTGAAGAAAATAATAAATAGCAGCAACTGGTATAACCACAATGATGAAATATGGTGTCACAATCATATCAACAACTATGGCAGAAAGGCAAAGCAGTATGAATCTCATCAAAACTGGAAGAGTTACAGGGAGTTTCTAGAAACAAATCATACACATTACTCACATTTTGGATTTAGAAAGCATTCATTAATTTGAGAAAAAATATAATAAGAAGCATACATGGCAACATTCTATATTTTATTAACTTTACAATTTCAATTGTTTTAACTTAAAAAATAAATCTACTTTGATTTGGGGCTTTTTAAATACTTTCTTGATTTTGATTTAGGAATGTTATGCTTTGTTGCAGAGAAAAATAAGAAATAATTTTACATAAGGATATATTTATTTTTGGAGTCATCTAAAAGGTTCTTCTGAAGACTTTAACATTGATATTAGTGTTATTTTGAAATTGATCGATCTGATTCTTAACCTTCAGTTCCCAAGTTAGATTTACCAGAGCGGTTTTTATTTCTTTTCAATTATTTTTTATTATTTAACATTTAACTAAGACAAATATATCCAATTTTAATACTTTTAAAGTTTATTTTATATTTTATTTTTGTAGTACTGTGCACAGCAGCATGCATTGGCAACTGGAGTAATAATTAACTGACAACAAAATAGTTTTTCAATGTTTGCTTCGAAAAATATTAACATTTAAAAAGGCAAAATGCTTTTCTGGAAGAAAAAGCAAAGTAAGAATAATTGTCATGTTAAATGAAAATGTGCCTGGGCATCACAGTATTGAAACCATTAGTTATCAGAAGCAAAAATCCAAGACGCTTAAAAGGGGAAGAGTCTTTGAAGGTTGATTATGACTTTAATAAAAAATCTTGGATAATATCAGAAATTTGTGTAAAATGGATTTAAAAGCTGTACAAACATATGATTGCAGAGTGTCACTAAATTGTTTTCATTTTTTTACTTTCTTCTATTGTTACTGGATTCATAAAAATTTTTGAATTACGGTTTTCAATAAATTTACACATTTTAGAAGTCAGAGATCCAGAAAAACATGTTTCTACAAAATGTCTGTCAGTGAGTTTGTATGAGACAAATTTTGTGGGAACTCTATCTCAAAAACTAATGCATGGAATTTCACAAAACTTTCGATCAGTTAGACCTTGATATAAATTAAATCTGATTAGTTTTTGGTGTATATTTCCCAACAGTTGTCTGTGCTGTCTTTCTCAGGATTTCCACAAAAGCTATATCTCAAGAACTTATGAACAGATTTTCATAAAACTTCAGATTCTGTTAGTCCTTGATATAATATGGTTCTGATTACACTTTAGTATAAATTGCCTGACAGGTGGTTCTGCTATGTGGCATTATTCATGATTATTGCGATGAAATTTGTGCATTAGTTCCTAAGATAGAGATCTTAGAAACTAATGCACAAATTTAGTTAGCCCCTGATATAAATTAGTATTATTTAGTTTTTGGAGGAAATTGCTCAACAGGTGACACTGCTATGCACATTATTGATGATTATTGCAATAGCTCTACCTCAGGATCTAATGCACGGATTTTCGTCAAACTTCAGATTCCGTTAGTCCCCGATATAAATGAGTATTCTTTAGTTTATGAACTAAATTGCTTAACAGATGGTGCTGCTATGTGTCATTATTAATCTTTATCACAATATAGCTCAATCTTGGGAATTAATGCATGAATTTTCCCCAAACTTCAAATTCAGTTGGTCCCTGCTATAAATATTATTCTTTGGTTTTTAGAGTAAATTGCTCAACAGGTGGCGCTTCTATCCTCTTTTTTTTTCTTAACAATTTCTGCGACAACAACTTCTCTATCTCGGGAATTAATGCATGAATTTTCCCCAAACTTCAAATTCAGTTAGTCCCTGCTATAAATATTATTCTTTGGTTTTTAGAGTAAATTGCTCAACAGGTGGCACTTCTATTCTCTTTTTTTTCTTAACAATTTCTGTGATGAGTCTATCTCGCATACTAATACACAAATTTTTATCAAATTTCAAATTCAGTTAGAACTTGAAATAAAATGTAGCAGGTTAGATTTTAATGTAAATTAGCTAACCTCCGACATGCTGCTATATTTCATATTTCTGGAAGTAATGAAGAGCATGAGATAAAAGAAAGTTTTCGGATTGCCACATCCGACTAGTTTTTATAATTGTCATGCCCATCCAAATTAAATCAACCAAAAACTGAAAAATATTACGGTTTTTTACTTGCCACTGAACACTACATCAAAACTGCAACCAATGCATCAATGAGTGATCAAAAGTTTCAAAATTCAGCATCACAAGAAAATAATGTGAAGAGTTATTCAGTTCACCTGAGAACAATAAATCCATACCAAAAATCAATTTAGAAGAAAGCATATCAAGAAATTTCCAAAGAACAGAACTATCATGTCTCAGATCAATAGTTTTAACAAAGCTGGATACTTAGCCAATAATGAGGATTCAGCAAGTACAGAGGATGAAGACAAGGAAGTAAAAATTGTGAATACAACTGGGGGAAGAAGAAATTAACAATGATGTACTGGTTGATAATTTTCTTTCACTTAATTCTAAAGTTGAATCTAGGAAAAACTAACTGAATTGCATATTTTGAGCAGTTTGAAAATTAAAACAATACAGCAATAAATTGCGATAAAGAAGCAAATGATGAAGATAGAAATGATAAAGATGTAGAAATCAACAAACATTTGTATGATAAAATGCTAAAATGATTTGGAACAATCAGACTCAGATTACAGTTTGAAGAACATGCCAAAAGGGGATTTTAATACATTGCAAAGATGTGAGACATATGAGAGAGAACACTTTTTCAAACAAAAGACTCTGAAAAAAATTATCAGACTTTTTCAGTATTTATATTTAAACAGGAATGTGGTAATGTATACTTAAAATTGTTTGTTATAATAAATTGAATAATGTCATTAAAATTCATTAATTTTAAAGTAAAATTAATTTCTTTTGAAAATATAGTGTATTTCTGGACAATGTTTTGTTTTATTCTTACAGATTTTTTTTAAATGGAAAATAAATAAAACTAACAGACATGCTTTATATAAAAAATGTGATTAATTACTTTTAAATACTTTAGTAAAAATATAAATTAAAAATAGTTTAAAATCTATAAAAATTAATTACTTAAAAATCTGCTTTATGTAGTTTAAATTATATAACAAACATTTTTTGGGATTTAGCAACTTTATTAAATAGAGATCCAACTGTATATATGCATATATATATATATAAATGCATAAAAGTTCTATTAATTATTTACACAAATGATATTAGAATAATCTTTTACAGTGACAGACTATTATCAGTTTTATGAAGATGAAGATTGTGTGAAAAGTACAATACTAAACTAAATTGTACTAAATATAATTAATATGATAACATAATATGATAATAAAGGTAATTTACTTAATAATCTCAATATTTTTATCATAAATATAATTGTTGCAAAGAAAAATAAATAAAAATTACATAGCTTATTTATCAGTAGACAACAAACTGAAATGAATCTAACATAATTATAACATAACTAAACAAATTGGATTAAAAAAAAAAAAAACTATCAAAAATAAACAGGCCAGGCTTGAAATTCTAATTTTGAAGAGGTTTTCTAATAAAAATAAAAAGTAAACAAAAAATAAATAGAACATACTTTGTCAATGGTGCTCATATCAGAAGAAAACCTGTTAATAATCCTCCCAACAGGTGTAGAATCAAAAAATCTGCAATTCAAATATTAAAATTATCTCTTTTTAAAAATAAATAAATAACAAAAAATATTTTTTTCAATAATATGGAATGAATTTAAAAAATTAAAATAATTATGATCTTAAATTTTAGAATTGTTAACAGAAGGAGTAAAAATTTACAACGAATAATAAAATAGACCAGAAGAAAGTGTCTTTACCATGTCTTTTTTCATATTACTTTTTACGCCTAAATTAATACATGTTGCTGCAAATGTTCTTTTATGTTATTGTAGAAGACAAATGTTTATCGCTACATCACATAACAAAAAATTTATTTTAAAGTAATTCAAAATTTTTAAATTAAATTACAGTTTTTAAACAAACTTCATTCAATAGAACATTCTTTTTTAATTTGATGGGTGTGAGAAGTTAAATAAAGCAAGACTACATAACAAAGATGTAAATAATCAAAACAAAAGCAATACAATTTGTTGTGGCATTGATCACACAGGAACCTAGCATTATTGATAAACAGACTTCTTTGTGCGTTATAGCAGGATGTGAAATTTCTGGTCATCAGGTCAGCCACCAATAGTGACCAGAAGGCAATGCGTGTAAGTAAAAAAATATTTTTGGATTTCGAAGCAACATTTATTTGCTGCGAACAAAAAATTATAATCACCATTTACTCACATAACATCTTTTCTACTTTGACGCAGAAAAGAATATTTGTAATTCTATACAAATCCATAGTATACAAACAGAACTGTGAAATGTTAAGCAAATGTGTATTAAAACATGGCTGCAAGAACTAAAGTAATTCGAAATCTGAATAATTTATAGATAATTTTAAATTAATAAAAAAAAAAACATAAATTTAACAGCAATTTGCTATCAAATTTACCAGTTGCCAAAAATTAAAAATCCATACTAAAATTCTTATTACAATAATTACTTTTCTATTGCAAGTTTTCCATGTGAAAAATGAAAATTAAATAAATAGTTTGATGAATTTACAAAAAAAAGTTAATATTACATCATATCTATATACAGAAAAGCCATTCTATGAGTATGTTCCTTACACAGATCTTCAAATTTTGACCGATTGGAATGAAACTTGTTTTACATACATTTTAGAACATAGAAAAGGTTTCTGTCAACTTAAAAAACTTATCAGATCACACTTTACCCCTTTTATCAGCCACCTTCCATAATTTAATGTCATAGAAGTACCTCTCTTTTTAAATTTTCCAATTCAATCATACTTTTGTGTTGCCACACTCTAAAAATGGTACATTTTTTTTTTTTTTTTTTTTTTTTTTTTTTTTTTTTTTTTTGTGTGTGTGTGTGTGTGTTACCACATGTACTTTCTTTTTACAAACCAATAAAAATTCACACTCAATTGCTATATTTTTACATTTTCAAAATTGATGTTATTCTAAACAGAAAATGGACATTTTTCATAGATAAAACAAAATTTCAACTATAAGTGCGGTAAAATGACATAGTGACTTAATTTAGAATTTTTCTTTTTTTAATTAAAACATTTACTTCTGTACATACATTTCAATTTCAAGAAAGCAATTTAGGTGAAAAAAAAAGGGGGGAGGATACATATGATGCCACATTTTATTAAATCTTTTCAAACTGTATTCAAACTGAATTTAAATAATTAATTTTTATATTTCCTTTATTACTTCAATTGTATACTACAACAATATTTTAAAGCTATGCTTTATAGCTAAATGTTTGATTTGTTTAGATGCAGTGGTAACATTTTCTGCTGGTTTGTATTAAAAAAAGAGTAGTTATTTTCCTTTTCAAACCAACTTTATGACTGATGTCATTACTAAAAATGGCATCACTTTCATCTAATCATTGTAGATTTAATTTCTATGAATGACAAATTTAAGTTTACATTAAAGAATGATGATAACATTAAAGAATGGTGGCTTTATAAAGAGTGGAAACCCTTTTAAACCAATCTTCTAATTGAATTGTGTTTTTACACATAAAGTGATGGCTTGAGTTCAAGCAATGCCAAATAAAATTTCAGTAAATGCTATTTCATATGGAAGTATTTATTGCATTTCCCCCCATATTGTGAGAGAAATGATAAACTTCCATAT
The DNA here is from genome assembly GCA_964019185.1 of Maratus speculifer. Lineage (NCBI taxonomy): Eukaryota > Metazoa > Arthropoda > Arachnida > Araneae > Salticidae > Maratus > Maratus speculifer. The sequence goes on along the minus strand of OZ025295.1, from coordinate 194,155,112 downwards.
ACTTGGCAAAGAAAACACATATTTTAATTTTAAAAATAAATAAAATTACTACAATTGTGATAAAAAGAAAACATATCTTTTCTTAGATTTAAATTTCGCGAGTCTCAAAATTAAGACTAAAAAATGCGAGTTTTTTCACAAATTTCAAGTTAAGGCTGTTCTCAAATATAAAAGAAGCTACTTTCAGGAGATTTTTAAATTCATTTTTGTTCAGAAACGAATGATATTAATAGGTGCTCTTATACAAAAACTGTGTAATCAAAAGATGTTTTCATGTGTTTTGGTAAAGGTAGAAAATCTTTCAAAAAATACTATCAAAGTTGATCATTTGAACTGAATTTACAGACACAACACTGGGATAGCAGAGAAAAACTAATTGTCAAGTGAACACAATTACTCATAAATAAGTAAATTATCAAATTAATGGAAAATTCATTTCAATTTTAGATTTAAATTTCACGAGTCTCAAAATTAAGACTAAAAAATGTGAGTTTTTTCACAAATTTCAAGTTAAGGCTGTTCTCAAATATAAAAGAAGCTACTTTCAGCAGATTTTTAAATTCATTTTTGTTCAGAAACGAATGATATTAATAGGTGCTCTTATACAAAAACTGTGTAATCAAAAGATGTTTTCATGTGTTTTGGTAAAGGTGGAAAATCTTTCAAAAAATACCATCAAAGTTGGTCATTTGAATTGAATTTACAGACACAACACTGGGATAGCAGAGAAAAACTAACTGTCAAGTGAACACAATTACTCATAAATAAGTAAATTATCAAATTAATGGAAAATTCATTTCAATTTAAAATCGCTTCAATAGTTAGACCTTTACATTTAACGAGTTAGAAAAAGTGTCAGTGTTGATGAGCAGAGAACTGAAAACTTCTTTAAGGGTCATTCCATGTCAATTCAACCAGACCTTGTAACCCGACCCACAGGGATTTTGATGAAACTTTGCGTACACACTAATTCTATCATGAAATGATTCCATCAGAAATTTTTCCTTCCTAGACCTCATGGTTTGTGAGATATGGGGGGGGGGGGTCCAATTCTTGGGGGTTCTCAAATCTCACATTTCTTAGTCTGTATTTTGAGATTGCAGTTCCATCTTCAAAAAATTGCTTCTCTGGATCTAAAACGTGAATCATCTGAAAAATATCACTGTAAGAATATAAAAAGATGCAGATTTTAATAAAAAAATATTTAAAAAATTTACTTGTAATATTTAGGATAAAAAAAGTTAGCCAAAGTTAAGAGTTATGGTTATTTTTCCAAATTTTTGTGACTTCACCAAAAAGGCTGTACACAAAAAGGCAAATTAAATTTCCAATTTCTTTTTGTTTTAAATAAAAGTTTATACTTTGGGCTTTCTATCTATGAAATAAAAATGATGTGTTTCACATGGCTTATGCAAAAATTTTGGGCACTTTCCAATTAGCCGGATGCATGTTTTATTTTTACATGTTACATATGCAAACAAAAAGGCAAATGAAATTTCCAATTTCTTTTTGTTTTAAATAAAATTTTACACTTTGGGCTTTCTATTTGTGAAATAAAAATGATGTCTTTCGCATGGCTAATGCAAAAATTTTGGGCACTTTCCACTTAGCCGGATGCATGTTTTATTTTTACATATTACATATGCACACAAAAAGGCAAATGAAATTTCCAATTTCTTTTTTTTTTTAAATAAAAGTTTACATTTTGGGCTTTCTATCTGTGAAATAAAAATGATGCCTTTCGCATAGCTTATGCAAAAATTTTGGGTACTTTCCAATTAGACGGATGCGTGTTTTATTTTTACATATGTACATATGTATAGATCTATATAAATGCAGATATATTATACATGTACATTAGGGTGGAACGAAAGTATAGGGAAAAATACTTTCTTTTGAAAATAATTTTGTAATAGCAATTAAAAGTTGCCTTTATATGTTAACAATAAAACTACGAAGTTTTTTCGTTCTAAATTTATATCTTGAGGTGCCGCAAGAGCCTTAAAAATAGGGATTTAAAAAAAAAAAATCCAAATTTAGCATAATATTATAATTTTATTTTCACTGTTTTAATTTTACATTTTAAAAATCAAATATTCTTTTTAATAGCAATCTATATTTGCTTCTTTACTATAACAATAATAATATTAAGTTCAATTGAGGTAAATTTATGCATTAAGTTTTTGCAAAAGTCAAATAAATTAGCTTTTTTCAAAAGGAATAAAGATGTAATATCCGTTTGAATTTAGCAGTTGTAATTACCTTTTTTCTTACAAATAGTTGTTCAAACACTGTTTTTTGATAATATGAAAAACTTTTTAAAAACCCCTTCAAATTCATCAGGACCCTTTGTTTTCTGTCCAATTCACGAAACGGGTGGTGCAAAGGCAATTTTGGAACTGTTTTTGGAACATTTAAGTGGAACAAACAAATCAGCTACTGCAGTCGTCTGTTCAGATCTTTTGCCGTTAAAACAATCATAACGTTATTAACTCCAATGTTTGTGGGTGTCCCATCGCACTTAAAAACAGTTACAGTTGATATGTTCAAATGATTGTTACAATTAAATTACTCTATTATGCTATTTTTATAGCTTCGCCTGTTCCCAAATGCAGGGGTTACATGCCCTAGAAAGGATGAATTGGGCTCTTTTACTAAAGAAATATGTTCTTCTATGACTTGTCTTTTTTGTAAAATTTGTTCCCTTTTTTATCTTTCACAATTGCTTTATCCTTTCTTCCATCGGAAAACAAACCTATATTTTCTCCAACTTGGTGAAGGCTTCTTACTATCTTTTTGTCCGATTCTTGGCTCTCTCTCTTCGAATTTTCATCCTATCAATTACTTTACCTTTGTTCTCCTCTGTAATCATTCCAACATCTTTAAGAGCAGCACTTGCGATAGTTGCAGCAACTCCAGATCTGAAACTCCAGATCGGTTACAGATACTTGCTACTGTAGGAAGTACTACTCGCTTGCAGTATCCAAAAAAGTGGTAAAGTAATTTTTGGGACTGCATGTTAAGTTTCCTTTAGATGTTTTCTCAGGATCTGATTGAAGGGCATCATTTTCAGCTTTTCTAGCAGCCTTAACTACTAACTTCTGATTGTACTTGTACTTTAATTGTTTCTGTTTGACCTGTTGCTTCTTCTATTCTCTTTGTGTTAAAATCTTGGAAATAACTTTATGACTCCACTTTTACTCATTTTTCTCACAGTTCTTTGGTCAATTAAAAAATCTTGTTCAAGTTTATGTATTTTTTTCTTATTTTGCACTTACAGACAGAAAATACTTTGCACTTACAGGTTGCTACATCAAAAAGACATTTGTTTTCATTTAAAAACTTTGCTGCAATTAAATCACATTTTTATGTATCTTTTCTACTTTTTGATATTAAAATACTTTTTTATTTATCGTGATAGGTTTTTACCATTTTTAACATGCGGGTATGAGATACTATAGGAATAGATGCTTTTGACCAAATAGATTCAAATTTCTTAATAAGAATATCAAGTATTTCATTGGAAGTTGGTTCTTTTGATGTTTTTTCTGGTTTCAGCTCATGTCACATATAAAGATATTTCATAATGTCATAGTAAGTTGGAAGATTTAAATCGCTTAATTCTTTAGGGGATCCAAAAATTGGGCATTCTAACTTTTGTCTCGTCTGAACTGACACTGCCATCACACTAAAGTTAAAATATTAACTAATAAATTTAATACTACCACTAATATTCAAGTTTTCATATTCATAAACAAAACAAAATCCAAAAAGAACAGTATAATAAGATTTGTTACTCAAACAATTCATTTGCTTGCGCGGACTTACTAGAGAAACATGTGACCAGACCATTGCTACAGCTACATGCATCCCTTACTCTTTTGCCACCCTACACCAGTCAATAATATACCACCTGAATCAAGTTTACTCCAAACCACGTACTATTCTCCTGTTGACTATTAATTTTCAGAATTAAAAAATGTTTTGCTGCGTTTTTAAGTTAAAAGTAAGGTTAATCTTTTCTATTATGAAATACTGTTAAAATCTAAAGAAATGGAAGTTAAAAAATGCAGATTTAGTAGCATAAATAATAAAGGCATGCAGTATAAAACTATAATATCTACTGTAAAGTAGTTTATGTGTGTTATTTAAAAATTGAAAAAGGGTATTTGATATTTATTTATTTTTTTTTTTTTATTTATTTATTTATTTTTTTTCATTTATTTATTTATTTATTTTTTTTTAACAAAACCAAATTTATCAAAATTCGTAAAATCTGCTTAAAAATCATATATTCAAGTCCTTTGCGGCACCTCTAAATATATTATGTTTGTTAAAATATTTTAATACTGTCTTAACAAAGGCATTAGACAACTTTTTATCGCTATTACATATTAAAATTAAAAAATATTTTTTTTCGTTCCACCCTAATGTACAGATGTATGTATATATACAGTATATTGATTTTTATATGTATAACACTGGTGCCCATCTAACCGAAAAGTATCTGTAAGGCTCCACAATTCAAACTTTGACTTTTTAAAAAAAACAATGGTTGACGTCGCCAAATAAGAGATAGACTCTTGCCAAGTGGCACGCCCTCGACGGAAAAAGAGAACTGCGTTCGCGCAGTCGGGGCCGTGGTGTGATTGGAGGAAGTCCACAAAGCTCTCTTCGTGTGTCGCGAAGAAGCATTGTTCTAGTGGAACAATAATAATAATATTCTTGTAAATGTATTCAACTTCTGTTTTAAGGTGTCCGTATGTTATTGTGTGATGTTAATAAATGTTGTTCGTTTCTACATTTGATACATTTGATACTACATTGAGTGTTCTACATTTGATGGTCGTCACAGTGCAAGCAACACAAAGTTTGATGTTTTCCGAATGTTTTTGGGAAATAGAACGGCGATCCGTATTGGCGCAGCTGGTAGGATTATGAACCTACAGGTAAGAAGTTCTCGTGTCGTTAGCCCAATAGAAAAATATATATCTTTATAGGTAAAAAGTATATATATAGGTAATCCTATATAGGTATTATACAGAAAAACATAATAAATTTAAAAAAAAAATCTCTTTTCTCTTCTAGTGGATGAAAAATGAAATAAAAAGAATTGAGAATAGGCTCTGTGTTATTATTTTCTGTGCAAATGAAAAATATCTTTCATAATCATTAAATTGAAAAAAAAAAAAAATGTGTTTTTGTTTAGCTGATGAATTGTATTTTAGAATATTATCCATTTGACAATTACGAAATATTGTTCTCGAAAATGATTTTTTTTTTTTTTTTTTGTTTGTTTGTGTTACTGATGAAGTAATTTGGAACAAATGGCTGGAATAGGAATTTTTATTTCAGAAGTGTTAAAAGGGTAAAATAAAATAATTATTGGTTGGTTTTTGCAACGGAGTACCGTTGATTGAAGGAAGTAATAGAAATTGGTTGTGTTCAATTGTTATTGCTATAGATTGGATAATATATGTATATATGTACATATTTTTATTATTTTTTTTTTTTTTTTTTTTTTTTGCATTCATTGTCTAAGTTCGGTAAATCAAAACTAGTGTTATGAAAGAGTTCTTTTATGAAATATTTTTTTCTTCCTCTCTTGTAGTGCAACCGACGTTATGATTTCAATAATATAAACATATATAGAGTGTTATAAGAAATGAATAAAGGAAAATTTATTTATGAATTTTGAATGGTTGCCAAAAAATTATACTCTTGGTAGTAAAGAATTCTTTTTTTTAATTTGCAATTTCGTTTCTGTATACAGAGTGATTAAATTTAAAAAAAATTAAAATTATATTGATGGTATTTTAAGAAAACAAACAAAATATACATAGATATTATTTTTTTTGGTTTTTTTTTATGTTGTTGTGGTGAAATATATGATACGACTGTAGTGTTATGACAACATTGAATGTTCTTAAGGTTTGTGATTTTTTTTGGGGGGGTATTGTGAACACTATTAAATGTTCATTAAGAGTAAATAATTAATAAAATTAATTGTTTTGAGAAAATATTGGTACACTTAGATATTGTAGAATTGTTTTATTATGTTGAGTGATGAAAACGAAATCGAACGATTGATCATTGAATATACTATTGTGTTGTGATATACTATTGATGTATATGGTTTCTAGAACTATTTTATTTAAATTTTTTTTGATTAAGTATTAAGTTTTGGTTACTTATGCTGCGTTTTTTTTTTGAGTAGAAGTAAATAAATGAAATAAATTATTATTTGAGCGATAGATTATATTGTCATGGTTGTAAATATGTTTCCTGAAGGGAATGAATAACTCTTGGGGGTTATTACACTGTTACTGATTGTTACAATTACTGGGATTTTGGTTCTTTTTCCAGGTTACCATGGCATCATCTTTCTTGGGTAAGGGTCGCAAGGAGGATCTGTCGAACTGGCCACCGAACTGGGGCTAAAAGTTAACTCAGATCTAACGAGGGCTGAAATTAGAAAGCTAATCGTTGACAGTGGGAATTTCATGGAAGATGAAGCCAAAGTTTCTTTGAGTAGAATAATAGAAGACAGACTTCGGCGTGAGAAAAAAGAAGATGAAGAACGAATTCGGGAAAAAGAAAGAGAAGATCGAATCCGAACAGAGGAGCGAGCCCATGAGATTGAGTTAAAACGCTTGGAATTATTGGGGAATAACGTACATTTGGGTGAAGTAGTGGAAAATTCGAATGAAACAAGGTCTAAAGTACAGCTGATGCAGATAACCCCAAAGTACGATGAAAAGGTAGACGAAATGCAATTGTGTTTGGTAAACTTTGAACGTCGGGCGGCAGTGGCATGTGTACCAAAAACCGAATGGGTGGCATATTTATTAGGACTTTTACCAACCGAGATAGCTAACAATATAGCCCGGGAGCCTCCTGAGAGAGCCAATGATTATGATTTCATAAAAGAAATGTTGCTTAAACGCTACAAACTGAATCCTGAAAAATTGAGACAGCTATTTTTCCGACATCAAAAGGGGCCAGAAGAATCTTGGAGGAGTTACTGTCATGCATTGAATAGTTATTTTAACGAATGGATAAATAAATTAAAAGTCGAGGATTTCGACCAATTAAAGAAGCTACTGGTTGCAGACCAACTCAAACGCAGAGTACCAAACGACATAAAAGAACATTTCTTGGACCAATGGAATAAAATGATCGATCCTTTGGAGGTCGCAGAAAAGGTTGATGAATACGAAAGTTTGAAGGACGGTTTGAAGAATAATCCAGTGCACAAAAAGCCAAGGGATGTTCCCCGATGGCAATCAGAAGAGAAAAATAAGTGTAAATTCAAGGAAAGGTTCGAAGGCAACAAAAATAATCATTTAGCAGGTGTAACCAAATATGGCGGAAATGACAAGCAAGTTGACAGAACAAAATACCAAGGAGGGTATCAAAGGGACAGGGGTCCTAGAATATCTAAAGTCACATGCTTCGTATGTGGTGATCCAACGCATTTTGCACGAGCTTGTCCTAAGAATAATAGCCAAGGAAATCGGGGCAGAATCGAAAATGTTCGTAGCAATTCGGTCACTACAGAAAAAGTCATAGAGAATAAAGAGGTATTGACTGCTCGAATTACCGTGCCTATGTCATTCCCTCTCAAGGCAAATTCTGTGAAGTGTGATGAGCTGAAGGAAATAGAATTGAAATGTGGTTCTACGATTCTTAACGGCATTTTAGACACAGGGGCTCAGATTTCAGTCATAAGACATGACCTGGTTCCTATTAAAGAAGGCGATGGTGAAGGAACTGTAAAACTAGTATGTGCATTTGGATCAACTGAAACAGCCTTGTTAGTAGTTTTTAAAATGAAAATAAATGACTCGCGAACATTGTGAAGTCCCTGTCGTATGTGCGGTATCCAAAAGATTGGTAAGCGATATGCTGATATGTTCTACAGCGTTTGACTCGCTAAATGATGGAATTCAAGAATGTCAACCCGTGACTTCCCCTCCTGTGCAAGAAGATGAACAGAAACAAAGCTACAGCCTGAATGAAATTGTAAAGAGTGATGAAGAAGAAGAAGCACTTGAGATAGAAAGTCCTGCTATCTCCAGTGAAGAAGAGGGTTGTAAAGAAAGTAGATCAGAGTTTATAAAGCTACAGCGGGAAGATGAATCCTTAACAAATATTTGGAAGCTTGCAGAAGAACGGAGAAACGGATTTGAGTTAGATGATGGACTGTTGTTACACCTTGAATGGGTGTGTGGCGAAAAAATAAAGCAAGTGGTGTTACCCTACAGCAAGCGAGATTTCGTATTGAAAGTTGCCCATGAAATTCCCCTGGCTGGACACCTGGGTGAAAAGAAAACGAAAGAGCGAATAAAGTACTCATTCTTTTGGCCGACTATCAAAAATGATGTCAGGAAATTTTGTGAAAGTTGCAAACTTTGTCAAGTTAGAAGAACTGAAACTTACCGAGAAAGAATTCCAATCCAACCAATTACCAGGCCAGAATACCCCTTTGAAGTTTGGAGCGTAGATTGCATTGGCCCCTTAGAACCTCCTTCCAGAAGAGGACACAAGTATATCATTTGCGCGATTGATTTATGTACCAGATGGGCGGAAGCAATACCGACTAGAAATATAAACGCTAAAACTACGTGCAATGTATTGATGCAAATTTTCAGCTGCACTGGTTTCCCTAGAATGATATGTACAGATCAAGGTCCAAATTTTACCGCAGAACTGACCGAGGCTTTTATAAATTTAATAGGAGTATCACCAAGATTTTCAACGCCGGGTCATCCCGAGAGCATGGGTGCTGTGGAGAGATGGAACAGAACTTTAAAGAATATGCTGAACAAAAATGTTCAGGAATATGGAAATCAATGGGATATCCACATTCCGCATCTCTTATTTGCGTATAGAGAAGTTCCTCACTGCACGACTGGTGTGTCTCCATACCAATTAGTGTATGGACGAATTCCTAAGGGACCGACCGCATTACTTAAAGAAATTTGGACAGGTGAGAAAGTGATACCTACAATGGCTTCTAGGTCTGTTGAAAAACATTTAGAAGAGTTAAGAGAGAATATAGAAAATGCTCATAGAATTGCAAACGAGAATGCTCAACTAAATGAACAAAGTTATGCCCAAAGGTATAACTTGAGAGCTCGAGAAAAAACCTTTCAAGTAGGTGACAGGGTTTTGATCCTGCTGCCAACATCATCTCATAAGCTATTGAAAACTTGGTCAGGACCGGCGACTGTGGTTCAATTGAGCAGGCCACATTCAGCCATTGTTGAATTTGATGATGGTACAAGAAAAGAACTACATTTCAATAAAATTCAACCATATGTGGCTCGTGTCCAACACATAGGTCTTGTTTTTGAGCAGGATAAAGATTTTGGACAATTACATTCTGCCCCAACCGAGAAAATAACTCTCAATAAAAGTGAAGTAGAGCAACATGTCCGGGATATGACCAGCCCATTAGATGCTAAGCAACGGCATGATCTAAGCGACTTACTTTGTAAATACCATGACATATTCAATACTAAACCTGGAATGGCGAAAGTCGAAGGGCATATGATTAAGGTTACACCTGATTGTTCACCGAAAAGACTTCGACCGTATCGAATTCCTATAGCCCTCCAAAATGAAGTAGATCGCCAAATTCGAGAGCTACTAGAAACTGGACTCATTGAACAAAGCGATAGTGAATGGGCCCACCCGTTAGTGTGCGTTGCGAAAAAGGATGGCAGCGTGCGGTTGTGTGTTGACTTCAGACTACTAAACAGTTTTACTATTCCAAATGCTTACCCCATGAAACATGCTAATGAACTGCTGTATGAAATAGGGAAAGCACAAATAATCACCGTGCTTGACCTTACTAAGGGATATTGGCAGATTCCCATGAAAGAAGAGTGCAAACATTATACTGCCTTCGTAACTCACTCTGGCCATTACCAATGGAGAGTCATGCCATTTGGCCTGAAGAATGCTGGTAGCACCTTTCAAAAGTCAATGGATAAAGTTCTGATTCCGCATAAAGATTACTGTCGGTCCTACATTGATGATGTTGCAATTTTCTCAAAAACATGGGCAGACCATTTGAAACATATTAGTGCAGTTTTACAAACTCTTCATGAAGTAGGTCTTACTGTTAATTTAGAAAAATGCGATTTTGGAAAGAAAGAAGTAAAATTTTTAGGGCATATAGTTGGGTCGGGAAGACATGCCCCGGACCCTGAAAAGGTGGAAGCTATGAAGAAATTAGCGGCACCTACTAACAAGAAAGAATTGCGAACGGTTTTGGGGATAGCAAGTTATTATAGAGATTACATTCCGAATTTTGCAAGTATTGTATTACCTTTGACTAATCTGAGGAAAAAGAGAGTTCCCAAAGATATCCCCTGGGGAAAGTTGGAAGAAGAAGCTTTCCAAAAACTAAAGGAACAGTTAGTTAAAATGCCATCTTTATATACTCCACAATTTGAAAAACCCTTTCAGCTTTATACCGATGCTTCCGCTACGGCCGTTGGAGCGTGTTTATCACAGTTAGATGAGAATGGGAAGGAGCATCCTATAGCTTTTTACAGCAAAAAGCTTACCCCATGCCAGACCAGGTGGTCTACTATAGAAAGAGAGGCTTACAGCATTTTAGCTGCACTTCAAAAATTTGATACTTGGATCTTCGGATCGCAAGTTGAAGTGATTTCAGATCATAATCCTCTTTCTTACCTTACCCAGGGCTTGCCACATGGTGCCAAATTAGCACGGTGGGCTTTAGCACTCCAAAGATACAACCTGAAAATTACTTATAGGAAAGGAAGTAAACATGGTAATGCTGATGTACTTTCCAGGTTCTCCTAGGGAAACATATAAAGTAATTGTGTAAATAATGCATTATTATTCATTATAATATTTCATATTGTATCTACTTATTAGTATTAATATTATTGTATTTACATAAATTTATATTGTTTCATTTATGTATTAAATGTTGGGCTAGCGAACGAGTTCTTCTTTTACGTTTGTGAAATATGCTTAAAAAAAAAAAAATTACTCTATGGTTTTTGAAAATTAACTAAAAAAAACTTACTTACAGTTGTGTGAAATATGCTTTTGTGGAATATGCTAAAAACATTCCTTAGCAGCATAGTCTCTAAGGAGAACTATGTGCTCTTTACGGAGGGACATGTAAGGCTCCACAATTCAAACTTTGACTTTTTTAAAAAAACAATGGTTGACGTCGCCAAATAAGAGATAGACTCTTGCCAAGTGGCACGCCCTCGACGGAAAAAGAACTGCGTTCGGGCAGTCGGGGCCGTGGTGTGATTGGAGGAAGTCCACAAAGCTCTCTTTGTGTGTCGCGAAGAAGCATTGTTCTAGTGGAACAATAATAATAATATTCTTGTAAATGTATTCAACTTCTGTTTTAAGGTGTCCGTATGTTATTGTGTGATGTTAATAAATGTTCGTTTCTACATTTGATACATTTGATACTACATTGAGTGTTCTACATTTGATGGTCGTCACAGTGCAAGCAACACAAAGTTTGATGTTTTCCGAATGTTTTTGGGAAATAGAACGGCGATCCGTATTGTATCAAATTTTGCCTTGTTTTGAGAATCTGCACCAATTAAGAGGAAAAAAAATCTAACTAAGTTTAGCTGTGGTACTTAAATAATTACTGGAGTTTCTATGAGTTATTGAATTTAATGTTATTTGATGCATGTTTTTTAAATTTGCAAAGTAAAATTTAGGCTTTGTTTTTTTTCTGAATAAAAAAAAAAATCTGACTGTAATATGTTTCCCCATTAAATTTAGTGAATGGTCCATTATATTTCATTTAGTTATTTAATAATGGGCATTTTTTGCTAATCTAAAGAATCCTTACTTTTATTTTCAATAATTAAACTCAAAACAGATTTTTTTTTTGTACAGTATAAAATAGATAATTTTTTCTCCTCCTATTTCCATTCTTTCTTTCGAATGCTTATATATTAATTATTTATGATTAAAAAATGTTCAAAGCCTTGTATTTCCTTTCCTTGGTTAATTTTAATCAGTTTAAATATTTATATTGGCAAGTTTAAATACACAAATGTTTAACAGAACTTAAATTTGTTTCTATAGTCTGAAAGATTTAATTGCACCTGCCTTGTATAAACACCTTCTGATAAAGGCAGGGTAATGTTTATTATTATGAAAGCAGATGTTTTGAAATCAATTTAATAAAACTATTATCATTCTGTTGTTTCTTATTATAGACGAATGATCTAACTTTTACTGTGCTACAAAAATTTATTCTGATTGTTACATACTTTATAGTCTATATGTATAAATATTTTTTTGCTTTATTGTTTTAATATGGAGCCTGATATTAAACTTTCTACTAGTCTTCAGGCTTGCAGTATTGTAATAATAACTGGTTTGGAATGTCACAAAACTAGCTATAGAAATAACAGAGAAATAGACTACATTGATAATCTCTGTGATTCAGAAAAAGAACTTTTATTAGTTAGGACTATTGCATTTATAAAACAAAAATTAAGTGAAAACCGTTTGATTAATATATGTGAGCATCACAGAATTTCGCTCTTAATGAAATATGAATTATATAAATGTGGAGATCCATTTAAGCAGCATAAAAAGCAAGTGAAAAAAGCAATTAGGGCAGTTAATAGAGATTTACATATGGCCGAAAAAGTAAACCAAAGTTGAAAGTTATGATTATTTTTCCGAAATTTTGTGACTTTATGAAAAAGTCTCTACACAAAAAGGCAAATGAAATTTCCAATTTGTTTTTGTATCAAATAACAATACATTCAGTAACTCATAGAAACTCCAGTAATTATTTAAGTACCACAGCTAAACTTAGTCAGATTTTTTTTCTCCTTAATTAGTGCAGATTTTCAAAACAAGGTAAAATTTGGTACTTTTTGGTTAGACAGGCACCAGTGTTATACACATATATATCAATATACAGTATATATACATATGTACATGTATAATGCATCTGTATTTATATAGATCTATACATATGTACATATGTAAAAATAAAACACGCATCCGGCTAATTGGAAAGTACCCAAAATTTTTGTATAAGCCATGTGAAAGACATCATTTTTATTTCAGATAGAAAGCCCAAAGTGTAAACTTTTATTTAAAACAAAAAGAAATGGGAAAATTTATTTGCTTTTTTGTGTGCATATGTAATATATAAAAATAAAGCACTTATCCGGCTAATTGGAAAGTACCCAAAATTTTTGCATAAGCCATGCGAAACACATCATTTTTATTTCATAGATAGAAAGCCCAAAGTATAAACTTTTATTTAAAACAAAAAGAAACTGGAAATTTAATTTGCCTTTTTGTGTACAGCCTTTTTCGTGAAGTCACAAAAATTTGGAAAAATAACCATAACTCTCAACTTTAAATGACTTTTTTATCCTAAATATTACAAGTAAATTTTTTAAATATTTTTTATTAAAATCTGCATTTTTGTATCTTCTTACGGTGATATTTTTAGGATGATTCATGTTTTAGATCCGGAGAAACAATTTTTTGAAGATGGAACTGCAATCTCAGAATACAGACTAAGAAATGTGAGATTTGAGAAACCCCCAAGAATTGGACCCCCCATATCTCACAAACCATGAGGTCTAGGAAGGAAAATTTTCTGATGGAATCATTTCATGATAGAATTAGTGTGTACACAAAGTTTCATCAAAATCCCTGTGGGTCGGGTTACAAATGGGGGAAAAATTGGTTGAATTGACATGGAATGACCCTTAAGCATTATTGTAGGTTAATATTTTGTATGCCAAATATTCGCTTAAAACATGAATAATGCTTACGTGATATAATGCATGAAAGTTTTAAACAAAAATGCATGCCACAATGGATGTGAGGCACATTCATGAAAATACAAATATGCCAATGGGCGTATAGTCCATTTCACAAAGATTAACCCATCAGTACTTTTGGGTAAAATTAAAAAATAAATAAATAAGAAAATTTTAATCTCTGTTGTCATTCACAAATTTTAGTGCCAAAGTGATGAATTTTACAGTTAATATGATCTAATAATTAATCTTTCATCATTGGACCAACAGCATATTTGAATAAATGTTATTTGACTCAAATGTGTTATTGAAAACTTCAGTGATAGTCGCATCCATTTGAAATGACAATGTAGCCATAATGGTAACACTTAGAAAAGGTCATAATTGTGGAAGTATAGTTAAAAATGAAAAAAATCATTTTTGAAATTGCTCTGGGCTGTCTATAGCCAATTGTGACAGCCAATCTGTCACCAGCTACTTTTTGTTAGGTAATGTTAGGCATTGTTTTTGTTTACAAAAATTTCAATCATTATTTTTAAGAAAAAATTAATCTACAAACAGCTATTTCAAAAAACGTAATCTTAAATTGCAAATATCTCATTAATAAATCCATTAGAACTAATATTTATTGATGTAAACATCGTAGCTTTCAAAAATTACTAAATAGAAAATAGCAATTTACAAATAATAATATTCTTCTCAAAATTATTTTAATATTGGTTATTTACTCTTGAAATTATATTAATCGGCCTCTATTTTAAATGTAAATTATTTTAACATAATCTTTCAGCATTTTAAACAATTACTTTGTTAGTTATGCTATTTTAAAACAATGACTGTTTCAGCATTTTAAAATAACACTGGCCCAATATTTCAAGATAACATATCGCCATCTTTTTTTTTCATGTTTCTTCCTTGGCTGGACATGAGTCATTGTAGATAGAGAAAACTCTGGAACATTCCACATCTTTCCATTGTACAAATTTCATGCCAAAAATGGAAGTTGCTGTTTGGAGAAAGATCTAGAACATTTGGAACGCTTAAATTGGCAGCAGAAATAAGACTCTCTGATTAGCTGTGAGCGTGCGTCTATGGCGGAGGCCGATTTTCGCTGGCAGTCTGAGAGAGATTCAGCGTAGCACTCTGAGTATGACATAACTGGGGAAGCCGGCCTTCGGGCCGGCGAGTGAGTTTTTTGTCATTGTATCATACGAAAGGCATCTTTTTTTTTTCGCCGCATAAAATTTTGAAGTTTTTTTTTCTACTTGACGCTTCTAAGATCTGTTGACATCACAGCCGTTCTTGCAATATTTTAATTACCTCCAGTCCCAATTTTTGGGTTAAGATTTTACAGATTCCTGAGAGTTCTACAGGAGGATCGATGATGCCACTGTTACAGTTATTTTGATTGATTGAACACCTGCTCTGGCCTTTCGACGAAGTTAAGAGCTTCCTCACATTAATACCATCTTGATGGAAGTCCTTCTTGGGTCGTCAAACCACCGTTTTGTATTGCAGAGCTTTACAAAGAATTGACAACGTCTGGTTAACTTCATCTTTGTGTCATCAAAATGCAGCTTAACCCTGGAGAACTGTACAGTGAGACGTAACCATCGGATTTATAGCCTTGAGAACTTTGAAACAGACAGAACTTTAGCATCCTAATCTGTGCATTTATCTACTCACCATGTCACGTCGTATATAATATTTCTTTATCAATATTTATGATTAGAAAGTGTGGCCACAGCTTTCCATTTTTTATGTGTCAACTGGAAATAAAAATAGTGTACTCAACATATACTCGTCTTCATTATTTCAACCAACTCTGGGTGAGTCCATTCATTTTTCTTATTTTCAGCTGGATTTGATTATTTCAGAAAAGTTAGAGGTTTAATAATCACTATTAAATTTTAAAGTAACTGAACTAAAATTTAAATTTAATGTCATCCATTGTACGACGCGGTCTAGCTCTGTTTGGGGAGTTTGCTTTCCTGCAATGTTGATTTTGAGCTGATTTAATTTTTATAAGTTTTTGCAGCTTTAATATTGCTTTGATCATGATTCCCCAGACAAAGCTTGGATGTGCTGTTTATAATAAACTTTAAAACTTTATTCAAATGTGTAATTGTTAATTTTTTATAGAAATGATTTTTGACTTTTTAAGGAAAAATCTAAAGAATATAGTAAATATACAAAAGATATTGAAATTTTCAATTAAAAATATATTAATATAACATTCTAAAACTGGGCAGTGTATTCTGTAATCCAGTAAGGCAGGGTTTCATATCCCTTAGTATCTATAACCTTTTTGCTCCCAGTATTCCCGTAAGGGGACATTAGTTTTGCCACATTTTATTAATGATTTCATTTTTATATACGGTGAAACCTTCCTGTGTGACTACCTACATTAAGAAACACCTCCCTGAATGACCATTTTTTCACAGAACAAAACTTATTCATATAGGTATCAAATTTAGTTGCAATAATATTATTTGCTCGACTTTATACATATATAGATATATATATATGTAATAAATATATAATTTGACAAAATAACTATGTTGCATAAACTCTAGGAATCCGCAGCAGCACGAGCAGAGTAGTCGCTCCGACAGTTGGCAAGCAGTGGAAGAATTTCATTGGGGTATTTCCCCATTATAAAAACAAACACCATCAATCTTCAAGTTCTTTATTTATGAACTCATAAAATAGGTAAGCTCTTCCCCGCAATCACCTTAGCACACATCAACACTACATCTAGTCCACATCATCAGATATTCTAATTCAGCGGGGAAATGAAACGGGCATCTTGATAGTTTAAAAGTCAATTGCATTTTAACGCTCCTCAAAAACCAAATGAAAAAAAACATTTTCACGACAAAACTAGCTCCCTCCTACTCCATGTCAATCATTTTAAAAATCTAATTAGGATTAACTCGAGTCTCAACGTAAAAAAAATTATCAGTTCTGATTGGTCTTAGCAGGGATGTCCTCGGCAGGATCTACATTTTTCCTCGCAAAAAACAAGCCCTTTAACAACGCGCATTAACACCGATCACGCGATGTTAAATAAAAAGTTAAATTAAAATCTCGGGAATATTCCAGAAAGTAAAAAGGTTACGAAATACCTCCCGCCTTTTTGAGAAGCAAGCAATAATTTATTAATAAAACAAAATAAGAAAAAGAATTTTAGCTGTTACAAGTTAATACATTACCAAACTAAGATTGAAATATGTTCCACAAATTTAGAATTGAAGCTAAGAGAGAACAAAATGGCGCATATTTTTTTTATTTTATTACATATATATATATGTGATAAATTTTAATACTTAAATATTTATTTTCATATTAATTATTAAAGCTATAACTGTTTTTTTTTTTTCAAATGCATTTCAAATATATTTTCAGAAAAATTAGCAATATAAGAAAGAAGAAAAATAAAAACAAAATGCTGTTGTTTGCTAACATGCTTAGACAAAAAGAAATTTAAACACCAATCAATAAATAAACTTACTTCAGAGGACACTGGACAACATTTAAAAGCATCTTATTATGCAGAATCTTCACAGCTTTCAATGAGGTAAGTTGAGCACATATGTTTGTAATAAATGCTAATATAATACTGGCAATCGACATAATGACATAAATTGAAATGTAATAATAAGTTTGACCACCCTTAAAGAAAAAAGAAACAAAATAAATCACTTATATTTTAGAAGAAAATGTCTTTACATATTTATGATGTATCATGTGTTAAGTATAAGCACAACAGCTGTTTATTTTTTATTGAAAGATGATAAAAGAAAATTAATACTTGATTATTGCTTTATTATATTTAATTAGCTAAAACAGTGTTCCATGGGAAAAAAATCAGCTTTATTTCAAACTGCTTCTAGCTTGATTTCAAATCTATTGTTCTCAATGGATGATTTCAATTTAAAGGAAGAATACTGCTTACCATTTTGATAAACTACACATATGAGAATACCTGACATATTTTCAATTGAAGTTGGATCAGGACTTAAGGACTGACCAGTTAAAAACTGATATCATGTTTAACTTGAGCTATTGTTTGAGGTATGGATAGAGTGTTCTCATATTGAAGAATCCAATTTTCTCTACCCAAAGTTTCTCAAATAAGAAGCAAATGATTAGATATCAATTTTTTTCTAGGTAGTTTTCAGATTTTTGAGGATCACTAATAAAAACTAGGGAGGACAACTTGACCACTGAATCACTGCAATAAATTACTTCCCATACCATATTCCACCATCATGTTGAAGAGTAGTACTGGTCCTAGGAGATATTGTAGTACCATTTCAGACATATTTGCTTGACATATTGCTTTTTTTTTTCCTCTACACAATCATTTTACGAAATTTAGAGATTAATTTCTGCAGTTTTTTGGTGAAATTAGCAAATTTTTTTCTGTGATCAATTGATGTAATTTATAATTTTTCCAAGATATTGGGAATTTTTTAGGTGAACACTTGACAAAATTCAGGATTTTTTTTCTCTGTCATCGCTTGTCAAAATTTGTGATATATTTTGCAATCCTGTGCTGAGATCACAATTTTTTTCGAATGATTGTTTGATGAAATTTGTGATTTTATTTTGCAATTGTTTGATAAAATATGCGATTAATTTTTGCACTTGTTTGATGAACTTTGAGATATTTTTATACAAACTCTTGACGAAATCACAATATTCTCTGCAATCGTTAGATGAAATTCATGATATTATTCCACTATTGTTGGATGAAATTCACAACTTTTTTTCATGACTGACTGATAAGATTCACAACTTTTTTTATATAACCTCTTAGTGCAATTCTTGAGTTTTTCCACGATTGTTAGATGAAAGTCACGACTTTTTGTTTAGATGATTGGCTGAAATGTGATTTTATTTATGGGCCATTTGATGAAATTCTCAATCCTTTTTGCCACACAATATATATATATATATATATATATATTGTTTTGTTTGCAACTTTGATGAAATTGCTGACTGATTCTTAAATCAGCAAAAAGAGCAGAAAATTATCCTCTCTGCCAATTTCAGTAAATGATTGAAGACATTCCTGATTTCTTTAAAGATTATTTAAAAATTATCTTTTTTTTTCTCCCCCAATGACCACAATATTCCTTCCTGTTCAAGCAACAAATTCCCATTTTTTTTTTCTTTTTCTTTTGAGGACGATTAAAAGAAATCTGAATTTTTCATCATCAGATGACAAAATGCTTCACCATTTTCTAACTCATTTTTTTTTTTTTTTTTTCCTGTGCACCTATTAATTCCAAAATGCTAATTTTGTAAAATTTTGAAAAAACAAACAATTTGTGGAATTCTGTGAATATATATATATAATAAAATACATTTATATCGATATATAGATGATGTAATTTTAATTGATACTGATAACACTTGTATATCTCAATTTCCAGTTGATTATCCTTCTAATCTAGAACTTTCAAAAAACCTACTTTTTAATAATACAATCAATTTCTTAGATATTAAAATTACATTAAAAGCGAACAAATTTATAACTGATATTTATGACAAAAGGAAAGAATTTAATTTTAAAGTTAACACCTTTACTAATTTTAAATCATGTCTTCATAATTCTGTATATCGTAATATAATACTTAACCATTTATATAGAATAAAATGTCTATGTTCTTCCCATTTAATTAATACTAATATTAAAAAGCTTGTATATGATGCTATAAATAATGGTTATCCTAAAAAATTCATATATTCTTTAATTTATAATTAGATATTACATGATCTTATAATTAATTCTTTGCGTAAAAAATGTATAAAAAAATTATAAAACATAAAAATAATAATAGAAAATTAAAAATGTTAAAAAGTAATAAAAATATATATATATAGGTCGGTTGGATGGGTAGATGTTAGAGTACGGAGGAGGGTGGTGTTGTCTGGATAAAAACGCAAAGGTTAACTATTAAAAAAAAAAGAGAGTGGGTTATTTTTTAACACAATTTTTAAACTGTTTTATTGGCACCAATATATGGATATTTGTCTAGTTATATCTATAGTTAAATAGCTATATTTTAATTATCAAATTAATTTTAATGTTATTGATATGATTTTTGGTATATCATTAATAATATCATTACTATTAATATTATTATTATTATTTAAATTTTTACTTATTTTTATTTTATTTTTTTATTTTATTTTATTTTATTTTTTTTAATTTAAATTTTTTTTTAATTTTTATTATCCTATATTAAGATAATGAGTTTTTACCATGTAAAGTCACAATAAATGTTACTGATTATTGATAAAATCCATTGGTGAATCTTGTCTACTTTTAATGGTATTATAAATATATATATTTGCAGTGAAATAATGACTATTAGTTTTATAGTACAAAACTTGGGAAATTTCAAGACAGGTTACCATATTTTAGAATATTTCAGACCATTTTTCAGGAAATTTAGAGACAAGTATGACTCCTGTATGTTGTCTTCTAAACAAGATACTCCCCCCCCCCTCCCAAGATCATATTTAAAATATGGAAACCTATCATGTTCATCCAAATTCTATTATTTTCCTCACTTAATGTGACATTACACAACTTATCCCCAAATGTCATATGCTACTTGGACAACTGTAATCAATCTCTTTTATGGTATGGTTTAAAGTATGGAAATCAGAACATTATATGGTTTCTTATGTACCCGGTATTGTACTTCTATGAATAGCTTTTAATATTTGTCCTTCGACTGCACTTTTAATTTGAGAAAAAAAATTACATTCTAGTTGAAGTTAATGAAACACTGGTCTTTGCAGAAGCTGATTATTCATGACCTTCAAAAACAAGATTTTACTTAAAATCTTCATTCGAGCTAAAATTTGATAAAATCCCCATTTTAACCTTCTTTGAGTTAAATTTGATAAAAACATCATTTTAATCTTAATCCAACTACAAATTTAGATACAAATTTATCTTTTATGCTCATATGCCACATTTTAAAGAATTCGTCCTATGAAATTTCAACTTTATTATTTCATTCTAATGTAAAAATAACAATCTAATGCTTCTTATATCCACACAAAAAAAGTGTATACAACTGCTTACTTAAACTTTTGTTGTACACTTTGTTTTGTTTACAATTACTTTTGTTGTACACTAGACTTCTCAAATCCACACAGTTTGGGACCAAAAGTAGTGCAGTTTTTAGTATTTTATGGATTTGTATGGCTTAGCTTATACTTTTTAACAGCAATTTAAATACAATTAATAATGCAATCAAAATTAAATGAATTCTTCAAATATAGTAAAATATTAAAATAATTAAGAAAAGTAATAACCTAAAATGATAAAAAAAATTAGATAACTTTTTTTAAATGATTAAAATATTAAGTAAATAATCAATAATGTGTAATTAAATATTCGTTATAAAGATGAGATGCATTTTTCATGCATTATTCAACGAAACTTGCATCATTAAGGTACACTACAAATTTACATAAAAAAAAAAAAAAAAAAAAAAGGAAGTTTTATTTCAGATTTAGCCAGATTTAATAATAAGAAAAAGCTTGATTAACACATAAATATATTTGGTGAAAAGATTGCGATTACCAGTGATATTAGCAAAATTTAATTTTATTTTCAGAAATAAATTTATTATTCCTTCATGAAAAAGCAAGAATTCAGTAATATTAATGGAATTACATATTAAAATATATATAGAATTGATATACAAATAAAGTCAAATTTTGTCACTACATCTGAACTTACAGTTTCCATCTGTAAATTATGTGTGGATTTTAGAGTTGTGGATTTTAGGGCTGTGGATTTGTGGAAGTCTACTGTATTCTTAAAATCTAAGGTTTGGTATGAAATTTAAAACAAAATGCTGTTAAATATATTTTGAGGATGTCATTATTAGCACAAACAAACAAAATATTGAAATAAAGTGGTTTATTAAAATTTCATTTTTAAAATATTGTCGTGCTTAAACATTTTTACATTCACTGTAGTAAAACTTCATGTTATATTTAGACTCTGTGACTTAGAAAAAAAGCATACCTCATCCACAGTAGCATCATCATCCAAGAGTAATTCATGGTGCTCTACTGATGCTTCTGACCACATTGACAACCAGAAATCTGTTCCCATTTTCATAGCTTGAGTTGAAATAATGAAAAATAACACTAGCAATGACAATGGATAAGTACAAGCCTTCATATACATAATATATACATGTTTTGATATCTTCCCCTTTTCTCTTTCTTCTTCTTTTATAAGTTTTCCATCTGGCAATGGTAATTTAACTGGATCACATACAGCAGTCGTTTTGTCTGCAAAATTTAAAATGTTAAATTCACACAAATACTTAAAATTGTAGCATGTTTTATTTAAGATATTTTAAAGTCACAAATTAAATGTATAAGCATATAATTTCAACTTTCAAACATTAATCAAAATATTTATTTTTAACTTACATATAGAATTTTAAGTACAATTCAAATTAAAAAATACATATATATATTTTAATTTTAATGAAAAAAAATGGCATTAAAATGATATAAAAATCCTTGCTGTTTCCTTTATTCTCCCTATTTTTTTCACAGCAATGATCCAGTATTTACCATTTGAATTTATTACAAAAAATTGATTATAAAAATTAATATCTTAAAAACAAATTAAATTTAGAAAATGAAAGAATTTTTACCTTTTATATCCCAACAAATAAATTGCTACATGCTCCAGTTCACATATTTTTAAGGAGTAAATGTGATATACAGTCAGATTTTACTATGCAAGCTATATTATCAAACAGAATAACTTTTAAATTAGTTAAAAAATTAAAAAAAAAAAAAAAAAAAAAAAAAAAAGAGCAAACACACAAGTTAGTGAGAAAAACCAATAAAATACCTGTTGTCTCATCCTCATATTCCTCTTCATCTTCTTCTTGGATGAGGTCTTCTGTTCGAGTTGAAATGCGAGAATTCAACCTTGAAGGTGGGCATTTCCAAGACCGTCTAATTGCACTTGCTGAACTACCACTAGATCTTGATCTTAAGCTTTCTACTGATTTCATTCGGCTTAATAGCTTATGGCCAGTATCAGGATCATCAGGGTCAGCAATTGGAGGTAAGGGATCATCATGATCTCCCCAATCATGACAAGCAAGAGGACTCGATGTGTCATGTGACATCTGACGACTCAGAGAAACAAGTCTGGCACGAGGTTTAATGTCCTAGAAAAATATAGCAACACTAATACATTTTGAACCTAACAAATGATTTATTCATTTATAAAGCCATTAAAACTATTACTAGTTTCATTGAAAAATATGCAAAATTTCTATGAAGCAAATAAAATTTACAATATTATTTATATCACAATCTTATGCTGAGCATCATATTGTGCATATAGTGTATGTGAATTAATAATACTATGACTTAAAAATAAATATTTTATTTACATAACCTCATAGGTTTCATATTTTTCAGCAAATATTTAGTAATATGATCAATTAGGGGACCAATAATAAGCAGAATGAAGAAAATCAATGTGAACAATCCTCCTGTATCATCATATCTGTAGCTAGAACACATGGCTATGTAGATCAGGAATTCCCAACTTATTATTGACCATGTATCATCAATGCACTTGTAAAATCAATATATCCCCCTTTCTCATTCTATAAAGGATGTCGGTTATTATTTAAAAAGTGAACTCTATTCAGATGATGGAAATATAATCGAGCTTTAATAATAACTACAGTAGACTCCCTCAAATCCGCAAACCAGAAATCTGCAACTCTCTAAAATCCGCACATATTTTATGGATGTAAACAATGAAGCTTTCAGTTTGGATTTTGGGACAAAATTTGATTTTTTTAGTTTTGTATCAGTGCCATATATTTTTTAATTTGCAATTTTCTTAATAATGCTCTATTCATGTTTTTTTTTTTTTTTTTTTTTTTTTTTTTCCCATGAAGGAAGAATAATTTTTTTTTGGAAAAAATTCAAGATATTGCTGATATCACTGGTAATCACAATCTTCTTACCAAATATATTTATGCATTAATCAAGATTTTTTGGTTGTTAAGCCTGGCTAAACTTGAAAAGAAATCCTTATTTTATGATTGTGATGTGAATTAGTAATGTACTTTTATGAGGCAAGTTTTGTTGAATAATTTTGGAAAAATAGATTTAATTTTTATAATGAATATTTAATCATACACTATTGATTATTGACTTAGCCTTTACTATTAGTACTTTAATCATTTAAAAAATTATCTAAATTTTTATTATTTTAGTTTTTTACTTATTTTAATATTTTATTATATTGTAAGCAGTAGTATTATAGTTCCGATTGCACTATTAATTGCACTCAAATTACTGTATAAAAAATGTAAACAGAACAATGACCAGAAATCCGCAAAATTCTAAAATCCGCAAAACCTCTGGTCCCAAGCTGTGCGGATTTAAGGGAGTCTACTGTATTTATTTCACATTTTTTTGACTTATCAAAAGATCAATCTTTTGCCACAAATAAGTTTTTATCATAATTCTATAAATGCAATAAGTATTTTCATCTTTGCATTTGCAACAAAGAGTCTTATTATACTGTTCTAACCTATTTCAATGTTAAATAAAAAATATTATATAGTCTGCATTTTTATCTTTCGCTTCACTTATATTTTGCGTATTTTTCTTTATTCACTTATATCTTTACAAAATATCTCGAAGATAGGCATATATATATTGTAACTTATTGAACTAGCTGAAAAGCTTTGGACACCAAATTTTCTTTCTATAGATAACACAATATACAAGAAGCATTTCAAGATTATCATCTTTATCACTTTTAAGTAATCATTATTCTGCACTGCAGCAAATTTTCTGTTTTCCCTTTCTCAATATCATTATTTTTCATGTATTATTTGACTTCAACCCTTCTCTTACTAGATGGGTCCAATCGATTCAATGGGTACATTCAAAATATTTATTCAAATCAGAAATTCCTTTAAAATAAACTAAAATATAAACCAGACAATAAGTTAAATAGTTTTAACTAAAAATTATGGTGTATAATATTTTTTATAAAACTTGAGTAAAATTTCTTGTAATACTAAGGTTAAAATTAAAAAATTGTATATCATCATGGAAACTTATTTAGAATAGGATACCTATATCAAAGTCATGGATATTTACTCTCTACCCATTCCCTTTTCTAATGCTACTTAAAATTTATGAAATTTATAAAGTTGGTAGTACCTCATTGAGATGTTACATATATTTTTTAGTTAAATATGTTCAAAACAGTCTCTTTTTACTTTTAGCAGTTAAACATCTAAAAGATTCTTTGTGTGACACACAGCATAACAAATAGAAGTAGTAAGCTCATTTAACAAACAATTAAAATGTTAGGAAGAACTGTAAAATACAACAACCAAAAAATTTATAGAGATTTCAATACTAGCAAAAGATGTCAAAATATCACATAATTATTCTGGTATTGATTATATTTTTAATTTAGTTTGTATTTCATTTATTTTTAGTTTACAGCATTCTTTTTTCTTAAATTGGCAAAAGAAATTGATAATGAATGATTGAGTAACAAATTTGGAATTCCTCCCTAAAAATTCAAACAGCCCCGTAGTGGGGCATATGCCCCACATTGGGTACCACTTATGTAGATCCTGTACAAGATTTGTGGAAGGATAGCATTTATAATCATGCAGATATAAAAGTCTAACAAAAGCATGTAATTTTCAAATGAATGTTTTTTGTTTCTATTAGTTTGTGCTTTTAGTTTATAGAATGGAGGACTTTCAACCAAATTTAATGCCACTCAGAAAATATGAAAAAGTACTGTATACATAATGAAATTAGAGCATAAATATATTAACTCATAAGAAAACACAATGGATATGACATATCCAATGAGTGTTTTAATCTTTCAATGTTCTGAAAGGCAAGTTACTTATTTTCTATAGCAAAGAAATGAACAAAATGTTTAAAAAATGCAGTCTATCAAATTTGAGAAGTAAACACTTTCTTACTACAATAAAAATGAATTTTTATTTTACATTTCTTACAAAATAGACTCATATGATCTATACATATGCACTTGTCACATTTTTGGAATTTGTATTTAGTTTTTCTGCACTTCGTTATTGTAGCTTAGATATTTTTGCCATCTTCACTTTGAAAGAAAACAACACTGAAATCAACATGTAAAAATAGACTGATAAAGGAAGTTACAAGGGGATCTCAAACACAGGTATTTCCACCCAATGAATATAATTACAAAAAGAAAAACTATTGCTGAAATTTCCTTATATAGTCTTTCCCTTCAAAAAGATTACCTAGTTCAATCACACAGGGTTTAACACATTTAATGAAAAAGGTTACGAGATAAGAAAGGATTAATGCAGCTCCAGGTATGACATATCCTGTACTGTGCTCCTGGGTTAAATGATTGATGAAATATGCAAAGTTGCCTAGTCCCAGAGAGCAAAAATCAGGAGACCTTTTTTCAATGAAAATTTTGCTGTTCATTTTTATCACCAGGTTTACTGAGTTCCTAGAGCAAGTAAATCCTTAAGTAATGTCCAATATATATATATATATATATAATTTTTTTTTTTTAATGGAAACATAAAGTAATAATTTATTTTAAATAATACAGCCATATATATTTAATAAATTTAAAAAGATTAAAATAAATTTTCAATCAAACAAGCACCACAAAATGTTTTAAAATAATTTGAAAATCACAATGAATACTAGGAAATGTTTTGCCCTTTCATAAAAATATGCAATTATGAAAGTTAGGATTCAGAATTATAAAAAATTATATTAAAATATCAGGAGTATGAAAAATGAAGCAAAAATCAGGAGATTCCTGCGAAAATTAGGAGACTTGGCAAGTCTGAATATGAGATTGATATGTATTAAAAGATTATTAACTGCACATATACAAATGGTATATATTTATTTATTTTTATAATTTAGTAGCTAACTATATAAGGCATTCGTATAAAAAAGCCAGCCAATATAGCATGAAAATAAAAAAAGTCCTATTGCTTTTTTTGAGGCAAAGTGACAAAAAACTCACTGAGTAATTAAGCATCTATTTTACAATTCAGCAAATAAAATATAAAATCTGATGTTTTCTTATGTATTTTTCAAAAAGTACCAGGAAGCTGGAAGCTAATAAATAACGTTCATAAAATATAATAAAGGAAAAAATAAATAAAGTCACACATTTTGTACAAAAATGACATAAGTTAAACAGACAAGCTGAAATATTAATAGCAAATTTTAAACAATATTGCTATTAGGCACAAACATGTGATTATTGTTGTATATTCATTATTTAATAGTTTTCTGTCAAACTGATTAATTAGCTCATATTTTATGCTAATTCCTTACTAAAATTACATTACTAAACTTTACCATGTTCGATTTAGATCAAATAATCAACATTTGGATATATCTGCATACAATAATGTTGGAAAAACTTTGTGTAAAAGCAAAAGAACAAATAAATTACTTGAGAGGAAACAGTTCTGTAGAGAGTCTGACGTGATAGCAATCGAACAAGCTTGTGTCTCTCACGAGATGTTCCAACTGCACATACAGTTTCATTTTTAAATAGTCGCTTGGGTCTATGAAGTGATGTATTTAGCTCTTTTAATGTGGAAGTCATTTCACTAGCAGTTCCTTGTTTTTTAATTGTTCCACTTTCCATCAGCACAACCTAAATAAAACATTATAAAAGCTTACAAGTTAAAGGATAAATTAGCATGAATTATGAGAAAAATAAGAAAAGTAATGAATTAGTAATACCCCTTACAAGAGTAGCTTCCAAGATAGGGAAAACAGAATGCAATTAACATTTGTGTACAGATAGAGAATAGTTAGTACATAAATATATGCAAACCATAAGGTGTAGTACCAGGGAGTCTTAATAAAATAATCCCTAAAATTAATTACAATTTATTATAAGATAAATTACTTTCTTTGACATAGTTATCAATATGATGAATTTCTGATTTTTTTATATTTATTTATTTTATTTTTAGTTTTAATTCCAATAAAGCTTACATTTTGCAGCAAAAATTTTTATCAATCATTTTTAAATCACAATTTAAAATCACAATTATTTTTAAATCAAACTTTATAAAAAAAAAAAATGCATAATTATTGAAATTTATAAAATAATGTTAATTAAGTACATGTTTTGTCACATATAAGTACAGTTTTAAAAATTGAAATTGTACAGGTTGAAACATTTAATGAAAAGTAAAAAGAAAAAATAGTAGGCAGTTTGTATTTTTATAGATCAGGAGTGTTTGCTTCTATTTGAAATTATTTACTGTTATTTAGATGATTAATTTATTCAAATAAAATGAATGTGCTATTCAAGTGCTTTTTTCAAATCATATTTTTCCACTGAGATTAAATTATAACTTAATATATGTAATGAAATAACAGAACTGTGATAAATTTTAAATAAAATATTTACTATATTTAATTGCAACTTATATATACTCTATATAACTCATATGATTATCTGCATAGAAAAAAGAAATTATAACATCACACTGACTAACCTCTACAAAATTAAAAAATATACATTCAACTTCCAATAACAAATTATTGATATAAACAAACATTTCAGAAATTATGATTAATTTTGCAAATGTAAACAATATGTAGTAAGTAATTCATTTTTGAAAATTCATTGATAAAAATTTAAAAACTTTTGTGCATTGAATATTTTAACTCATGTAGTGTAAATATGCCTTTGGTATCATCCACTTATGTACCAATGGAAATAGTTTTTAATTTAAAAGCAAAGTCTAAGAAAACTTAGCTCTATTTTCTGTACTTTTATATTATAAAGAAGCATATCTCTTCTGCCAATAGAAGCATTTTTTCACGTGTTGATTTAGAAACAATGCTTTGAAATTGAAATAAAATGTTATATTACCAATTATTATGTATGTTAAAGAAAATAGGTGAAAAGCATGTTTGTAATTGCATGCAATATATATATTTTAAATTAAAGTTATGCTTCTTAGTGAAAGGGGTTAAAGTGAAATAGGTTTTATTTTAAGTGAAATTAGTGCAATATGAATGATATCAATGGGAACAATATTTAGCAATTTATCACATCACCAAGCTAACATAAAAACACTCTATTTTCTGACTATTAATGCAATAAACATAGTCTTTAGTTTGCTTGTTTTGGGTTTGAATGCTTAATTTACTTAAATTGCTTAAAATGATTTGATAAATACATTCCCCCTCCCCATTTTTTGAAAACTTAATTATTTCTTAACATCTTGTAATTTTACACAGATGAATAGTGAGGACATACTTTCAAATGTAAAATGTTCATAAACTTTATTTCATTTTACTCATTGAAAAATTAACTTTTTATGATTTTTAAACTCAATAGCTCTATTGCAGAATAATAGTATATTAATATATTTTTATCAATTATTTCAAATTTTAAGGGAAAAAAACAATTCCTACCCCACCATCCTATGACAGGTATCATGGCTGAAAGTAGAGGGGTCAGAGGGATCATGCGTTCCGGGCACCAGGCAAAGGGAGCACCAAATGAAGATTTTGTTTGTCTATTTTTTCACGTTTTTGTTCAGAACAATATTGTTAAAATAGTCTTGTCTCGAATATGCCATAGTTTAGAAGAATCTAGGGTGATATAATATAAAGGATGCTCCATAAAATGGATTTTTTTTTTCAATTTTCAAGGTTTTAATGAATTTATATTTGACAAAGTTTATTGCGTAGTTCTGTATAACATATTTTATGATTATATATTTTAAATTAGTCAACTATTTGAAGCTTAGTAAATTATTTTAAATTTAATTTGTGTAGGAGGTGGGGGGGAGGGAGCACAAAATCTGTTTGCCTTGAGTGCAAAAAAGACTAGTTTCAGCATTGACAGGTGTTTACTGTGAATATAATGAGAAAAATGTAAAAGTAATTGTCGGACGCTCCTCTCAGTCCACAAAACATCGAAGAATGTCCTAGGTAGTTTTAGCTGCCACCACCGATATTAATGGGTGATATCGGTCACCTGCTGTGAGGATTAGGTAAAATAACACTGACGCTGTTAATGAACTGAACTAACAGTTTATTTAAGATATAGATATGTACACAAGAAACAATATTTACAACTATCTACAATTACAACTCGGATATAGATGATCCGGTTCAACATTAAATTAACTACAATAAACGTTGGTTGTGTACCGTTCAACTTATACTTTCTTCCTCACTCAACGCAAGTTAGATACGCTTTATCAGAGATTACTGCAGAATCTCAATACACAAGGGTACTAGGCCTCACTTCTCGGCCTATAACACTATCCACTGGGACGCCTTGTCCCACGCTCAAAATATACACTATCCAACAGGACCACAAATCCTGAGCGACCTATCGGTCTCAACGCCAAGCGAGAACTCTCCAACCTCTCAGTCCAGAGTTGACCTTCAGAGATCTTCCTTCCCCCATGCAGGGCCTCTTAGAGTTCCTCCATTGGTTCAATTCCGCATACCAACCTTGAGTCATGACATCTACTGTTTACACATCACTTAAATACTAAATGACAGCTGAGCCATGCCCCGTGGTCATCACTTTCATTCAGCAACGAGTGCGTCATCCGCACACCTGTGCCTGGATAACCACCTGTCATTTGTCATTATAAGAAAAGAAAGAAAGGTATTTCGAAAGCTTCACGGATACACAACTAACAATACATAAAAATATTCAGATGAGGAAATGTCATTCCTTTCTAATTCAGGGCAGATGTCTTCTAGGAACCTGACAGTAATATTTTCTGAAACTTCTAAACAATTTCAAATGTTTGTACATATTTATGTGAGTTTTAAGTTTTATGTATAAGTTGCTGACAACAAAGATGTTTATATTTACTCTGTACAAAAGTAACTCATATGCAAATTGTTCAAAATTACGATATTATTATGACAAATTGGAAGTACAATAAACTTTTTTAAGTGAAAAAAAACTTATAAACAGTTTTTCTTATTTTCTTTTGAAAAGCTCCAGGCACTACAGGCTTATAAATCAGCAGATGAATGAAAGCTAGTAAAAATGAGGATTATTTTGTTAAAATTTTAGTAAAATGTTTATTTACATTGAATTAAAAATGCATTTAAAGAAATTTACTATTTTTTAATAACAGAGATTTTCTATTCATCAAAGATTAAGGCTTTTGTTCTTTCATTTCTTTTAGTTATGTTTTAAGTTGAATTGTTTAATATATTTAACATTCCTGCATTTGTATTTGTCTAGAAATTGTTTTGTTGAGAGATTTTGTTTCTCAAAGAATCAATTTCATTTTTCTTCCACAGTTTATTGTTTTAGATGAAAATAATCTAAAAACGTACATAGCAATAATAATAGTAATAATAATGGTAATAATAAAGAAAAAAAGAAAAAAATCAGTAAAAATGCAATTACCTCATCATTTTACCACAACATTCTGGACTTATAGGGTTATCAATATTTTACTTTAGATTTCTGCCACTGACAACAATTATCAGCAACACAGAATGGATAAATAAAAAATAAATAAAATAAAAAATTAAAAAAATTCAGTTGACATTGTCTTTTGTTTTTTCTCTCTCTCTTTCTATTTGTTTTTTGTGAGAGTAAAAAAAGGAAAAATTATGAATCTTGAATTTAAATGTTATGCTTAGAACTGATGAATTTTTAAATTAAATCTGAGTCACTAAAAATATAAGATATAAAATAAAATATAACCGACTTCAATCAAAACTAAGAAAACTTGAGAAGAATTATGAGTTAAAATTTAATTTCTTACTTTAGAGGCAGAAGAGATGAACTCTAAATTGTGAGTGACTAACACAACAGTACGGTGTCTTCTTAACAACAGAGTCTTGATCCCATGTTCAAACACATAAGCTGCAACATGAGCATCCAAAGCTGAAAGAGGATCATCCTAAAATAAAATAAAATTTTAATATAAAAAGCTTAATACAACACAAATGTTCTTAAAAATTAATACCATATATACTTGTGTATAAGTAATCTTCCCCACTTTGTCAGCAAAATTTTGGAAAAAAAATTAATTTTCATGTATAAATCAAATTACATTTTTGGTAGCAAAAGGTGTGTCTATTAAATTCTAGGACTGGGACTAATACAAATGAAGGAATAATAAAAAACAAACATACATTTAATAGTCCTAAAAATAATCACCTCTGGCATTCACACACTTTTGTGGAAAGCAGTACAAATTCCGGAAACATGCTTTGTAGTCCTCTAAAAAAATGTTTCGAAGTTGAGCTGTTACATTTTTCTTTATGTCATGAAATCGATGCCCCTTCAGAGCAATCTTAAGTTGAACATAAAGCATGCACATAAAGAACATAAAGCAATACATAGTGTCAAAGCACATAAAGCCTTGAACATAAAGCATGCACATAAAGCATGCACATTTGAAAGTATGGGAATGGGACATAGCCACATCTCCATATGGAATTTTCAGTAATTTGTAAGTTTCATTTGGCGTTTTCCCAATTTTGAAACAAAATTTGACTGTGACACATGCACTAATGAACCACCTGAGTTTACTTTCTCCAAACCGGAAATGCTGATGCAATCACTGTGCATTTGTTTTACCTTTGTGCCTCGTCGGTTAAGCTTCACATCTGCATGATCACACATTCCTACACATTTTCATTTATTAACTACACGTACAGTCCTGGAATTTAATAGACACACCTTGTATATTGAAAAATGATTTGTAAAGAAGAATAAAGAAAATTAATAAATTTTTATTAAATTAATAAACATTTTTTTAGCTTTACGTTTCTAATCATATTTTTTTTTAAATTCAAAGTTTTAAAACTGTATAATTATGTGAAACCGAGGAAGCTTAAACTATTTTGAAACTTAATCACATCAATTTAATGATACTTAAAAAAAAAGTAAATAAATAAAAAATATTCAAGCTTTATTTAGAAAGATAAACAACTACTTATACTGCTAAAATATAGTAGTTATTTGTATTGTAGGGCTTTTAGAAGAGATACCTAGTTACATTCTCAAATTGAACTCTTTTTAGAAAAAGCTATTAAAACAGTGCCTCTATATTGAAGGGAATGCCACTATATTGAAGGTAAGTGATAGAGTTAGTATAGATTTTGCATTGTAGTAACTTTTAAAATGTCAATGCACTCTAAGACTAGTTTGTAAAAAAATCACAATTTTAAAGCCTAAAATGGGTGGAAAACATTTAAAATTACAATTAAATTGGAACTGTTTTTAACTGTAGAAACTTGAAATTTGGCACGACTGTTACTCTAAATGCATTAATACTCACCCAGAACAGTTCAAGTCTGCTCAATAAAAAATTCAAAATTTAAAAGAGTGCATGAGCAAAAATGTTCTAAAGTTGTATTTTATTTGACATAGCTGTTACAGAAGCTTGGAATTCGATAAGAGGACTGTTTTAAAAATCTAAGCGATTGCTAAGAATGATCTAAAAATAATTACATATTTAAAATGATGAAATGAGCAGAAAATGTTCATAAAACATGCTAAATTATGATTCAGTAGAATTTGCTTGGGTCAGAAAATTGAAATTGAGTATAGTGATTACTTTTAGTATCTGTTATTTTTAAAACATAAATGGTCACACATAACAGTTTTTACAAAATTAAAAAAGGCACAAAAGCAAAAAAATTCTAAAATTGTAATTTTTTGTGATGCTGTTGGGCTAGAAACTTGAAATTTGGTTAAGTGATTACATTTTTTTTAATTTAAATGTTTGTTAAAGTAGATTTCTAAAAAATTTAAAAGAAAATTAAAAAAAAAAATCTAAATTTAAAAGTTTGAAATAAGCAGAAAACATATAAAAATTTTTCTAAATATGATTTATCTGAAATTTTTAGGGATAGGAACATGAAATTTGACATGACTGTACTTTATAGATGTAAATAAACCGAAAAAATAGTTTTTAAAAATTTAAGGATTTTAAAGTATGCAGGGACATGAAATGTTAATAAAATTGTGATTTCTGAAATATAGTATTACAGAAGCTTGCATAACTAGAAGCTTGGAATTTGGCATGGTATTTACTTTTAAAATGTAAATACTTGCTAAGAACATTTTTTTTTTTTTTTAATTTGAAACTTCAAATGAAAAATGGAATGAGCACAAAACCATCAAAAACCATTCTGAATTACCATTTATTTAAAAAATGATTTAGCTCCTCTCATTAATTTAAGTTTCATGTCTGCCAATATAAGACAGAAGTTAATAAAAAACATTGGCTGGCTTGCTTGCTAATTTTTGAAATATTTATAGCAATATATAATTTACTCTAATAAAAATAGGTACACAAATTACACTTGGCATATTTCAATAATTATGCTAGCAAAGCTGCAGGTTTTGCTAGTAATAAATATTTACATAACATACGCAGAGTTATTACCAAGAAGCATTAAAGTTTTATATTATGATGAAAACTAAAGCTTTTTAATGCATTTTAAAAGAGAACAAATGGATATAATATACTAAATTGGATTTCTCAATATTACTAATTATAAGTATCTAACAAAAATAATAATTTCAGTTATTATTTAATAGTTAAATTATAATTATACCTGAATTTTTCCATGTTTTCCAAGTTTCCTACTATGTAAGTTACTTTTATTTTTAAGGAGAAAAGTCTTTTAACCTCCTGACTGATAAGCAAAAGGGCAAAATTGTAATGTTGTTTTCGCTGCAATTTAAATGTTAAAAAAGGAGGGATTTTCTAACATGGTATAATTTTTTTATTACATATATATGCTTATAAACCTTGAAAGTATCAATCAGAACTTAATTTCTTAAAACTGGATCACATCTGTAGAATTATATTAATTTAAATAAAGTTTCAATTGCAGTGAAACCTGCAGCCTAGTGAATGGATATATCAGGTCGCGGCAGAGGGAAGGTTAACTCCACAACCCCAGTTTTTTTTTTTTAAATCAATCATTATAAAAAGCAACATTAATTACCAAAATTACTAGCCTTGCTGGAGAATAAAATGCTCTAGCAAGAGCAATTCTTTGCTTTTGTCCACCACTTAAGTTGAGGCCTCGTTCACCAATTTCTGTTAAATCTCGAGCAGGCAAAAGGTCAATATCAGGTTGTAAGGCACAAGCTTGAACAACTTGATGATACCTAAAGGTATATCATATTATAATTTTAAACTTTTTAAAAGTAAATAATAACATCATTATTTTGCCTAAACAAAATTTGAAGCATCTTTGCAACTCAAACTATACTTTCAAGACTAACAGTTATGAAATAAACTATTGGCCATTGATAAGAAAGAACACCTTATATATTAGAATCAGTGTTTTCGCTGGCTTTTTACCAACATTAGTATTTTGGTGAATAAGAAATAAAAAACAGTAGCCAAATGAAAAAAAAAAGTTAACGTAATAGACTTGGCGGGAACAATGAAAAATGTGCTTTTAACTTCCTTATTGTATTCCCTTTTTTCAATATGTTCTAAAATAATCTAATTTTTTGCAATTGCTTTTAAAATAGAAATTTGACTATCCACTACAGAAACTATTATTAAAAATAAATGAATACTAAATGTCTCTTAAATATGTAAATGTTTTAGACATTCTTTTTGCAGCTAAAATAAAAATTCAAAATAGCTATGTTTGATTTACAGTTCTGAAAATATACACTAAAAATCACTATGAGATCTCGGCTCTATCTGATAGCAAAAATTGTCCAGTTAATGATATTTTAAATACATTTAACAGGAAGTATGGTAAATGGTTAAATTCAAAGCCACCTTCCAAAAAAACTTTTGTCTATTTGGCCCTTAATCCGAGTAAGTTAGTTTTTTTTTTTTTTTTTTTTTTTTTTTTTTCAGTGCGAATCTGGTGTTTAGATAGTGATTAACTGACAATAGAAAAACCTTTTATGTCTTTGGCTGCTGCTAAACTGAAATGGTACTGAGTTTATATCTCTATATACAGAACAATGTAAATGGTATGGTGCAATAAAAAATGAAAAGAGATTCAATCACTCAGTAACGTGGATAAGAATCTGGACTACAGTTGCACACATACAAAAAGAAAAAAAACTGGGCACTCGCAATTTGGCGAGTCAAATTTTTCGTTTACTCCCCAAATGGCACATTTTGTTGTGATTTGTCGTGATGGCGAGCGGCAGTGAGAACCCTGATTAGAATACAAAGCACATTCATAAAGTATAAAAAAAGTTCATTTTCCATTTTTTATATATTACACTTCATTTGTTGAGTGTCAAAAATAATTTTGTATTTTGTTGTGAAACA
This sequence comes from Maratus speculifer, assembly GCA_964019185.1. NCBI lineage: Eukaryota > Metazoa > Arthropoda > Arachnida > Araneae > Salticidae > Maratus > Maratus speculifer. Next base: position 194,118,901 of record OZ025295.1, on the reverse strand, counting down.
GTTTTTTTCTCCCTCTCTTAATCTAAAACAGAGTTCACATTTCATAATTCTGCATTATAGTCACAAATCAAAATTTTAAAATACATTTCAAAATTTAAATAAAATAATAAAAATAATTGACACTTAAAAAAATAAAGAAAATCAGCAAAATACAAAAAAAAAACATTTTATTTTGTAGTGATAGATTAAGTAATATATTCATATTTCCTATATATTTTTTAAAAATAAATTTATTTGACTGCAAAATATAAATACTTGATAAAAATGTGCAATTTTGAAAATTTCTAAATAATTATTAATGTACAATAGTTAATTAAAAGTTATTTCAAATAGAAAGACCACCTCATAAAATTTTTGAATATATTTTTATTTGTTTTTAAATTAACAGCTGCTTTTGTCTAAAAATACATAAGTGCATCTTTATTTTTTTTTAAATACATTTTTATTTGTTTTTAAATTAACAGCTGTTTTTCTTTAAAATATATATGTAAGTGTATCTTTATTTAAAAAAAAATATTCATGTAATGATAATCTTAATTATATTTATACCTCCTTCCATCATATGGTTGACCAAATAAAATATTTTCCTTCAAAGTTGCATTCATCAACCAGGGCTTTTGAGGGACATAGGCAACAGCTGGGGAGCTAAAATTAGCATTTTTAAAAACAATAAATAAACATGAAAAAATAAAACAAATAATACTGGCTATTATACATTTAAGGAACTTAAAATTAAAATATACTTTCAAATCTCTAATGATGAAAAATCAGAATCTCGTGTTGATCTGTTTTAATTTAAACTCACAGCCATATCACAAATTACGGACAACTTCTTTTTGCTTAATTAGTGTGAAAATTTTTAAATTATATGTTACTTAAATTATAATTATTGGTTTCTTACATAGAAAAGAAATAACTTTTAATCAAATTAATGAATAAGGTTATTTTTTAGTTAAATATTTTAACATAATTTTAAATTATTCAAATAAGAACAGAAATTGTATTCCCAAAATTTTAGCGTTTAAAAAAAGTATGAAGAAGCCCGATAAAATCATACATCATAAAAGCTCTATTTTTGGTTTATGTAAATAAATATACATGCAATAGAAAGTATAAAAAAGGTTCATGAATTCAATATAACCATTTCATGAGTAATTTTAGCAGTTTTGTACAATTAATGTTACAACATTTGTTGTTATATTAGCTGAGTGGTGTTTCAAAATCTTATTACATTTGAATTACATCAAATCAGTTCATTTTCTTGGGAGGGGTTGCACAGTGTGGTATTTCGCTCAAAAAGCTGGACAAAAGTCAAAATTTTAAATTTTGCATTTAGTTGATCATTTTCTGGTTGGTATAAGAGGAGTATCCTGTCCATATGATAACAAGTTCATTTCTTTCTGTAGACTCTTTAATTGTCTGGTATTTTACTTGGAATTCAGGGTTTTTGCATTTCTCATTTTATGCTTCTGATCTATGCATCATTTTATCAAACATCTAAAAAACTATTTTAAGTCGAACTTCAGAAACCTTTTACAGATTTTTAAAGATGAAAATATATACTTTCTTTTGCGTAAATGTTTTTGTAAATACAGTACAAGTTCATTATGATATTCAAATTTGAAACCATTGATATTTTTGTGTTCAATATTTTAGATAAAATTATAATTTTAATAGGGAGTTAAACTGAGTTCAGTAAGAACTCCTGTGTTTTCATAATGTATAAATCTTCTAATTAAAAGATACTAGCAGGGGAGACCGAGCTTAGCTCGGTCAAAATTAACTTTGTGTTCAACTCTAGTGTCTAGTATTTTCACTGTATCATTAACTCTGTATTATTACTGTAAAACATGTTTATAATAGTATTATTTAGAAAAACAATCAATAAGTAAACTATGTTTTTATGCGCATGTTTATAAATTTTACTTTATTTTAAAATTTACAACGAAAGGACATTGATCTAAATCACTTTTTTAGCTCGAATCTGATTGGTTTAACCATGCATCTCGAATCCTCTTAAGAATGTATAAAAAATTCTTTACATTCTGAAAGACAATATTTTTTGCTAGATATAGCCAAATTTGGAGGCATTCTTTCATTTGGCTCCAAATACGTGTTTTGGTTTTCGTAATTTTTATAGTCGATTTTTTGGCCATATTTCGCCAATATTTTGTCAAATATCACCAAGTTATTGGCTGTTGCCATATTCTCGTGACCCTGACCCGTATTACCCAAAATGAGCCACTAATCAAATTTGATCAAGCATGTGACATAGCTCAATCGTCTTCAGGTAATCAAAAACAGTAGAATATATAATTGAATCGAAATCGTTTAAGCCATTTTTTAGGTAAAATTAGCTTGGCAGCATTCAGCAATGAAGCGAAATAACCCACTAATATAATTTTGTTTAACATGCGACTCAGCCCAACAGTCTTCTCGTGACAAAAAACGTTCAGTTTCAAAATTTAGGTAAAATTGTTTGAGTCATTGTTATATATAATTAGAATGACCCTAGCTCATTAAGACCCAAAATGACCCACTAATCGAATTTTCGTGAGCATGTGTCCAAGCCAAATGGTTTTCTCTTGCTCAAAAACGATATAATACAAAGTATAGTCAAAATGGTGAGTACCATTTTCTATATAAAATTAGCATGACCCATCATGACCAACAAATGACCCTTATATTAGAAATCTCTCGAACGTGTGGCCTAGCTCATTAGTTTTAGCATGCCGAAAAACATTAGATACAAAATTTAGATAAAATCGATTGAGCCGTTTTTTAGATATAGTTAGTTTGACCCTGACTCCTTATGATCCAAAATGACCCATTGATCGAATTTTCTCAAAAATCTGTCATAATCCAATGATTTTCTTGTGCCCGAAAACGATAAAATACAAAATTTAGTCAAAATTGCACGAAACATTGTCTAGATAAAATTAGAATGACCCAAAAGTGGCCCACTAATCGAAATTTCTTGAACATGTGACCTACCCTAATGATTTTCTCATGCCAAAAATATGTTGTATACAAAATTTCGTTAAAATCGACCCACCCATTCTTTAGATATAGCTTGACCTTGACCCATTAAGACCCACAAATGACCCTTATAATTGAAAGCTCTCGAATATGTGACTTAGTCCATTAGTTTTCTCGTTTCTAAAAATTGTTACATACAGAATTTCGTTAAAATTGATCCTGCCGTTCTTTAATTATATATAGCTTGACCCAGACCTTTTATGATCCAAAATGACCCATTAATCGAAATTTTTCGAACATGTAACCTAGTTCAATGATTTTATCGTGCCAAAAAAATGTTGCATACAAAATTTCATTAAAATCGATCCACCTGTTCTTTAGATATAGCTTGACCATGACCCATTATGACCCATCATGACCCACAAATGACCCTCATAGTCGAAATCTCTCAAACATGTGATTTAGCCCATTAGTTTTCTCATGTCAAAAAACTGTTACATACAAAATTTCGTTATAATCGATCACGCCGTTCTTTAAATAGTTTGACCCAGACCCTTAATGACCCAATATGACCCATTAAAATTTTTTCTCGAACATGTAACCTAGGCCAATGTTTTTCTCGTGCCCGAAAACCATAGAATGCAATTTTTAGTCAAAATTGCGTGAGAAAATCTCTAGATAAAAATAGCATGACCCACAATGACCCCAAAAATGACCCACTAACCGAATTTTCTCGAACATGTTACCTAACCCAATGGTCTTCTTGTAATCCAAAACGATAAAATATGAAATTTGGTCGAAATCGTTAGAGCCGTTTTTTAGATAAAAATAGCTTGACCCATAATGACCCAAAAATGACCCACTAATCGAAATTTTTTGAACATGTGACCCAGCCCAATAGTTTTCTCGTACCAAAAAACTAATTGGGTACAAAATTTCCTTAAAATCGATCCAGCCGTTCTATAGATATAAATAGCTTTATCCTGACCCATTATGACCCAAAATGACCCAGTAATCGAATTTTCCCGAACATGGGACCTAGCCCAATGGTCTTCTCGTGCCCGAAAATGGTAAAATCCAAAGTTTTGCGAAAATCGTTAGAGCCATTTTTGAAATAAAATTTACCCACACACACAATTTTTGCTCGCATTATAGTATAAGATGAAATAAAATTTGCCCCGATTTGCCTTCTATTTTTTTAATAAGTAAAACAAAATTAAAAAAAAAAAGTTTCTGAAAAGCAGTTTTTTAATTCATTAAACTTTTAAAATTTATTAACTGTTTGCATTTAATACATGCTGCAATTTTTTATTCCTAACTGGATACCCTTTGGTGTGCAGATGATAAATCTGCAAATTGAAAGAGAAAAATCTTTTTTTTAAGTAGTTGGATGTTTCTTTTTTTTCTTTAAGTAAAACGTTTTTTGATCGTACATCCATAACATGAACTAAATGATTTTTTGTAAATAATGTAAGATTTTGGTTTTGTACCAACTGTTTGTAATATGTGAATTATCTGTTATCTTTTTGAATAATATATTTTAAATCAACCATAAGAAATTGCATTCTTTACTCACTAACGAGGTAAGAGAGTTTTATATTATTAAGAAGAAATTTACTAGACATACATATATTATTTCTTTTATTCTATTGAATAAAAAAAAAAAAATCAGTAGAAATATAAAAAGAATATATGAGTGATGTAATAAAAGTACTGTGACACAGAAAAATTAACAAGTTAAAGTTTCTAAAAAAGAAACTTATCAAAATTGCGAAATGTTTATAAAATTAAATATATTTGCTTTTGTTGGAATATAAAATCTTTCAAACATAGTTATAAACAAAAACGAGCTTCTTTGGGATTCACTAAACAATGTTTTTGTGAAAATATGAGGAATGACAGAAAGAAAAGCTTTATTTTTTTATAAGGATAGTAGAGAAACTCGGTCACCCAGCAAAATAGTTTAAAAATTGTATTGGCAGAAGTAAGAGATAAAATTGAACAATTAAAATCTGAAATTAGCCAAGAATAATTGCAGTTAAACTGAGCAAAATAGCTGCAGGGCATGCAGATGTTTCACAAATTATTAAAAACATTGCATTCAGGCCAACAAGGGCAGCAAAATATCAAAAAAAGTTTAATTCTTTGTCGTAGACCTCAAACTTAAGTACATTGAACTTATTACCGACTAAGGCTTTGACCAAGTTTGTTGCAGCAGATTTTACATACAATCTATATAATATCACCCAAACATTTAATAAATATATATGTCCTCGCCAGAGTTCTCGCTGTCACTCCCTATTGCGACAAAATTCTTCATTTGGCGAGTAAATAAGCTATTAGATTTGCAAAATCGCTAGTGCTCAATTTTTGCTTTTTCTTTCTTTTCTTTTTCATTTTTCATACATATGCATACATACATATTTTTTATATGTACATATTTTTAATATATTTGTAGCAGATACTTGAAATTAGATTAATAACAACTGTTGTTGCAATTATAAAGACTTAGGTTATTTCAGAACATATTGAGAAAAAGGGAGTAATGTTAAAGGATTAAAGATAATTTTTTTTCTTGTGCTACATGGCAGATCTATTTTGCTAATACTTTTTTCATTTGGTGAATGTTTTTTTAATTTTTAATTAGCCAAATTACTAACATAGGTCAAATGTCAGCAAGAACACAGGTCCTCACTAACAATTTTATCAAAAAGATAACTTCATTACTGAAAACATGGTGGAACAAAATCTTTCAGATCACTTTACTCAAAGACTGTGTAAATAGAAAGAAAATGTTTTCACAACAGCAAGTGAAGCAGGATTGATAAGTTTAGAGCTCCTCTGCATATGGGGTTGTGACAGATCTCCACAACAAACATTTAAACAAAAGTCTGAAAATTCCTTTGACTCAAATATGACTTAAACATTTCAATGACTCAAATACTTGCCAAAACTCTTTAGCTTCTTTGAGATTAATAAGCAAATTAATGGATTTCAAAAGTATGGTGGAATAACCCTGAATCTTCATATCCAAGCTTTTGCTTTCTCATACTAATAAGATTTATTCATGAAAATAATGACATGATCCAAGAGGACATAAAATACATTGAACAGCAAGCACAAAATTTAATAAATACAGAGATCCTCACAGGTTATGGTTTATTACAAGTTCAATTCGGATTAATGCTGACTAGTGTCGATGCTAAGTTTGCAATGCAATTAATTTATCGATGCGATACCATATTTGCAAACAATCACCAAAAAGATTTTAATAAGCTAAAAATAATTAAAGACATTGATCATGATTCTTTGAAATTTGGTCTTTCAATATTCCATATTAGAATCAGATTTTTCAAATCAATTTTATATCTTGCTTGTAATAAAAAAACCTTCCAGTAAAAAAATGGTTAGCAAGAAGCAAAAATGAGAAAGATTGTTAGCGATAAAAGAAAAAAACTAATGCAAGGCATCTTTTAAACTGAGATGCGATACTGGTACATATAGCAAAAGCTGGTTTCGGAAGTACCTCAAAAAAGTTTTCTCAGATCGAGAAACTTCCGCTTAAATTACAGGAAATGAAATAAAACTAATGCACTATCTAAAAGCTATTCTAGAAGTGCTATCTAGTGGCTATAAATAGATACTAAAAAATTTCAAGAAATTGCGAATCTTCTAACCTTTATTTAAATCTTTATGGTTGGCACCCAGTGTCACACACATTACACAAAATTTTGAATCAGGGAGCTACTATTGAAGAACATATATATACCACCCAATTTGGTAGCTATCAGTGATGGCGACTGAAACCCGCAACATGCATTTTCGTTCATATAGTCAAAAATTTACAAGAAAAGTCTTGATCATCTCCACAAAACATAAAAAAACTTCTGCAGAGTCATTAGAGTTATTATTGTCAGAATCTAGTTCTCGAGTGATTCTGAAGAGGATGACATGGAAAACTATGCTCGAAAGAATGATGAGTAGTAGGACACTAAATTGCATAAATTGTTCGAAAAATGATTTGTTTCTAGCATAATAATATATTTTACATTTTCTTAAAGCATTTTATGGGCTATAGAATGCACAAAATATTTAAAATAATTTTGGCCAGGTTTTTCAGCAAAATACCACACTGTGGGTTGGTTAAAACAAATTGAATTCTAGAGAAGACTAGTAATTTTATTAATTTAAATTAATTTTAGTTAATTTAATTTTTTTTATGAGGATAACTGTGTATGTTAAAGAACACTGATGTAATTTCATATATTTATTGTACAGAAATGCAAATTTTTCCATGAATATGAACATTTACTATGATGTCATTTTCATGAGTGAAAGTACTTTTTTCAAAATCAGTCTTATGATTTCTGAGGTAGTAGAATGCAAAGCTTCAAAAAATAACATCATTTTGCCACAATCATAGAAAAGTATTTTAATTTGATAAATTAAGGGAGCATATTAGGGATGCACCTGATACTGATTTTGCCGGATATCAGATACCGGATATCCGGTATCCGATTTGCCTGCCGGATTCGGATATCCGGTACTAAATATGTTTTTAGTTATGGTGAATGTTTATTTCTTTATCCAATGCCATCTCAAATAATAAATTGCAAACATGTTTCACACACAATTCTAACATTTTAATTGTATTGAAATATATTTTACAGAAACTATATATCTTTGACAATCAGGGCTTGAAATTCAGGTTTTCCCAGGAGGAGAGAGTTTCCCTCATAACATTTGTAAATACAGGGTAGTTAAACTATATAAGAGGGAAAAAAATGTTTTTTTAACCCTATTATTTTTTACTTGCCACTTAAATATTTACAGTTTATACCGACATGACAAATTTCCATTGAAATAATTTAAATCAACAACAAGATAATTATCCAAATTGTTTATTTTAATTAAAACAAAGGGAAAGAATCAAGCTTTATATATATCATATCTGTTTTTCAATTTTTACTCAGTGTTATGGACAATTAATAACTGAGTTGCTAAATGAATTTTTTAATTTAGATTTTGTTCGATTTTGTGTGGTTTAGAATCTTTTATGGTTACACTTTTGACAAACAGAACAGAGCAATTTTTCTAATACATTAAATTATTGGAAATACTTGTTTTTGATTTCTTCTTCTTTTTTTTTTTTTTTTTTTTTTCCCTTAATTTTGTAAAATCTGGTGTGCATTCATTTTTAATTTGCTTGCACGAGTAATGCATGTAGGTGATTGTATCGTCCATATCCTTCTGTGATTGTACATCACTTACTAGGGAAGTGCAAGAAGTGTGAGTCACTGATTTTGAAGAAAGTGGTATTGTTGGAAAGATCTCATTGAGAGCAGTAAAACACTCAATGAAACTACCCGTCGGAAATGAGCCGTTTTCGAGATATCCGATAATTTATGTCACGTAGCTAGTGCCTACTGTTCTAGTGCACACTTAATGGGGGACAGCAAAAAATTGTTTTCTCGATTTTGATGAAAATGGTGTCATTGCAAAGATATCATTGTGAGAAGTAAAAAACTCAATGAAACAAACCATCTGAAATGAGCGATTTTCGAGATATCCGACAATTTATGTCACTTAATGCAGTTTCCTAGCAGTGTGTTTTAGCAATGTGACACAAATTGTCGGATATCCCGAAAACGACTCATTTCCGACGGGTGATTCCATTGAATTTTTTAATCCTCATGATGATATCTTTTCAACGATACCACTTTAGTTAAGATCGAGACTATAATTTTTTGCGGCCTCCATTAAGTATGCACTAGTTGCGTCTCATAAATTGTCAGATATCTCGATAACGACTCATTTGCGATGGGTAGTTCCATTGAGTTTTTTGCTGCTCTCGATGAGATCTTTGCAACGATACCACTTTTGTCAAAATTGGTGACACACACTTCTTGCACTTCCCTAGTTAGTGGAAGTATCGTCAATATCGTAATCCCTGTCCTTTTAGCTAATTGAATTATGTTCAACTATGCATTGGAATTTTAAACCCATAAGGAATTCCGAAAATGACATTGTCAATAGATTTCTTCTATTACATGAGAAATGGTTTATTTAAAAAAGTCATATGTCCTAATTTCTGTGAACTACGCACATCAATTATTTAAATGGTTTCCTTGAAGTTCATCATTTTTTTTTTAATCATTTGGAAAACGATTGTTGCTATCGCTCGAGAATGGACCTTGTGGTGTCCGCATTTCATTTTGTTTATGATTCGTCCAGGGATATTAATGTTTAATCCATGACATACATAATATATGACTCTTATTACATAAATCATGTTTTGATCATAAAAATGATGCTTATAATGATTTTCAATAACTCAATGGGAAACATTTAAACATCTTGCTTTGGGCAATGGATGTCCATATTTTATTTATTTATTTTACATACTTATTTAAATTTAGAAGAATTTTTATTTGAATAGGAAATCAAAATTTTATTGTTAATAAAGAAGAGAGTAGAAAAGTTACAAAATGCGCAGGTGCAAATAATAAGATATGGAAAAAAACAAATACAAACAGAAACAGAAACATCGTATGAAAGATCTTTTAAATAAAAAAAGAGGTATGATTATTGAGCCCACTGATGAGGAAATGTGCGATGATTTTGAAAAATGAAACATCTAATGTTGAACCATTGATTGTAAAAAAACATGTTTTCTTTTTTTCCAATGAGCAACACAAGATTTAATCTCATTTTGTTTAGTGCTAATTCCAGAAGCTCAGACTCTAGTGACCATTACTGCCCTTTTAGTTATTTCTTGCTTCGGCACAGGAAAAAAAAAAAATCACAAAATATGTAAATCGGTCGTAGAAAAAATATTACTCATTTTGTCCATCATGGCAAAAGTAAAATTTAAAAAATTGTTGACCTGTCTGAAAAAATTTGAACTTAGAGGGAACTTGAACAGTGGAAAATACAGCGGAATTCGTCAATCAATCACAGTAAAATATCGTGAAAATTGTTAATCTGTCACAAGGAAATATCATGAAATTCGTCAGCCAATAACAAAGACAAAACACAAATTTTTCAGCTGAACACAGGAAAATAATTGTTAATTTCATCAGAATGTCACAAAAACAAAAAGGGAAATTTGCCAGTCAGTCGCAGAGTAAATAGCTAAATTTGTCAATCTGTTGAGAGAAATAAATTGTGAAATTTGGCAGTTGGTTTCCAGAAAAAAAAATGCAAAATTTTGTGTGACGAGCAAACAAGAAAAATTTGTGAGAAAAATTACAGTCAGACGCAGAAAAACAATTTTGTATAATTGTCGTAAGAGCAAAGTGTGAGATTTGTCAATCGACAGTGGGAAATATCATGAAAATAATCAGTCAGTCCTAAGAATTGATCGCCACTTCAAAAAAAATAATAATAATAATAATAATAATAATAATAATAATAATTCGAAAAGTATTTTTTTTTAATTTATTTATTTTTTTTTTTTTTTTTTTTTTTTTAGAAACAGGAATGTCTTGCCCACAAGATTTTTAGGGCATGAATCCCGAAATTCAATCATTTAAATACTCTGCCTATTTGTCAATGAACTGCTGATAATTGCTAATAATTTGTACAATGAAATGCTGATAATTTTTAGAACAAATTTTACATGTTTATTAATATGTCTATAATTGCAAAGTATTTTCATAAAGAAATACATAACACCTTTTTATAATGCAAACATAAAATGTCTTACTAATATACAATGGTTGAAGAGTTATCTCCAAACATAGGTTTAATTTTTTTCATGCTTTAATTATTTAATGCTGATTAACTTAAGCTACATTTAATTTTATTTTAAGTTAAATCAGTTTAAAATTTATAAACAAAAAAAAAAACTTTTAATTTTAAATATTTATAATGAAGTCACGAAAATAACTAGTTGGATGCACCAATCCCAAAACTCTCTTCTATTTCGTAGATCTCAATGTTTCAAAAAATGTTACAAAATATTAATACTACTTCCATATTATAACCGTTAATTCACTGTATATAAAATGATTATGAAAAAAAAAAATACAATAAAAAGAACATTGCCCTCTTAAACTGATGGCATTGAGCTCACAGGCTACACATACTAATTGTATATTACAGCCTCATATTTTCAAGGGTTAATGCTGTTTGAAAAACAAATTAAGAGGGGGGATAGCTCCCGCCCATTTCCCCTTTTTATATTTAATCATTGGATTCCCTAAACTAATCAGAGATATGCTTTATCACATAAAAAAACCTATATCCAAATTCATAGCAAATCGAATAATTCTTCATAAAAACCCATTTATATAATTTAAGAGGAGTTATCCCCCATTATACTTAACCATTAAACTTCCAAAACTATTCTGAAATTCGCCTCATCAGAAAGAATGTACATCCAAAATTTAAAGCAAATCGGATAATTCTGCATAATAACCCATTTACCAAATTTAAGAGGGGTTGGGGTAATCGCCTGTATCCCTTTTATGCTTAACAAAAGAACTCCACAGCTAATTAGGGAAGCATATTATCACTAAGAACCTGTATTCAAAAATTAAAGCAAATCTGTTAATTTTGCAAGAAAAATCATTTACCTAAATTAAGAGGGGTAGTCCCACCAATCCCCCATTTATACATATTCAATGAACTCTAAAAAAAATCAAGGAAGTGCTTTATCACAATGAATCTATATCCAAATTTTGAAGCAAATCAGTAAATTCTGCATAAAAAACCCATTAAACTAGATTAAGGCGGGGGGAGTCACCTCCCATTTCCCCCCTCTTAGACTTATCCAATGAACTCGCAAAACTGATCATGGAGGTGTCCTCATCAGAATGATCCTATGTCTAAAATTTGAATGAAATATGAGAATTTTGCATGAAAAACCCATTTATCTAAATTAAAGGCGGGAGATTAGCCCCCATCCCCCCTCTTTATACTTATCCAATGAAATTCCAAAACTAATCGTGGCGGTTCCCTCATCAGAATGATCCTATGTCTAAAATTTGAATGAAATCTGATAAATCTGTATGAAAAACCCGTTCATCGAAATTAAGATTGGAGAATTAGCTCCCAGTTCCGTCTCTTTATACTTATACAGGGGTCGATCCAGACAAAATTTGGGTCCTATTTAGGGCCTCTTCACAAAAATAAATTTATTAAAATGGGCCCCTTCACAAAAATAAATTTAATAAAATAGGCCCCTTCACATAATTCTTTTCCACAAAAACTTATTTTTATTATTTTGTTAGATTTTAAAATGTGTAATTTGTACATAAAACCAGTTCTTAAGAAACAAAAACTTTAGAAAAGCGTTTAAAGAAGTTAGTTTTTGTTAATAATTACTTGGTTCGAACTTGAGTCACTAGATTTCAGCTGTCATCGCAAAATGTTGTTTTTCACAAAAATATAATAAAATTCACAAAAATGGAGGAAAATTCACAAAAATAACTGCTACTTTTCACAAAATGGGCCCCCCCCCCAAAAAAAAACCGTCATCGACCCCTGTTATACAATGAAATCCCAAAACTAATCATGGTGGTGCCCTCATCAGAAAAATCCTATGTCTAAAATTTGAATGAAATCTGATAAATCTGCATAAAAGACCCATTTATCGAAATAAGGGGTGGGGAATTAGCCCCCTGTTTCATTTCTTTATACTTATCAAATGAGTACCTAATACTAATCACAGAGGCGCTTCATCAGAATGATCCCATGCTTAAATTTTGAATGAAAATTGATAATTCTGGATGTAAAACCCATTGATATAAATTAAGGGGAAGAGTATTAGCCCCCGTTCCCCCACTTATACTTGTCGAATGAATTCCTAAAATTAATCAGGGAAACACCTTATCAGAATATACCTATATTTAAAATTTCAAGTGAATGGGATATTTTTATCATGAGTTATTGCATTACGCATTTACATACATACATACAGAATGGGCGGACACATAAGCTCACAGGTTTTGATAGCCTCTGAGCTAAAAATCATTATTACAGTACCATTTTCCGGCAAAATATTTTCCGAATTGAAAAAAGACCTGACAGCCTTTTAAAGAAATTTGGTTCATTTCTATGCATAACTTCATACAGTGTTTGTTGGTAGAATAATGAAAATGGCGCAAAAATTGTGATTACAGCACCGCCTTACAGCAAAATGTTTCCATAATAAATATGGACATGCTGGCTACAGCCAAAAACATGCCAAAAACAGAATATTTGGTTCATTCTATGTATAACTTCATACACATTTTGATGTTATGATCGTATGATGGCAACACTGGGACAAACAGAGGTTTTGAATAAACATGTTTTTGGGATATTGGATCCCTAAAACATGTAAATTCGTCATAAAAAATTGATAACATTACTTTCTTCTATCAAGGATGGAAGAAAATAAAAATAGGTCTGTTTAGTTGTTTAACTTAAAAATCAATTAACCCATTATTTAAATTAAAAGAAAGAAAGAAAATTAATAAAATCATAGTTTAATAAACAACTTCAAATTTTATAAAGACTAAAGACAGAAAACCAACATTTAGAAATGCATAAATAATGCATGTAAAAGTAGCAAACAGCCATTTTGAATCTATCATTCGCTCCCGTAATTTGGACTGCGCTTCTCTGTCGCTTTGCTCAACTTAGCTTTTTCTAGCATGCTGAGTTTTGTCCTGATGAAGAATCTTGATAGTAGATTCAAAACGGCTGTTTGCTACTTTTGCATGCATTATTTGTGCATTTCTAAATGTTGGTTTTCTATCTTTATACATTTTTGCAAAAAGGCTTTATTTGCTATTTTGACTTCAAATTTTGTTTTACAATCTGAAAGTAAAGATACAATTTTCTAAAAGATAAAAACGCAAATTCTTGAATTTATTACAGCGTTTAAATATAAATCGTAGGAAAGCTGGCAATTCTTTAAAATTTTGAGAGTTACCTTTTACTCATTGATAGGAACTTATAACATTTCATCTTTTGCATTGCCAACAAAAGTTTTTTGGCATTGTTTGGGATCAAACGATTACTGTTATTCATCTATATTTGCTTTGCTGCATTCTACCGGATATCCGATAGAGAAGTCGGATATCCAGTGATTGTGATTCGGATATCCGATGATATTTCGGATACTAAAAAATCAGCCGGATATGCCGGATATCCGTTGCATCCCTAGAGCATATATTTATTCTATAGATGATGTTCAAAACATAACAAATTTTTTTTATAAATTGGCTTTAAATTAACTGGATTAAAAAGGATAAATTTACTGCTATTGTTTATACAAAGAAAAAAGATGGTCTTACCCTCAACTTCTGGTAAGAAGAAAAATTAGATATATATGTATACATATTATTTGTACTTTAATTATTAAAAATAATTAAGCACTATTTTACAATGCCTTTCTCACCCTGCCCTCCCAAACACAATAAATTAATCTAATTATAATTTTCAAATTAGTGGTGAACTGCTACAAGTTGTAGCAATTTAATCTTGTACTCAGTCAATAAATCTTAAAAGAAAAAAATGTGATAATCTATTTATTACAAATTATTGTAAATATACTAAGTAATTTCTGCAACATGTTTGTTTAAGTTTATGTTTTATGGACTTTTTTTAGATGTAGTTTAAAACTATATAAGACTATGATACATAAATAACATACAACACTTTGTTTATGACAAAGGTGTAAAAATCCAGGAGACAGCGGGCAGACTCTCACCACTAAATTTCCTTAGCTTTCTTCGCTGTAGGCACCTACATATTTACACCCTGGTTTAAGATATATTAAATTTTCAGTGTATGTTTTCTAATTGTGTTATGTATGAATTTGCATTCATTTCTACTATTAAAAGATATTATATAGCAGAAAGCTTTGAAAAATTCTGCCACAGGACCTGACACAATGTATAAAAAAGATTGTATTTTTCAAGTAAGGTAGTTAGCCACCTAATTTTTTTTTTTTAAGTTGCGATTAGGTTTTTAATAATTTGTGAATGGCTTATAATCAATAAATATGTTTGTCAATAGCCTTTATAACTCTGCCAAGCTTGAACTTTCTATACCCTATAGTTTTCAAGAAAAACAACTGTGATTGATGGACAGAGAGACATATAAGTGATCTTATAATTAAAGCAAAATCAGCACAAGCCATCGGCCTCCGGGCTATTAAATGAGAAAAAGTGACTGTTAATAATTTTTTTGGCCACTTATCCACAAAGATAAAGTAAAATTTTTTTGTGGAATGAAAAATTAGAATCCTTGATGGAATATCAAGGATTGGTATTTTTTAATGGTTGCAGTATGTTTACATATTTTTTTAGTCTATTCAATTTTATCTTAATACTAATAGAATTTCTTAAAGCCTACTGATTAGTACTATTAAATAAAAAAGTGGCCACTTATAAAGCTGAGTACTACTGGCCACTAATAAAATTTTCAAAGTTTTTCCTTCTGGTTATATTGGTTCTGTTTTTACTTTTTAAGTTCAGCACCTAAAAGGGGAAGGGAACAGAGAAAACTCTTAGTTTTTACACTGGGTTGAACCACAATAGTTTTCTTTTGGATTGACCTGGGATTGAAAATTACATGCAGCGCAGGTTTTTAATATAGAATATGCAATTTAAAATATTTCTATTAGCCATTTCTAATCAATATAACACATAAATAATTAAAAGAATAGAATTACCTGTTCCATTTAACAGGTCCACTGATTACATGAAGTTCACCAAGAATAGCAGATAAAAGTGAGGATTTTCCACTACCAATAGGACCAGCAACAACAGTCAATTTACCTATTAAGGTCAAAAGTATACTGGTGTTGAATTTGTTACTTATTTACAAGCATAAATAGCAAGTAATATCTTTGATCATGAATCAAGCAGAGAAAAAAAGAGATGAGGGGAGGGAGGGAGGGCTCGGGGAGGGGGGGGGATCTCCTTTACTGCCACCATAATGTCACATCTCTCCTGAAGAATAGAAATCTACAGTCAGGGAAAGGGCTAGTACATAACACTGAAGTTACTTTATAATTGTTATAAATGTAGATTTATATTTGTAATCAGTTACAACCATGTTTCAAATGCTCAATAAAATATAAGTATTAACTTTGAACTTAATAAACAACTTGGAAATTGCACATCACACTTGGCAAATGAGGTGCGTTTGTACTATAACTAGTTTTTTAAATATTCAGATCTTGATGCAATAGCAGTAGCACTGATGTATGCAAAAATGTATGAATACAAAACTTTATATGTATATATATATTAAATTCTGTAACACGAGAATAATAGGAATTCATCTTAATTAAGACTTAACACGGCAAGTCTAGAATTATTATCTATCATGGGATATCATTCAATTAATTATGTAGAATAGAAGTTAGTAGAATGAAGAAAATTTTTATCTTTCTAAGCTCTGATTTGGTTTTCATAAACTTGAATTGACTAGTCAAAATTCTCCAATAATTACATATATTAAATTTCAAACCATTTGGTTGGATAGATTTGCACTGTTATATGCAGGCAGACAGACAGACCAATAAGCAATAACTTCCAACTTAATAAATAAGTTGGAAATTGCTCATCAAACATGGCAAATGATGAGTTTTTAATTATAAGATTGAAAATTTAAATAAATGAATTAAATTACATACATAACTTTGACAAATCTAAAATAGTATTTAAACAAACCTGTAGGAATCTCTAAATTAATATCTCTTAGAGCTGCTAAACTTTCAAAAGAATTCATTAAATCATACGTAAAGTATCCTTTTTTGATAACCACAAGTGCATTTTCTTCAGAAGATATGAAGTTGCAAAACTCAGGCAAGAACACACCTTCTTTATCTTCCACACTGGAAATTAAACCTCGGCCTTCAAATGTATTTTCTTTAACATGAAGCTGAAATGAAAAAGAAACTTATTTAAATCAGGTAAAATAGTTATTTTTGAAAATATTTAGTGGCAGCATTTTTATTGGAAACAGCACAAAACTTGTCTTTTGAATTCAGATTACTTATATAAAATAGACTAATTTCAATGATCTTTATATACATAAATTATTATTATTTAAAGAGTGGAAACAAATATGATAGGTTACATTTAAAAAGAAATTCTTCAGGAACTGTCATCAGAATTTAAAATGCAATACATCTAAATGTCAGAAATTAAATTGGCAATCAATATAATGTGAGCTCCCTAATTTATTTTGAAAATTTTTCATTTAATTAGTATCCATACTAATACTATAAATGGGAAAGTGTATGTGTGTGCTGTTTGTTTGTCCGTCTTTCACGGCAAAATGGATCAATGAATTGATGTGATTTTTTAGGTGGAGATATTTGAAGAGATGAGGAGTGACATAGGCTACTTTTTGTTTCTTTCTAACCCCCCCCCCCCCCACACTTCCCTAAAATGGGGAGTGGAAGTTTGTATGGAGCATTCTGCAACTTCAAGGTAGAAAGCTAAAGTGTTACTCATGGATTCCGACAGATGGCGCTTATAGGTTTCTGAAACAAGATAACGTTGTGTCAGATGTTATGTAATGTTAAGTGTGGGCATCGGCCTGCACTTCACACTGTAGTGCATACAGTACCTATACTCTGTTATTTGACGATTGATTCACATTGATTTAACTGCTTTCGATTTTTGGCTATTCATGTTTAGCTTTGCGATTTGGTATTGTTGTCTTGATTTGGTTTTCTGATTTTTTGAAAACAAACTCGGTTTCGGATTCGGTTTTACCGTTGTTGTTTTTCGGATTGAATTAATTTGTTTAGCTTAGATTTATAATATTCCTGGACTTTTAAGGAATAAGACAATCGCTTTGGTTTTGGATTTAATTTTGCTTCGTGAATTGGTTTTGTTGTTTTTTGTTTAAAGTAAATATATATAAAAATAATAAATGAAATTTATTTTCCACTTATCCCTCAATAATTCTATGAGTTTTTAAAAGGTCGATTACATAGCCTGTTGTATTTAATGTGAGCGAAGCCACAGGCAAAAGCTAGTACAAATATAAAATGATAGAAATTCAAGGTCCATTTGCATAAGCAGGTCACAGCATCTATTTCACAACATATTTTAACAAAACAGAGTGGAGACCCCAACATGAGGTACATTTGGAAAGATTTTTGTTTAAAAATATAAAATCATACAAATTTGACATTTGTTTGTAAAAAGTAGACCAAAGCATGTGTAGCGCACACCCAGGTATGTAATGCCAAAAGGTAGTACTAACAATGATAAATTCTTCGCACAGAAAAATGTCTTAATTCAACATTGATTTTAAGTATATTTAAGGTGTTATTCTGAGTCTGCTCAACATGTGGTGTTACAGGTAATTTGTATTATGTATAAATAGATAATATACATTAGAAAATCTTCAGTAATGTATATGGCGCCTTTATTCAACATTTTACAAATATGTTTCCTCATAACACAAGTGATAAATATTATTGAAAATTTAATATGAATTACGAGAAAGAAAGAACAAACATATGTTTCACCCCCCCCCCCCCCCCCCACTTGTTCAGCTGCAGTCTACAATGAAAATGTATGATGTATTTTTTGCAGTTTCCTTAACTTTAAAACTATGCATATAAAAGAGATTATTTAAAAAAAAATTTCAAATGGCTTATTTCAAACAAATTCTAAGTAATACTCACAAGTACACTTCCACTTTCAGGGACAAATTCCATTTTTACTTCAGGTTCATCTGTATCATCTCTCCAAGGAAGAGATAAATCAACTTCTGGAAGCATTAAGAAATCAACAAGGCGTCTTGTACTCACCTAAAATAACATTAGTAAATGAAGGATAAGCAAATCTTACAGGAAAAAAGATAATTTAACACATTCAACAGGGGTTTAATTTTTTCTTTTATAGCCTACTGCCTATATTTGAACACTTAATTATATGAATTCCATACTTTTTACTGATGTCTCATTAATTTGTTTTTATAAAAATAATTATACAAAACATTACTTAGCAATAGTATTTTAATAGATATAAAACAATATATAGTAAAAAAAAAATTTTAAATCAACCTGAAGCAACAATGTGTATTTCATTTTTTAATTTAACGCATGCAGCAAACTTTCAGTTTTACAAAAAACTTTTATTGATCTACAAGTTATTTTACAATAGCCAGAAACATAGTTATGGAAAATGATGATGAAATGTCTTTTGAGAAGAAAAATATTTTGAAAGTTTAGAAAAACAAATTTATTTTTGACAGACATTATCATTATTATTATTATTATTATTATTATTATTATTATTATTATTATTATTATTATTATTTGTGTATGTGGAGGGAAGGAGTACTTTTAATTAATTAATTAATTTATTTATTTTTATAAAACTGTTTATTTTTGTAACTTGATGTTGGTAGTTTTTATATTGAATGATGTGAAATATACATGCCTAAAATATGTTCCAAAATTCATTATGGCTACATTCAGTTCCAATACATGTTATGCCCAACATATATAAACTAGTAAATCTGCAGATCAGGAGCCTCAACGTCAGCTTTGTTCATATTTTTTTTAAAAGACAATTTGGGTAATATTCAACTTCCTGGAAACTGTAGTTTAAAATTTTCAAATTACGTAATTATTTATAAGAATAAAATAGGAATTAGAAGTTTCCAGCCATCAAAAGCGGTAAATTAAAAATTTAGTTATGTTAGGATATTCTGGAATTTTCATGATCTATTATTTTTGTTTTCATTATTATAACATAGTAGATTTCTTCAGGGGGGCCCGCCCCCTGAACCCCCCGAGCCTCACTTAATTTAAATTTGTCATTTTCTAATAATTGTGCTAATGGTTATTGTATATCTTGCATTTCTTTATACATTTTGATTTATAAGGATAAGTAACAGTTTGGACAAACATTTTTCATTATCCTCATACTTCTACATGCCTGCCAACCACAAACACCTAAACCTGATGTATCAGGAACTTTTGTAAGTGTAAACTCAGTAATCTAGAGTCTTACAATTTTGTTTCCGAAAAAAAAAAAAAAAAAAAGTTTTGATTGCATTTTGCGGCAGTTACAGCGGGACAGACAGACATACAGAAGAACAGATTGACAGATGAAAAACAATAAATTTCGTGTCTCCAAAGTAAGCCTTCACTGAAGTTTCAGCAATGACGTCATTATTCATGAGTTATTGATATCCATGTTTCTTGTATTTTTAACAACTACTATAAAATACCTGTTTTTGTTCAATTATGACGTCATATTTTACTAAGTGAAATATTTATTAAAAATATAATTTTTTTTTATTTCTTTTACTTCTAATTGTGCCCCCATTTTTGTCGAAAAATTCTTATTAACAAAATAAATATCCGTGTTTAATATTTAACAAACAGTACTATATCTATAGTTATTTTAATTCTGATGTCATATTTATTTATTTTTTTTCTTAGTTTAATTTTTCGAATGGAAATTGCTCAGTTGAAACTTATTGCTGTTGAAAAATTATTATTCCAATTTTTTTTTTTGGCAACGATAAAGGAAATTGGTTGAATTTTATTTAAAAAATCCCTATTGATTCTGTATGAAAAAGAAGGAAATTTTGAATCATTAAAGAAAATATTTGAATAGAATTAATAAAAAATAGCCTATGTTTTTTTCTGGGCTATGTTATATTTGTACGCAAAGATACAAAGACATTAATTAATTCATCAATTTTGATATTGACTTCATTTAAATTTTCGTAAACGTTTTCAAATTTATAACATTATAAGGATAAGGATTAAGATGAATGGTTGCTTAACAACCATTAAGAGAAAATAAAGAAAATGAAATAAATACATTTGAAATAAGTAAATCTCTAAAACAAATTAGTTTATATTATTGGAACACATTTATAAAAAAACTCCAAAATTTTCAGTAATAATTTTAAAATTCTGACAAATGAGTTGACAAAATTTCAAAACAATACGAATAATTTAACTGATAAATTTTAGTATTTATTTATCATTGAATTCCATTAATCAAATTTGTCATTTTCTCTCAGGGAAAAAAAAAAAATTGAAAATCATTGGATTTGCCATAGAAAAGCATTATTGTGCGAAATAAAATATTCTATATCTTCCAAACGAATGAATCAAATCTAACAAAAAATTATACAGCTTAATCCCAGTGTCTCACTAACAAACCCACTTAATTTCAAGCCAATCAAATGTTTTTTACGTCAGTTATCGCGGAACAGACAGACTGACAGACAGACAGACAGAATCCAAAAAATTTCGTGTCTCCAAAGTAAGCCTTCACTGACGTTTCGGCAAATATATAGATATATATATTTAATTTTGTAAATAAACTAAAACTGTAATAGTTTTTGCTATAATCTTATGAAACTGCAAAAAATAATATAAAAATAAAAACAATAACTGCATTTTTTATTTTTGTTGTTGTTGTTGTTGTTGTTTCTTGCAAAATTTTATTTTGGGGCAGATCAAATTTTAGAAATGATCAACTCATTTAAAACTTTCAATATTAATAATAAAATGAACGAATTTCAATAAATTAGAAGATATTTTTCAGTTTATTTAGCTAATATATTAAAATTTTCAGGTATATGTTTAAAGTAATTAGAAAATATAATGAGTAATAATGGTACATCATTTATTTATTGAGTATTTATTTTAATTCAAAGCTTTAATTGTATTATAATAATTAACTTTTTATAAAGAGAAACACTTATGTTACTTCTATTTACAAACAAAATGATAATAACTGTATATAAATATGCATTATGCATGTTTTAAAGTAAAAATATTTTATGCTGTTTCATTTAAAAGCAAAATAAATATGAAATATGATTTATAAAATATTTCAGATGTATTTATTCTGATTCTAAAGAAATGAACAATTTTTAAATGATATCTTTCAGAAGATAGACACAAAATAGATATCTTATATAGTTTTCAATACATGAAAGCAGAACTAATCTTAAGAACAATTTTGGAAAATGTGTATCTGCCATTGGATCTCTCCTCACTCCTCTTCATACCCATCCCCAATGAGTGAACAGTTTTTTTGTAATTCCCTTTCATTGGTTATTATTTGTTTCAGTCATACAGATGAAGCCATATCCATTCGCACAATTCTTGTTCAATATTGCATGGAAACAAAAATAACTAATTGCCACAAAAATGTAGTAATCAATTAACAATTCAATTAGACATAAATACAGCAACAAAAATCTCTTCATTTCTCTAGAGTGCAAATAAGATTATTCAAAAATGCTGTAAATGCAGACAGTGATAAATTCAAGAGCATACAAATAACACTCAGGCATAGCAAGCATTTTATATAATGAAGCTCCAAATCTTTTCATTTAAATAAAACATTCATTTATTATGATACAGACATTAAAAAAACATGTTTTAATTCAAAAAGCGCAGACAAAAAAAAAAAAAAAGTTCATAATAAAATTTTATTTATAATTTGCAATAATAATAATAAAATATATTTAAGTTATATTATCGAAAAATGTTTAAGAATAGGATAAACAAGAAACAAATTAAAATTTTTCTATTATATGTTGCCAGTTTTTATTCCATGTTATAGAAATTAGAAAAAAAAGTCAAATGAAACAGTTGTTTTAACAGTTTTGCTGCTAAAGAGAGTTTTAAGCAGGAATCTTAATCTTATAATCTCTAGGTTTAATAAGTTACAACAGGTAGAATTGTTTAAAGATTTATGTAAGTAGTTAATAACTAGAAAGAAATTTGCACCATAAAGCCAATGATCTCCATTCAAGATGATTTGCAAAATTCTGCTTATTAGTAATTGTTCAGAATAGATATTCACTTTTCACCTGCTTGGATTCTTAAATTGTTGCATGCATCAGTAAAAATAATTTCTTAATAGCAATACAAAATTATTCACCACAAAAAAATTTTCAGAGTAGAAGAACAGCAAGACATTTGAGAGCAGTCTTAAGTAGCAGTCTTTCAATTGGTTTAATTACATTGAAAACTGCATGAACAACAATAGCTGCAACACAAAAATGTATAAATAAATAAATGAGAACAATTTTTGAATGAGAACATAATTTTTTTACCACTGCATTGATCATCATTGGAATAACAAATGGAATTATATAAAGTGGAACAGTCAGTTGATTAAACAAAGCTAAACCAGTAAATACATCAGATGGTGTTAAGGGTCGACCTTCTATCTCCGAGAACAATGAAAATGTCTGAAATGAGCATAAACAAACAATACATGATTTACATAAATACACATAATTATTCAGTACAAAACAATTCATGATTCATATCACACTGAAAAACCCACAGCTTTCCACACATGGTTGTTGAAATACATCTAGTAGTACTCATGTGCCTAGTTGCATTTGGAGAAATTAAATTGCCAAGGTTAATTTAAGGTGTCTGCCTACCTTTAAAATGCAATTTTCAATCAAAAATACAATTTTCTATATTTAGTTTAATATTAAAACCTGACATTTTAGCTTTCTAAATCAGTCTAAGTGTTCAGAACTTGAGTTACAGGCATTTTAACATTAATCTGTTGCAATTTTTTTAAATTAAAAACAGCCTTCCATTATCAAAAATGACAAAAAAAAAATTATAATTATCAAGGAAAAAAAAAAAAAAAAAAAAAAAAGGATAACTGTTATAAATAACACAAAATTATCTGCTTTTTCTCGAAATTATATTTTTAGCATTTTGCTTTATTGCAAAACATCACAAGTCAAAGAACTATAATTGTAATGTTAAGAAATTTTGCAAAAATACTCTAAAGATGTTTATTTAGGGTAGCGTGCCCCTATTACGATTACAGCTGATTATTTTTATTTAAGTTGATACAAGTTATGAATTGCCATACATTTTCTTCATTTTTCTGTATGTAAAAATGTTAACCACTATATTTTTAATAATAACATAGTTGTAATTATGAAAATGCTTCAGTACTACAAGAAAATTTCATTAATCATAGTAAAATTTACTGAATAAAAAAATCATTTAAACTTGAGTTTTGATGTTTCGCAAAAATGCAATTTTATAGAAATTTTCATGTATCTTATGAGTTTAAAAAACAAAATATTTTAAAATATACATATTTTTACATTTTATTCACGATTTTTAACTATATTGTATAATATAATGCACATAAGTAGGAATTTTTTCAAATAAAAAAAAAATCTCCTCTAAAGATGGGCAGAAAACTAATATTAGGAATTCAGTCACTTTTTAGAGAAATTTCATCTTGTATTGTGTTAAATGAACATGAGATATGAATAAGTGAGAAAGTCGTCTTCCAAAAATCAGGTATAATGCAGCATAGTTTAGAACTCTGTTTATCATCTACCATACACAAAAAGATTTATTTATTTATTTAGTACTTTCAATACAAGTATTTGATTTTCATCTCTGTTTAATTTTTTTTTTTTTTTTTTTAATTTAACACATTATTTGTGCGCATCTGAGTCTCAGAAGTTATCCATATACCAATTTTAAAGTTTTTACACTGAGAATTTCAAAGAATTTTTATTTAAAATATCTGTAGAAAATATTCCTCCCTTTTTTTTTTTTTTTTTTTTTTTTTGGGGGGGGGGGGGGGGAGATTACATTTCAAAAAGTTTCATGTTAAATTTAAAATTTCTGATCCTGAATGTTACACAGTAATCAAAATTAAAGAGCTGTTTCTAATCATTACATCATTTTAAATCCCAAATAGTTTAACAAATGTTCTTAGGAAGCATTTATGTCTTAAAAGTAATCACCATATAAAATTTTAAGTTTTTAGCCTCAACAAAAACAAACAAATCTAAAATTTAGAATGATTTTCACTCTTGCACTCTCTTGAGGATCATTTGTAAAGAGATAAAATATACCTGTTTTTTAAGCAAAGACTGTCATCATTATTATCCTAAGAGAAGATTTAAAATCAATTTAGTAATTTCAAAGTAATTGTTGTTTTAGAACATTTTGCACTTTCACCCTTTGAAATTTCAAAAATTTAGAAACTTTTCTGAGCAAGCCTTTATGTATGAAAATAAAATAACTACAGTAGACTCCCTTAAATTCGCAATCCTAAAATCCACAACTTTCTAAAATCTGCATTTAATTTACAGATGTAAAAAAAGAAACTTTCAGCTCAGATGTACAGACAAAATTTGACTTTTTATATTTTTATATCAATTCTATATGTATTTTAATCTGCAGTTTTTGTTAATATTACTGAGTTCATGTTTTTTCATGAATGAAAAATAAATTTATTTCTGAAAAAAAAAATCAAGATATTGCTTATATTATTGGTAATCACAATCTTTTTGTCAAATGTATTTATGCATTAAAGCTTTTTTGATTATCAAGTCTGGCTGAACCTGAAATAAAATTTCTTATTTTGTGAATTTGATGTGAATAGAGCACCTTTATGAGGCAGTTTCATTGAATAATTGAAGAAAAATGCATCTCATTTTTATAATGAATATTTAAATATACATTAATGCTTATTTACTTGACCTTCCTTTTAACATTTTAATAATAATAAAAAAAATTATTTAAATTTTTATTATTTCAGTTTTTTACTTAATTATTTTAATATTTTACTACATTATAAGCATTCATTTTTAATCTCAATTGCATTATTAACTACTTTGAAATTACTGCTTTAAAAATGTAAGCAAAGTAATGACCAAAAATCTACAAAATTCTAAAATCTGCACAACCTTTGGTCCCAAACTGTGTAGATTTGAGGGTGTGTACTGTACCATATCAAATTTCATTCTTCTAGCCCTAACCATTAAAAAAACTACTAATTTAAAACATTTTTAAAAATTTTTTGGTTCATTTTATACTTTTAAATTTCAAAGGTTTTAAAACCAAGCATTTACATCTTAAAGGTATTAATCACCAGGACAAATTTCATGTATTTAGCCTCAGCTTATTCTATGAAATTGTAATCATAGAAGAAATTGTTCTTTCAACACTTTGAGGGTAATTGTAGAAAGATAAAAGGTAGAACAAATTAAAGTAGGCTTTCATCAGTATTATCTTAAAAGTTCCTTTTTTTAAATCAGTTTAGTAGTCCTAAAGTAACTGTGATTTTATAATGCTTTCTATTCATTTCAGTACTTTAAATTTTGAATTATTGTAGTTATTTTAATATTAAATCATCATTCAGAATATTTTATGTTGATGTTAACCCCTTAAGTTTGTTTTTAAACCATTCTTAGAAAGTATTTTTATCTTAAATGCAATAAACAAACTTCATAAAATTTGTTGTCATCAATAAATTTCTTGTTTATTACCTTCAGTTGTTGTAATCTATGAGGTATAGCCTTTAAACTAAAGGGTCAATCCATTTCAAGTGGTCCAGAAAATATTTTTTTGGTCGCTCGACCATCTTTAAAAAATCTGAAATTTTTTGTACAACAACCCTAACATGATGGAAGTTCAAAATGACCGTTATTTTAATTTTACTACTTTTTGTTTGTGCATGGTGGCCATCTTTGTTTCATCGTGTGCAGCGATTTTCTCAGATACTAGGATACACAAAATTATAAATATCTCGTCTTTTATTTTCCCAATTGAAATGGGGTTTGCAGCATTTTGTTCAGAATAATATAGGCTAAATGTATGGTGATAGAATAATTTTGAAAAATAAATTTTTACAGGTGAAATTTTAGCACAAAATTTAAGTTTTTTTTCCAAAATCTATCCGTTTGCAAGAGGAAATTTTCATGCAAGGAAAATTGTCAACCTTACACAATTTTTTCTACAAATAGGTCAAAAATGCGTGTACTCATACACCAAATCCCAGATCTGGGAGTTGATTTCTCTTTGCGAAAAAAATTTCCGAAATTCATCAAAAATTTCAAAAATCGCACTTTTTAGGGTTTGATATCTCTGGTGGGGCACGAGATAAAAATCTGAAATTCTGGCCTTTAATAGTATTGTGTACAAAAAATTTCAAGAAGAAGATTTGATTACAAACTGAGATATGACATGGACAATATGTGAAAACAATACTGCCAATCTATTGTAACCCACTATGTAATTGTTCATACCTCCAAAATTTTAAATTAATGATTTATGGTAAAAAGTTAAATGTTAATTACAAGTATCATCTTCAAATTTTGTTTAAATCGTGATTTAAATAATTCAGATTGTATGCTAAGCCAATGCACTATTTGTCCAGATGAACAAAACCTACTAGAAATGCTATTCATCCATTTCAATGGCTCCAAAAATATTTTGGTTGATTAACCATTTTTAAAAAATCTGAAAATTTTTCGTACAACAACCCTAATATGAGGGAAGTTCAAAATGAATATTATTTTAATTTTAATATTTTTTGTTTGAGCATGGTGGCCATCTTTGTTTCATCGTGTGCAGATATTTCCTCACATTGAAGTTTGATATACCTTGTGTAGCGTGAGATAAAAATCTGAAATTCTGGCTTTTGATAGTATTTAATGGTAGTGTTATGCACAAAAAATTTTAAGAAGGAGATTTGACTATAAGCTGAGATGCAGTGATCAAAAAATGTTAAGAAATGCTATTACGAGTACATTAGAAGAAATGAGATTAGTCTGTTTTATTACAATATTTACACAGAAAATATTGTTTGTTGAAAACAGTTTAATAATAAATGTTTAATTTACAAAGATACAATATATGCTCAACAAAGAGCTTAACACTATTTACAAGAGATGTTATGAGTTCGACCAGTTACTGTTGTTAGTCCATCAGGCTGTTCTTTCTCAAAATTTTATTTGAAGCAACCCAAGTCTTGTCATCTCTTGTTAACTTGAATGAAATTCTCTAGATTTAATAATTGAAACCATGTCAACTCGATCAGTTGCAACCCATTGTCTATAATTTACTTATTCTGAAATGTGCTCCGAGTAAAATTGTTGCAATAGCATTTCTAGTAGGTTTGTTCATCTGGACAAATAGTGTATTGGCTTAGCATACATTCTGAATTGTTTAAATCACACACAAGCATTTGAAGAAAATATTTGTAATTAACATTTAACTTTGTACCATAAATCATTAATTTAAAATTTTGGAGGTATGAACAATTACATAGTAGGTTACAATAGTTTGGCAGTATTGTTTTCACATATTGACCATGCCATATCTCAGCTTGTAGTCAAATCTCCTTCTTGAAATTTTTTGTATATAACACTACTACAAAATACTATCAAAGGCCAGAATTTCAGATTTTTATCTCGTGCCCCACTAGAAATATCAAAGCCTAAAAAGTGCAATTTTTAAAAGTTTTGACGAATTTCGGAATTTTTTTCCCTGAGAAATTATCTGAGAAATTAACTCCCAGATCTGGGACTTGGTGTATAGGTACACACACTTTTGACCTATTTGTAGAAAAAATTGTGTAAGGTTGACAGTTTTCCTTGCATGAAAAATTTCCTCTTGCGAACAGATAGATTTTGAAAAAAATATTAAATTTTGTGCTAAAATTTCATTTGTAAAAATTTATTTTTCAAAATTATTCTACCATCGTACATTTAGCCTATTTTATTCTGAACAAAATGCTGCAAACCCCATTTCAATTGGGAAAATAAATGACGAGATATTTACAATTTTGTGTATCCTAGTATCTGAGAAAATCGCTGGACACAGTGAAACAAAAATGTCCGCCAGGCACAAACAAAAAATAGTAAAATTAAAATAACGGTCATTTTGAACTTCCATCATGTTAGGGCTGTTGTACAAAAAATTTCAGATTTTTAAATAATGGTCGAGCGACCAGTGCTGGACCACTTGAAATGGATAGACCCTAAAATAAAGTTTATACAAGCTTTTTAAACATGTATGCATGTATATAAAATATACTATTATTGTACGTGGTTTTCAGAGCTGGTAATCTAATTCATTAGAAAATTTTTCAAGCCCTGAACATAAAATAATCAATTTTATAGATATTACAAAGATAAGAATGCTATATTTATATTAAATTCAAATAGCCTCCTCCCCCCCCCCCACGCACAAAAAACTAATTAGGGGTTATGCAATAATTACATCATACTTCGAGAGAGGGGTACACAAAGTGTGATAGGAGGAGTAGAAAGAGTTAAATTTTATGAAATCACATTAAAATATTAAAACAATTAGATAGAATAAAAATGAATCAGAAAAAAATCTATTTTAGACAGGTTTCTGTTGTAGCTTGTATGTTTATACAGTATTTTCTTTGTCAGACCTTGATATTCCCGCACCTCCACCTGTTTAATTTAATATTATGTCATAGAAAGATTCCATTTTTACAAATTTTACTGTTTTTATTTCTATTCAGCAGCATATTTTATAGTGAATAATGGTTTTAGGGTAAACTTGTTTTTGATTTTTCCAAACATTATAAAAAAAAACTAAAATTTTATTCATTTATCTATATTATACATATTTTTTATCATAATGTTCTTTTTCATATTCATAAACAAAATGTATAATGATAAATCTGGTATCATGATTTTTTTTTTTTTTTTTTTTTTAAATAGACTTTTGGTATAGTACACTCACATATCATTAAAATATATTACTCCTTCAAAAATTAATGAAAAAATGTATCAGCAAATAAAAAAGATTGTAATATAAAAAAGCTGCACAAATCCACTAGTAAAAGACTATCTTGCCTCCATAATAGTAGCAAAATTTTCATGTCTACAATTTATGCATAAATCAATAATATTTTTATGTTAGCCAGGTGCAAATCTTGCCAATAGCAGTTTTTATTTTCCATGTACATTAATTAAAAACAATGCTGAAATGAAATGGTTTGGTTTATCATATTATTATTAGTAGTATTTGAAATAAAGTGACTGGAAAAAAAAATAGCCAAATAAGTGAAATCCATGCTATAAATTAAATTAAATGTATCTAATTTAAATATATTTATTTTAAATGAAAACTAAGCCATTTTAATAAAATAAGTGAAAGGTTTACATTTTAAATGAAGTGAATGTAACACAAACGATGGTGATGAGAACATTTGGTGATTTATCAATAGTACCTGGTTAATATAAAAATAGCAAAATAATTTAAAGTTTTACAGTAGAATCTTGTTATAATGAATGCCAGTTTAACGAACTTTTCAATTTAACAAAAATAATTTGGATTGTTAAAAGAATTCTATTGCCCTGTTTTATTATAAAAATATTCACTTTAATGAATTTTTCAGTGTAGCAACTTTAATTGGTGTTCTCCAGAGATTTGTTATAATGAAATTTTACTGTATTTCAAATAAATATAATAATAAATAATTTTACATAACTTACCACAAGAGTTAAAATTATGCTTGAGGTTTGGGTAAGAAACGCTAAAAAAAAAAGACAAGATGGATTATAAAAACTTTATATTATTTCTGAATCCAAAACTACACTAACATAATGCCATTTGAACATTAACTAGATTGTAAAAGAAACAAAAAAAATCCATAAAATTTAGATTAAAATAAATAAAATAGTACTTATTATTATTTTAAATTTAAATCAGACTTTATGGTTTTATCGCTGCATTAAAATATAATACTATCAAGATTTTTATCTTCTTAAAATAATTAACCCTCTAATTGCTATTCTCTAATTAATAAAATTATTAGCTAGCAATTACAGAAATTACAAAAATTAAAAAGTACAAATTAATAATTTCATTAATTAGTAGCACACAATAATGCCATTTACATTAATTGTTAGCAATGCTTAAAATTAACAATTATTTCTTATTCAACTATTTCAATTTATTCAGTTTTTAATGTTACTTAATTTGATTTATTGCATCATAATTTTGCTGATAGATGAATTTTTAATAAATATTTATATATAACTCGATCCCAAACAAATTATTTAAAAATTACTTATTTATATTTAATAAAACACACATATTGTTTATACACTTATAGAGAATATATTTGCTAAACTTTATGATGTTTTGTCAACAAAATCTAAAAACTAAGGAACTTATCTAACAATGTGTTGAAGAATTTTCACATCTGCTGTAATGACAAAAATTTTTTATAACAGTTTTGCTTAATTTTGAATGAATGAAAAAGTGTACATGTTTATATTTTACTGGAGTACAGATGAAAATTTCAAAAAGACATGCCTATCACACAACATCTCAGTAATTTACATTCACACTACAGCTGATTTTAGTCTTATTAATCTTTTAGTTTTGATGACAGGTGGTCATAAATTAATTATTTTTATTGGTAGTGTCATTTTAGGCAGCATAAATGCACTGATTTATTTATTTATTTGATTTTTTATTTATTTGTTTTTGATTTGACGAACAACCCACATTCAAAATGATCATTGGATATAATTTGAGTTCAAAGTTGATTTTTAAAATCATGTTGTTCACTTATTATTATCGTTTTAAGATAATGAGCTGCAATTAAGAATTTTAAATGTAGTTTATTTATTATTTGAGCAGCAGAAAGTATTTTGCAATATGAATGATTTTAAGTTGGCTGTTGAGCAGTGTAATGTTGATAAAAGAATCGGGACTATGGTCATACATAACAAAGCTACTGTCAGACAGTAACAATTTGATTTGACATGTTTAGAAAGTGATCTTTTGTACATTTGTTATTTTTACTGTAACACAGTAAGATTTTTGAATATTATTTAATTTTATTTTTAATGCCGTAAATAATATTTCTTATTTTATTATTGTATATAGTATATTCAAGAAAATGTAGTGTTAAACTATATCTTAATTACTACAAGTTCATCTTAACATAAAAAGTTTTAATATTTATGATTAAAAATTTCATTTCGTCAAAATTTTGTTAAAATAACTTAAATTCCACACTATTTTTATCTTATAACAATTTAAAAGATAATTTTAAAAAGAAGTAATAGCACTCTGGCTTTGGTTAACAATAAGTTTTTGATTAACATCTTATTTTCACAAAATTCTTGATTTTAAAAAATCAACAAAATTTTGGACACATTATCTTATACTATAATGCGAGCAAAAATTGTGTGTGTGTGTGTGTGGGGGTAAATTTTATCTCAAAAATGGCTCTAACGATTTTTGCAAAAATTTGGATTTTACCATTTTCGGGCACGAGAAGACCATTGGGCTAGGTCCCATGTTCGGGAAAATTCGATTACTGGGTCATTTTGGGTCACAATGGGTCAGGATCAAGCTATTTATATCTAGAGAACGGCTGGATGGATTTTAAGGCAATTTTGTATCCAATCGTTTTTTGGCACGAGAAAACTATTGGGCGGGGTCACATGTTCGAAAAAGTTCGATTAGTGGGTCATTTTGGGGTCATTATGGGTCAAGCCATTTTTATCTAAAAAAACGGCTCTAACGATTTTGACCAAATTTTATATTGTATCGCTTTGGATTACAAGAAGACCATTGGGTTAGGTAACATGTTCGAGAAAATTCGGTTAGTGGGTCATTTTTGGGGTCATTGTGGGTCATGCTATTTTTATCTAGAGATCTTCTGACGCAATTTTGACTAAAAATTGCATTATATGGTTTTCGGGCATGAGAAAAACATTGGCCTAGGTTACATGTTCGAGAAAAAATTTTAATGGGTCATATTGGGTCATTAAGGGTCTGGGTCAAGCTATTTATATTTAAATAACGGCGTGATCGATTTTAACGAAATTTTGTATGTAACAGTTTTTTGACATGAGAAAACTAATGGGCTAAATCACATGTTTGAGAGATTTCGACTATGTGGGTCATTTGTGGATCATGTTGGGTCATAATGGGTCATGGTCAAGCTATATCTAAAGAACAGGTGGATCGATTTAAACGAAATTTTGTATGCAACATTTTTTTGGGACTATAAAATCATTGGACTAGGTTACATGTTCGAAAAATTTCGATTAATGGGTCATTTTGGGTCATTAAGAGTCTGGGTCAAGCTATTTATATTTAAAGAACGGCGTGATGGATTATAACGAAATTTTGTATGTAACAGTTTTTTGACATGAGAAAACTAATGGGCTAAATCACATGTTTGAGAGATTTTGACTATGAGGGTCATTTGTGGGTCATGATGGGTCATGGTCAAGCTATATCTAAAGAACAGGTGGATCGATTTTAACGAAACTTTGTATGCAACATTTTTTTGGCACGATAAAATCATTGGACTAGGTTACATGTTCGAAAAAATTCGATTAATGGGTCATTTTGGATCATAAAGGGTCTGGGTCAAGCTATATATAATTAAAGAACGGCAGGATCAATTTTAACGAAATTCTGTATGTAACAATTTTTAGAAACGAGAAAACTAATGAACTAAGTCACATATTAGAGAGCTTTCGATTATAAGGGTCATTTGTGGGTCATGATGGGTCATGGTCAAGCTATATCTAAAGAACGGGTGTGGATCGATTTTAACGAAATTTTGTATACAGCATATTTTTGGCACGAGAAAATCACTGGGCTATGTCACATGTTCGAGAAATTTCGATCAGTGGGTCACTTTTGAGTTATTCTAATTTTATCTAGACAATGTCTAGCGCAAATTTGACTAAATTTTGTATTTTATCGTTTTCGGGCACAAGAAAATCATTGGGTTATGACAGATTTTTAAGAAAATTCGATCAATGGGTCATTTTGGATCATAAGGGGTCAGGGTCAAACTAACTATATCTAAAAAATGGCTGAATCGATTTTATCTAAATTTTGTATCTAATGTTTTTCGGCATGCTAAAACTAATGAGCTAGGCCCAACGTTCGAGAGATTTCGATTATAAGGGTCATTTGTTGGTCATGATGGGTCATGCTAATTTTATATAGAAAATGGTACTCACCATTTTGACTATACTTTGTATTATATTGTTTCTGAGCAAGAGAAAACCATTTGGCTTGGACACATGCTCGCGAAAATTCGATTAGTGGGTCATTTTGGGTCTTAATGAGCTAGGGTCATTCTAATTATATATAACAACGACTCAATCAATTTTACCTAAATTTTGAAACAAAACGTTTTTTGTCACGAGAAGACTATTGGGCTGAGTCGCATGTTAAACAAAATTATATTAGTGGGTCATTTCGCTTCATTGCTGAATGCTGCCAAGCTAATTTTACCTAAAAAATGGCTTAAACGGTTTTGATTCAATTTTATATTCTACTGTTTTTGATTACCTGAAGTCGATTGAGGTATGTCACATGCTTGATCAAATTTGATTAGTGGCTCATTTTGGGTAATACGGGTCAGGGTCACGAGAATATGGCAATAGGCAATAACTTGGTGATATTTGACAAAATATTGGCGACATATGGCCAAAAAATCGACTATAAAAATTACGAAAACCAAAACATGTATTTGGATCCAAATGAAAGAATGCCTCCAAATTTGGCTATATCAAGCAAAAAATACTGTCATTCAGAATGTAAAGAATTTTTTTATACATTCTTAAGAGGATTCGAGATGCATGGTTAAACCAATCAGAGTCGAGCTAAAAAAGTGATTTAGATCGATGTCCCTTCGTTATAAACATGCGCATAAAAACATAGTTTTCTCATTGATTGTTTTTCTAAATAATACTATTATAAACATGTTTTACAGTAATAATACAGAGTTAATGATACAGTGAAAATACTATATCGAGTTGAACACAAAGTTAATTTTGACCGAGCTGAGCTCGGTCGTACCTGCTAGTGTGTTTTAAACATAACAAAAACAAGAAATAATAATAAGTGTACATTATTTGTCATACATAAATTATTTGAAATTTATTTAGTGATTTCATATTGAAAACTACTCTCTCTTTTAATGTACTCTCTCTGAATATAAAACAGTCAGTTAAAAATAATTTAAGACAATTTTACAAAAATTTAATATTTTTTATCTTAAAAAATATTTTACTCAGGTTCATGATAATTAATGGTGATTATGTCTTAAAATCAGTAAAAAACATGCTTAATTTCATTAAAATCTGTGACAGTGGCTTAGAGGAAATGGCATGCTAGCTCTCTTTGATTTTGAATTTCCCTCAAAATATTTTTAAATACAAAATACTACTAAAAACACCCAAAATTCCACTATTTTTACTTCATAAACAGGTAAAGGACACTTTTAAGTATAATTCCCAGCAAAAAGAAATTTAATAGAAATTGCACCTTTTGTGATAATGCTTTTTTTGTTAATTCATAATTTTTCATAAAAAATTCATGATTTTAAAGTTTTAAAAATTTCTTAGACAAACTTAAAATGTTATAAGCATAACATTTTTTTTTTTTTTCATAAGTTGCTAGCCTATGTATTAAGCATAAATTGTTTGAAGATGATTTGTCAAATAGATATTTAAATAGAATCATATTTATGACATGCTACATTTGAAAACAAGCAATCAAGAAAGTCAACAAATGGCAGTTTTTCAAAATTTTGATAATTTTTTTCTTTGAAACTATTTTACCAATGAGTTAATTAAAAATTTGCAGGTAATCATTGTAATATAGATCTGCAATTTAAAGTATTGTGACCAGGTTCTTTTTTTAAAAAATGCATTCGCTAGAGTTGTAGGCTGTGATCAATAAAATAGATGCCTTTTGAGAACTTTGTTTATTTAAAGTAGAGTTATAAAAATTAAATCATTTCTTACTGAAATAATTAGGGATGGTGCCTGTAAGCATTTTTAAGAGACCTTCTTTACATGTCTGAGTCCGTGAAGGGAGAGAGAGGCAATTGAATTTTCTCATTCAGAATTCACACATTGGCATCCAGAATTGGCGAAAAGGAGCATATGAAAAGTGAATGATATCATAACCATGAAATTTTCTGTTATGCTTTAAACAATTAAGATGATTTTGAATTTAATGCAGGGCACCCAGAAATGGGCAGTCCTAAAAAAATACGCCAAAAAGAATTCGCGCCAAAATCGTACGTTATATGTTTGTTTTGGGAGAATGTTATCAATAGACAAAACACAGAGCATGTACATGAAAAGTTTTTATGTAATAAAGAAGTTAGGCTCAACATTACGCAGAGAGAAAATGATTTTTCGCTAACCGCAAGCAACGGGGTTCTTTATTCTTTCTTTTATTATTTTTACTGAAGGAGAAATTTCATCTAAAGGAAATCTGTTTATCTGAGAACCGTTTTAAAGATACAACAGATGTTACATATGTTTTCTTTTTTTACTTTTTAACGGAAAGCTATTGTGGGATCAAAATAAGACGCTAAGATAAAATAGATATATAATTAAAGATTAGTTTTAACTATAATTTAGAAAAATGTAAAATTTGAGAAAACTATATGTGATTCTACATCACATGTAACATTTAAGATTCACTGCAGAAGTTTTACTGATAATTAGGGCTTAACCACCAGAAGAAAACTATCAATAA
Source organism: Maratus speculifer (assembly GCA_964019185.1). Classification (NCBI taxonomy): domain Eukaryota; kingdom Metazoa; phylum Arthropoda; class Arachnida; order Araneae; family Salticidae; genus Maratus; species Maratus speculifer. The sequence continues at coordinate 194,082,597 of OZ025295.1, read as the reverse complement.
ATCAAAAATGTGAAATTTCGAATCATTCATCTATTCCTGAGCTCACGAAACAGTTGAATGAAAGAGAATCCAAGATACGAACAATGCCCGAAAAATGTAAATCATGAAATGATTGAAAGTAATCTTTAAATAACAATGTATTAAAATGTGTACACCATATGAAAAATAAAAATATCTACGAAAGAATAGTGTATGTAAAAAATAGAATAATTAATGCTTTATGTTTGTTTTATGAATAAACAAAAACTGACAATGTAACAATACTGTGTAAAGGAGCAGAGAAATCCAAGTATCACATGAAGGTAAATAAAAAAAATATGTAACTAACTAAATATACTTGAAATAGCATATCTGAAGAAGTGTTGAATATTTAGGTTATATTTTAGAGTGAATGAAAGCTTGTTTTTGCTTGAAATAAAATTTAAATGTATTACAGCATGGGGGAAAAAGCAGGGTGATTTATGTCGAAAAACTTCTTGTTAGCACGGTTATGTGCGATGCAGTTAATGCATCTTGAAGCATTTTACAATTATCTGAAGTGTGTGATTCACCACAATTAGCACATGCCAAATCATATGCACAAAATTTTGCCAGGTGGCCCATTTGTTGGCAATGAAAGCAACGTTTTATGTTAATAAATGGCCTGACAGTGTAGTCAACAGAATTAATATTTAATTTTCCATGTTGAATTAAGAGATCAACTATCCATGATGTAACACTAATTGTCCAGTTATATTTTAATCCCTGTCTTAATTTATGCATTCTTTCAAAGTGAATGGAAGGAATGGTACTGTCAATCTTTTCATTTATAGATATCATAATATCTGGTATACCTATATTGTCATCAAGACCCAACAGAATTATTTTTGTGCAGTCAGATAAATCTCTAACTTGATTTTTGTGCTCACATAAATTTAGGATGTAATCCGGTATTGAAATAAGATCAGTATTTTTGTTTTTTGATAATTTAGAGTTATTTGTACCAGAATTTATGTGTGTTTCAGATTCAACCTTATCTAAAAATTTGGCCAAATCTTTCCCATTAGAATTACATTCCTTATCTTTAATAACATTAAGGGGTTCAGCCAATTTAGATTCATCAATGTCGCATTGAATAGCTATCTCATTATGCCTAGACTGTTTGAACGAGTTCAGTGTTCTTACTTTTTCGAACAACATCTCATTTAACCTATGTAACTGGTCGTTATTTTTTTGTAAAACAGTCCACTCAGATTGAACACTACTCACCAAATCACTTAAAATATTAAATTTTAATTCAATTTCTTTTTGATAGGAATTAAATTTTGCCATAAGTTCTGGGTTATTCTCATTTGAAATAGGATCAATTAATTTCTGAACATCCGAAACAACAGATTTAGAATATCTATTAATAGATTCCTTTAAACTACTCAAACATGAAATCTCAAAAGAATTAGAATCTAAACCAATTATTTCAGAATCCATATTAGTTTTAGAAGACATTACCTGTTTTGCATCAGGTCTTAACTTAAAATTAAACACAACAGATGGATCTTGTGTCAATTTACGTGACCTTTTTTTAGTCATTATAAACAATTTACATCCTAAATTATAAAAATACGAAAATAAACAAACAAGCACAGTATCTGATTATTAAAAAAAATGAACCTATCTACAATGCAATGTAATAAAAGCAGCTATATGTGAGAATATTTTTAAATAGATGCTAAAAATTTAAAATAAATGTCTATCCATAAACTAATCAAAATTGTGGTTTACATCTATAAAAGTGAAAAAGCATGAAAAAATCTCAATATTTATTTAAATATTAGAAAACTGGACTCTCTCTAACGAAATATTTTTGCAAGTGGGTGCAAATAGGAAAAACAAACACTGGAAATTTATGTATAAAAAGTCTTAAAATAAATTAGAAGGGGGAAAATTAGTCACTCTAGTTAAGACGATATTTTGTTTTAATGCACTGTTTATATCCTATATGAAATGCATAAGAAATATCATAATAAATATTAAGGAATTTATCAATTTTTTTTTTTTTTTTTAAATTGAACACTCCTAAAATTGAAGTTTTTATTAGCTAATATAATTGACGAAAATAATGATTCATACTGTATCTTATTCAGTATCATACTGTATCTTATTCATCTTATAATTTTTTTTTTTTTTTTTTTTGCAGACTAGAGTGTAAAAATAATTCTACTCGAACAGATATAAACAATGCACACACTTTAAGAATATTAAGATGTTAGATAGGTTTAATTATGCAAATAAGAACATGGCTAGTCTTTGCACAAATAAAAACAATCTCCCAATAAAATTACTGTACAAACAATATAAAGCACAACTTACCTTTAGAGTGAAAAAAATCAGGAAAGAAAAGTAGAATAAAATGTAATAATATATTTTAGACACATGAATTTATAATTCGATTATGCATGGAACATTATTATTATTTATGTCATGTGCATATGGCATGTGATTCAAACGATAAAATTTTATTTATCTGAAAATGAACACAATGTCAATAGTATTTCAAGGTGCATATCTCCTTATTGAATAACCAGTATTCAAATGTATCTTTCTCTGTATTGTTTCTTTTATATAAACCTCATATTAAAAAATAATGGTTGCAAACCGACAACATCATGCCTTATTTTTTATACGATAAACAGGCTTATATCAGATACACCATTTACTTACCTAGAACTTTTTCATTTACATGGCAATATAACATAAAAATTTATGGAAAAGGGAAAAATGTATATGTCAATTTATAACACTTAAAAAAAAACTGTATTAAAAATAAACAAAATATATAGTCATTAGTTAATGATAGAAATTATAAAAATACTTTCTTTAAAAAGTAATAAATTGTCTTGATATTTCTCAAACGACTTTCAGCAAAAAGTGCACAGCAATAAGTATTTAGATATTTGAAAAATATAATTTTATCATACTATCGTTTGTACCATAGTTCTTTAAATAGCAGTTGTAAAACTGTGGAATGTTTCAAGACAATCTAAAATCATTTATAACTGTTCTTATTTAAAGAAAGTCAGTTAGAGCACAGAAAAAATAATACATAATAAACTAAAAATGGTTAAAAATTACTCAACATATTTTTAAAAAAAATAAAAATGCTATGTAAATAAAAATAGAAATTGATATTTAACACTTATGAAACATGAAATGCAGATTCTTTCTCAAATTCGCAATATAAGCTGTAAATACTTATCAATATATGTCTTCTTCACTCATTTTTTTTTTTTTTTAATATTCAACTACCATAAATTAACTTGTAACAGTATTATCGTGAAAAATAAGCGTTCAATATTACGCAAAATTCAAGGCACAAAATTGATCAATGCTGTACTTTGAAGGTTTTTTTTTTAATAGTATAGCGCACGTAACTATTTTTGTGAAGAACATCCGTGTCAGCATCCAGAAAATCTACAGAATAAATCCAATGTGAAAATCATATTAGCGACGAATGATGAAGAATTTAAACGTCAAACACGAAATTCTGTGTCACTTTAGTAAAGAGCAATTGTAGACTTGTCTCTGAAGTAAACAACTAAGTTGAAATAAAAAGCACTATGCCAGTGAACGAAGATAATCGGTTGAGCGGAGATTTAAGAGTCACAAATCGCCTATCGCAGATTCTTAGGCCTACATCGGCGGGGAGAGACTTTAACGAGCGGAACTGATAACACCTAGCATCTCGAAAGGTCCCGATCAGAAGAATCAATCGCTCAAATAAAAAAGAAATCGGCACTATAATCCAACTCCATGATGTCCAGCAAGAAAAAATCCGGCAGTAATAATTCACAGGAGCATATGCATATTTCACACAGCAGTCTGTGAAGAAGGGGAGCACTTATGTAATGATTCACAAACATAAGCAGGACTTATCTGACGAGGAAATAGTCGTTCGAAAATAGTAGAAGACAAACGTTAATAATTCACATTTATAGTATTCAGGCAAATAAATAGTCCGGAAAATAATCTGGCAGGTAAATAAAAAGGCAGGCAAATAACAGCAGGCACCATCCCTCGATGTTTGAAAAAGTTGCGAATGCCTGGTGTAGGCACCAAAGTTTCTGTAATATAGATCTGCAATTTAAAGTATTGTGACCAGGTTCTTTTAAAAAAAAATGCATTCGCTAGAGTTGTAGGCTGTGATCAATAAAATAAATGCCTTTTGAGAACTTTGTTTATTTAAAGTAGAGTTATAAAAATTAAATCATTTCTTACTGAAATAATTAGGGATGGTGCCAGTAAGCATTTTTAAGAGACCTTCTTTACATGTCTGAGTCCGTGAAGGGAGAGAGAGGCAATTGAATTTTCTCATTCAGAATTCACACATTGGCATCCAGAATTGGCGAAAAGGAGCATATGAAAAGTGAATGATATCATAACCATGAAATTTTCTGTTATGCTTTAAACAATTAAGATGATTTTGAATTTAATGCAGGGCACCCAGAAATGGGCAGTCCTAAAAAAATACGCCAAAAAGAATTCGCGCCAAAATCGTACGTTATATGTTTGTTTCGGGAGAATGTTATCAATAGACAAAACACAGAGCATGTACATGAAAAGTTTTTATGTAATAAAGAAGTTAGGCTCAACATTACGCAGACAGAAAATGATTTTTCGCTAACCACAAGCAACGGGGTTCTTTATTCTTTCTTTTATTATTTTTACTGAAGGAGAAATTTCATCTAAAGGAAATCTGTTTATCTGAGAACCGTTTTAAAAATACAACAGATGTTACATATGTTTTCTTTTTTTACTTTTTAACGGAAAGCTATTGTGGGATCAAAATAAGATGCTAAGATAAAATAGATATATAATTAAAGATTAGTTTTAACTGTAATTTAGAAAAATGTAAAATTTGAGAAAACTATATGTGATTCTACATCACAATCATATCTTAATAGTAAGAACACACACAGTTTCATTAAAATCTGTGATAGTGGGTTACAGGCCTGCCTGAACTGACATGGAATGACTCTCCTATGATTTATTGCTGGTGCAAAATTCAGCATTATAAAAGCCTATGGATAAATTAGGAAAGAATTTGCTATATACGGTTCTCAAGTGGTGATTGGTTCAATAGAAGATGGAAAAAAGGCACATCAAAGGAAATGGCCTATTGTAAAGTACTAATAGAAACTGGTAAACTGTTTAATCACTAGTAAAATTATAAACTGAATACTTACTATTAAATGCAACACAGAATGCATCTTTGTATAAAACTTTTAATTCTTTTTCCCGAATCTTTTGTACTATGTTGGCATATATTTTTTCCCATCCATACAATTTCAAGAGCTTGATTCCTTGCAAAAGTTCAGTAGTTTTCTTTAAACGCTCATCAGATATATCCTAGAAAAAGCTGCATTAATAAGAAAATGGCTTAACAGTTTCAAAACTGTAAATTTATATTTTTATGACAAAATAATAATATATATTTGTACATTCCATACGAATTTGTATATTCCTGAATTTTTACAAAAGAAAAAAAATAATAACAAAAGCACCAAATCAAAGCTTAATGATTTGAAAGAAAGGAATATACAAATCAAAGTTTAATTATTGAATAGAAAAATGCTAGTTAATCACTGCACAACAATCAACAATGCTAAAAGAAAATTAGATACACTAACATTTGATGTTAGGCAGATTGTGTAAATATATCGATTTTCATGCAATTGATAAATGTTATTTAGAGTCACCAAGGCATGTTTGATATTGTTTATGAAACATGTGGGATTAATAGTTCATTTATAGAGGCACTGAAAAGAATTCCATTACACTATGGTATGTAAGGAAAAAACACACAGTGTTGTAATGCGATTATGCTATTTCAAATGCATTCAAACTGATATAAATCATTGAATTCTGCTATTTCTGCTTGCATGAGCTACTTAAAATTAATTCAAAAGAGAATTGAGGAGTAGAAGAAAGAGGAACAAAGTATTTTGGGTTTCCATGCTGTGAGTTTTAAACAGATCTTGTTGGAGACTAGAGGGTTAGTTTTACCTCAAGGCATTCCTTTGGTCATTAAGTAATACATTTGTCAATAGACAAATGCTTGTGTTGAAGAAAGACTAGTAGAGTAGCATAACTTAAAAATTAAAATCTTATGATAGAGACTGGTTGGATTTTAGTCAATAGTTTTGATATGGGAGAGCAAGTTAAGCCCATGTATTGTCTAATCAGAGAAAAATAAATTTAGCAGACATATATGAAATTTTGAAAATTCAGATAGTTACAAAATAGTTATTCTTTAAGCTTGAGAGAGAGACTTTTCCCTTCTTGCCTTGTGTACCAAAGTTTAGAATTTCTACACACATGTTTAAGTTGAGAAGTGCGGCTCTGAAATAGTAATGGCCATCTTGCATGGATTAAAAAAATTCCCTTTTGACACTTGTCATGTAGTCCAACAGCAGAGATTCATTACATTTGGTAGCCAAGGAGTGTGACTGGGGCAGAAGGATTCACATTATTATTATTATTATTATTATTATTTTTTTTTTTTTTAATCAGTGGGTATCTTTATGAGGTGGGTGTCTTTTTCCATCTCTTTACATATTACAGTCTAATTACTTTAGAGATATTTTAAGTGATGTGATGATGTAGAAATTACAACAATGAGTTTCATAAAAAGGACACAAGCTGCTCACCTTGGAGTAAATCCATTTTTGTCAGACATTTCAGCATATTTCTATGAAAAAAATTAATCAATACCCCCCCCCCCCCCCAAAAAAAAAAAAAATAGTAATTAGGTATTTTGGACAGTATGATGTTAAAACATAACAACATGAATGATAAGTTTGTACTACTCCATGTTCTGATATGTTTACAAATCAAAATTAAATATTTACAAATTTCTATATTTTTTATTTGTAATTTATGACTCTTTACATAATAATAAATTAAACATAAATAATTCAATTTGTAATTAAAAGTGAAATAAAAAGTATGTTTAGTATTAATTTAATTTTTAATTTAAGTTGCAGTTTCATTTTTATTTCAATACTTAATGGACTTTCTACATTTAATGTGAAAGAAAATTATATAATTGTAACTCCCATAAGTAATCAGGGAGGGGGGGGGGGATATAGTTTCTAACAACTTTTTTAATTGCAGGAGGAATAATAAATAAAAGTTTTAAGATAGAGCTGCTTGACATAGAAAAAGATATGCTTAATGATATAGCAATAATTACCAGCATAAGAAAAATAGAAATTAACACAAGTGAAAAGCAGGAGTAATAATGTTGTAGAGAAAGATCCCAAGAAAATAATATAATGACTAAAATAATAAGGAATGCATAAAGATAAAAATGTTAAAAAGGGATAAAGGTAAAATGCTATTGGGAGTAGAAATTAATTCGGTCCGTTTTCAATAGATGGCTCTGGCTGATTTGTTTACTGAATAATGATAGATGTTTTTCGCATTGTTAGAAAGGTTTGACATTTGTCAACCATATTCAGTCAACAAAGCTTCGAGTTTTATACAACAACATTGGTTTTCTGAGCATTCAATATGTCGAGTTTTGTGCTAAATAAACAACATTTGCGGGAAGTTTTGATTTTCTTTTTTAATTGGAAGAAAAGTGCCGCTGAAGCGCATCGATCGCTTGTGGAAGTATATGCTGAATCTGCGGCATCTGATAAATCATGTAGAGTGTGGTTTCGACGCTTCAAAAATGGTGATTTTAGTGTCGAAGACAAGGAGCGCCCGGGCCAGCCGAAAAAGTTCAAAGACGCCGAATTGGAGGAATTGCTCGATCAAGATCCGTGCCAAACGCAACAAGAGCTTGCAGGATCGTTAAGAGTCACTCAGCAAGCAATTTCCATGCGCTTAAAAAACATGGGAATGGTTCAAAAGCAAGGAAATTGGGTCCCATACAAGTTCAAACCGTGCGACGTTGAAAAGCGATTTTTCATCTGTGGACTGCTGCTCGAACGACAACAAAGGAAAGGTTTTTTGTATCGAGTTGTTACCGGAGACAAAAAGTGGATACACTACGATAACCCCAAGAAGAGAAAATACTATGCTTGGCCTGGTGAATCATTGCCATCGACGTCAACATCAACGCCAAAGTCAAATATTCATGGTCTGAAGGTAATGCTGTGCGTTTGGTGGGATCAGACTGGGATAGTGTACTATGAGCTGCTAAAACCTGGCGAAACAGTTACTGGCCAACGCTACCGACTGCAATTAATGCATTTGAGCCGAGCTTGCGTGAAAAACGGCCAGAAACCATCGATAGACACGACAAGGTAATTTTGTTACATGACAATGCCCGGCCTCATGTGGCAATTGTCGTTAAAAATTACTTGGAAACATTGAAATGGGAGGTCTTACCCCACCCGCCGTATTTGCCAGACATTGCTCCTTCTGATTATTGGTTGTTCCAACGGATGCATCATGATTTGACTGGACACCGCTTCACTTCTTCCGAAGAAATTCAAAAATGGCTCGATTCATGGTTTGCGTCCAGAGAGGACTCATTTTTCAGAGATGGAATCCGAAAATTGCCAGAAAGGTGGACAAAGGTTGTGGCTAACGATGGACAATACTTTGAAAAACATGTTTTTTCATTTTGATAATAAATAAAATGTTTTTTTAATGAAAAAAAAAAACGGACCGAATTAATTTGTACTCCCAATAAAAAAAAGCAAAAAAATTTACATACACACACATTAAAAAAAAATAGATGATCCTTAAATATCATATTTGTAAATATCTGAGCAATAAAATTCAAACCCAAAACAAACTCAAATATTATGTATAAAATTATTTTAATTTTTAAGTGAGGACAATTAATTCTGTTTTAGAGGTAAGGAAACTTAATATTCCTGCTCGAGATACAAAACAATTGTGCCCTAGTTATAGAAATTTTATTGCCAGGTTTACTAATTCTATTGCTTCAAAAGAGAAAAAAGTATATCAAATGCTTCTACAGCCTGCAAGAAAATAACTTTTATATACTACAAGATATTACTGAGAAATTGTCTTTTAAAAAATCGAAATGTGAAAAAATTATTAACTTATTAAAATAATTAATAATAATGAAGCTATTAAACTATAGTTAGATATTATAATCTTGATTGTACTTTTTTTCTTTTTATTTGAAATTTTGAAAGTGTTTACCATAGAATGTATGATTCATACTGATTGAAATAAGCTTAAATATTGTATATTGCTTAATACAAAACATACTTAAATATTGCACCTAGTCCCATACTTCTAATTGCAATGTTAAAAGAAAAAGAAAAAAGCCCGCAAAATATAATGACATAAGTTGCAACTCCAAGAGGGAGTCTGAAAAAACATGAAAATAAAAAATTTTAAAGTTCCCTGTAGGGTAAAAATTCCATTTAGGAGAAAATTTTTCTAATCCATTTCTGAATTAAACACAAAAAATTGCATCTTAATATTTGAGAAATTCACAGAGATGTGAACATTTAAATTATTTGTCAGATTTTACGGGATCAAACACAAGTTGAAATGTGTGTAATTTACAAAATAGTGTTAAATGTAAGGAGTCTAAGAAACATATATATATTTATTGAATTAAAACTTTAATGTTTTTTTGTGATTGTTAATCACATAATTTGCAAACAAAATCACATCCTAAATTTTTTCATTAATTTAAATTTTTTTTATTTTTTATTAAATGGGCTAATTTAATATTTTTATTATTTGAAATATTATTTTTCAAATTTCAAATTTTTTTCATTTAACTAAAGAGGAAAATGTAATTTTAATTTTGCTGACATATTTTTTTAAATAGTAATTTTAAAAATATTAAAAATATAAATTTAAAAAATGATATAACTTATTTTTAAAAAATCATTTTTTCAAAATTAAATATTTTTCAAGTTTGCCAAAGCAAAATTAATGTGAAATAATGAAAAAATACATGTTTGAAGTTTTAACCTTTTTTCTTTAACGATTCTTGACTTAAAAACGATTCTTAACAATGCTAAATGATGAAAAAACATTTTTAAAAAATGCACGTGAAAAAATAACTCCTTTATGTAGCTTGGATTTAGTTTAACTTTTGCCACTTACACCTCCTTTTTGTTCTATTTAATTGTCCATCATTATTTAAAACAATGCTTTTTCTAACATACCGATTAGGAGTTTTTTCATAACTTTAGTCCTCACAACATCAGGCTTTTTATCATCCCAGTGAGACTGTTAAAAAAAAAAAAAAAGTCTGAATTCTGGGACTGGGCCACTGGAGCAGACCCAGGACCTTCATTTTATGAGAAGACTTGGCCAGGCCTAACATATTTTTTTATTCAGAGCCAGGATCAGCATTTTTCTTTCTAGGTTTGCACAGTACTAAATTTTCAGTTTCGGTCTTGACACAACCTGTATTAAAATCATTGTCTCAGACTGACATAATCAATGCAAAAATAAGTAAAATTTGGCTCAGCCCAAAATTATTTACAAAAAATACATATAGTTTTAAATCACCCTAATTTTACAATAAAACTTTAAAATTTATTTTTTTAAAGGATAGTAGATTTAAAGGGGAGGGGGGAGAGTAAAACCCATGAAAAAGAACCTGCCTATGTCAGAAAACTGTCTTAAACAGAAAAGATCCATGCAAAATGAATATAATAATACTTGAGAGAGAGAGAAAAAAAAAAGAAAAAAATAGACTACATTTATATCTGCTAAGAAGGAAACTTGTCTAAGAGATATTTTTTTCTTTCCCATGAGATTCCATCTTAAAAGATTTTACTGTATAGCATTTTTCAAAGTCTCCAATACATGGAATATAGATTAATGATATTAAAGAAAAAAGGAAACATTTAGATATAAACAGATATTCATTAATAAAATAAATATATCACAGCCCAGCTCTTCTTTAAAAATAAAAATTGTAAACATGGAAAAAGAAAAAGCTATAGTCAGAACTCACCCATATGAAACAATTTTTAACCATATTAATATAAAAAACTATGTAGAAATTCAGCTGGGCCAGGCCGGGCTATAATTTAAACTTTTTTCAGGTGGGCCAAACTTTTTTTTGTATGGGTCAGTTCAGAATTGGACTTAGATATTTCGACTTCTGTAGACCACCAGCATATTTTCAAAGCAGGTTTAACATAAAATCTATATGCAGCTATTTTATGTCCAAAGGAGAGGCATTGTCTTAAATCGACATTTAATTATGGACAATGTGTGGATGATCCCTATCTTTGTTCAAAGTGAATCAAAAGCTTGTTGCTCAGAGACATGGATAAATAGTGTAATTCAGGAATTTTGGATTTTAATACCTCTGCGAATTTTAAAAATATTAAAATGATTTTTGTTGTTGTTGAGTTCACAAAAAGGTTAAGGAAAAATTTCCTGAGAATTTTGTCCAACAGGAGCCATATAAAAATTTAATTTTCATATTTTTTTTTTTTTTTTTTTTTTTTTTTTTCCAAATAGATGCAACTTATGCCATCTTAATTTACCATCTTTTTTCATGAAACTTTCCAATTGAAAGTATTGGTCTATGGGTAATATTTAGGGAAACAACCTATTGTTTCGATATTTATGATTATTATTTATTCATAATTGTACGCCAACAGAAAATACATACAGAGTAATACAATGCAGGAGACGCAGAATAAATTTAAAATTATTTAAAATGCCACTTTTTTAATTTTATAGTTACTGTTTTACCATTTCTTGGAATTAATATTGTTTATAGATATGAGAACATTACTAAATATGTTTCTTGCTACATAAACAAATACATATTGCTGTAACATAAAAAGTATGTAAGAAATAATAACAAAAGGAAATTTCATCAATAAAAGCAAATGGATAATATCTCATTCACTTAAACCTGTACATGTTTAGCATGTATTACCCTCCTTTAATTTATTTTACATTTCCTGTTCTGCCATAATTCCAGCATCACTATTCCTTTACAAGCTCCCAACAACAGACTGTAAAATTATTTATTTTAGTTTGACACTACATTTATATTGAAGTTTTTAAACCAAATGCAATACCAATGCATAAAACAAAAACATACATACAAATTGAAAAACTAGATATTTTTCAAAAGACAAAAATTTATGGTAAATACACAAATTATTATTTCTCTAAATATATATATATATGTATATAAAAATCAGATATTCCCTCTCAGGTTGTAAAGAATTAAAATTGCTTTAAATAATTTTCTTGTAAATGTGTTATATGTTTATCAAAATAAAGTGTTATTTGATGACCATGTTTTGATGCAACAAAAATTGGTTTAAAACATTGACAATATTTTCTGAATAACCCTGTATTTTTATTGGAAAAAAAAATGTTAGATTTTTAAAAATCTGGGTGAAAGTATTTGATGATTTTCAGAACAACTTCAAGCATAAACCATACATATATTTCTTATCTAAAAGTTATAAACAGTCAAGTGATAATTTGTTAAATTATAAAGAGATTATATAATTTGACAAACTTTTATTTCTTTTGATTTATGCCTGACAAGAGTACATTAATAGTACTAATATTTTAATATGATAATATGAATGTAATTTGATTTTGCAATGATAAAACATTAAAAAATATTAAGATCTATTCATTACTAGCTATATTTTCTCATCTCCAAAATATTGCTGCTCTGTGCATCTGCACTAATTACAATCTTACGAATTGAAAATTTCCAACTGAGCAAAAAATTGCCCAGGCCAAGAATCGAACCCAGATACTTGGCTTACAAGGCCAGTGTTTTACCTGTTAAGCTAACTGGGCAATAGCCGGTTGGGATTTTTCGCTCAGATAACCTTATTGGTCATAATATTTGGTCTGTCATCTAGACAGCTCGGCAGAATAAACCGCAGGTAATGGAACTCCATATAACAATGGGTACGTAGATATACTATTATTTTAACACAATCAAACTGATTGGTAAATTTATCATACAATATGAATATTTCCAACTGACTGAAAAATTGCCCAGGCCGGGAATCGAATGCAGATTGTAATAATAATTACAATCTTGTACATGACATCAGAGATAAGGCTAAAATATCTTTTGTCCTGTCTTAATGTATGAATTTAAACTAACAAGGAGAGGGCCAACCTTGTTAATCACAGACTTTTAATAATTTAATATATGTTGTAGAGCAGAGAACTCTTAGCCTAAGGTTTAATGGATTTTATACAATGGTCCTTAGTTCTTGAAAAATAGGGGAGGTGTCTAATATTATGACACAACTTAAATACTTACTTTGAATAGAATGGATGACATTGATTGTAGCTCAATTAGTATAATGTTTGCTTGTTCTGGTCCAGTGAGCCCGGGTTCGATACAGGGGCATGCTACATTTGTTTTTTTTTTTCATTTTTTTTTATAATTATTGTAATTTAATGCTTTTGTTACATTTTAATATAATTATGCTTGTTACTTTAAAAACAGAGTAATATCTACACACTGATTTCCCTTGTTAAAGGAATACATAAAGATGTTTCTTTAAAATCATGGATTGACACAATTGTTCAATATTATTGCATCGATAAAGAATGTATGAAATACTTTTAAAAAATGATTTTTAAAAAATTCGCAATGGATCTATTTATAATGTTTTATACAACTATTTAGTTACAAATTAAAAAGTAAATAGATTAAAATTAGAATTGATATACAATATTATAATTTTTAATTGACAATGAGATTATTAAATTTTAAGTGTATTTATAAAACAATAAATGAGAAAAATATATATAGTGCACCCTAGTATTGAACCCAGCCCTGCTGGACAACGAGTAAACACTGCATCAACAGAGCTACAATCAATGTAACCCTTTCTTTTCAAACGTATTTAAGTTGTGCTATAATATTAGAACCCCCTGTTTCTCAAGAACTAAAGAGTGTTGTATAAAATTCATTTAACCTGAGGCTAAAGGCAGGGATGTAGTGGAGGGTATATGGGGATATTTAAAATATACCTTGTGGATTTTTTAAAGGAACACCATATATCCTCTGTTTCTCAGGAAAGCTATAATATACACACTATCGGGTAATCTTCTACCTTGAGCATATACCTTTTACATGGAGCGTATACTCTCTGTTATTTTTACGACTAAATCCCTGGCTAAAGGGTCATTGCTCTACAACATACATTAAAATAATCAAATTCTGCAATTATCAAAGTTGGCACTCTCCTTAAGATATATTGTAGGTTTAAAAATTTCTGTCTATTTAGATTAAGAGTTAAAATGTTACTTTTTTATATCTATAATTTTTAATGTTCTGTAATTTAAATGCAAATATAACATTCATACAGTGGGTTTCATATAATGGAATCTTTAAAATGGATTATTTTGACTTATTTTATAATGAATATACAGTAATTAAACATTAAAAATATGTACTTACAAAAATCAAATCTGAAAATAAATAATTCAGTAATAATAATAAATCAGTAACAGAAATTTTTAGGAGACACTCACCAAAGCTTTCCTCTGTATGCGAGATAACAATTTGCAAATTAAATATTGAATAGGAACTAAAAAAATAACAACAGCAGATCCAATTAAAGCACTGTATCCCAAATGAGCATAGAGTAAAGTCAGTAACAGAGAAAGCTGAAATTGAGACAACAGAAAACATAAGAAGTTAATTTTTCTTGAACAAATAACTGAATAAAATAATTTATCTTAAATCACAGACATAATATATAGGACTGAAGGAAGAGGTACAATCTGTACAAATTTATAGGGCACAGCTTTAAAAATAAATAAATTTTTAAACCATATTGAACATTTCTTTATCCAAAATTTAAAAATAAATTAACTTACAACTGAAAAAATAGAATTGTCAAAACTTGAGTGATATAATTTCTGCATGCTAATGTGATGCAATTCTGAGAATAAGGAAATGAAAAATTGTCACCAACTAAAACCATTGGCTCAATCAGTAATTCAATTATAGAGTAGTTAAAATGACAAAATCTAGAAGACCTCAGAATCAAAACACCCCACCCCTTGACTGACAAAAAAATGTATATATACAGAGAGAGAGAGAGAGGTTTTATATATATATATATATATATATATTTGTCAAAATTTACTATTACTTCGGAATTTTCAGATTTAGGACGGTATTTTCTAAGTTTAGAAATGATTGCCTAAATTTTTCGGAAAATTCAAAACAGAATCGTCCTTGATTTATAATTTAACGTGAATTGGAACTTCGTCAATCGTATGTTATCCAGATAATATTACAATGGATCATGGTAAATGATTTCTAGCATTTTTTAAAAAACTTTAACGGGTGAAAAATAGTCTGCAGATGTTCTCAAGAGTCTGTGACGAGCGTCACACTAGTGCACCGATTCTGTGCCCAGTATCATGTGATATTGGTGTTTTGTCTGTAAATGGAAAAGCGTTAGATGAGAGAAATTCTATGAGTGCATTTGTGATGTAATTTGCCTGGATATAAAATGCAGGGGTTTTTTTTCTTCATTTTTTGAAGTTTTTAATAAAAATTAATCTTTAAAAAATTCTTTTATAGCTGAAAAAAATATTTTTTTCTCTTTATTGCTTTTATACTGTACCGTCAAGTTTTGACGGGTTCCATCTAGTATATATATATATATATATATATATATATATATATGAAGTACTCTTTTCAGTTGATTACTATTATTTTCCATATTTAATATAATCATGTTTAAATTTTAAGCAAATAGGTATATTTATTTTCAGAAAAAAATTATTTAACAATTTTATAGCCTAATATCATACTTTAAAACTTGCATTTGCATCAGCACCAGTGTTCACAGACTCTTTCTGTGGCCCATGCTAACTTTTATAGTCCATTTACGAGGTAGAAAATAAATCTGCTGATAATTAATATTATATATAGAAAATTATTCTCATTACATTTTAATAAGTGACTAAATAACTAAAAATTCATGTATTTTTTTTAAAAAATTGTAAATTTATAAATGACAAAAAATGATTGTATGTTTCACTACATAATTATTTGACAATATATAAATGTTTAGAGAAGTACCAATATTAGATTTGCATTAAATTTTCAGGAGCAGTACTGGTCATAGGTGATATTTCAGGACACATTTACCCAGGCAAGGGTCTGTTCAAACTTTTCTCATAGGGCCCTGTTTTTGTGAAATTGTGAAGCTTTTCTTATATTTGTGAAAACTCTAATCACAATTTCGTGAATTTGAAATTATCATTATATTTAGTTTCTATCCTTCATATATAAAAAAGCTAAGTAATATGTTCTTTGGTAAGTTCAGCTGTTTTGTTACAGGTCAGATTTTATTTTTAGAAATTAAATTTGTGAAAAGTTCAATTAGAAGGCAAAAAAAAAAAAAAAAAAAAAAAAAAAAAAAAAATCTGTGAAAGGTCTAGTTGTCAGAGAAATACTTTAAAAATATTTTCATAATTTGATGAAAACAAAGAAAAATAAAATTTTTAAGCATACTTTGAGAGGCACAGCCCATATATGATGGCCCATGGAGAACATCATCATTACATTGAATGCATCAACAGCCATATGATTTACTAATGCTCCAGTATCTAATCCAGCTGCCGAACTCATTTTTAGAGCTTTTTTGTACACAAGACACTAAAAACAATATATTATCATCGAATTTGATACAGAAGATACTTAAATATAAAAAATAATATTTTAATTTCTAATATAAAGAAAACTAATCAAAATCGTGTACTCATGTATGACCAGAGTGGGAAAATATGCATAGGGTCAGACAGCAGATTTGAATATTTCCAATTTTTTTAACCACAGAAATAAAGTGATTAAATAAGGTGAAGATTACTACTTGGAAATTGTGATACTCGAAAATAAGAACTATAAAGGCTCTGCATATTTTCCACCATTGACTGTAAGTTATAAAACATATAACATATTTTCAATCTAGGAATAATGTGTAAGTATAATTATTCTCAATTATATTTAGCCATGGTACATATATGAACTAAAACCTACAATTGACTTTAGTATAATTGAAAATTATACAATTTCTGCAAAGTTACAGTTTATAATGGACTAGATTTAAAATTACAAATGAATATTGATACATAGGAATATTAATTTTATATTTTAAAAGCTAAAAAATTGCAGGATAAAATCTACAAAGTATGATACTATGAAAAATTTATACTATAACATTTTTTCAAATAATTCAAACAGAATAAATCAAATATATCAATTTCTAGAAATAAAAACCAGAGTTAGTAAGTTTTGATGAGAAACAAATTACTTAAAAATGTAAATAGTATACCTTTCAGACAAATTACAACTCCAAAATATTACTATTTTCTTCTATTGAAAGCATGTTGAAGAAAGAAAGAGCAATTATAAAATTAGCATTTTAATTTTATATATAGTAGATTTTGTTTAAGAGATATAGATACATATCTATTTAAATTCAAAACTTTTAAAAGAAAAAAGGAGGAAGAAAAAAAGAAAGAGGGAAATATAATACTTTAATATATAATACTTTCTTGTTCACATGTGTAAAGATAAAAAAAACTTGTAACCAAATATTACTATATTTATCATTTTTGCAACTTATGTATAAAATCATTTACTTTCTTTAATGAGAAAAGTACACACAAATTTCACATATTATTTACAGATTATCTCTAATATACAAAATTGCGAGTTATTAAATGGAAAAAAAAATCCTGTTGTAGCAATTTTATTTCAGCAAACCTCTGTTGTTTTTGTTGTACAGTTCCTTGGATTCACCTTCATGGTTTACTTAATTTCAATAATGATAGTTACAGTTTGTTGTCAAAATTTCTTTGAGCTTATACAAGATGCAATTTTTCTTTTTCTTCAATTTTTTACAACATGATTTTTTTTTTTCAGTGTCAATATACAGGTTTTTGGATATTTTAGTACTTTTGTGACAGAAAAATAAAATCATAACAGTTTGGTGCAACTAGAGCATATTTTACATCTTAGCAAAATTGACTTTTAACATTTTAACATAAAGACACAGGATTTAAATTAATATATATCTTTCATACATTTCATAATGTTCAGACCAAATAATAGAATTGATACATTAAAATAATAATATCATGAGGGTTGTTTGGAAATCTTCATCTTAGTGGTTAGAAGAACTTATTCATTTATTGGAGTTAACATAAATTAGCTATTGTCAGAAGAATAGTTAGGCCGTGTATGACATATGGCCGAAAATTACGGTTCTATGTTTACGTCAGCTCTAATGGAGAAAATGAAAGATAAATCTGTTACCTTTGGTGTGGGAGACACAGGAAGCAGAGAAAAGGAAATACTTTTAAAAAAAAGGTCTTTAATGGTCAAACATCATGAAATCAGGGTCACATGCTGTCAGGATCTTCTTGATTAATGCATTGGAGGATGTAAGGTGAATGGTTCACGTTCGCTCATCTTGATCTTGGCATAGGTAGGATAATTAAACAAATCTATTGTGTTTTAACATTGAAGGAGCTTGTACTTTCATGAGCCCTTCGACAGGGGCCATCGTGGCAAGTGGTACAAGCGGACCTTTTGAGCCGCGATGAAGAAAGTGAACAGCCTCCGTTTAGGGAGACCGATGCACACGAAAGCTCTAGACTGACTGACTCACCATACCGCAGGAGGTTTCCAAAAAGTGAGCAGCAAAACGGGGTTGCCAAAAACTGATAAGAATAATAGTTAAAAAAGGTCTCATTGCTCAAATCCTATTTTATTTAAAAGTTGTTTAAATCTATTTATTTTATTTAATAATAGTTTAAATTCTTTAATTATTTTATTTTTATAACTAAACATTATTATAATAACAATAAACATAATGTGCATTAAAGATAATATATTAAACATATTTTTTCTCTATAAAAGTAAACTTAAACACTTACCTTTTATTTTCATCTGTATCCTGAAATAGAAAAATATGGGACTTTATTTTGTTTTATTTTTCATTTCTAACTTTTAGAAGTTTTTTCTTCCTAGAACGTAAAGACGTAAACACCATGGAAATTCGATTAGAGTTCTAATTGATTTGCTACATCGATGATAGGTGGCGGCATAGGTCATAATCGACTAAGATAGCCAATCAGATGTTAATTATTCATGGATTGTACGATTGCGTCACTACTGGGAAAGTTCGAGAAGGTGGGAATGACTGACATGTACGATGGTTCAAATCATATTTATACGGCGACTAGCCGTGTGTATTTTTGCTCTTGTTCTTGCTTCAAAACGGAAGCGTAATGTTTAAATAAACGGTAACTAATGTTTGCCGGCAAATAGAAACGAAAGTAGTAATTCATTGTTTTTTAGTGAAATTCTCTCGACCATATGTGTCAGTATAAAGTTTAGTTCCATCGTATTAAAGTTAGTAAATTCTTCTTAAGTGTCATCGATGTCCCATTCCTCTCCATCATTTCAGCTTAACATAAATATTACGGTATGTTGTTTTTACATTCAAGATACTTTGTTCATTATGTGCTTTTAAAAGTGAACTATGATTTTATAATTATACAAGAACTGTTTTTAACTGAAAAAATACTTTTAATTACATATGTTAAGAAGCTAAATAAAAATGAAATGGATCTAATTTATTGCCTCTTCATTTACTAGCATATATCATACTTTTATCTTACATTTATTTTGAATTCATGAGCAGCTTTTTCCAGCCATTTTCCATCTGCCTGATATGTAACAAATTACAGACTCTGCTGTGTTAAGGTTTAAATAACCACCATTTCCTTACAGAAACGAGCAGCAGAACATGCGCAAAAAGTACACCAAGGGAGAAAGAAGCGGGCAGTTGAAGTGCCGATTGTATCGGAGAAAAAATGCGTCTTAAAAGAGTGTCGTGCAATGAATGAGATATAAAACATACACCAAGAAAAGGAGAAATTAAAAAAGCTAAATGAATATATATATTATTCAACAGAGTAGGTACGGTTGACAAAGGAACTACATATGTCATCATGACAAATAATAATAAAAATAACCTGTAAAAGATAATGGTTAATCAGATCTAAAATTCACGGTTAAGTTGGAAAATTTCATTATTACTACATAAAAAACTAGTTGGATGTCCAATCCCAAAACTTTCATCTATCTCATAGGTACATTTTAATATTTAAAAAATAGTTACTCATGTTAATTCTATAATAATTTTAATTCAATACTATACCAACTTTGATTTTCATCTTAAGTTTCTTTTTCAGTCAATTAATCGGAGTAAAAACGAGTTTTTGTCTCTGCACGAGCCGATGAACAATATAATGATAGCAGATTTTTTTTCAAATTCAGGGAGGACCTACTTGCCATACCAAAAAATTTTAGGCATAACTTCATACACTTTCAGGTGGCGCAATATTGAAAATGGCACAAAAATCGCTATTGCAGTGCCCCCTTCCAGTGGATTTTTTTCAAATTCAGGGAGGACCATCTAGCCATAGCCACACACTTACACAAAAAATTTTGTTCAATTCGATGCATAACTTCATACACTTTTGGTTGGTACAATATTGAAAATGTCACAAAAATCGCGCTTGTAGCGCCGCCTTCTGGCAGAATATTTCAAAATTGAAGGAGGACCTGCTTGCTACAGCCAAAAACATTCACAAAAAATTCGGTTCAATTCTATGCATATCTTCATACACTTTTTGATGGTAGAATGGCGATATATGGACACACAGACATTATGTAAAAACATGTTTTTTGGAATCTCTGACCCCTAAAACGTGTAAATCTGTCAAAAACCGGAAGTAAAAAAAATTTCGATTACAATACTTTCTTCTATTGAGGATAGAAGAAATTAATAATACATACTAAAGATAAAGTCTTCAAAATGTTTCTCATAAGATAGATATTTTCTTTGGATCTCATATGAGAAAACTGAAAATCTTTTTATATTTTTATACCTTATATTCAACATTGTATTGTGAATTCAAAATGATTTCAAATAACACAGATGAAATTTCATTTTTGTTTTTATTCTACCAAATAAATTAAATAAAATTCTGTATTGACAATTATTATTATTCAAATAAATTACCACTCTTATTAATAGCATTTTTTAATCACATTTTAGAAATGCAACTTCTATAATTTGATGTCTTGTATTAAATATTTCAAGTATTAATTTATCATAATTTAGATTGTTATGACCAACTGAATCTAAACTTAAGTAATTTTCAATACTCTTTTAATATCCCAAAATAAATTCTGGAAAACTCTCCACTAATTACTTTATCCACATAGTTAACAGATGATAAAAAAAAATCTCTCACAAGGACCTTATGTACACAAGGACCTTATAAATTGTTATGAACTCTTCTCATCATTTAGAAAATTTATAGTCTACTACTAGTGGAACACTCATCTACCATATTAAATATTTGCCATTTTGTTTCCCTGTCTAATGACAGAACACATTTTAAACAAATCTGATGATACATAGAGCTACATATATATGCTTATAAGCTTATATAATAATTAAAAGAAAAAAAACATGGTTATATGTTTGTTTCTGAAGTGCAAGCAACACTGAGAGGTGATAATTAACATTGCAATCTGATATGGTAATTTAAACATTTAAAGCTATATCCAAAATAGTTGTTATAATTAATAAGAGAGTATACATATCTACAACATAGATTTTGTATTGCTAACAAAAATTAAAAAACAAAGAATCACAAAAAACATATCAAACTGGACATAAATTAATACCTAATGATTTGATTGTTAATGGACTTTATTGATCTTACAGACATTCTTTAATAACATATCAAACTCTAATAATTATAAATTCTACTTACCTGCAGAGCTGTCCTTAAATGTGTTCCTTCAGCAATTGCAAGGTGATTGAAATTGTTTGAAAAAGTACTTTGTAGAAAAGTACATACTAGAACAATAAAAGACATGACAAATCCATTTTGGAAGAATTCCCACACAGTTGGGTCGAATGGCTGAAATGATATAATAAAACAATACAGTCTAAAAACAAACAGCACTTTCAAAAGAATATCAAATCTTTTTCATTCAAAAAATCTCTTTCTAAAGGACAACATTCTCAAACAATAAGGAAAAAATTGACACTGACCTATCTTCAAACCGATTTTTAAACACAGAACATGTGTGGATCTAGAAAACTTTACAGTTAAAAAACATAAAACAACTTTATTATCCGCCCATGATGGCTATGAATAATGAAATCTTAGAACAATGTATTTATTCATTAGTTAAAATGACATTCACAATGATAGAAAAAAGTTTTGTAATGGTCAGAACATACTAGTCACTTAAGAGGTTTAAAAACGCATTTCTTTTTGTATTGCAAATCTCTTTTATATTTGACTTTGATTAGTTTCATAGAATATTGTGGTGTTGTGGCTACATTTTTAGAACACTTATCTTCTTGATTAGAACAATAAAATTAAAATTAATAAAAAATACAAATTATATCACATAGACATATCACACATTCAAACACAATTTATGTTGGAATTCCTTCACCCTACTAATAAAGAGCTCTCAGTGTTCACAAGACTGTCTTTCCATCTCTTTTGCGAATGTGCAAGTACACTCTGTTCCATTTTTAGGTGCGTTTGTAATTATGTAAATACGTAGCACCTACTGTTGTCGCTCAGTCCATCCGTCTGTCTGTCTGTCCACATATAACAACGCAAAAACTACCCAACAGAATCGTTTGAAATTTAAAATACATAATTATAATATAATTTTGTCGAGTCATTTCAAATTTTATGAAAATCGGATGGATAGAACAATTACAGGGACAATCAAAAGGATTCCGTTACATTACGGTCAATAGGGGAAAAAGTTTCAAATGCATTTTAATCGTTTGAAATTTAAAACATATAATTATTGTGTAATTTTGTCGAGTCATTTCAAATGTTATGAAAATCGGATGCATAGATCAATTACAGGGACAATCAAAAGGACTCCGTTACATTACGGCCAATGGGGAAAAAATTTCAAATGCATTTTAATCGTTTGAAATTTAAAAATATAATTACTATGTAATTTTGTCGAGTCATTTCAAATGTTATGAAAGTCGGATGCATAGATCATTTACAGGGACAATCAAAAGTATTCCATTACATTATGGTCAATGGGGAAAAAGTTTCAAATGCATTTTAATGATGTTACACTCATTCGAACATAAAGAATTGGCATGAATCTATGAAATATATACTAAAATATGCATTCTGTACAATCTGTGATGCAAAGAATTTTTATTATTAAATTACAGGGCCACACAAAAGTATTCCATTACAAAATGCTATACGGGGAAACATTGTTTGGGACGTGTTTTAATTATATTCAACTATTTCACATTTTGTGAATAAGATATACGTTGCTGAGGTGTAATAAAAATTACTTCCAGCATATTTACAGAAACATAAAGATTTCGACTACTATACTGTATCCGGAGTACGCTCTACTATATCAGCAAGATCTGAATATTTTTAAAACTTCGTTATCGTACGAACGCACCTCATTTGCTACGTTCACATGCAATTTCCAACTTGTTCTTCTTTTATTTTTTAGGTGTATTCATAACTATGTTAATACATAGCACCTATAGCTGCCATTCAGTCTATCCATGTGTCCACATATAACAGAGCAAAATCTACTCAACAG
Source organism: Maratus speculifer (assembly GCA_964019185.1). Classification (NCBI taxonomy): domain Eukaryota; kingdom Metazoa; phylum Arthropoda; class Arachnida; order Araneae; family Salticidae; genus Maratus; species Maratus speculifer. The sequence continues at coordinate 194,058,920 of OZ025295.1, read as the reverse complement.
AATCATTTGAAATTTAAAATATATAATTGTTGCAGAATTTTGTCAAGTCTTTTCAAATTATTTGAAAATCGGATGGCTAGTTTAATTACAGAGACAATAAAAAGTATTCTGTTACATTACAGTCAATGGAAAAAAATAGTTTCAAGTGCATTTTAATGGTGCTGCACATTTTCGAACATAATAAAATTATTGATATGCATAGGTATACACTAAAATATACATTCTGTACAATATGCAGTGCAAAGAATATTTGTTAATATACAGGCTACACAAAAGTATTCCATTACATAATTGTATAGGGGAAACATTGTTTGGGGCTTGTTTTAATAATATTAAACTATTTCACATTTCATGAAATTTATATAGATTGCTGAGGTTTACTACAAGTTACTTCATGTATAATAGAAAGCAGATAGATTTACAGAGATACACAAAAGATTTCTGAAACTCTACTGTATCCAAAGTACTGTATACTATTACACCAAGCTCTGAATATTTTAAAAACTTCCTTATGGTACAAACGTACCTCATTTGCTACAATGGATGTGCAATTTCCAACTAGTTTCTATCTGGAAACAAGAAAAACTTGCCTTCTCATCAGACACTCGTAACATCATTGAGTTTTAAAAGAAAATTCCATTTTCTTGAAAAAGACAAGACATAGAAATTTACAGTTCTCACACACTTGATCCTTTTCACAGTAATACATAACTATTGCTAACTACTCGCCCAGTGGCATAGTTGTAAAAAATCCAGAGGGTATATGATCTAGGTTGAGAGTATACCCTGTATGTAGCACTACAGCTTTATTTGAGAAAAAGGGGGTATACAGGCATGGAGTTCCCTTTAAAAAAATCAGAAGATATATGGTGTATACTGGTATAGTATACACTACTAGGGTGTATATAGTATACACTACTATACATAGCATATAGTATACAGTATATAGTATACAGTATATAGTATACAGTATATAGTATACACTATATGTATATAGTATACACTACTATAGTATACACTACACCTGGAACTAGGGTGGAGCGAAAAAATTTTTTTTTTGAAAATCAAAAACGGGTAGGTGCCAAAAATTGCCTTTATACTAGTACATCAACTGCGTGAAATTTTACCGCTGAAAAAAAATGGCTTGAGTCTGCGCTTTTGCTCCAAAAATCGAAATTTTGGGTAAAATTTGTCATTTTTTGACATTTTTTCAAAAAAATTAAAAAAATCCTACAGAGCTGGTTAATATTTAAAAGTGTTGCTTAGACCTTTATATTTATTTGCTTAACATATTTAAACTATAAAACAATATGTTTATTCCCTATAGCTGGAGCAAAACAGACAACTTTTAGTAAGAAAACAGCATATTACCACTCTATTGGGTCATACAACGAATTGTTGTTTATAATACAGCTCTTGTTTTCAAAACTACCTTGGACATGCACCGTGGAAGTGGCTATATTTCCTATACCACCCGGACCAACTATTCGATCATCTTAGTACAGTGTTTTATTTATACATTGATTTGTGATTTTCTTTATAAAAAATTGGCATGTTTTCGATGCTTCCACCTTGTTCATCAGTTCTTTGCATCCACATGCTACTGTAACTATCGTCATGTATATCTTTACAGTTTATACAAAAAAAATGACAAGCAGAGTAATGCACGGGAATATTATTAAAGGGATCTATTCGGCCATCTATTATATTTATCAAACTTACATTCAGTTGATGAATAGTGATTGGAAGTTCTGTTACCACAACATTTTTTCAGTCAATTGTATTTTTTTTACGTAATTATTTTCTTCAAAGATGATTTCAGATATTTCAACTATAAGTATGCCATCATTTATTCTACTTTTGCATTTTTTATATGTTGAGAAGCCAGCTGTTTAATGTGATGGTGATCGTCAGCGAGAATTGCAATGAAAATTTGTTCTCCATGTGTAAAGCAACCGCTGTTGTAAATAACTTTTTTTTTGCATTAGTTTTATGCCGTTTTTTAAGTGTTTTCGTATCCAGGTAATTTCCTATTAACTTTTAGATCCCCTTTTTATGAGTGGACTACATTTGATGGTGAAATGTCCTGGACATAAACTTATAATGCGTAGTACTTTGTGAGGGCATGTATGGATTCTAATCGACTATAAGTGCTCATTTAAAATTAGGAGAATTTATTTGTCACTGTGAACCATTTTGCATGGGGTAAGCTTAGAATTGTTTATAATATTGAATCATTCGCTACTTCAACTCCAGTGAATTTCCTTTGCGTCAATTATTAGAGAAGTCGATATAAAACGTTCTAAGCTACATGGATTCACTGCATCAATAAGGAAAATCTTTGTCTACGTACTATTCACTTCCTATTGCATTTTTTTTAAAATATAAAATAGAGAATAATTTTGAAAAATTATTTTCTCAAATTGAGAAAAAGATACTCAGAACAGACTAGAAATTTCTGTCGGAGATTGCAAAGCTAATTCATAAGGAAAGCTATTTCTCAGAAAGAATGGGGAATAGGAATTTAGAAAACATCTCACACAAAAGACAGCTCATAAAGTTAATAAAATTTTCCGCTTTATATAAGCACAGATTGGCAATCAGCGTCTATGTGTTCACTCCCAAAATGTATAATCCAAGTTTATACCGCGGGATGTTTTATACCAAATGTACTACACACCTAAATAATAGATCTAAAATCTTATTAGAAATCACTAGACTACGGAACAACACAGGAAATGACATAAAGCATATTAAAACTTCTTTAGAAATATTGTTGTTTTACACGCAAATTTTTTTTTTGCAATCCTCTGTGACGATCGTCATAATATTAAACAGCTAGCTTCTCAGCATATATTCAATGTAATAGGTTCAATAAATGATGACATACTAGAAATTTAATTCATACAATCAATTTTTTAAGGCAAATCATTGCATATAAAATGTAATTGATTGAAAGAATGCTGTGACAACAGAACTTCCAATCATAATGTACTAATTGCATGAAATTTTAATGAAGATAATAGACTGCTGAATAGTTTCAATTAAGAACATACCCAATACATTACTCAGCTTCTTTTCTGTTATACATGGTATAAAAATATACATGCAGCAGGTCACACCAGCATGATCCAAATCATCCAAAGTCAGTGAATACAAAGAAGAGATAAATTAATTTGATATATATAGAAAACTTATACTCGTTTTCAGGAAAAAAATACCAATTCAATACATAAATAAAACACTGGGCCTAGATGATTGGGTGGTTGAGACGGGTAGGATAATGCAACCACCTCTATGAGTTATATACACAGTAGTTTTGAAAGCAGCTAGGCAAGAAATGCATTCAAAAGAACATTTCGTTGTATACTCCAATAGAGAGGTTAACGCTGATTTTTCACAAAAAGTTGTCAGATTTGCTCCAATTATACAGACTACAGATATTGTTTTATAGTTTAAATATGTTAAGCAGATAAATATAAAGGTCTAAGCAACACTTTTAAATATTAACCAGCTCTGTAGGAATTTTTTAATTTTTTTGAAAAAGTGTCAAAAAATGACAAATTTTACCGAAAATTTCGATTTTTGGAGCAAAAGCGCAGACTCAAGCCATTTTTTTTTCAGCGGTAAAATTTCACGCAGTTGATGTACTAGTATAAAGGCAACTTTTGGCACCTACCCGTTTTTGATTTTCAAAAAAAAAAATTTTTCCGCTCCACCCTAGTATACACTCTTCTATATCACTGCTGCTCCCCTGGTTTTAAAATCTATTCAACTCTGTTTCTGAAAAGCATCAAGTTCTGCATTCTTTTAAGAAAAGGCCATTTTACTGTTTCAGAAAATATTTATAAACTGTCTCCAAGGACAAGTATTGAAATTGCTCTATCACAATATATTCTTCCTACAAGCATAAGAATTGTTATAGGTTCAAATTTTTATAACTCAGTAATTTTACTTTTTATTTTATTTGTAAAATTAGAATGAGGAACATTTTATGGATATTTTTCTATTTTTTTTTATTGTTATATCTTTTTTCAATTGAATAATTCATGCACTCTTTAGAATATTTTAAAAATAAATATGTACTCTTTTATAATTACATTAGTTTTTTTTTTTTTTTCTAATGAAGAAAACATGATTTGATTTATAATTTTAAATTAATTTGCTGTTTAATTTTATCTATAACAGAAATTAAATTTAATCAGAATCGGACTTTATTTTTATAGTATAGAAAACAGTAAATACTACATATGCTTATACATCCAAAATAATGTACATAATGAAAAATAATAACTAATTGGCAAATGCATTTAAGAAGTACCTGATCAAGAATATTTAGTAAACATCCGCACTGTTTAATTAAAAGAATTAATTTTTTTTATTACTAAAAGTAACTAACTATTGAAAATTAAGTAACTTGTTTTGGCTCTCAAAGGTATGCTTGAAAATTATACAAACATTCAGAACTGATCCAGTTTCTAATAACTATAAAAAATATTATTTCTTTAAAGAAAAATAAATCTATGTATACAATACCCTGTCTAAATCTGCACAGCTTGGGACCAGAGGCTGTGCGGATTTTAGAATTTTGTAGATCTTTGGTCATTGCTTTGTTTATATTTTTAAAACAGTAATTTCAATGTTATCAATAATGCAATTGAGATTATAATGAATGCTTACAATATAGTAAAATAATAAAATAATTAAGTAAAATAATAAACTAAAATAATAAAAATGTAACTATTATTTTAATGATGATTTTAAAAATATTAAATGCAAAGGTCAAGTAAATAATCAATAATGTATAGTTAAATATTCATCACAAAGATGAGAAGTATTTTTTTAAAATTAGTCAATGAAATTTGTCTCATAAAGGTACATTACTAATTCACATCAAAATCATAAAACAAGGAAGTTTTATTTCAGGTTTAGTCATACTTTTTTACTAAAAAAAAAAAAAAAAAAAAAAAAAAAAAAAAAAAAAAAGCTTGATTAATGCATAAATACATTTGGCAAAAGGATTATGATTACCCGTGATATCAGCAATATTTTGAATTTTTTCTGAAATAAATTTATTTTTCCAGCATGAAAAAGCCTTAATTCAAAAATATTAATGAAAATTACAGATAAAAAAAATATATAGAATAGACAAAAAAAAAAAAAAAAAAAAAAAAAAAAAAAAAATTAAAAAATCAGATTTTCTACCTACATCTGAAATGAAAGTTTCATTGTTTATATCTGTAAATTATGTGTGGATTTTAGTGAGATGCAGATTTTAGGACTTTTGTCTTTTCTTTTCTTTCTTCTTTTTTTTTTTTTTTTTTTTTTTTTTCAAGAAATATTTCTAAATAATGAATTTTAATATCTAATTACGTGTAACAGTTCATTTCATTGGATGTTATACCCATTTATGCATTCTCATTTCTTCTACAGTTTTGTATATCGATAAACAATTGTTGTTTGATATGCCAATTTTAAAAAATAATAATAAGGAAAAAAAAAATCTTTAAAAAGGTTGATCTATTGTTTTCTTACAAAATGAACAAATAAATAACCAAAAACATAAGATCAGAAACATGAGTATTTTTAGTCACTATAAATGATCTGGTATAACTTTTGATATAAAATATTACCATAGCCCAATGAGTGAATTATTATCAACAATCAATCAAGGATTTTTTTTTCTCCCTACATAATGACATTGCAGCTTCAAATGATAAAAAAATCTATCTTGAATTTTTTTTTTTTTTTTTTTTTGATATAACTAAACTAATACAACAAATAATAATAATAAAAAATATATACACACCTTTTCAGCTGTGCCATATGGAAGTTCATTCCTCTTTATCATAGTCATGTATGACAATATGATACTTATGGACAATGGACCAACAAGATTGACAATATCACCCATAACTTTCATGATGCCTCCAACAAATAAGCTTCGCCAAAACGTAAACCAGTAACATTTCCATAAAGAAATTCTTCTTTTTTCTTTTTCAGCTGCTTCCTATTAAACAAAAACGAAAAAAATCATGCATTTATCTTAGATTGTGTAACACTTTTCAACACTAACAGAACATTGTTAAGAATTTTAATGAAGTGGTTCATACCAATGTTTTAAGTTTCATTTAAATAAGAAATATTTTAATTTAGTTTTTGATTGGTTTAAATCAGTTTTAAGAGGGAGGCTAAGTCTCCCTTGTTTAAAATAACCATGGTGTTCTGCTGCAAAGCTTTTGCTACTGGGCCTATGGAAACAAAAGTTTAGTAAAATTCCAACACCTGTAATTAGAACTTATTAATTTCACAACTTATTGAGTGGAATTAATTATATCAATAATTATATGTGGGCTCAATACATTCTCAGCCTTCAGCAATTCTGTAAGGTAATGAAAACTTATTTTGCCAAATTAAAACTAACATCAGATTTATTGGGATAGTTTAAATTTTGTATTTAATAAATATTTATACTTTTCACAGATTATAGAGACATCAGACTAACTATTTTTGTCTGTTGTTAGCTTCTTGTTGTAAAGATTTTCTCTAACATTGACATAATTAAAATCACCAATTTAAATAATATAATTATACAGTATATCCACTAAAGTCCCTTGCCACTTTCTTAACTTTAGAATGACTGCTGCTATATTAATAAAAATCCCTGTTAGCTTGGCCTGCAGGCACAGGTAGATTTCGAAGTTAAGTACACATTTCAACAACAAAAAATATGATTAAAGATAAACCCAGTTTAAGAACTACTTTTAGCTGCTTTTGAAGAATTTTTAATTATATTTTTTGTAAGAGCTGGTTTTATCAGAATCATCTTAAGCAAAATTCAGCTCATAATGACCACTTTGATGGTATTTTTTGAAATATATTCTGACTTTATGAAAACATTAACCAATACAGAACATTATATAGTTCCTAAATAAGAAAAACTGCCAACTGAATGTGTCGAATTTAAAAATCGAATTTAACAATGACTCAAAAAATGCAACTTGCAATTTGAATACATCCTCAATTCTTCAATCATGATCACTTTGGGGAATTCTGTTCAAAATGCTCACTCTGTCAGCATTTTTTGAAATATATTCTGCCTTTATCAAAAAATTGATCAATACGTCACATTATACAGTTCCTAAATAAGAAAACCTGTCAATTGGATGCATTTGAGAGCAAAAAAGGATTTAAAAATGAATCAGAAAATAAACAATTTGTTATGTGAATACTTCCTCAATTTTTCAATCATAATCTCTTCTTGAAATTCTATTCAAAATAACCACTTTGATAGCATTTCTGAACTATATTCTGCCTTTATAAAAATAAGGCACATTATATGGTTTCTAAATAAGAGAACTTGTCAACTGGAGATGCGTTTGAGAGCAAAAATGAATTTAAAAATGAGTTCGAATATAAGCTGTTTGGATTTGAATACATCCTTAATATGATTTTTCCTTCAACTCCTATTTTTGTTTAATTTGCTTTTGCTATAAGTATTGGTCCTATGAAAAATTTGTCAGCATAAAAGTTGTAGATATCATTGAGAAGATGTATAATACATTTAATCAGATTTGATACCTTAAGAATTGACGAAATTATGGATTTTTTTCTTTCCACCCACCTTTTTTTTTTTTTTTTATGTTTTAACTTTTTTTTTTTGTAATAAGAGTTGCGCTTATCAAAAACTAATAAATACAAAAGTTTTAGATAATATTAAGAACATTTATAAAAAAAATAATTGAATTTGATATCTTGAGAATTGACAAAGTTATGGATTTTTAACTCATAAAAACCCTATTATTTTTCGCCCCTTGAACCCAATGTTAGATTTATCAAAAATCTCTTATGAATAAACTTTTGGCCCATTTTTTAGAAGTACAGTAGACTCCCTCAAATCCGCACAGCTTGGGACCAGAGGTTGTGCGGATTTTAGAATTTTGAAGATTTCTAGTCATTGCTTTGTTTACATTTTTTTAAAAGTATTTTGAATTAATAACGAAATCAAAAGTATAATGAATGCTTATAATATACTAAAATAAATAATAAACTAAAATAATAAAAATTTAGAAAATTTTTTAAATGATTAAAATATTAAAAGCAAAGGTCAAGTTAATAATCAATAATGTACAATTATATATCTATATTATAAAGGCCAAACGTATCTGTGCGTAACGCATACGTTGTCGCGTCGGCTGGTTCAGTGGCTTTCGAACACAAAATTAATTTAGGTGATTCATATTCAATAATTTCAAAACGGGCATCTCCTTACTTCTTTTTAATTGGAAGAAAATATTATACATCTTATTTACACATTTTACAAATACTGTACATCTTCTTATTTACACATATGATACATAATTTACATGAAATTCAATATATTTTAGAATAGGGGTGCACAACCTTTTCAATTGAAGGGCCACTTACAAATATGTCTGGGTGGTCGAGGGCCACACCAATAAAAATGAGATAATTCGATTTAAAGAAGGTGATCCGTGGCTTGCTATAATCGGATTAAAAAAAAAATGATTTCAGAGGGGGTGGCGGGAGGTGGGGGTGTTACCCCTTTAAGTTTGCTTACCCAGTCAAAATATCCAATTCACATGGTAAGGATATATCAGCAGATTTTAGTTTATACATAACAGATGCAGCAAGGATTATTTTTAAGATGTAAAAATATTCCTTGACTTTTTCAGGAGAGTAAATTTTGTTTTGTTAAAAGTACTTTAAGAAAGCATACTTTGCTGGTACCGAAAAAAATGTGAACTTTATGAACGAAAGAGAGAGAAGGAGCTGATCAACAAGAATTTTCGAGCCTGATCAACAAAATTCCCGATTTTCTGTGCCCGATCAATGAAATTTGCAATTCTTCCACACCTGGTTGACCAAATTTGAACATTTTACAAAACCAATAGACAAAATTTGCAATTTCTATGAAGCTGATCAAGAAAATTTGCATCATTTCCTCGCCTGATTAACAAAATTCGCAATTCTTATAAAATCAATCGAGAAAATGCAGGATTTTTCTGCATCTGATCAACAAAATTCGCTATTTTTACAAAGCTGATTGACGAAATTAGTGATTTTTCCATACATGATCAACAAAATTCGCGATTTTTTTCACGCACATGATCGACGAGATTCGCGATTTTTCCGCACCTGAACAACGAAATTCGCGATTTTTATGAGCTCGATCAACAAAATTCATGATTTTTCTTCACATGATCAGCGAAATTCGCAATTTTTTCGAACCTGATTGGCGAAATTCGTGATTTTTCCGAAACTGATCGGCGAAATTCGCGATTTTTCCGAAACTGATCGGCGAAATTCACAATTTTTCCGAAACTGATCAGCGAAATTCGCCATTTTTCCGAACCTTATCGGCGAAATTCGCCATTTTTCCGCACATGATCGACGAAATTCGTGATTTTCCGAACCTCGTCGACAAAATTTACGCTTTTTCTGAAGTCGATCGACAAAATTAGCTGTTTTTCTGCGCCTGATCGACGAAATTAGTTATTTTTCAGAAACTGGTCGAAAAAATTCGCGATTTTTACGAAACTGATCGATGAAATTCACGATTTTTCTTCGCAAGATCGGCAACATTCGCAATTTTTCCGAGCCTAATCGACAAAATTCGCAATTTTTACGAGGCCGATCGAAAATATTCAGGACCTTTCCGCTCCTGATCATCAAAATTCGAAAATTTTACGAAGCTGATCGAGAAAATTTACGATTTTTCATCGCCTGATCAACAAAATTCGTTCTTTACAAAGCTGATCAATGATATTCGCGATTTTTTTCTCGCATGATTAATAAAATTCACATTTTTTTCCGAGTCCAATCAACGAAATTCGTGAATGTCCCGCGCCTGCGCCTAACCGACGAAATTCGAAATTTTTACGCAGACGATCGACGAAATTCGCAATTTTTTCGTTCCAGATCGGCGAAATTCCTGATTATTCCGAAGCTGAATGACGAAATTGATGATTTTTACAAAGCCATTCGACGAAATTAACGATTTTTCTCGCTTGATCGACAAATTTCGCGATTTTCCACACCGATGCAGGAAATTCCCGATTTTATTAGTTGCCTGATCAACGTAATTAGCGATTTTTCCTCTCCCGATCGAGGAAATTTGAGATTTTATTAGAACCTAATCAACGTAATTAGCAATTTTTAAGCGTGTGATCAACAACATTCGCAGTATTCCCGTCTCCGATCAACGAAATTTGCAATATTTTGGAATCCGATCTATAACACTCGTGATTTTTTTAGTGTCCGATCGATGAAATGTGCATTTTTTCACCCTTAATTCACGAAATAAGCATTTTCCGCGCCAGATCAATGAAATTCGGGATTTTTGTATCTAACTGACGAAATCTGCATTTTTTTACGCGGTAAGATGAAACTCGCGATTTTGTTCTCTGGATAAATTGATGAAATTCACGATTGTTTCGCAGCCGATTAACGAAATTTTCATTTTTTCCTCGCATTATCGATAAATTCGCGATTTTTCCGCTCCTTATCAACGAAATTTGCAATTTTTTCGAGCATCATCTACAGAAATGACGATTTTTTTTTTGGGCCTGATCAACGAAATGTGCGATTTTTCGCGTAAGACCGACAAAATTCACGATTTTTCTATGCTTGATCGATAAAACTCACGATTTTTCTGCACCCGATCAGGGAAATTTGCTATTTTTTCCTAAGTTCATGGACAAAATTCGCGATTTTTCAATATCTGATCAGTTAAACTTGCGATTTTTGCAAGCCTCATCGACAAAATTCGCTTTTTTCCGCACTTAATGAATGAAATTCGCGATTTTTCGGTGCCGATTAATGAAGAAAATTGACGAAATTTACAATTTTTTCCTGTCATATATGCACAAAAATTGCAATTTTTTACGGTTTTAAATTGACAGAACTCGCGGGCCACAGGTTGTGCATCCCTATATTTAGAATTATTTTTCTATCAAGACTGTCATAACACCATCGCATATTAATTCTTTTCTCTCTCTGAAAACATAAACAAAACAAAAAATATCTTGAGCCCAGTGAGGTTGCCACGCGTAACTAAGATCAGGGTTCATCGCCCTTTTGGCGTTAAAACATGATTCCCCACACACTCCCCACCTGGACTCATGAGAGTACATAATGATAAATCAATAAAACTAAATTCTTACAATAAACATTAATTTAAATCATAACTCAAATAATGAAACAGAAAAAAATTTCAATCTTCAGATGCTGACATATAAAGCATTAAACATTAAAATAATATCATGAATAATATAAATAAAAAATGACACTTCAATAACATGTAGCTACATGAACGTATCTGGCCAGATATTTACCTGAATAAAATAAACTAAATATATATACATAATATAAACAAATTAAGTACTATTATTAACATCTCAATAATCCTTTCAATTTGAAATAAAGCATAATTATACACAAATGAATTTTTTTTTTTTTTTTTTTTTTTTTTCAAAATGGATAAATTAACAATTGCAAAATACACACATAAAAAAGATATTTCAACTATGAATATATAAAAAGAAATACATCACATTTATATATTCAAACAATAATAGAAAAAAAAAGTTATAAATTTAAATTTCAAATATTGAAATCAATTAACATTCAACAATCTAGTTCAAAAGGATACAAAAGTTGTACTGGTTTTCTCAGCAGGCCTTTCGCAGTCTTTACCATGCAAGCTCGAATGAGCTGATCTCTGCCAAGGATCACTTCTTTAACTACTCCTAAGTCCCACAACAGTTTAGATTTAGCACTACCGTCCACTAAGACAACATCTCCAATCTTTATATTTTTGTGTCTCTCAGGAGTTTTAAATTGACGGATCGATCTTAAGTTCAGCAAGTATTGTTCCTTCCATTTAGTCCACAACTGTTTCAACAAGGTGGTTTGATATCTTTTTCTTCTTAATAATGTCTCTCGGGTAGAGATTTTATTCTCTAATTCGGCAAAATGTAGTGGAAAACTAATATTTTCTCTTCAGAGTTGAAGAAAGTGAGCCGGTGTAAGTGGCTCTGGCTCGCCGAAATCACTTGTTGTATACGTAAGAGGTGTCATGTTTATTACGGCTTCTATTTCTGCCAAAATTGTAGTCAATTCTTCAATTGTGATCAGAGCTCTTTCCAAAATTTTTCTTAGGGGTTCTTTTACACTTTTTACGAGTCTCTCGTAAAATCCTCTCCACCATGGGGCACGCTCGATGATAAATTTCCATATAATGCCTTTGTTTGATATGAAGTCTTGAAGTTCTTGATCTTTAATGATTTTTTCAAATTGTTGTAGTTCTTTGTCGGCAGCTTTAAAATTTAATGCATTATCAGAAAAAAATATTTTACAGTTTCCGCGTCTTGAAATAAATCTACAAAAACTCATCATAAACGACCTTGTAGTCATATCTCTGGCTGCTTCCAAATGTATTGCTCTTGTTGCGGCACAGGTGAACAGTACAATGTAGGATTTTGACGTCTCTTTACTATCTGTTTTGATGATTATTGGGCCGGCAAAATCCAATCCTATAACGGTAAATGCAGGAGATTGTGAGATCCTTTCTTTCAGAAGTTGCCCAGTTAGTTGGTCAGCTGCCTTTGCATTGTATCTTCTACAAATTAGACATTTTCTTAGATTCTTTCTGATAGATTGTCTTCCTTGTGGAATCCAAAATTTCTTCCGGATTTGTGCAAGTGTTAAAGAAACTCCACTATGCAGCAAATTTCTGTGTTCTTGCATAATTAGCACTTCTGTTAATTTTTCATTCTTTGGCAATATGATTCGGTTGGTCTCATTCAAATCAAAGGAGCCTTCATTAAGTCTGGTTTTTATTCCTAAAATTTTATTTTCATCCAAATATGGACACAGGGAATAAATTCGTGATGTTTTCTTAACAGAATTTCCTTTTTCTAATGACTCCATTTCTTCCTTATAATTCTTCATTTGTACTTCTTTGATTAACAATTCTTCAGCTTCCTTCAATTCTTCAGCAAATAATATATTTTTACGCTTAATTGGATTTCTTAGATTGAAAATAAATCTTTTAACTCTTGCCAATGTTCTAACTGCCTTCAAGAAGGAACTGAAGCGCTCAATTTCTATAAGTGGCTTCTGATGTTCTAATGAACAAACATTTTGGAAAGTCACATTTCTTTTAGCTTCTAGTTGTTTCATATCTTCATCTATTTCTCTGTCTTCTTTGGGCCATAATTTAGAATCTTTAACTAACCATGGAGGCCCTAACCACCACAGATCATCCTTTTCAAAGTCAAGAAGTGAGAGTCCTCTTGTGAGTCGATCAGCAGGATTTGAGCGACCGGGACAATGTCGCCAGTTCTTCGGATCTGTTAAACCTTGTATTTCTGACGTTCTGTTGCTTACGAATGGCTTCCAAGTACTAGATGAACTCTTGATCCAGTGAAGCACGATGTTTGAATCGCTCCAATAGTGTACTTTGTCTCCATTTATCTTCAGAACAGACATTACCCGCCTTTCAAGTCTAGCTCCAATCAGAGCACCCATCAGTTCGAGGCGGGGCAGGGTTAACTTCTTTATGGGAGCTAGTCTGCTTTTTGATGTAACAAAACTTGTCTTTATACTATTATTGTTGTTATATCTCAGATATATAACACTTCCATAGGCCTTAATACTTGCATCACTAAAACAGTGAATTTCTACATTGTCATAACTGTCTATTTCCTGAAAATAATATCTTGGGATTTTTATTTTACTAAGATATGGAATCTGTTCACACCAGTTATCCCACCTTTTCTCTAAATGTTCCGGCAAATTTTGATCCCAATCGATACCATGTTCTCATAATGATTGAAAAATCATTTTAATTAAAATCGTAAATGGTGATAAAAACCCAACAGGGTCAAAAATTCTTCCAGCTGCTCGAATTATAGTTCTTTTGGTCTTATCTTGACAATGAACAAATTCTAACAGACTTTGATTATCTAATCTAAAAATGTCTTCTTCAGTGTCCCATATTAAGCCTAAAATTTTAAATGGGGTTGTATCAGTTGGTGTATCAGTGCAAACATTCATATCTGAAGATTTTAAATGTTCCTTTAAAATGGTAGAATTACTTTGCCATTTTCATAATAGCATATTTGCTTGTTGAAAAATAGCTAAAGATTCCTTTGAAAATTTTAAAGCTTCATTAACCGTATGTGCTCCTAACAATAAATCGTCCACGTACATGGAAGAGTCAATTTTAGTGCAAGTTTCCGGATATAAAGTTGCATACCTCTTCAAATGATGTTTAATTACAGCTCCTAACAGAAATGGACTCGAGGTGACGCCAAATAATACACGACACATTTTCATAATTATAAAATTAATTGGGGAATTTTTATCTTGAGGGAGTTCTTTGATCCACAGGAAACACGTCATATCTCTATCACTTTCAGAAAGACTTATCTGTAAGAAAGCTTTTTCAATGTCTGCCACTACGGCAATTTTATTGCTTCGAAATTGCAAAATTAAATCAAATAAATCTGAGTTCAAATTGGGACCTGGGAAGAGTACATCATTTAGAGAAGGTTCAGAAGGAGCATGAGATGAGGCATCAAAAACAATGCGTAATTTGGTTGTTTGTTGGTCCCTTCAAATTACAGGGTGGTGGGGTAAATAATAGGTCAAATTGCCATTCGGTGAATTTATTTCTTGCGGTTCAACAATTTCTACTATTCCTAAAACCTTATATTCATCAATAATTTCCTTATATTCCTTAAATAATGCAGGATTATTTACAAATCGTTTAATTAGACTATCAAATCTCTTTTTGGCAACATCATAATTATTCGGAAGATCAACATTGTCATATTTCATAGGTAATTTAACTTCATACCTATTGTTCTTAAACTGAATAGAATTTTCAAATTGTTCTAATATTTGATTATCATACAAATCTTTATTTGTATTATCTTCCTGAATCCCTAACCCTTCTATAGTCCAAAATTTTTCAAGTTGAATTGACATTTTATCATCTTCATTATTATCCCAAATAGATATATACATTGCACCCACTAAATTATTTTCATTAACTTCATCTGAGAACTTCCCATGAAGTGTCCAACCTAGTTTAGTTTCATTCAAAACAAGAGTTGGTGAAATACGTTTATATTTCCCTGTCATAATTGACCAATAGTAGTCGCTACCAATCAACAAATCTATTTTATTCTCCCCATCACTTAATTCATTTGAAACATCTGACAACTGTATATCCATTTCTTTTATTTTTTCATTTAACTCTGAACTTGGGGCGCGTATTATATCTGAACAAATTTTCTCTGTTTCTAATGCTTCCAGATATATTACATTGTCAGAAAATTTATCCTTTAAGGAAATTTTAACTCTATTATGATTATTAACAATAGGTTTCGTACCAGCAAATGTATGGATTTTTAATGATTCCTGTCCTGTCACCTCTAAATTTAAATGCTTTGACAAATTCTTTCTGACAAACGTACGCTGCAACGCACTGTCTAGCAAGATACGAACATTAATATTTTTATCTTTCCCAATCATTGTTCCCTTTAAAGTTTGAAAATAAACATATTCATCTGGCTTACAACAAAGTGAAGAAACAGTTATTTTTTCATACTGAGTATTTTGCTTTCCCCCTATTTCATCCCCTTCAGTTGAAACAAGGTCAATTTTATTTTCCTTTGATGATCTTTCTTTCACTTTTTTATTACAAAGAGAATTTTGATGAGCTTTTGAATTACAAAGAGTGCAACGAATATTAGAATTTTTACAAAACTTACTCTTATGAAATTGTTTGTAGCATCGAAAACATTTCGCTTGTTTCGATAAAGATTGTTTTCTTTCTTCAAATTTTAAGTTACACAAATTTGCTTCATGTTTCTGAGAACAAAAAGGACAAAGGTTTTCTGTAATTGTATTTAATGTAAATGCTGAAGGATTTCTATTTTTTGCTTGAAGAAAATGTTTAGAAGAGTTTTGTTTGAATTTATTTTCATGAGATTTAATCTCAAAACTGACAGATGTAACATTAACAACCTTTTCCCGTGCTTTGATTTCGCACTTAAGGAACAACAATAAATCATTTACACAAACATCTTTTTTCTCGCACTGTTCTCTATGAAATTGCAATAAAAGGTCATTAGGTATACATTTATAAATAATAGGTAACAATAAACAACCATATTCGTCTGATTTCACATCCAATGATTCTAAACTTCTTATTTGTATCGCTATTTCATCATACAATTTTCTCAACGAATATATATCGTTTGATCTTCGCACTGCTTCTAAATTTAATAATTTATTTGTGTGCACAGATATTAAAATCTCTCTTTTTCCAAAACGATCCTTTAATATATTTATTGCCGTTGAGTAATTTTCACCAGTTAATGGAAGCCCGTTCATAGCAGCAGCTGCTGATCCCGAAATCAAAGATTTCAAATAAGAAATTTTTTCTATCTCTTGAAGGGCTTCATTTTCGTGAACAGCGACTTTAAACTGCGGCCAAAATTCTTGGAATTCGCAAATGTCGCCAGTGAATTTGTTTAAAGAAATTAGCGGCAATTTGGTGTTACACTTTAACTGAGTATCTGATATGGGGGGCGTAGTTACTTTCGGTTCATTTGTAATATCAGAAGTTTTCTTTAAATTATTCAAAAATCTATTTGCTCTTGATTTACATGTAATAATAGATTCTTTATATTCTAAACAAGTTTCAATTTTGGTTTCTAAATTAGAAGTTTCAATTTCAGATTGAATTAAATAATCTAAGTTTTCTAGAGAAATCTTACGTTCCAGCAATGTTGCTAAACAATCCTCCACAATTTCCAGTTTCAAATCACTTTCTTTCAAAATTTCGTTATCAATTTTTTTTATCAATTTTGTTATTGTGGATCTAATTGATCCGCGTTTAATAATATTTCTTTTCAAATTTTCACCGGTATTCATTTTGTATAGTACTGTTTCTTCCAAATCATTCATAAAATCAAAAGAAATAACAATAAAAAACTTACCCGTTTAATAAAGTGAGAATCGGCCTAATCTTATTTCATTCTTTTATTCCTGGCATACGGTGCACCATTGTCGCGTCGGCTGGTTCAGTGGCTTTCGAACACAAAATTAATTTAGGCGATTCATATTCAATAATTTCAAAATGGGCATCTCCTTACTTCTTTTTAATTGGAAGAAAATATTATACATCTTATTTACACATTATATAAATACTGTACATCTTATTTACACATATGATACATAATTTACATGAAATTCAATATATTTTAGAATTATTTTTCTATCAAGACTGTCATAACACTATCGCATATTAATTCTTTTCTCTCTCTGAAAACATAAACAAAACAAAAAATATCTTGAGCCCAGTGGGGTTGCCACGCGTAACTAAGATCAGGATTCATCGCCCTTTTGGTGTTAAAACATGATTCCCCACATACGTCATTTTGCGCATGGCAACACTTTAAATTTTAAATAAACTTTCAGTATTGCAATTTTTGCTACTAAAAAATTTTAAACTTCTAAATGCCACACATTTTTAATTTTTACACCATCGTGTAAGGAAAAAAGTGTACTTTTAAATGAAATTTGTTTGAAAACTGTACCTTAATTTGTTTTAGAAATATAAATTTTTTTTTAGTTTTTAATACTGCTTTTCTAATTGTGGCAACAGGAGTACTTCATTTCTATTAAAAGCAAAGGAAAAAAATTCATTGCTGTATCTTTATGTTGCCATTTTTCCCATTAAAAGGGAAAAAATTGAAATTAAAATATCTTCTGTTATAAAACCTGGTGAATTTGGATTTAATTTACAAAATTTGATTTACACATAAAAGAATAGATACAGTTTAATATCTGTTTCAGCTGATATTATTGAGACTTCAAGTTTTGAATCAAAATAATCAAATTAAAATGTCAATTTTTTTGAAAAGGTGAATCAGGGTTCATACAGAGTTTGCTAAATGAAAAATAAGGACTCTGTAAGGACTTTGTAAGGGCTTCGTTAAAAGAAAAATAAGGACTTTCTAAAGTTAAAAAAGAACAGTGCATATAATTACTCAAAATAGATTTTTCTTGAAAAAAGAATGCTTTTCTTGAGTAAAGGGGTACTTTTTGTTTAATGAATGGTTACATTTACTCAGAAAGATTTGGAACAATGAAAAACAGATTGTGAAGCAGGAAAATCTGTTTTTGGAGCAGCAAAAAAAATAAATAAATAAATAAATAAATAAAATAATAATAATAATAATAATTTGGAAGCAAGAAAGTTTTTAAACAGAAAAATTCTATCCTGGAATTAACTTTTTTTTCATGCCCCTTTGACGAAAATTGAGTTTTAAAGAGATTTTTTGACGAAATCTGCCGTTTTTTCGCGATCTTTTGACTAAATGTGCCGTTTTTTCGCGATCTTTCGGCGAAATGTGACGGTTTTTCGCGATCTTTTGGCGAAAGTTACCGTTTTATCACGATTTTTTGATGAAAACTGCCGTTTTTCGCGAATCTTTTGTCAAAATGTGCCATTTTATCGCGATTTTTGGATGAAATTTGTCTTTTTTTTTTCGTGATTCTTTGAGGAAATTGACTTTTTTTTCGGATTTTGTAACAAAATTAGCCTTTTTTGCGAATCTTTTGACTAAATTTACCGGAAATTATTCGTTATTTCGCGATTTTTTAACGAAATTTGCCTTTTTGCGATTCTTTGACGAAATGTGCCGAACTTTCGCGATCTTTTGACGAAAGTTATAGTTTTATCACAACTTTTTGATGAAATTTGCGTTTTCCGCGAATTTTTTTTTTTTTGAAAAAAATTGACGTTTTATCACGATTTTTGTCGTTTTTTTGCGATTTTTTGAGGAAATCTGCCTTTTTTTCTGGATTTTGTAACAGAATTAGCCATTTTCGCGAATTTTTTGACGAAATTTTTCTTTTTGCGATTTTTTTGACGAAAATTACGCGTCCCGCGGGACGCATAAGCTCCATTTCTTTGCGTCTTGTCGCCAATTTTTTGAGTCTTTTACGTGCGTCCGCGGCATCCCTGTAAACAAAAAAGCGGAAAATTCCCATCCCTGAATAAGACTACGATCAAACACAGATCAGCGGATTATAGAACAGATTGGCGCAATTATTTGCGAAATATCTTTTCTTTTTATTCATTTCTCCATTTCAAAGAAAAGGAAATTTTAGGTGGTGAATACTGATTACAATTGGTGTTTGTAGATACGAGGTTTTTACGTTGCAATCGGGAAACGAAAGAGGCAGCTTTACTGTCCAATCAGAAATAAGTTTTATAACAAAGAAACTTGATTTTTTTTTCAGCTGCCATATTTGGCAGATTATGAATGTTTCAGGGGTGATTCTGAGTGAAATTTTATTTTCGGAAATCGCCTGCGCGGGGGGAGGGGGATTCCACGAGTTACCCCCCCCCTTGGAGGAGGGGTTTATCGGCGATCTTCAGACGAAATCGGAGATTTATCTGCGATATTTAGCAAAATCGGCGATTTATTGCGATATTTTGTCGAAATCGGCGGTTTTTCTGCGATCTTTGACGAAATCGGCGTTCTCCCCCCTACTTGCGTTTTTTTTTTTTTTTTTTAGACGATCTTTACGCAAAATTTACATTTTTACGCGATATTTTCTCAGAAACGGCGTTTTATCCCCGCGATCTTTTGACGAAATCGCCGTTTTTTCCATGGTCTTTTGATGAAATCGGCGTTTTTTTTTCAATGATCTTTTGACAAAATATTTTTGAGGGATTTTTTATCGAAAACGGCGCTTTTTTCCGGATCTTTTAACGAAATCGGCAATCTTTAGATGAAATCGACGTTTTAACGCGGTCTACAGAGGAAATCAGCGTTTTATCTGCAATATTTGGTGAAATTGCCGTTTTTTACGTGATCTGCACAGGAAATTCGCATTTTCTAGCGATCTTTTGACAAAGTTCGTTGATAAAAACATCGACGAAATCGTCGTTTTCCCACAAAATATTGACGAAACGTGTGCTTTTTCGGCGAACATTTCACGAAATTTGCATTCCTCCGCGATTGTTTTTTCCGCGCGCTAAAGAGTACAAGTTGGCAACTATGCGGAACTGACAACCCAATTTAAAATTTTCGGAAGAGGATGCCTTAAATTTTCAGAAATTTCGGACGAGAATCACCCCTGGAATGTTCGGCGATTTTTTTGAAACATTTTACGGATCGCGTTAATATTAAGCTCAAGTTAAAAATAAGGACTTTC
Organism: Maratus speculifer; assembly: GCA_964019185.1. NCBI lineage: Eukaryota > Metazoa > Arthropoda > Arachnida > Araneae > Salticidae > Maratus > Maratus speculifer. The sequence goes on along the minus strand of OZ025295.1, from coordinate 194,038,649 downwards.
AATAAAAAATAAGGACTTTAAGGATCCTTATTAAGGACTATCGAAATATAAGGAGTTTATAAGGACTTTTAAGGTCCGTGCGAACTCTGTGAATACAGATACAAAGCATTTATAAATTTTGATATGGTGAAAATGATGCCGGGTTTAGATTTCACAGGAAAAAAATTCCATGATTGAGTCAAAGTTGAATAAATTTTGCTTTTTTTCATTTTGGAATACTAGCATAAGAACTTTGATTGATAACTTTATCATAATAACATATCTTTATTATTTTTTACTGCTTACATATACGATTAAAGTTAATTTTAACAATTTCTACAACTGCATTTTATAGAAATAGTATTTTTTAAAATTTGATAATAAATATCGTTTGTTTAAGAGCTAGACGTACCAATAGAAAATGCATTTTTTACTATAACTAATTTTGTAGGTTTATTATAAGTCAATGAAACAGTTCCTTCTTAAACATTTTCTTTCGTCAAAATTTGATGGGTTCTACCTCATTCATTATAAAGATGAAATGTGTTTTTCCTAAATTATTCAATGAAACTTGCCTCATAAAGATACATTATTAATTCACATCAGGATCATAAAATAACGAAGCTTTATTTCAGGTTTAGACAGACGTAATAACTAAAAAAGCTTGATTAATACATAAATATATGGAAGCAGGACGTTTCGGTCCCGCCATTTCGGTCCCGCCGTTTCGGTCCCGAGACATTTCGGTCCCAAGACATTTCGGTCCCTGGCCATTTCGGTCCCGAGACATTTCGGTCCATGGTCATTTCGGTCCCGAGACATTTCGGTCCCTGGATTTTTCGGTCCCTTCTCCAGCAAGCTGAAATTTTGTGCACGGGAAATATCTGACATAATTTTATAAGGAACATTTTAGAGTGTTGAATTCAGGGGCAGGTCATTCCCCCCCCGGAGCTATCAATTACCCCCCCGGAAAATTTGAAATTTTGTGTTTTCAGTGGTAAAAAAGTGTAATCCCCCCCCGGAGCCACAGAAGTCCCTCCCGGAGAAAAGTTGAATTCAACACTGGTTTTTTAACTGAAAGTCGCATAAAATTTTAGTGTAATGCGATTAATTAGAAGTAACAAGTAGCCCAAAACTTGATCAATTATTTAGAAATCGATGGAGATTTCTGAAAAAAAAATTCACAGATGAATGGCATTTTTTAAAATTGCCAGAATGTTTTGAATTCTTGAACGAGGAAACGGGGAAGTTAACTTGGAAACTGATAACTAAATTTATAAAATAACCCAATTAACTTATGATATTAACACACCCCATAATAGTTATAAAATTTTAACTTCTGAAATGCATGTTTCCTCTCCAGGGAGACAAAGGCTTTTAAATTGCCAGGAGAAAAGAAAGAGTTATTGTTATATGGAATTTATATTCTGACACTTAGCATATTATTGGATTTCATCGCTGAAGCCAATTTTCAGAATTATAAGTGTTTCATTATTTTGCACCACCGCCACTTCCCGCATAAGAGCAAAAATGTTGAAATAAATAAAAAACATCTGCATCTGGTGGTATTTTACCCCCTGTGCCAAAAGTATCATTGAATCCTCTTTTTGTTTATGGCATTTTTTATACATTGTTTTTGGTTACTAGCATTTATTTTCCTTTTAAACTTTTCCGTTTTTAAATTAAGAAAAGAGTTTCCAGATTGCAACACGTGGAGGTAGTTAGCATTGCAATTATTTTATTACATAAATATATGACACGAGCAGAAATAATAATTAAAATGATTTGAAACCAAAAGATTTTTTTTTTTTTTTTTTTTTTTTTTTTTACATTTTAGAAAAATGAATTACATTTTGAATTATTAGCAATTATTTTTTCATGACAACAGTTCTTTTTTTATTGTTATTATTACAATCTAAAATGTTTATTATATTGACGCTTCCCTGTTTTTATTAATGTTTTCCAAAACAACGGCAACAGCAAAAAAATTATATTGCCATACTTTTATGCATATATCACATTTATACAACACATCTGTTTAATTTTCTAAAACCAGCTTAAGGAAACTAATTACAAAATTATTAATGTAGTGCGTATTGAAATTTGTCATTTCATTTAAAGCTGATATCATTATATAAAATAATTATTTTTAACATTAAAATATAAAAACCCTCATAAAAAATATGAAAAAAAAAAGCCTTCTGTCAAAGTAAGTTAAATTAAAAAAGGTAACTTAAAATATTATGTCTACGTGGTAAATATCTTATCTAACAATCTTATTTAGTTATGTTATAAGTTTTGAATATTTCAATGTCATTCATAAGCTGTAATAATAAGGATAAAAAATATTCCATTCTACTTTTTATACTGGTTTAATTGATACTAAAAGCGTTTGAAATGAAGATAACAGCAAGAGGAATAAAAAACACCGAGAAATGCTGTTCTTTTCAAAACATTCATATTTCTTCTAAAAAATGCCAGCGATTATGTGGGAGGTCCGTCCGCATTTGAACTCCAGAGTATAAAGGGCATTGCAAAGAATAAGGGTTTCATCTGACAAGTGTATAAAGATCAAGATACGTAGAATAAAGCTAACTAACTAGCTCTTCTAGCTATCTTGTATAAAGATGACTATTTGTTCAGATGGGCATTGACAATTGATTGACATGCAGAATTTTTGCATAAAAGTGGTTAATCGTAGTACTTAGCTGATACTTATATGCATACATTTCCAATTTTATAGGAACACCAACATAGAAAAAAAGTGTTTAAAAATTCTCGGCACACGGTTTTGATTTGTTATTTACTTAATGTTATACATTATTTTATTAAATGATTAACATCATCTTAGAAAATTTGAAAGCATTAATAATTATGTTGTTAAATTAAAAAAATTCTCAAAAATTAAATTATTTTTATCAAACATATTTATTAATAAGGATTCAAAATTATTTTAACTATTAATTGCTTAAGTGACTTATTTATCAGTTACTTGTTTAAAATCTAGTACAAGAACTATATAAAAGTTATAGCAAAAATGAAAAAAACATATTTTTTAAATTTCAGCTATTATAATGTTAATAACTTCATTAGGATGTATAAAAATGATAAGGATTCTCAAAATAAATATGTTATTTATTCATTTATTGGTTAGTTTATCATATTTTTCTTACTCTTTAAATATAATAATTAATATATGATTGATTTTTGCGAACTGTAAACTATAACCTTGTTTCAAAAAATTTAAATCTGCATCTGGATAATAATGTTACCTAAACCTGTTAAGAAATATTTTTACGCATTGTTACAGTGTTGCATTATTATGTTTAATTAATTATTACGTTACGTTACTAATCGATTTTTCAAAATAATAATAATAATAATAATAATTTCCTTTTTTGAAATAAATAACAATTTTTGAATAGTAACTTATGGTCATGAATAATTGCTATAAATTAAATCTCAAAACAGTTAGTGATTTTAAAATGAAAATCAAATTAATATTTTATTAAATTTATGTATTTTTAATTTAATGAATCTTTATATAATTAAATTGATAAAATTATTAATATGCATTTCGAATTTTACTTTACATAAACTCAATAAATAATCTGTTTTATATTCAATTTATCATTATGTTTTGTAGTAGTTATAAACTGAAGCTTATCGTTTGCCTGTTTATTTTATATTTAAAGTTACTGAAATTTAAAACTGTTTATTCAATTAATAATAAAATTAAAATAAAAATTGTCAATTTTTTTTCTGTGAAAGTGGGAGCGAAAAGGTAATGGAAATAAATAAATAAACGATAAATTAAAAAAGCTTAGTTTTGTCAGTTAAAAATCGAAAATAAAATTATTTAAAATAATAGTTACATTATTATATAAAATTAAAAAATAATCATTTTATTACAAAGAAATGGGACTACTTTCAATAAAATTAACTCACAAAAATTGTCTTCATAAGGTAAGAAAACTGTTTAAAAAAAAAAAAAAAAAAAAAAAAAAAAATGCAACCAATAATTATTACATAAAAAAGGTTGTTGGAGCATTTTTATTTTTTTTTAACAAAAAATTTTTATAGTACGCCTAGTTACGAAATCACTAATTTAAAGAGTCTAAGAAAGTGTGCGAAAACGATCAATAAAAATAAAAGTTAATCAATAAAAATTATAGTTTATAGTATAGATAAAATACCTAATACAAAAAATATATGATAAAACTTAAAATATTTATTCTGTTTAATAATAATAATAAAGACAGTGTAAAATTATATAACATTGTTTAATCAAATTTACAACTCGCTGTGATTTTATTATCACGAGTTACAATAGATTAAACTTATTGGACTATTATATTCAGCTTTGTATAAAATTTGAGGGAAGGGGGGCAGGAGAATAAAAATATTAAAAAAGGCCCGAACAATGTTGAGCTTACAGCGTTTGGTGGGCCTTCATCAATCAGAAACCAATTTATAAAGTGGCCGGTAAAGAAATAGCAATGGACCGAAATAGCAAGAGACCAAAATGATTAAGGACCGAAATGGCAAGGGACCGAAATGTCCAGGGACCGAAATGTGTCGGGACCGAAATGTCCAGGGACCGAAATGTCTCGGGACCGAAATGTCCAGGGACCGAAATGTCTCGGGACCGAAATGTCCAGGGACCGAAATGTCTCGGGACCGAAACAGCGGGACCGAAATGGCGGGACCGAAATGTCGTGTACCCTAAATATATTTGGTAAGATTGTGATTACCGATGATATCAGCAATATCTTGATTTTTTTTCAGAAATAAATTATTTTTTCTTCATGACAAAAACATGAATTCAATAACCTTAACAAAAATTACAAATTAAAAAATGTATGGAATTGATATAAAACTGAAAAAGTCAATTTTTGCACCTACATCTGAACTGAATGGTTCTTTGTTAACATCCATAAATTATGTGTGGATTTTAGAGAGTTGCGAATTTAAAGGAGTCTACTGTAATCAGGGTTCGCCGAAGTGGGCCCAGCCCGAAAAAACCCGCCCGGGTTTTTTCGGGCGGGCCCACTTGAAAAAACCCATCAAAAACCCATTTGTGGGTTTTTTCAAATTTTCTCGTGTTTTCACAACTGTATCATTATTTAATCTAAGATATGAGAATGGAAAGATAAATGCAATTTAAATATATTTCAAACTAACCATATTTAAAAGAATTTCTAAGTATTGATAAAATGACCATAAAATAAATTAATTTGTAAATAAGGAAGATTTTCATGGCTATATATTTTTAAATGCATCCAAGTGCTTTAAACAGGGTTGTTTGGTTTAAACCACGCTGGTTTAAACTGTGGTTTAAACCATGGTTTAAACCAAGTGGTTTTTTTAAAAAAACCATTCTGGTTTTTTTTAATTTGGTTTTTTTCCCTTTTCCCTCATGTTTTCATTTATTTTACACATTATTAAAATGTGCAAAATCAAAGTTATGGAGTAGCTATAAGCAAAGCTTAAGACAAATTAAATTTTTAAAGTGATAAGCATCTGTAATCAATCTAATTTTTCTTACTAGCTATAAATTGACATGGCAAAATATTTTTCTACAGTGAACTGTGGAGGATAAAAAAAGGTAGTTAGTTTTAATTATTTTTTAAACCTTTTATTTTTAAAAAAATGTAAAAATGGCATATGCCAGCCAAAAATGCAATTTTACTGCTTAGATAGCTTGATTATGATTTACTAAGGATTGTATCATGTATCAAAGCATCAATAATTACATAATCATAAGTCATTCTTTCCATTGGTTACTCTTGTTCTGTATGCTAATGAATGATTGGCTATGATTTTTCTGTGTTCCATAGCTATTGGTTTTAGTAAGCTTTGGTTTTTCTTAGATTGGATTTGCAGTTTTTACATTATTTTTTTCTGTTTCTAGTTACTTTGTATTGTATTTTATTTTAAGAAAGCTACTTATATATATTGAAATAAAAGAATGTCTAAAACTAGAAGAAAGGAAAATATAATCTGGTTTTCATTTGAGGGAATACGAAATACATCAAAAACATGTTTAAGAGACAAATGTAAAAATTGCATGCAATGTAAATGCTGTCAAATTAGCTCTTCCTTATAATACTAGGTGTGATTCATTTTCAGATGCTTTAGATGTTTACCTTAAAAATTGCCCCACTTTACTTAAAATTTGTGTAGAAAATAGGAAGGTTATTGATAAAAATATTCAAAAGCTTGTATCTGTCTAATTTTTATTTTAAAAGAAATGTTGAAGATATGTTTAAACTGTTAAATTCTTTTGCAGTTGCCCTGGATAATATCTAAAGTAATAAGTTCCATTACTAATGCAGTTTATAATTGGACAGGTCTTCAAAAAATATTAAGAGAAAAAAATGTAAATAAAGAAGTCTCATAGTTTTTTAGTCCAGGTATAAAATTGCCCTAACACCCATGCCCTTTTAGGTATACATGCTTGAACCACAATACAGTCAAAGTGAACTATGTGAACAAGAAAAAAAGGATACATTAAATTTTACAAAACAAAAATATCATTGTAACTCGATGCTTGCACAGATAATAAAATTTAATGCTAAATCTTCACCTTTTGAAGAACAAAGAAACGGAAAAAATAAATTTTGTATTTAAAAAAAAAAAAAAAAAAAAAAAAAAAAAAAGTTTTTTAAGCTTATGTCTCAATTTGTGTAAGCATTACATTCGTTGATGTATCAAGTAAGTCAATACACATGTATTTTTTAGCATTAACAAAATGCATATTGATATTTTTTAAGTAAATATATGTAGTAAGAGATTAATAATCATTTGTTGATATTAATCCTGTAAATAATTTCTAAATTATGCACAAGAAAATGTTTTCTATTTCAGCTTATTTCTGTTAATTTAGTAAAATATGTTCGTTTGCCCTTTACTATGTTCTTCATTATCAACCTGCATATAATTATTTCTTAAATTATTATCTAAAAGGTTTATATAAGTATACTAATAAATTAATAGTTTATTTTTTTTTCACACAATGAATATTTCCCTATAGAAACCTAAAATTATAAGATAATTTAATTATAAATTTTTATGCTTTAGTTATTTAATTATCAAAAAAAATAAATACTAATGTGAATGTTTAACATTAATTAACTATTAATTACAAAAAATCATCATGACTTTCTAGAACTCAAGTTATTTTTCTTGCAAATGCTATTTAAACAATGATTTGAAAAAAACCCGGTTTAAACCAAAAAAACCTGGTTTAAACCAAAAAAACCCGGTTTTTTGGTTTTTAAAAAAAAAAAACCGGTTTTTATACCAACCCTGGCTTTAAATCTTAATGTATACCTAATGATGGCGCTTGAAATGTGATCCCCATCCTGATTGCTTGTATTGTTATAGCTTTTAAGCACATTTATTATCCTGCTTCAATGAAAGTTTATACAGTAATTTTCAACACAAAAATGGTGATAGATTATACAGGGTTCTCAGCATCATGGAAAGTCAGGAAAATCTCAAAATATACAGGAAAAGTCAGGGAATTTACAAATAATTTCTAAAAAAGTCATGGAAAACATTTGAGTGAAAAAATGAAAAATGACACAAAATTCATTAAACAGTTGGGGAAAAATAAAAAAAGATTGAAGTATAATTGCAGAAAAAAATTGCTAATTTTGGCAAAAGATTGTGAAAATAAGTATCAAATTTTGTTGTTTGGTCAGAGAATTTTTCTAGATTTGGTTTGGGAAAATCAGGGAATTTTTTGAGATTTGGTCATGGAAAGTCAAGGAATATGCCAGTCATGTTTTGCTGGGAATCCTGTTATAACAAAAAAAAAAAAAAAAAAAAAAAAGGAGAGAAAGTTTTAGTATAGTACTTTAATAATTTCATTGTTAAAATTATTACTAATAATTAATTTTTGTAAAAGCAAATTATAATGTTTATTATTGTCATAACCTTTAACCTTTAACCTCATAAACTTTTTGTAATCAATTAGTTATTTTAAATTGTATTTAGTAGTATACCGTAAAATCCCGTTAATTCACCCTTCCCGATCAAACGCCCCCTCCCCACTTTATAAAGAATTTGAAATTTTCAAAAAATCCGATAAAGCGCCCTCCCTCCCCATCCTCAAAGGCGACTGAGAATGGAATGAATCATTATGAAATGAATGAATCACGAATCTTTGATGAAATGTGCGTTTTTTCGATGTTTTTTAATTGATTTCATGCTTGCTTTGGCTTTTTTTTTTTTTTACAAATTTCTCCTTTTCTGCATTTTTTCGACAGAATTTACGTTTTTTTTTTTTTTTTTAAACACATTTTTTCAAGTATCGAAATTCATGATTCATTCCTGTAAATTTTGTTGAACGATCGCAAAAAAATCCCATGTAAGCGCCCCCCTCTAACTATTGTACAATTTTTCGTCACATTTGGGGGGGTGGATTAATGGTATTTTACAGTAATTACCTTGTTTTCAAACATTCTGAACCATATTTCTTTAACATAAATACCTTGATAATATCCAAAAAACCCTAATAAAATCTAATCTAAAATGTATCCAGATACTTTAAAAGATTCCTTACAGATGGCATACAAAACTAAACTAGTAAAAATGTATTGCCATTTACGATCTAACTTTATAGATATGACGGACATTGACTTTTAGATAATCCAATTTAATACTATTGCAATATAAATGTTGCTTAAATTGTAGTATATATATATGCATATATATGAGTGAATTCTATTTTTTCCTTCACAAAAATAAAAATATTTACATAAATGTTGCTGCTTTAAACTGATTTCTATTGAAGTAAATGAAAGAAATTGCATAAATTAGTCCGTTTAACTTGAGATTTATATAAAGAAATTCAGTTGCACTTGATTTAAAATATCATTTTTCCAGTAATCTAGTTCTATGAGATACAAAATAATCTTTTTAAATATATTTATATTTTCTTTTTATATATTTATTTTTATTGCTAATCTATACTTAATGCAAAATTATACCTTTGTTTTACTGATAAATGAAAAATTTAGGTACTATGCATGTGAAAATTAGAAATGTGAAGAGTTCTCTAAAAAATTTTGATAAAACCCGAAAAAACCCGGGTTTTTTCAAAAAAGCCCGAAAAAACCCGGGTTTTAGACTACTGGGCCCAGTGGGTTGGGCTTTTTAAAAAAAACCCGGGTTTTTTCAAACCCTGACTGTAATAAACTTCAAACTCATTTGATATATACGTTAACTAAGAAGTTATGGGGTTGTTTGGTTTTCACAAAAACCCTCTCTATTCCATCCCCTTGGTCCAATTTTGCCCATTAAAGAACTTGACCGAGATTTTATGCTCCTTGATTTTATGTATCTGTTTGGAAAAATTGTATTAATAATTTTTTTTCTCCGATTACTAGTGATTAAATCTCAGTAGGTTTTATTCCAATAATAAAATGTTTATTATAATCAAATACTGATCATGATATTACTGCTGAGTCAAGCATTAAAGACCGGTCACAAGAGATCTGAGTAAGACCAGTCTATTCTTGAAAATAGAACTGAGGACAATGAAAAGAAAGTTTCCCCTAGTATAGATTTTATGGGGAATAGAGAAGAAAATAAATACTACTAGTAGTTTCCCTACATTTGGAAAGGTCCATTATTTTGGCAGCATGCCAAGCATGGTCTTTTAAAACTAGCCAAGCAATACTATGGCAACATTCAGGTTTTTGTTAATTGTCCTTTCACGTATTCTCAAATTATGCTGAAAATTTTTCATATTCTATTTATTTATTTATTGAAATACTGATGAACTTACAACAATCACCAAGTTAGTGGATATAAAAACGAAACAACTCATTGCATTCAGACTTTTTTTTTTTTTTTTTAGATTTTCCCCTTTTGTAATAAATGGCGAATATTTGTTTTCAAACATAACCTCTCTTACTCTATTTTTCACTAAACCTCTAAGCTGATATATAATTCTTAAATCATGATTTAGATTAAATTTTATTCAACATATATTTGTATTTTGAACAGTAAAAGATGAAAAAATACAATCTTACCTTCTCTTTCAAAAATACTTCATTGAATCTTTTAAATTGATATTCAGATTTTTCTTCCTGCAGAAATAAATTAATATTTAATAAAATATATGAAATTCTAATAAAAAACTTAAATAAACTCAAAACTAAAAAGAAATAAAATTATTTTCAATTTTGTTCAATAACACAATTTCCTGAAAAACTGTGCTTTTTGAAAAAATAATTGTATTCACTGCACTATCAATACAGTGAAACCTCCGAATAAGGGACACCCGTGGGACCGGAACTTTTGTCCCTTAAATAGAGGTGTCCCTTATTCGGAGTTTTTACATTTTTTTAAAATTAATCATTCATAAGGACATAAAAAATAACAAAATAATAAAATTGAAGTTTAAATGTACCCAAAGGTTAAAATTACATTAATTAGGCACAAAAGCAATAGATAATTAATTAATCTTTTAATTGGTTGCTTAATTAGTAATTGATTTGTTGAGTTATTGATTTGTATTTTTTACGTAAATGTTTCTGTAATGCAAAAAGTGCAATGATATTTTAAAAAATCTTTCTTGCGAAATAATCAATTAAAGGTGACTATTTTGCAGATTTCAATTTTTCTACTACTAAACTTTTCAGATATTTATTTACCACACTTATAACTTTTAGTTATTCATTATAAGCAGTATTTACGAAAAAGTATTCAACTGCTTTGCATATTTTAAAGCATCTGTGAAGGTCTTTATTTCCCAATTTTCCTTTCTCTTTCATTTTCAGAGTCATCCCTCACAATTTTCAGCATTCTTTTCAATATAAACTGTGAGGTGGCAGCATAGACAATCACCTCATCAAGTTCACAACAGAAATTCTAGAATTTGTTAAAACTCAATATGTATGTTAAAACGCTATCGGTCTACTAAAACACCTAAAAATCTGAAATTTGACTCGTAGATTTACCATTATATTTTCTTGCACTCAAATCTATGAAAATATGGAGACTGACTGCAGGATACTTTAATGATAAACCTAGGAAGCAACCACTAAAATCGGGTTTATATGTGTTTTCCACCTAGATATGACTTGGCAGACCAATTGTATTTCAATATGTGAATCAAGTTTTAACCTATTCTGAAATTTCAGCTGTGAACTCGATGAAGTTATTGCCTACCCTGCCACCTCTGGCTCTAATAGGGATAAACGTATTTCGATGTCTTCATCTGATTTGTGGATAAATAAATACTCATCAGTTGAGTTGCATACCTCTGTACCAATATAACTGCCTATCTGATAAGTTCCCAAAATTCTGTATTTTCAATTAAATCACAGATTACTTCATTATCTCAAATGCAAAAATCAATCACTTTAACATTTTGCACTCGTATGTCCAGTATGACTGGGCAGAATTTTTCTTTGCAAAATTTATTTTTGTCATACCAGTAATAAAAAAAAATAAAATTTGTTATTTAAATAAATCTTTTTTTGAAAAAAAAAATATGTATTTGAAGGAAACTTTTCGAGTCAAAAGGGTTAATCTCATTTTCAAGTGTCCCTTATTCAGAGGTTAATACATTACACTTCCTATACGAAGGGCTGGGACCGGAACTTTTGTCCCTTAAATAGAGGTGTCTATTATTTGGAAGTTTCACTGTAATAAATCAATTTTTCCCACAGTCTTTTTCAAATACTTCCTCATATTTCTGATTTTTATAACAGAGCTATGCAATGTATAACTACTTATGAGGTCAATTGTGTTTGAAATCAAAATTACTTAAAGCTACGTATAGTAAACTCTCTCAACTTCAATTACCTTGAGACCAGAGGTGGTGAAGATTTTGAAACTTTGCAGATTTTTGATTACCAATTCATTAACATATTTTAAACAGTAATTTGAATGTAATAATGCATTCAAAATTTTAATAAATGCTTACAATATGGTATTAAAATATTAAAAGTAAAGATCAAGCACATAATTAATAATGCATAAGAATAATGAGATAAATGTATCTTGAAATAGTCAATGAAACTTGCCTGATAAAAATACAATTATTTACATTAAAATTGTGAACAATGAAGTTTTATATCATGTTTAGCCAGATTTAATAACTAAAAAAGCTTGATTAATACATAAATGTATTTGGTAAAAAAGATAGTGATCACTACTGATATCTGAACTATCTTGAATCTTTCCAGATATAAATTTACATACTTCTTTCAACAAAAAAACAATTCAATCACATTAACCAGAAAATTATATATTAAAATGTGTATGGAATGATATATAAATAAAAATAAAATATCAAATCTTCACCCTACATTTTAACTGAAAGTATCACTGTTTACGGCCTTAATGATGTGCTTTCAAATTTTGAAAGTATGTATGCTATATTTTCCACCACATAAGTGTACATCATTTTTTCCAACTTTCTTTTTGTTAATTTTCAAGATAATTATGTATTAATGCCACTGCAGCAGAAGTTGCACTAATGCGCCTATAAAGAGCACTCCTTGTTGCCTTGTTGTTTGCTGATTTTGATGCCATTTTTAATGCTTTTTTAGAGCTTTACTGTTTTTTTAGTGATTTTTTGACGCCATTTTTTTGTGCGCATACGAACAATTGGATTGCTCTTCATTGATGCATTAGCGCAACTTCTGCTGCGGAGGTGTTAATATTTAAGTACCATTTTCAAACTTTACTTCCTATGTGATTGAAGCAATCTTTTGTCATTTGAGATTATTGGTTATGGATAAACCTGGTTTATGAAAAGGTCCTTTTATGATGGTTAATAACTGCAATTATATAAAAGTTAATTTTTAACATAGGCTTGTTTTTAAAAATCATGAAAATTACCTAACACATAATTAATAAAAAGAATATGCCCAGTTGCCCAGTTAAACTGATGGCAATGAGCTCACAGGCTATGCATACTAATTGTACATTACAGCCTTATATTTTCGAGGGTTAATTTTGTTCAAAAAACAAATTAAGGAGGGGAAACAGCTCTCCCCGTTTCCCCTTTTTATACTTAATCATTGAATCCTCTAAACTAATCAGGGACATGCTTTATAATATAAAAAATCTATATCCAAAATTCAGAGCAAATCAGAAAATTCTTAATAAAAATCCTTTTATATAAATAAAGAGAAGTTATCCCTCTCTTTTATACTTAACTATTAAATTTCCAAAACTATTCATAGATTCACCTTATCAGAAAAAACCTACATCCAAAATTAAAAGCAAATCTAACAATTCTGCATAAAAACTCATTTATCAAATTTAAGGGGGGGAGGGGAGGAGGGTAATCGCAAATACCCCTTAAACAAGAACTTAACAAAAGAACCCCACAGCTAATTAGGGAAGCATCTTATCACTATGAACCTCTATCCAACAATTGAAGCAAATCGGTTAGTTCTGCAAGAAAAAACATTTAAATAAATTGAGAGAGTAATCCCACCGATCTCCCATTTATACTTATCAAATGAATTCCCAAAACCAATCAGGGAAGCGCCTTATCAAAATGAACTTATATCCAAAATTTGAAGCAAATTGGTAAATTCTGTGGGAAAACCCCATTAACCTTAATTAAGGGGGGGTTACTTCGCAGTCCCCTCCCCCTCTTAGACTTATCCAATGAACTCGCAAAACAAATCATGGCAGTGCCCTCATCAGAATGATACTATGTCTAAAATTTGAATGAAATCTGATAAATTCTGCTTGAATAACACATTATATATATCAAGGGGATGTACATTAGCCCTTCATTCCACCTCTTTATACTTATCCAATGAGCACCTAATAATAATTATGAAGGCACCTTATAAGAATGATCCTACATCTAAATTTTAAACAAAAACTGATAATTCTGCATCAAAAACCCATTTATATAAATTAAAGAGGGGCATCAGCCCCCGTTCCCCTGTTTATACTTATCCAATGAATACCTAATACCAATCATGGAGACACCTCATCAGAATGATCCTATATCTAAATTTTGAACGAAAACTGATAATTCTGCATGAAAAATCCATTTATATCAATTAAGGGGAGGGGCATCAGCCCCCCCCTTCCCCTCTTATACATATTGAATGAACTCCAAAAACTAATCAGAGAAGCGCCTTATCAGAATACACCTATATACAAAATTTCAAGTGGATCGGATATTTTTATCATAAGTTATTGCATTACATACGTACATACATACATATTGAATGTATTTGTATGGGGTAAAATTAATTACGTCAAACTACAGTTTCTGGAATAATTAAAAGTAATTTTATAATTTTGTAAATATTCACTTTAATGACTTTATAAATACTTATGACTTTATAATATTTTTGTTCTGTACTCTCTCAAAAAACATGTCACCAAGAATAAAAAGTACAAGTAATAAGTTGTCGGAAGGTACCTGTGATTGGGGCGGATTTTCCTCTTACTTCAAGAAAATATTCGGTCTTTTTATTGTAGAATTTCAAGAAAAAAAAAAATTTGAGATTCTGTTCTCGAAATTTTGATGTTTTAGGAGAAAATACAGATACGTAAAAAAAAAAAAAAAAAAAGAAAAATTCATTCAAATGGAAAAAAAGAAATTCATTTTGTAATGCAATAATGGAAAAATAGTCTACAATTTTTCATCTAGTATCAATCATACTTTTTATGTAGAAAATTCAATATACCTGTATATGTAGTGGCATTATTCAAATAACATAGCTTTTCATTTCGTAAATACAGTCCCTGGCCAAATTATTAGATGCACTCATATTTTCTTGTGTCGAATCATATTACAAGTTTCATAGAGATATTACTATGCCAATAGTTACAATTGATTATATACATCATCTGGAGGATTATAATAAATTAAAAGCATGCCAATGACTTTAAAATTATTTATTTTTGTAAATTAAATCAACAATTGCTAAAATTGTAAAACTTAAAACATGAAATTAAAAAAATGTCAATATTTTTTGGAGTCTCCTTTGGCGGCAATCGGTGCCTCTATTCTTCATGGCATGCTGTTAGTAGAAAATTGAAATGTTTCTTGCATGTGTGAGTGATGTTTCCAGACAAGGATAAGTTTTTGTATGAGCTGTGTTTTGCTTGTTATGAGCTCTTTGTCCAGTTTTTTCTTCATTAACTACGAAACATTTTCAATGGTATTCATGTCTGATGAATTACCGGGAGCAGTTCAAAACAGGGATATTTTTTTATTGAAAGTAGACCTTGACGAATCGTGCTATGTAACAAAAAGCTTTACCTTGCAAAAATACAAATGGTTCTTCATTTGGAAACCATCATTTTAGCTTTAAAATAAACCGATTTTTAAAACCTTTTTTATTAGTCCGGTGAATTGACTAAGAAATCATAACAAACAAAACCCAGCTCATAGAAAATCTTATCCATATCTGGAATCGTCACCACGCATACAAGAAACTCTTCAATTTTGTATTAATAGCATGTCGCGAAGAACAGAGGCACTGATAGCCGCCAAAAGAGGCTTAAAAAAATATTGCCATTTTTTTGAGTTTCAAGTTATAAATTTTGCAATTTCAGCCATTTTTAATTTAATTTGTAAAAATAAAGAGTTTTAAAGTCATAGGCATGATTTTTATTTATTATAATCTTACAAATGATGTACATAATTAATTGCAGTTATTCACACAGTAATATTTCTATGAAGCTAGTAAGGTGATTCGACACAAGGAAAAGGGAGTGCGTCTAATAATTTGGCCAGGGACTGTATATTTCAGAGAATCTTTAGTGGAATTGGGTAGAACCGGACCCATCCACTAAAAACAATTATAGTTAACCTGACTCAAAAAATTATAGTCAATATGAACTTCTCCTAAAACATATTAACTTTAGCCTGATCCGACACAAACTACCGATCAGGTTGGGTTTAAATCATCCTATGTGATGAAGATACTCTTCCCAAAACGCGATCTGAACCCGAAATAAAACTATTTTCTACATTTTGACCTCAAGTCGAAGTAACTTATTTTCAACCTCAACTGATGAAAAGATATATCCATACTGTAAAGCAGCTACGTAAAAGTAGTCTAGAATCAATCCTCTAGTTTCAATTTTAATTTTAAAAATCCAAATACATTGAACTCATTAAAATTCAAATGTATAGTTTTTCATTATAAAATAAATTTGGTAAATTTTGTATTGGGCTACCCGAAACAAGCAGCTCTGCTCCGATGCAGCACTCTATCTGTGATCCAAATAGACCCCAACAAAATAATTTCCATCTGAAATAATTCAAACCAAGCTGACCGATAATCCACAATCAGTGAAAATTGATCCACAATTTAATAGTTATAAAAATAGCATGTGATCATAACTTCACTATTAAATTTTATCTTTTATGTTGAAAAATAAACATGTAAAGAGTCATCCATGTATCATCCTGTGTAGTCAGTCATTCATGTAGATTCTTAACAGAAGGAATTTGGATATTTTTATTTGAAAAATGGGGTTTACCTTATTCTAACTTGCAAGAATTAAAATTCAATCAGAAACCGATTCATACTCAAAAAAATTAGTTTAGTTAATCTAACTTACAGAAAAAAAGAAAAGTCTTTAACTTGACTCAATCCAATAGAGTCAAAATTCAAAATATTTTCTGCGATGACATTTTGGGAGGAGACAAATACCCCCCCCCCCCCCCCCCCGGCACTGCCCTTGTTACAAAACAAATGAAAATAACTACCCCAAAGTATCAGAAATTTAGCTATTTTGGATGTAGGGGCAATCTTCAATATAAAAATTGCTTATTAAGAAACATGGCCCCTCCCCCCTGGATGAAGAAGATTGCTAAAGCACATTTTAAAAATGAAGTATATATTAAATTCTTACAAATTTACTTCTTGCTCAACAACGAGAACCTTTCTACTCTCTAAAACTCTATTTAAATCCAAAGGAGGTCATTTCTGACACATCCAGGAAGTCATTTTCAATCTCAGATGGAAGACATTTGCAAATACACACATTCAGAAGAAATGTGATTAATTATCGTTCTCTTATTTCTCGATAAAGGCAAAGAATTTTTCAGGAAATCTGTGTAAAATGCGAGATTTTAAAGTGAATTTCAGATCATAACAACCATCTCCTTACTCATGACTGCATTTTTGAAACTGCCATATCCTAAAAGATGACTTAAAATGCTCAATTTTTGAATGATTCTTTGTTTTTATAAGAAAATGGAAAATTTTCCAATTTCTTGGTATCTAATAAAATGTGTAAATTTAAAATTTTTATGATTATTAATACTTTATTTTTGCATTTACAAATGAAAACAGCTTTTCCAAGGTATCAGAAAAGTAGCCATTTTGGATATGAGAAATAGCCTTCAATATAAAAACTGCTTATTAAGTGATGTAACACCTTTCCCCTAAAAATGCGTTATGATCCTAAATGAAGGACTAGATTTGTCCTTGCTGAAAACATTATCAAAATTTAAGTCAGCTCTCTTTCTGTGCTTAAATTTAAATCCTTGGTCCATCATAACTAAAAATAGAATTATTTGATAAGTGTTCAAGAACTGAAGCTCTGTTTTAGATACATATAAATAAATTATAATGCACAAAAACAAAAGAAATATGAACTAAAGAAGGTTAGGATGAAAATGATTAAAATTCTTACCTCAGGTAAACCTTCTAAATCTGGAAGTTCTAAAGGCCTCTGGTAGCCTAATTTTAGCAGATTTATCATCCAAGAAAAAGTTGCCTTAGAGAAGAGATTAACATATGGGTGCAGATATTGTATATTAGATACATCATATTTGTACTCTGGTTCCTCATGATAAGGCTTGTCGCACATATATTTCTAAAATAGAAAAAATATTAATATTGCACATGGAAATCACAAAAACATTGTCACATGAAAAATGGGTATACTCAGGGTTCTTACTGCTGCTCGCCATTGCGTCAAATTGCAAAAAATGCTTCATTTGGCGAATAAACAAACAATCAGATTCGGCAAATTGCGAGTGCTCAATTTCTGCTCTTTTTGTGTGCGTGGTATGCCAATCCATTACAAACGAAATTCTTATCCACATTACTGAACAATTTCATGTGAGACAAATTCTTTAAAAAATTGACATAAGAGTTAATATTTTGTAGAAATTCACTTGGGTCGGGCTGGTCTCGAGCAGGAATATTAACTGATATGCTGGGCCAAGCTCAGGTCGAACTTTTAATTTTTCTACAGGGCCAGACAGAATTTTTTTTTCTATAAGTTGTGCCTGCCCGGGACTTGAGTATTTTGGCCCACGCAGACCTGTAGCCTACACCAAGATTATCAAAACTGTATCTTACGAGCATTATTAATAATTCTCGGCTTTTTTAATTTGCATTAATGAAAATCCATTGTACATAGATGCTGAATCCATTTTGAACACAATGTCAGCAAAGCACATTTATCTTGTTCTATGAATGTCAAAATTTGTAAGTGCATTTTTCTTTTATTTTTTAAAGTACTATGAATTAAATACAGTAGATTCCCTCAAATTTGCAAACCAGAAATCCGTAACTCTCTAAAATCCGCACATATTTTTTGGATGTAAACAATGTAAACTTTCGACGATGTAAACTTTCAATTTGGATATTGGGACAAAATTTGATTTTTTTAATTTTGTATCTATTCCATGTATTTTTTTATTTGTAATTTTCTTAATAATACTCTATTCATGTTTTTTCATGATGGAAGAATAAATTTTTTTGGAAAAAATTCAAGATTCCCTTTGATTTTTTTAATTTTGTATCTATTCCATGTATTTTTTTATTTGTAATTTTCTTAATAATACTCTATTCATGTTTTTTCATGATGGAAGAATAAATTTTTTTGGAAAAAATTCAAGATATTGCTGATATCACTGGTAATCACAATCTTCTTACCAAATATATTTATGCATTAATCAAGAGTTTTTGGTTTAAACCTGGCTAAACTTGAAAAAAAAAAAAAAAAAAAAAAAAAAATCCTTATTTTATGATTTTGATGTGAATTAGTAATATATTTTATGAGGCATGTTTTGCTGAATAATTTTGGAAAAATACATTTAATCTTTATAATGAATATTTAATTTAATCATACACTATTGATTATTAACTTGACCTTTGCTATTAATACTTTTATAATGAAAAAAATTATCTAAATTTTTATTATTTTAGTTTATTACTTATTTTAACATTTTATTATATTTTAAGCATTCATTATAGTTCCGATTGTACCATTAATTGCACTCAAATTACTGTCTAAAAAATGTAAACAAAGCAATGACCAGAAATCCGCACAACCTCTGGCCCCAAGCTGTGCGGATTTGAGGGAGTCTACTGTATTTCTTTTGAATGCTGCAGTCATATTTCACAAAATTATAAAATTTAATTTATTTCTTAGTGTTTATTTTCAAATATTGCCCATGTACACATTTTTAATTATTAATAAATTTAGATATTTATTAAAACAAAAAAATTAATCTACATAATTACTTATTAATGAGATGTTTTATCATTAATTATTTTTCTTAATTTAGCAGTTGTTTTGAGCATACTACATTAAAATCTTTTTTAGTCCTCCCCCCCTCCTTTAATTTTTAAACTGCTATGCTACTGTCTTGCAATTTGGTGATACACGTTGATTGCTTGGCAATTAATTTTAGGGAGACCCTATAAGATAAGATACGAGTGTTACTCTGAAATTATTGAGATACGTGCAGATGAGAATTTACAAAATAAAAATAACGGCTTAATTTTAAAATACAAAGTATTTTAACACAGCAGACGATTTTTTACTGCCTTACTTAAACTTGTTTAACACAAAATAAATTTTAAACAAAAGAAAAAATGGAGTTGATGCAAGAACATTTTCGTGCTATGGTTTTCTACGATTTTAAAGTGGGATTAAATCAAGAAGAATGTCATCAACGATTGAAATTAGCATTTGGTGATGAATCTCCAGCTCGTGCTACTGTATTCAGATGGTTTAAAGAATTTAGCAGAGGTCGCAATTTTCTTTAGGATGAAGAACACACAGGAAGGCCGCCGTCGGCAGTAATAGATCGACAGTTCCAGATAATGTGTCTGCCATACGAAAAATGTTAATGGAGATGATAACCGCTGTACCTATCAAATGATATAGAAGGAACTTAATATTGGATCTGCAGCCACACACAAAATTATTCATGAAGAATTGCATATCAAAGAGTAGTTTTCCGTTGGGTTCCCCATAATCTAACTGAGATCCAAAAAGAGGAGCATGTCAGAATCTGTAAAGAAACTCTTAAATTACTAAATGATGGTGGCCACTGCATCATTTCTAAAATTGTAACGGGTGATGAAATGTACACATACCGTTTTTTAACGTTCCAACATGTTAGGAAAGCAAAGTATGGGTCTTTGAAGATGATCCCACGCCGACAATGGTGAAAAGACAATGTGCACTGAAAAAAAATGATGCATGCTGTTTTCTTCAGAAGCACGAGATTGGTCAAAACCATCAAGTTGGAAGGACAGAAGACAGTAACAGCAAACAGGTATACCACTAAATGTCTTCCAGAAATTCTACAAGAAGTGAATGTTAAGGGACTAATACTTCACCAAGACCATGACAATGCATCTTCACATACAGCAGGATTAGGTACCAGTTGAATTTTTTAAACAAATACAAATTAAAGTGATAGAACATCCGTCATATTCGCCTGATCTAGCTATATGTGACTTTTGGTTATTCTTTAATCTAAAAAAGAACTTAGTGGACGTCGTTTTCATTCAAAAGAAGAGATTGATGTGCCTATAAATGCATTTTTTTCATCTATTTTAAAAAATGAATGGCTTGAGGCATTTAATCTGTGGAAAATTCATCTACTAAAGCACATTGATGCTGGAGGAGACTTCTTTGAACACACCTAAAACTTTGTAAGTATAACTTTAAAAACCTAGTTGTATCTCAAAAATTTTAAAGTGACCCTTGTATAACAAAGAAATACAGAATAAGTAACTATTTTTGCATTTGATAAAATTTATGCAATATAAAATTACTAAACCCTTACACAAATCTTCTAAAGAATTCTAAAAGAAAATCTTATAGAATAATGGGCTATATTTTAATAAAATCAATACATGAAATTATTGTGTTTCTTTAAGAATAGTTGCAGAATTCTGCAAGCTTCATAAAACATTTTCATAAGAGAATACTATTTAGTGTATTGAAAAAAGGAAAAAAAAAAATTCTCTAAAACAGGTACTAGAACATTCTTTTGTTTCAATTTGATAAAAATAAACAGAAGAAACCTCTATTTGTAAACTAAATATTCTTCATGGTGTACTTATCTTAGATGACATCACAGTCACCCAAAACAGAAAGAGAAATAAAACTTCTTCAAATTTATCAATAACAATGATCAATTTTACACATTAGCAAATGCATTGTATGATACAAATTTACCTTGATCAGCTTTAAAAAATCTCATCAATAATATGAAGGCATTATTATTGTTATGAAGGAATGGTAAGTTGACTATTATGTTAAGATTCTTATAAAATAATTAAAAGATTACAATTAATAGCAGCGAAATTTACTATATAAATAACGAGGAAAGAAGAAATGAAGGAAAACTTACCTGTATTATTAGTAGAGTTGCATCAATAGCAGTTAACAAGCAGTAAACAACAGACGCTGCCCATGATATAGCTAAACGCAGATGATAAATATTAAACTCCAAACCGTATAAAGTAATAATTTTTGCAAACTTAATTGTAGCAGCTGTGGGCCAAAACAAAAATAGCAGCAACAACGTTTTTGGACGATTCAATCTTTCAATATATTGATAAAATAAAATAGCTGCAACAGTGGCCAATATAGAACAAGCCGGCGACAAAATTAAATGAACTCTTAATGTTTCGTTCAAAAAATTCACCATGATTCCTTCACCAATTTCAATTAAATTAATACAAAAGAGAAGAAGCGTTAAAATCCATCGAGATGAATGTTCATGATATCTCACTATTTCTTGGTTCTTTTTCAATTTTCTTATACATTTGTAACCCACAATAACTAGAAGAATCATAATCACAAACAAAACATTTAAAACGATATTGACAGAATCAATATAACATTCTTTATTCGGCGTGAAAAATAAAGCTGTCCTATTATTGACACTTGGATTAGAACACAACATTTTGATTAATAAACGAAAATCACAGATTCTTTAAATAAAATAAACAATAGACATTTAAAGGAACAATCTCCAAAACGAGTTGGAGATAGGTCATTGCAGTAGGCGATAGCATTTGAACAGGTGGACGACTTGCGCCTCGTCTTTTACTGGGAGTAAATCAAGTATTATTGTAGGCCACCCACACAACTATCATATTTTTTTCCCTCCCTGTAAACAGATCTAATAAACCGGCTGCCGCTCCTACGCAAACCACAACTCCTTTCCAGATTACGATAGGTCCAAAAGTGATGGTCATTTCATCCTTTTCCCCGAAGAAATTAATTTTTCCCTCGTTCTTAAATTACATGGTGCTGCCATCTAATGCCAATAAAATGTTTTATTTTTATTTATTTATTTTTTTTTTTGAGAAGTTGGTTTACATTTTTCGCTGCGCGAAATTACACAGAATATAAAATACTGCATATTATCCTCCCATTGTTTTAGATAATTTTAAATTTAGTGAAAAAGTACGATATTTTTTATAATTCAAAGAATACTTTTAAAATAAACTATTGAAAATCCCAACTTCTTTTAAAAAAAGATTTTTTGATTTAGCAAAAATAAACAAGTTCTTCCATCACAGTTTTACAATTTAGTAAATCGATGTATTATAATTTTCATTTTTTTATAATCAGTTTTTGATTAATGACTACTTTTAATTTTTTTAATCTTAATATTTTAGAATAAATTTTGAGTTCTAAATGAAATTATTTTATAAATGTGTATTAAAATATTACAAATACGCAAAATATAGGTTTTGGGGATCAGTTTGATGCGTTGATTTTAGGCCGGTTCGAAAAAATAGTGGTGAATTCGGGAGAGGGGGTCTAGGGGGGGGGGGGTGAAATCCTTCCCGAGCTCTAACATGTTCTCTATGGATGATTTTAGATTTTGTATTTGGTAAGGGTTAAAAAACGCAAATTCCTTTCCAGAACTTCATAATGCCTCCCCCCCCCCTTCTCCCTTCATCGGAGCTGCAAAATTTCATACTGGTGAAAAATGTCTAACTTCAGAATTGCCTAAGATAGCTTGATAGGAATAATGGTCGCAAAAGTTGCTGATGGGAATCATTCCAAAAATCTGCACGGGCCAGGTCATGGGCCTGAAACCCGTAATATAAAATATTACTTTTCCAGGGTTTGAATTGTACATTATGACTTTATTATTATTATTATTATTATTATTATTATTTTTTTTTTTTTTTTTTTTTTTTTTTGTTATAAATTATAGTCTGCCATACGTTTATATCAGGATATGTGCAGGCAGACCAAAATATTCTTAAAATACTTTATTTTACCTTTAATTTGGCACTAATTTTATCTTGCAACTCATTGACGGGATAATGACGTCAAAATGATGAGTTAGGCCCTCTGCGGCTCATATCGTGGAGGGTATACGGGACGGGGGTATACGCCGTATACCCTCTGAATTTTTTTAAGGAACAAAATAAACCCTCTGTTTCCCATGAAAGCTATAGTATGTACTCTAAGGTATACCCTTTGCTTAGACCGTATACTCGCCGTTGTCTTTGCTGCTGTCCGACTACACCATTGCTCATATCGTACCAAGAAATGCCGAGGCAGATCAGTCATTCCTAAATCTATTCCTAATAATCTTGTCCTACATCAGGATTTCAAGCTTTAACTCGATGACTTGTTGATGTTGCCAAATCAAATTGAAGAACTGACGCCCCGCTTTGCTCGTTTCGTACCAAAATATGACGAGGCAGACTGAAGTATTCATAATGCACTAATCGGTATCTCCAAAGTGCCAAAATTGCAAGCCGTAACTCGATGACATGTCAAAATTCGGAATTGGGGCTTCCTTCTTCTCGCTTTGTACCAAATTATGCCGAATCAATCATTTTCGCGCTTATTTTTAATAAGCTTTATCTAAACCATTAATTCATCTTGAAAGTTCATGGCAAAGTAATATGTATGGCAATGTAATGTAAAATATTATGTGTATAGGGTTTAAATTCTACATTATAACGTCCTTTTTTATATATATATATATATATATATATATATATATATATATATATATATAATTTTAGTTTGCCGAGGTCTCCTATTAGTATATGCACAGGTAGTACAAAATATTCTTAAAATACTTTATTTTGTCTTTAATTTGGCACCAATTTCATCTCGTAACTCGATGACGTAATAGTGACGCCAAATGAGGAGTTGGCGCCCACTGTTGCTCATAGCATACCAAGAAATGTCGAGGCAGACCAGTCATTCCTTAACCCTTAACACTAGAACCGCGGAAAATTTTACTGTAGATTTAGAAAAAAAAAAAAAATTCCCATTAGAAATTTTATTTAAGACTATGAAACTTAATTACTTTAATTATGTTCCTGGAACATATACTTAACTATTTTTATAAAGTAATATCTGGTTCGAATCAGCATGTATTCATTTGGTACGGGTCAAAGTGACCCGTCACCGCGGTTCTAGTGTTAAGGGACGAACGACACGTATACATGCCGCAAAAAGGCTTAAGAATCCTTGTTCATCCCCACCAGTAAAATTTCACTGCAAAATTAGCCTTATTTAATCAGGGAATTTTCTCGATTTAATAAGCCACAAATTTTTGTTTTTAAAAACCGGTTACAAAACATTAAAACTTTCGTAAAAAGCTTCCGTTGTGAAGGGGTTAATCTACTCCTAATTATCTTGTCCTACATCCATTCGACATCGACATTCGACATAGATCATCTTCAATGTTAGAAATTGATCGCAGAGCCATTCTACGCAAAAGGATCTTTTAAAATATGGAAATAGATATGAGAAATTTGTGAAAAACGCTTCCATTGGTTTGACATTAATTTGCGAATGTCATCTTGTGCAGGCCCCGATTATGACTGATTGGAGCCCTGGGCAAAGATAAAGAAGGGGTCCCCTTTCGATTCAAATAGAGTTGATGAGAAGAAAATTCATAGCTCCGTCAATTCTAAATTAAATACCTTAATTAATAAAAGTACAATTTTTTTTTTCTCTTAGTACAAACAAAACTCTTTTATATAACTGTAGCAATTGATATATTATTTTAAGATGAATTTAATAACTTTAACATATGGTAGAGTTGGGATTAGAAAGATAATATGAATATTTTCTAATTTAATACATGAATTTGGGAGCCCCTTAAGGTAAGAGCCCCATGGGCAAAGTCCCGATTTGCCCATGCAGCAATAAGGGCCTGATCTTGTGACTGAAGCTTGTTCTAACAACGGCCAAAATCGATTCCCCTTATATAAGGAAATGGCAGAATCGAGTTTGGCCGTGTTCTAACTCAAAGGTCGTCGACCACTTGCTTATGAGCACACTTGAGCCCACAAAACATTTTTCTTATGCCCACGAGTCTTTGTTAACTTATACAAAAAAAATACGCTTTGCATTCTATGAGAAAGTGAAGTAAGCTTTTAAGCTTTTGGGAATAAAGGAAAGGTTCTCAGTCTTTACTATGCCTTTCTTTCAGTGAAATTTTCTGCGAATGAAACATTAAAAGAATCATTCGCACTGAAAAAGAATCTTCATTCTTCCATTTTTAGGTGCGTTCGTAATTATGTAAATACGTAGCACCTATAGTTGTCGTTCAGTCCGTCCGCATATAACAACGCAAAAACTACCCAACCGAATCGTTTGAAATTTAAAATATACAATTGTTACATAATTTTGTCGAGTCATTTCAAATCTTATGAAAATCCGATGCATAGATCAATTACAGGGACAATCAAAAGTATTCCATTACATTACTGTCAATGGGTGAAAAAGTTTCAAATGCATTTTAATCATTTGAAAGTTAAAATACGGTTAAATTACATTATGGTCAATAGGGAAAAATGTTTCAAATGCATTTTAATGGTGCTACACTCATTCGAACATAATAAAATTGATATGCATCTATCAAGTACAGACTATAATATACATTTTGCATAATCTGTGGTGAAAAGAACATTTGTTATTGATTTACAAGGCCACTCAAAAGTATTCCATTACATAATGGTATAGGGAGAACATTGTTTGGTGCGCATTTTAATTGTAATTAACTATTTATAATTTTATGAAATTGGTATAAGAGAGTGATATTTTTGAAACTTCGTTATCGTACGAACGCACCTCATTTGCTACGCTTCGCGTGCAATTTGTTACTTTCTTCTGTCTTTACAAGAAGAAAGAATTGGTATCGTAAAGAATTTCGAATTCTTGTTTTCGATAGATTTTATACGTTGTAGAAGATCCTGAACACGATTTGATATTTTTTAGATGTCTGTCTGTAAGGGAAAAAAAAATGTGGGCGCTCTGTCTCAAGAACTAATGTACGGAACTTTAGATTCAGCCCTGGATGCCCGGGGCCCGGGCACCCCCCCCCCCCCCCCTCGCTCGCGCAGATCCAAGATTGATTATTTTTAAAAAATCAAAATTTATAAAATAAAAAAGAAGAAAAATGAAAGCATAGTTCAATTAGTTATTCAAAACTAACAGTTTATGTTTTGAAATGTGATAAAAAAAAGAGACCTAGATTCTTTTTTAAGAAAATTATTTTGTTCATCTTTTTTTAAAACTAGAATATTTACTAGAATTTGTATTAATCACAGTAAGTCAAAAAGTTGGTTTTATAATCCCAATTTGATGTCTTTTGTTATGGAAGATTTTTTTAACGCCGTTCTTTTTCATGCATGTTTTTGCAATTCCATAAAAAATTAGCGTAAATTCTCGACAAGGATAAAAACTATTTATATTTTTGCTTTTGTAATCAAACGTCTAGATAGGAGCAAAAAAAATTGAAAGGAAATACAGATGTGAAACGATAATGAGAACGGAGGAGGTGGGAGGTAGAAATGAGACGGGCTCAGCCCGGACCCAACACAGGCTCCGGCTCTATTTTTATTTTAGTCTTCGGGCTCGGACGAGCTCGGGCTCATTTTTTTCTGAAACCGGAAAATTTTATTTATTCATGAGTAGAAAAGATTGAAAGAACTTTTTTTCCATTTAAAATAGCGTACTTATTCCTTTTTAAATCATATTAATGCTTTTTCATCAAAATGACGAGGAACTGAAATCGTGTTTATTTATTTTAGTATTTCATTACGTTTCAAATGGAAATTTGTGATAATTACAGATTTATGTCTACGAAATTTCCGGCAACGGTTTATTGAATGGCGCCAATCAAAATAAACATAGCAATGAATTTGCTTTTAGTTTGGATTTTGTTAGCAAAAGATTTTTTTTAATAGGTTCGCTTATTTAATTATTTAGTTACATAACGCGAAGAGAATATTTTCTTCTGTAATTAGTAGACGAGAATTACCTGGAAGTTTGCAAATTATTTAATCTTCTATTGTGCACGAGTTGTTTTTCTTGTGAAAATAAATCTAGCGATTTTCTATCTATTTGTCAACATGAACTAAGTTCATTCTGAGGACGCTGTGTATTTTCGAAGTCACTTTCCTCTGTAAGTAAATATAATTACCATGTTATTCCGACAGAAAGCAATCGATTAGTATTTCCTCTTTTTCTATAAAAGCATCGGACCTTTAAGATAACAGCGTCAATTTTTTCCAAATACACTGATTTTCAGATATCTGTCAATCACAGAAGATAAGAGAAAGGATTTGATAATAGTTAAAAATGTAATTTTTTTTACAGAAAATTGAACAACTTTGTTTGATTTTACAAAAAGCTTACTGATAGTAATTTCTGCAAATTTCATAAATTTATTCAATAAACACAAATATGTCCAACAAATTTACATGTTAAATTAGGGAAATTTTTGAAAGTAATTTTAAGTACTAAGTATATTTTTATTTGATGTGGATTTTGATAAGATTGAATTTAAATTTTCATTTAAGAATCATATCTGTGTAAGAACTTTTTAAAAATAAGATATTTTTTTGAAACAATTTTTAAATATCATACAATCCTGTTTTGTATATATATATATATATATATATATATATATATATTTTTTATCGGGCTCAAGCGGGCTCGCGCTCTTTTGACAAAAAATCCTTCGGGCTCGGACGTAAAACTGTCGGGCTCGGGCGGGCCCGGGACCCAAAAATCAAGCCCGAACTCATCTCTAGTGGGAGGTTGTACAAATCTGCTTCCTTTAAAAATGAGAATGCTACTCAAAATTCAAATTGATATGGAAGTTGGTTGGTTGGTATGTTAAATTTTGTTTTTTTTGCTGCGATGTTTCGTGCGGGCTCATTTTTTTTTTTTTTTTTTTTTTTTTTTTTTTTTTTTAACCGGAAAGTTTTATTTATTCATGTGTAGAAAATATTGAAATAACTCTTTTCCACTTTAAATTGAGTACTACAAGTCATTTTAAAGCTACTTTGATCAAAATGACGGGGGAACTAAAGTCGTGTTTATTTATTTTAGTATTTCGTTGCTGTTTTAAATGAAAATTTGTGATAATTACAGATTTATGTTTACGGATATCTTAGTTTTATATCTATCATGTTTTATCTACGTTTATATATCTTTTTCTTATCCATTAGATATAATTTTGTGCAACTTCTCATCCTTCTTCACGCAATGAAAAATTGCGCTTAGTTCCTTTTTAAAAGAAGTACCACACACTTATACCTTCCGGAAATAAAAACCTGTCTAAAATGGAAATTCGAGAGGTTTTATGGAGTTCCATTTTATTAGGTTTTATTACATAAGATAATTGTTTGTACACAACATGTTCAGGGTAAAAAATTTGGGCACCCTCCCGTTCAAAAAACTGGTTACGCCTATGACATATATGCACTTTATAAATGCATACATACAATATAATGTACACTGTATGGTCATTAATGATTGGTCACTTTCAATTTTAGACATTTTGTCGAATATAATAAGAATATACTGGTCAGATTCTTTTGGAATTTCAGAAATAAAAAGAGCAGGTTTGACCTCATATTTATCAATGTTGATTTGATAACAGGGTCGTACCTAGAAGTAAATAGTAGGGGAGGGGGGACTGAAGAAAATGTAGGGGTGTTCATATTCTCTTTCTCTGACGCAGAAAGATAAATTACTGTACATTCACACTGTTTGTAGGTGCTATGTTTCTTATTAAACTGTTGTAATAATTTCCTTTTATGCTAAGAAAAGAATACGATGAGGAAAAATTCGAGTGTATAACTAGTTCAGTATTAAACATCATATTAGCTTCCTATGTGCAAATAGGATGAGTGAGTGCTGAAACACTTATTTTAGTTACAATTTAGTATTTCTATAAGACTGTGAAAGGGCTTCAAAACTAGATTTTTGAACAGAATTTCATTTGAATTTCCGGAACATTAATTCATTCAGTGACCTTGGAATCTTTTCCAAAGGAGACTCAAAATATTCTAGGGAGGGAGGGGGGGGGGGCAATGAGCCGCCCATAGCTACGGGCCTGTTTGATAAGTAGGATGACAATTAGGGGCCCAACAAAAAATCAATGAAAAACAATAATATTTGGGATCACTCACCTTGTAAATTAAAATCCACAAAATGATTTGTCGCTGCAAATACGAATTTGTGGATACTGTATCAGCGAACATGTTAGCTGATTTGCGTAAGAATTGCACGCATATTAATGAAAGATGACGATTTTTTTTTTCCAAAAAATTCTGGCATGTTTTAGCTTATATCAAGCTGGGTATTCAACCAAATTTAACAAAAGTTTCAGAAAAATTAGAAAAGTATAGTAGAAACGATATAGTGCAATTACAATATAAATATATTAAATATTTTACGAAATATGAGCAGTTGTATAAAATAATTTTTACCTGCGCAAAAAAAAAAAAAAAAAAAAAAAAAAAAAAAAAAATGTTCCCACCCCTTTTTTTTTTTTTTTTTTTACATACTTTAATAGTCAACTCTATGGAGCAACTCTTAAAAAAATCCAGCCAAATTATGAAAATTCAGAAAGATGTCCGTAATTGGAGTGAGTTGCTCCTTAAAAACAGCTTGGATTATAAATAATTTGTCAATTTTATTTATTTATTTATTTTTCATTTTTATTTTTTTCTCCCTTTACAAGAAGAAAATATTGGATTTCTTGAGAAATTTCGAATTTGGTTTTCCGATGGATTTACACGTTTTAGGGGTCAGAGATTACGAGAAACTTGTTTTTACAAAATGTCTGTATATGGCACGAATTTTGTGGGCGCTCTATCTCAAAAAATAATGAACGGAATTTAATTAAAAATTTATATTCAGTTAGTCCTTGCTATAAATAGGGGCTGTTTAGCTGTTGATGTAAATCGCTCAAAAGATGGCGCTGCTATGTAGCATTTTTCACGATTTTCGCAATCGCTCAATTTTCAGAACTATTTTAATGAAGTTTCTTCAAACGTAGATTCGGTTAGTCCTTGATATGAATCGACATTTTTTTTACATTTTAGTGTGAATCGCTCAGCAGGTGGCATTGCTATATGCTTCATTTTTTATGATTTCCGCAATCATAAAAAATGAACTAAGAACTAATCTTCAGAACTAATGCACGGATTTTCATCAAACTTCAAATTCGGTTAGTCCTTGACATGAATTGAAATTTTTTACATTTTGGTGTTAATCGCTCAAAAGGTAGCGCTGCTATGCTGCATTTTTTGCGATTTCCACAATAGCTCTATCTTCAGAATTATTACATGGAAATTCATCACATTTGAGATTAGGGAACGAACGACATATATACGTACCGCAAATAGGCTTAATAATCCGCGTTTATAACCATTAGTAAAATTGAATTTAGTCTAATTTAATCAGAGCATTTTCCCGATTTAATAAAACACAAATTTCTGTTTTATAAAACCGGTGACAAAACATTAAAAATTTCGTAAAAGGTTCCCATCGCGAAGGGGTTAAATCTATAAATTTAAATTCTAAAATTGTAACCCACGACATAAAAACTGATAAATTTTCAAATTTTGAGTTGGCCAAAGTCATGAAATCAAACCTCAATGTATACAAAAGCCATGATTTCCTGGAGGCATGGTATGCCAGAATAGCCAAATTCCCACTGAATGAATCTTTGTTCCTTCCCACCAGAATATAGCATCTTAATTTAACTCAATTCCCTATCTCCGTGTGTAATTATTTCTGGCACATGGTTCATGGCTTCAACTTTAGGTCAAATTATGTTTTATCTAGTGATTTTGTGTTATTAACTATTTGGAAAATAGTTGTTGTTCTCGGTAGATAATTAGGAAATCTGAAGTATATATTAATCTTTTTATTGGTTGAATTCCGCAACTTATTTTATTTTATTCGTTTTCTGATTGGGTCCATGTTTAATGTCCAAAAATGGAATACTTCTGTTTTTTATTTTATTGGTTTTCTGATTGGTCCATGTGTTATGTGCAAAAATGGAATACTTTTGTTGCCACGATGACAAAAAAAGTAATAAAAACTTAAAGAAAATTAATAATTTGAAAATAAATTGTGATAAAGATTTCAAAAAAATTTCATTTAAAAGTGCATTTTTTTTCTCTACACAACGATGTAAAAATTAAAATGTGCGATGTTTAGAAGTTTAAAAATTTGCGTTGAAGTTTAAAGTTCCAAAAATTGTAAAGCTGAAATTTCCTTTAAAATTTCTTTATGATGGTTCCAGGAATATTAATATTTAATTCACGTCGTACGTAATATGAGGCGTTTAGAAGTCAGTCTGATTAACTCCTTCAAATAAAAATGCCCATTTTAAACAGTTAAAGTTGTATATCTATAAACTGCTGTTTTTTATCATTGATCTAAGAATATTAATGATTAATGCATGGGGTACTTAATATGAGACTCATTAATCGTTATGATCGACATAAAAAAGATTATGATTATTATTATTATTAATTTTAATATTAAATATAGAGTTTATTTATAAGTCTTTAAAATGTTAGTCTATCATTTTCCAAATAGTTGTTGTAATTTATTAAATTAATTTTTTTTTATTCGTTTTTTATATTACTGATGAGGAACTTTAAATAAGTTCGAAACGTTTAATGCTTGAATTTGAAAATAATTTTTGTATGTTTTCTTACTATTAAATTAAATTTTCTGTATTTATGTAATTGCTTATAACTTACAATAAAGTTACAAAAACAACTGAAATAAAAAACTCGTTTCATTTTGGCTAACTTAATTGCAAAAACAATTATTATTTTAAGCTATATTTACCTTAATACAATTTTTAGAATTTTTTATTTTTCACATTATTCAAACTTTATTTATCTAATCTTTAGTTTATTTTACAATAAAGTAATCGATAATTTAATCCAGGTAGATAATCTAATTCTCTAATACTAATGTTGTTAGTTAAGAAGTGAAAAAGAAGAAAAAATTATGTCACTTTTAATGCAATAATAATAAACGTAACACAATAAGATTAACAAAATAATGGTTTCCCAACCTTGCTTAATCGGCAGAATGTACAAATTTTTATAAACATTTTTCTCCTATCAAAGAGAAAACAAGTCACTACTATTAACCTTGAAATATAATTGTATGATTTCTTATAAGTGATGCAACATATATAAGTATTTTACATGAGTCATTAACTGATTTCAAAGGAGGAGGAGGTTATCAGTTTTAGATTTTGTGTATGTTAACACATGTATATTATACAGAATGATAAGTTTTAATTTGCTAAGACAAAATCGCAAGTCATCGGAGGATCCGTTTTAGACAAATAATTTATTAATTTTCTTTGAAGCTGGGCTGTAGCTAGAAGAGAATAATAGGGGGGAGGGGGCTAAAGAAAATACAGGGGAACTTATATTTTCTCTCTCTTTCTGACGCAGAACGAAAAAATAGGGCATATTTAGATTGTAGGTACTATGTTTCGTACTAAAATAATTGTAATAACTTCATTTTTTTAGGCTAATAAAAGGATATGATGATGAAAAATTCGGGTATATAACCAACGCCATATGAAAGGGTTGGGGTGGGGTGGGAGAAGGGGGCGACCGCCCCTTCGGCGGAAATTTAGGGGGCGCGAAATTTATACTATCAACGTCATTTTTGGCCTGTCACAAGAAAAAATTTGGGAATTGGGGCGCCAAATTCTAATTTTGCCCGGGCGCAATTTTCTCTTCGCACGCCCCTGTATATAACTAGTGCAATAATAAGTGCAAATAGGATGAGCGAGTGTTGAAACACTCGTTCTAAAAACTTATTTTAGTAACAATTTAATACTCCTGTAAAACTGTTAAAGGGCCTCAAAACTAAATTGGATTTTTGAACAGAATTTCATTTGGATTTTTAAAACGGAAATTCATTTAGTCACCTTGGAATCTTTTACAGGGAGGCTCATAGTCATTTAGGGGGGGGGGGGGGTACTAGCACCACCCTAGCTACTGCCCTGCTTAGCAGGAATAAGGCACGTTATATCTGCTACATTTTATGACAATCCGGTGCGTTGCATTTAAATTTCACGAGATCTTTCAATAGTTATCTAATTTTATCGTACATTTAGAAAATGTTTAGAATATTAATTTTATTAATTGATAAATTTCAAGTAAGTATTCATATTTAAAATGTTGATAAAACGCTTTCTCAAACAAAATGCATGTTTTCAGTATCATTTATCAAAAGAATTTCGTTCTTTCAAGTCTTGAACCAATGCATGAATATCCGAAGTTCCTTCTGAAGTCGTCTTGTTTCAGCTTACCTTCTATCGAAGTTGATCAGTCAATTCGTCATATTGCATAGGAATTCAGCAGTTAAGTGTAGAATTTCAGAGAAATTCCGGAGCATTGGGATGGTCGAATAAGTTTAGAGCCATACATTTTTTTTAAATATATATACCGGGCGATCCGTCAGGACGAACTTTAAAAATGAATAATTCGAAACTAATCAAGATACAAAGATACGGTTTGCACTAAACGGATGGAAAAGAAACTGGGTTTTGTGTGGCAACAAAAAATATAGTTCTGTTGGCGACCAACGGCATCACTAGCAACACTGAAAGATGTCATCTGCCAAAATGTGTCTGCCATAACGCAAGAAATGCTACTAAATGCTGTGAATGGTGTGGTGCCTCGTCTCACAGCTGCACTTATGAATGATGGACAGTACATTGAACATTTACTGCAGTACTAATTAACTGCAATTAAGATGACTTGTAAGATGCCTACATTTTTTCATTTGTAAATAATCTTTTGGTACAATAAAACACTATAGCGCCATTTGTTGGTCCCAGCAAAACTATTATTTTTTCGTTGTTACACAAAATCCGATTTCCTCTCCATACGTTCGGGGTAAACCGCATCTTTGTATCTTGATTCGTTTTCGAATTATTCATTTTTAAAATTCATCCTGACTTTTGGATCACCCGGTATATATAAATTAAATAAAATCATAAAATTCAAAGGTAATTATCGAAAATAGCGAGAAAATATCAAGGGCGGATCTGGAGAGTCTTCAAGGGGGAGGGGGGGGGGCGATTTTAGAAATTTGGAAACTCCAGTCTGATGCATGGGTCGCAGCTCATTTTTTTAATGTGGGTCGTGTTTCGTCTACTTTTTTGCTGTGGGTCGGGTTTGGGTCCGGTTGACTTCTATTCTTTGCTGCGGTTCGAGTTAACTTCTAATTTTTTGCTTTTGGGTCGGGTTTGGGTCTGGTCAACTACTACATTTTGTTGTTGGTCGGTTTGGCTTTTACTTTTTAGCGCATTTGGGGCAGTTTGACATACATTACTGATTTGGGGCAGTTTAGGATTTGGTTTTTACTTTTTCGAGAGGGTTCGAATTGACCCGAATTGATTGGGGTGAGTCCTTTGATAAAATTTTCATTCTTTTTCGCAATTTTTGGACGAAATGTGCGTCTGTTTCACGATCCTTTGAAGAAATTCGTGTTTTCTCCGCAATCACTTTACAAAATTTTATGTACTGTTCGCTTCTATTTTTTGCTGCTGGTCGGGTTAATTTTTACTTTTTGTTGTGGGTCGCGTTTGGGTCCCGTTAATCTCTATTGTTTGCTGCGGGTCAAGTAAATTTCTGATTTTTTGCTTCGGGTCGGGTCTGGGTCCGGTTAACAGCTATATTTTGCTATTGGTCGGATTGACTTTTATTTTTTAGCTGCGCTTAGCACATCGGAGTAGATTGTCATACATTTTGGATTTGAGACAGATATACAGATTCCGTTTTTACTCTTGCGAGAATGGTTGACCCAGTTTTGATCGCGATCTTTTGACGAAATTTGCGTTTTTTCGCGATCCTTTAACGAAATTTGAGGGGTTTTTTGCGACTTTTTGATGAAATTCATCTTTTTTTCACAACTTCCTGACGAAATTCGCGTTTCTTTAATGAAGTTTGCTGCTATTTAATGAAATTTGCATTTTCTCTTTTTAATAATTTTTACGATTAACAAATAAGAAAGTTTTCAATCCAACTTGGGCTTATGGTAAAGAATTTAGAGGAGTTTACGGGTCGTGGTCGAGCCAGTAATGTTTATCATACTATCTAGATCAGAGACGTACCGAACGTTTAGCTGCACGAGTCGCGCTTGGCCCAATAATGTTTATCATACTATCTAGATCAGAGACGGACCGAATATTTAGCTTTTATTCCGGGGCGAGCCATGACCTGGAAATTTTGTCCAATGCAAACTTCTAGGGAAAATGAAATCCTCATCAGGTTCGGTCTGGAAGAAAAAGAAGCCTGTCCCCACCCGAATCTCCCAAAAAAAGCAAGCTCAAGACGCAACCCGATTCAAAATGAGAGAAAACCTAATCTAATCCAAGCCTCATGGACTTAAACTGGCGCGATCCGTGCCAGGCCGTGACGGGCTCGAGCTTCGGCCCAAGTTATTTCTCGTGAGGATGCATAATGTCACTTTGTAAATACTTTATTAGCCCAAAGGGGGGGGGGACTTCGGCCCCTCCCCCCGCCACAGCATACGGGCTGTGTCGATTCCAGATCGAGCGTTTAACCTTTATACCGGACGGAGCCTGGGCTTAAAAATTTTGGCCTGTGTTGTGTATACCTCTAGTAGAAAGGAAGACCACGCCAGACCCGATCTGGAAAAAACCGTATTGCTCGATCCAGCTCTGCAGAAAAAAAATAAGACCCGACCCGACCCGATCTGAAAGTGTGAAGACCTGACCCACACACAGTATAATAAATTAAAGTTGGAGCGACCCGGGTCGGTTGCGCCGGTCTCGAGTTTAGGACGAACAACTTTTCCGTGCGGGCATAATGTCGTTCTGCAGATCCTTTATTGGGCTCAAGGGGGGGATCGCCCCCCCCCTTAGATCCGCCATTGGAAAATATAATAATTATAGGTTAAAAAAAAGTTTAATTTTGGAAAAAGAACTGAGAACTAATAATAATAATAGCTTAAAATGAGAAACTTCGTAAAAAGAGCAAAGAAAATCAAGGGGATACGACAAGCAATTCAAATCTTAACTTCGAATTCTGGCGATGGTAGGATAAAAGTAACGTCGTTTTGTTAAACTTGTGTAAAAAACATTTCCGTTTTAAGAATTAAAATAAATGCTTAAAGGAAAGTTAGTTTTGCCGCTATTCTATTTCACTTTTAAAATCATTATTAAAAACTTTACCGCCATTTTTCAAAAATAATTAGATTTTTTTTTCTTTTTTTAAAGTTGAACCTTTATGAATAATGAATAATAATTATCCAGATGCATGCAAAGAACTTAAAACTTCTTTGGATGAATAGAAAATATGAAAAAAAAAAAAAAAAACTGTTATGAAATGATTTTCAGATTTCAATCGCCAATCTTTTATTCGTTAGAATGAACTGTTGCATAACGCTTTAACGTTTTACTGTGTAAAAATAAGTTTTTACATTTATTCGAATGTTCTTAAAAAGTGCGATTTTATCAAGGTATATATATATATATATATTTACAACAACTGTACAAACTAAAAATATGTAAATAATAATAATAATAATAATAATAATAATAATAATAATAATAATAACCCGTCGTTGACTGCGTTACGAACATTTCTCTTACGCTAGGATTAAAAAGTAGGCATTTAATTGGAAAAAGATCGTCAAATTATTTATTTATTTTTATTTTATTTTGTTTATTTATTTATTTTTACGGGAGTCCGGGATACAAAAATCTTCAGATTGTCTAAGAAAAATTTATAGTATTAAAAACTTTTTTTCCTTTTTTTTTTTTGGGGGGGGGGGGGAGGAGGTGGGGTGTGTGCTTAAAATTACATTTAAATCATGTTTCTGTCTTAATTGGAAAAGGAAATATTATACTTTTCGGTTTGGTTTGGTTTCAAAATTTAGCTTTCAAGCAACAATTGTTATTAAAGCAACTTCTTGTGAAAATGCGTTTTTCTTTATGATGGGTTTTTTCACCGTTTATCTTATTTAAATTGCTATGAGTCAAGAACCGTTAAAGACAAATGGTCAAATATTTTTCAATTGTTTTACTTTAATTTTGATTCAGCAAATTTGAAAAAAAAATTACTTATGAAAATATGATTTTTTTTTAAAAAGTTAGATCGTGTTTTTTAAACTTTTTACTTTAAATATTTTTATTCTTAATTTAAATTAATATTTTTTAAAATGCTGAATCAAAATCAAAACTTATGTATTTCTGTTTATTTCAATGGAAAAATAATAATAATAAAATAATTTTTGAACTTTTTTGAAATTGTAGTATTTTTATCATTTTAAATCGAAATTTTTTTGCGGAGCCCTCTGATAACTATTATTTATAATATATTAAAATTTTAAAGATACATAGAGGGAGGGAGGGAGGAAGGGAGGGAGGGAGAGAGAGAGAGAGAGAGAGAGAGAGAGAGAGAGAGAGAGAGAGAGAGAGAGAGAGAGATTTTCCGGGAAGAGGGCACGATAGTTTGGAACAATAGGGTGTATTTTTTCAACTTGGGCCTGCATTAATCATGTGACATATCATTGTAAAGCTCTGTGATTATAGTCCATTTTTTTATGGAGGCGGTTGACCATACCCTCACTGACTGCGCTTCGAGTAGTTTCTCAGGAAAAGTTTCTATCATCTCTTTTCGTTTTTCTTACTGCAGTTCCGCTCTGACAGTCGGTCGGGAGTATGGAACTAAGAAAGATAGAGAAGTAAGACGAAGCCTGTTTACCATTAGAAGCAGGGAGAGTGTCGATATCTTTCTTAGTTCCATGGTCGGGACTCGGGAGCGGCGAAGACTCGTTTTTTGGTGCTAATTTCTCCGTTAAATTTTATGCATTAGCTCAGGTTTTACCCGGTTTTGAATGATATTTATTAATGTTATTATTAGTTTCCTTATAATTTGTATCATCAAGCTGAAAAGCTAATAAAAACCTCAACAAAATTCAACTGTGAGTATCTTATTAAGAAAATAAAATAATTATACAAAAAAATCACCATGTTTGCCTGTGTAAGAACTTTAAGGACAGCAAAATAAATTCAATATAGTAACCGAAGAAACAAATATTTAATGTATTATGCACCCATCTATGAATTTAATGATAAAAATTCCATTATTCCTCGACATCATTAATTTTTGGCACAGTTTATGATTATTTTTGTACCATCCATCTTCAATTCTAGATCTGAGTTCCTATGCTGAAGAAAAATGACATCCATTTTTATCAACTGGTCTTGTTAATTCTCCCTATAACCTATCGATAGGTTTTTAATGAAGATTTCCGAGCGACCATTGAAA
The DNA here is from genome assembly GCA_964019185.1 of Maratus speculifer. Classification (NCBI taxonomy): domain Eukaryota; kingdom Metazoa; phylum Arthropoda; class Arachnida; order Araneae; family Salticidae; genus Maratus; species Maratus speculifer. The sequence goes on along the minus strand of OZ025295.1, from coordinate 193,999,800 downwards.
AAATCTAATATTTTCCTTATAAAGTTTTTTCTCTTCATTTGTGTTGATAGGTGTGTTACCTCGCTGTTAGAGTTGGTTTTTTCCCTGTCAGAAAAGGTGCAACAAATGAAAGATTGTCAGAAAGAGTTTGTATATGTGTCTATGAATTAAAATTTCCTGAAATATATTAAAGTGACACCACGTCGTTGAATGAAAAGTAGCTCCATGTTGCATTGAATCCACCATCTAACTGCTGTGTTAATAAAATCTCTTTTATCTTACTTAAATCATCCCAATACTATTTCTCCGATGAAAAGAAGTGAAGCTTAAATGGTTCTGATAATTAGAAATATTATCGGGATGATTTGAGAAAAGAAAAAGAGATTTTGTTAAAACATCTGCTAGGTGGTGGATTCATTGCATTATGGGGCTGCTTTTCGTTAAAAAACGTGGTGTCATTTGTACATTCTTTTAGGAAAACTTAATTCCAAAACACATATTTAAACTCTTTCTGACCATCTTTCGTTTGTTGCAACACTTCTGACAGGGAAAAAACAGATATAACAGCGAGATAATGCGCCTATCCACACAAAAAAACTTTAGTTTTATAAGAAAAATATTGAAGTTTTGAAATAGTCCCTCAGATATCCTGATTTAAATCCTGTCGATAAGTTATGGGGAGATCTAGCAAGATGAGTTTATAAAAATGGAAGACATTTTTTTTCAGCATAAAAACCCAGATCTACCATTGAAGATAAATAGTACAAAAACAATCCCGAACTGCACCAAAATTTATGATGTCGAGGAATGATGGAATATTTGCATTCATTAAACTTATAGGTGGGTGCATAATGCATTAAATATTTTTTCTTCAGTTACTTTATTTATTTTTTTATTTATTTATTTATTTTTTATTTTTTTTTTTTTTTTTTGCTGCCCTTAAAGTTTTACACAGACAAAAATTGTGATTTTTGTACAATTACTTTATTTTCGCAATAAAATACTCGCAGTTGAATTTTTTTGACGTTTTTATTAGATTTTCAGCTAGATGATACGTATTATAAGAAAAAGGTTTCATTTGTTTTGAAATATATAAAATTTATTTATTTATTTATTTAATTTTTTTTTTTTGCTGTCCCTATCGTTTTTACACACGCTGTATGTTGTTGGAATTGTGCCATATTCTATCACTTATTTTAAATTTTCTAAAAAAGAAGACTTTTTTTGGCTGTATTTTTATTATTCGTGACTTAAACATCTTAAAAATATACTATTATTACAGAACTAAAGATTCTGTAGCTATAGAGATCAGTGAGTATCATATAATTGTTCGTCTTCATTTTATTGTGACAAAGCTCTCAGAAGAACTGCCTTTTCTTTGCTACTGGTCATTATCATTTTATCCAAATTCTTCAGTTCATTCGAATTTGCAGAACGAATAGCCAAGCACTGACAATTGCCATTACTCCTCAGCAAAACTATGCATCTGAAAATGAAAATAAAATATTTAATAATGCAGCTAATATTCCAATGTCAGATGCAATCAATATACCGCCCAAGAAAAATGAGAAGATACTTCCCGTAGTGTAAGTCAGGGATAGTTGTCTCTCTATAGCTCCCCCTAATTTTTCTTTTTTACAGTAATGATTTTTGTAGTGCACATCTAACCTATCTATTCCATATTTTATGTAGAACACAATAAAAAGTATTATTATAATGTAAATAACAGATGAGATAGGATTTTTATCAAAAAACGTAATTGATGATTTTGGCCATTTATCACAGACCTTAAGGTTAGACGGAGAATATTCATTTGATCGGGATAAATGCCCCAATCGTAAAAGAGTAGAAAGCATGAGTAAGTAACCTTTATAATTAGTCTAGATACTCATTTCACTTAATATCTTATTTACATCAAGTATAGGAATTTGCTTTTGAATTTTTTTTTTTTTTTTTTTTTTTTAAATCTTGAATAAGCTTTTTGATTTTTTCTTTTCTATTTTTTATTTTTTCCAGAAAATATTGTAATGGATGTTACGCATTGTGCAGATCACGTGTAGGTATTCCAAAAAAAATCAAGATACTGTTTTTCTCTAATAATCGGGAATAAAAAGTTTGAAGCAAATCGGATAATTCTAACTAAGATTAAACAAGTTTAAACTTTAACTGTTGAGATAGAAATTATCGCATGTCTAGTGTGAGCAGTCTGTGAAACCACTGTATCGAAAGATCAATAAAAGGCTAGATTAACTTACATGGTACTGTTTTTGTATTAAACCTTTTGAACAAGACTATTATAATTAAGTTTCAACTATTCAAAAGTCTCTAACGATAATACTAGAGCACCAAACAAAATAAAATTGCTCTAGTATCTGTAACTAAGTTGGAAATTACAATTTAAATTGTGAAAATGGAAAAAAAAAGTAGCTGTCCGTAAGACAGCTAACAGAAATTGGGGGGATCATCCACCCGGAGCACCCACCAAAAACTTGGCATAGGTGTTTAATCCCCGGAGGAAATTCTCCACTACCAACCAGCCAAATCACAAACAACGGGCCATTCCTTAACATAAGTAAAATATACAGCATTAATGTGCCCTAGCACTAAAATACACAAAATGAAAAACAGCTTTTAAAGACATTTTAACAAATTTGCAAATGTCTGACTGTCGGAACAATGTAAAATTAAATAACGAACTTTTATAGACAAAAACATTATAAAAAATGTCTGTTCAATAACCCGCGAGTAGTCGCGGCTTTTTTCCCAACGTCATTAGTCGCGCTCGGTCTTTTCGCCGCTGCCCCCCTGCATACCAAATATGTAAAATAAGAATTATTGTTCACCTAATATGCGAAAGTAACATCTCAATGAAGATATAAATTTGTAGTTTTCTTAAATTATGCATTTTATTCACGAGATCTGAAGTAAATGGAAAAAATATAAATGAACTGACATTAGTGATTTTTACGTAGACTTTTTCGCCAATTTCAACTTTGTTTCTAAAAATTTACCTGAAAGAAAAACAGAAGTGTCCTGTTACTTCACTAACGTGGTCAAGAGACCTTTAAAGTCAGCTACACGGTAGATCTCCGTTGTATTTGTAATGTGATATAATTTAGGAGAAGATAAGTTATACGAGCGGCGAAAAGAACGACACGCGACTACAGACGGGTTAATAATAAGGAAATAAATAACCTAGTAAATCTACAATCAGTAAAGTTTAAACATACACAATAAAGTATGATGTAAGAATAAATCACACATGTTCCAAAACAAAACAAAAACTAAAGATATAATAAAATTAATATAAAAAAGAAAAAAACTAAGCAAAAGTGAAAAAAGTTCAATACAGTTTTAGCTGAGGGTCAGACTTATATAATATGTTACACAATAGGAGCAAGTCCAAAGATCACAATCCTGTCAATAAAACCAAGTTGTAACATCAGAATTTGTAACGAAATTGGATCGGGGGGGGGGGGGGGGGAGGGCAGGCGCGTCGCCAGGATTTCCTGTCGGGAGGGGCTCAATCTTGGATTTTATTTTTCATCAGACAACAGTAATAGGTATTATTTAAAGCATAAACAAAAAAGTAAACAAGGCTTAACCTACGATATAATCCTACATAATATACTTATCCATTCCAAAAATTGTCATTTTTTGGATTTCTATTACAATTTTTCGTTTCAAATTGAACTTTCAGAACCAGATCGAAAACCGAAAGTGTTTTCGAGGAAAAAAGCTGTAAAGCAAATAAAAAAGCACAAACTAACAATTTTTGTGATGAACCTCATATTTTTTTTTAATAAGAAATTAAAAAAATAAATATCGAAATGCAAGCAAGTATTTTTATTGGACTTAAAACGTAGGGTTTATATTACCATATACATGTCTAGCATTGCGGGCGCGGGATCTTAAAATGATTAATCTGTAGATAAAATTAATTATGCATAATATTTTTTCAAAGAAAAAAATAATTGTTATGAATTATAGATAATTGTAAATGTTATATTTATATTTTACATTTTTTGATTACAAAAGTTATAAAAGCAGTTCTCTTGGTACAATAAATTTACTAGTGCTACAGAAGCATTCTTCGTGACTTCTTCGCAGCCATGAGGCTGATTACTTTATCACAATCTACTGTAATGTTCCAACGAATGGATATCATTTCAAGGCTGCTCAGTCTGTCATCAGTTGTTGGTAGGTGATGGGTTCGAACCCAATCTCACCCATCAACTTAATCGTTCGGAGTTTGGCATAATTTTCTTTGAACCTGGGATTTAAATGCATAGGTACGGGCTAGGTTCTCTTTCCACGACTCCCATGGAGGACACCCCATATCTTTTCGAGGCCTATATTCCAGTGTAGATAACTGGCCGTCATAAACAACATCAACAGTAGTCTCTCATCAGCCATAGTGTTTCGAGGCAAAAATTAAATTTTCTCATTGTTGAAAAAGACTTTTCAGTCCTGGCTATTTTTACCGGAATGGTAGCCAAGACTGTCAGCAAGTTTTTCTTTATATTGTAATGCATTGCATTACAGTACTCTAAAATTTCTAGGACCTCTGTATTCCTATCAACATTACGAATTCTTTCACATCATATTTCATATTCAACTTTCACTTACGATATTAACACCTTATGTTCGAAATATTGAGTGAGAGTCTCTAATTTGTTTGTTGATTTTGGAAAAACACATCCTGAGAAAAGTATTTGAAAATTAAAATTAATGATTATTAAAATTAATTAAAATTTGAAAATTAAAAGTTAAATTGTCTTCCTTTGAAATGAATCTGCCATTCAAATTTTTAAAAAGACTTTCAACACAGGAAATGCAGTCTGTTACCCTGTAATACTCTTCAGTGGATGTAATTTGGTGGTTTGTATGTATAGTCTGTCTAGATTTTGATCTTAGGATTTTTATTTCAAGTTGAAAGACGTTTTTCTAAGTTTTGATGTAGAATTAAAAGATTTACATCGCATTTCATTTTCTCTATTTTTTCTAAAATAATAAGGACATATTTAGCATGATATGAGTTACCAAAATTATGTCACAAGATTTTTCATGAAGATGAGCTGAAAATGGCTTTGTCAAACTGAAAAGCTTGTCACAAGACTTGTGAAAAAAGCACTCTTTTCCATTCCATGACTCCTAAGAAAAGTCTATAGCTGATTAAAGAAATATTTCATGTGTTTTACGAAATATTTTCTAAGCTAAAGCTAATTCATCCAAACAGCTTTGCAAAAGTTACCATACTTTCATGTCTTGTGTTTCACAGGTGAAGAAGTCATTTTCTCTTGCTTTCTGGGGCATATGACGAAATTGGTTGCTGAGGAATAAAATTTACCTTAGGTGATTTCTAAAAAAAATTTCAATTCATTAACTGTTCCAAGAAAGAATTGAATGGTAGGAATCAGAATGCGTTTTTGAACAATGTAATGGTTTAAATTGCTTTTGAAATGGTGCTTTCGAATTGCAAGTATCTGATTTTGGGACACTTCTGACGAATTGTAGATTGGATCCTACTAACGTGTCCAACTATATTAGTTTCTCTGTCATACACCTGCGTGACGTATTTAGACATATCATTACGTAGTTCATACAACGTTGTGCCATTTCTTCTGTTATATTTTCAGCAGATAAATCATTTACTTGAATGAACCTAAAATATTTTTCCGAATTATTGGGGCTTGTATATTTTATGAATATTAGTTCACATATCTAACTCAAAGGACAAATTATTTTGTGCTTGAAACATAGTTTCATCAGCATTCAACCTAAAACAGATTGCGTTATTTATTTTGGTAATACGTTCATCGGTAACTACATTCCAGCATATTTAAATGATTTCATTCTGAATATCTGGACTGAAGTAAGAAGTAGTATTTCAATGAGCATTTATAAGGTTTCAATTCCTCATCTCCAGGCTTTGCTATCAATCTTAAAAGAGTTCTTAGCCCACCTCTTGAGGACCGGTATTATGATTACCTCTTACCAAGGAATGTTCCCAGGTGTAAGTTGCGGATTTGGACGAGTGTGGTATGAAAAGAAAGATCCTCGTCATGTACTTCAAAAAGTGCAATGGAATTACCCGTCCGAATCAACCGTTTTCGAGATATCAGCACTTGAAGTGTGAAGGAATAAATAAATAAATTGACAGCCAGGTATATAAATTGCTCGCAAGTCAAGCCAGCTTAAGAAAATCATTCATTTTACACACTATATATGCATACAGTTTATCCATTTCGTCAGCCACACATTTGCCGAAAAATTTGCATAAAACAAAGTGCTGAAAATAACAAAAACAGATGGAAAAACTCTCCGAATGCAACCATATGCGGAAACGAAGTGCCTGTCTGAAAGAGAGGAAATAACTCGCATTGTGTGAGTGTAAAGGGTTTTTCTCGTAATCGGGAAAATGTATTGGCAGAAAGATTAAAAACAATGCAAAGAATTTTTTAACTTGAGAGCAATTTATATACCTGCCTGTCAATTTATTTATTTATTCATTCACAGTTCAAGTGCTGATATCTCGAAAACGGTTGGATTCGGACGGGTAGTTCTATTGCACTTTTTAACGTACATAAACATGACGAGATCTTTCTTTTCATACCACACTCGTCCAAATCCACAACTTACTCCTGGAAACGTTTTTCAGTAAGTATTTACAGGGTGTCCAACAAATAACACCCTGATTTCAAAATTAAATTTCTCAAAAACAAAGATCAATAGAATTATGCAGTAAACGGTTTGTTTATCAGGTAAGCTGTAAAAATCTTATACATAAGTTTCGAACGGTAAATATTTTGAAAAGATTGTGTTCTGATTGCAAAGAATGCTTTGATTTGACATTTTTCTTGCTTTAGATTTCTGCCAGAGAATGTGTTTTTCGGCTTAAAATGGCATATTTCATAGTTTCTTGAAATTAAATTTTTGAAATTTCGAAATTCTAAAAATTTACTTTGAAAAATCTTTAAAATATTGCACTGCAAGCTGAAAAAGTATTTCTCTATGCAGGCAATCTAAAACAAGAAAAATGTCAAATCAAAGCATTCTATGCAATCAGAATGCAATTTTTTCAAAATATTCACTGTTTGAAATTTCTGTATAAGATTTTTACAGCTTACCTAATGAAAAAACCGTTTACCGCATATTACTATCGATCTTTGTTTTTGAGAAATTTAATTTTAAAATCAGGGTGTTATTTGCTGGACACCCTGTATTATATCGTGGTGCAATAAGTATAGAGGAAAATAAGAAATAACACGAAAGTAAATGTTTTAAATTTGTCACCTATAAAATTAAACTATACGCTTTCCGAGTATTAAACTTATTTTTTCTAAATCAAATTAATGATATGATTCATGCATTACACTTATCGAATTTTACTCTACAAACAGTGAAAATTCTGTTTTTAACTTTAGCTGAATAAATTTATATTTTTACAACTAAAGATATACGTAGTTCTAATGTAATGATGGGAGAAAAAAAAAAAAAACAAGAAAATTTTATTTATTTTTACTACCATTAGATTTAACTTAATTTTTTTAACTTTCGGGAGGGGGTTCAGCCCCCTTAGCCCCATCCCTGGCTACGTGCCTGGGGGAGGGCAATCTAAACTAAGAAGGATAATTCTCACCTTTCTGATATTTGTCGTACAGGCTCTTTCTGGAAACGCCTTTCTTCAATAAGCTCATATACACATTTCGAAGCCAGTAGAATAATTTTAAGCACGGTAAGTAGAAAACTGTGTTTTATTTACCGCGATTCTAAAAAAGGCTAAACTTGCTTAACTAACAAGGATTATCATCCCTCCTTCTTACATTCGACGTGCAAACTCTAAAGAACTAATTCGGGAAACAAATTTAAAAGTCTCAAATTAAATACGTTAGATTTTAATGCTTCATAATGAATGAGTCGGAAATGTCTTTTACATTCTATGATAGGTTAAACTTAAGTATCTTAAATTAAGAAGTAATGACGCAGAAAAACTGCCAACAGTAGAAGAATGTTATTTAAATAAATGAATAAGAATGAAAATTATATGAGAAGTTCAGAGCTGAAGTGAATTAAGTCGGCTCTTGAGGTAAATTCAATTGATTGCTTAAGTCTTACCATTTCAGAGCGTATTTGATCAAGTCCGTAATTGTGGCGGTTTCCGATAGATTGTTGTAGTAAATTTTAATCAAATAGAAAAATTACAATCAAGGAGAAACTTTAACAAGATGTATCTCGAAAGTGCGAAAAATGGAATTGATCCATTTCAATACTGCTTCAGTTTTTTCTTCAATGCCTCATGTGTCTAATGTGATGAAATGGTATTAATCCTTCGGAATTTTTCTTTAAGAATGATATACTTAAGGAATTTTAGATTAATATTTTATGTTTAGATTTTTCTTTAATGTTTCTGAATATACTCAGATATAAAGAAAGGGAACGTTCACAATGTGTGAATTAAAATTTTCTAAGTGCAGCTAAAAGGCAAAACATTTAAATATTTTTCATTTCAGGGCTCGTCAGGATACCATTATTTTCCAGGTGAAATATTATTATTTTTTATATATATATTAGTGTAAAAAAATCTAGTTCAAACACGAGAAATTTCACTTATCTTAAGCGAAATTTTCAATAGGAAAATACTGATACCAAAAAATTTCCTGGTCTTAAACCTACAGGACCCGTACGAATCCTGCACTTAAAAGGGGGGGGGGAGGGGGGATTGCAGTTTTTTTAACCAACTTTTTGAAAATAAACAAGCGAATTTCTTAACACATTCGCTGCCGCTCACGCGCCTTCGCGTGATATGGCACCAACGTTGAGGGGCCACTCACTGGCCAGCGTGTGATGTGGGGTGATGTCCAGTAGCCAGTCACCCTCTGGCGCGGGAAAATATTTCACTGATTCTTTGTTATAAAAAGTAAATCGGCTTCTGGGAAAAACCCACTTTTACAGTGCGGCATTAACTATCATCACATCTTCATGTAAGCGGTAGCGAACGTGTTAAACAGAGAATTTATCACTACTAACACTTCTCCATAACTTGTTACGGAGTTACATCCTGGAAGTTCTACGATAAACCTAACGAAAAGAAGCAGAATTCTCTTTTAGTCCACAATTCTGAAGATTAAAAAAATATTCTCTCCCATCAAAGCTCTTTGAAAATTACAAATGGGACGTCTTTATTTAAATCAAAATTAAGGTATCCATCCCGGATGAAAGGTTGGGCAGGTACCCTTTTAATCCGATATAGATGCCCTAGCCAGCAACTCTGGAAGTAACAATAAATATGATTGCAATCTACGTTAACCCATAACTTAATATCTGTTTCAACAATATTCCTAAATATTTCATGACAAATTTTTAGCAATTATATTATAGTTTGACTTCTTCTCGTCTCTAAGTGATAAGAGCTAACAACAAAAGCCAAACTTGCCTTTTTTTATTAACTTTTATTTGAAGAAGTGAATAATTAATAACCTGGTATACAACACTTTTATTTTATAAATGAGAGCAATAGGACATAATACTCCGCCGCACGTTCAATAGCTGAAATATAGCAAATAGGGCAAATAACCCATTGAGGTAACCTGGATAACGATATGTTTGAAGCCCCATTATTTTACCTGGGTGTAACCTATAAATTCTGCAGAAAATTATCTCATGAAAATGATATTGGAAATGGTAACAATTGTTTGTAATTAATTCCATTAATTAAAGCCTAATCTCATTAAACTGCGGTAAATTTAATAACAGTTTTTAACTATTTAATGGAACATTTAATTGATTTATTTAGCATTTTTCTATCACTGTAATACTTCCTATTGAAAAGTTTTATAATCTTTGTATTGAACATTAAGGGATTTCATTTTTAAGATTACTCCAAAATAAGTTCATTTTTATATATTGAATATCTTCAGAAATTAATTATAAAAACTTCGTGAAAATTTATATTTGGGCTAATTTGAGAATTTACATTTGTATTCTGGTGCCCAAAGTAGAAATAATAGGAATTTGTATTGAAAACGCTCAAAATGTTTGTTCATTTTAATATGGATATACCTGCCACTCCCTCAAGAAAAATTTGAAAGTATCAAATAATAAATATTATTTTTAATTGTTTGGGAGTTGTTTCATTTTCGTATTGTAATTTGTACCAAAATTAATATGGGAGTATATTTTTTGTTTCTCCCAAATGTATGTAATTTACATTTATGGAATGAATATTTAAAAAATATATTAAACAGATGATTCTATTCAATATCGAATCAGTATTGAAAGAATACTGTTACGAATATTCGTTCTCAGTATTTTGTCGCAATTTTTTATTATCAGGGTTGTCATTATTTAGAATACTGAAATAATAATAAGAATTATTATATTTGCCTTAGAAAAATATCTGAAAAAGACTTTTTATACATGAATGTTTTGTCAGAGCTATAGAGGAAGTAATATTTTATCTCAATTAGGGTGTCAGTTGATCAAAGTTGATAGAAAAATGACATGGAGGCCATGTGGAACAGATTTGATATCGTTTTACAGGTCACTAATTTGTTAATTATAGTATAAGCACGCTGAGCAATAGGAAATATTTCATTCAAAGTTTATTTACCCCTGATTTTGAATTATATATTACTTTTATCTGCACATAGTTTCAAATTCCTTTATGTGTTAATAGTCTTTCTAAGTACAAATTGAAGTTGCATGCGCGTTAATCTAGAGAAAAATGCTCCATTGAAGGAACAAATGATGCAATGACGTCAAGTAAATGTCCCTTAGTAAGTTATTTATAATTCAAAATGACTACTTTGCATGTAGACCTAAATTATTTTTTTACTTTAAAATTTATTACACACACACACACACACACACACACAGAAAAAAAAAAAAAAAATCATATTTCGAGCACTGTTAATCCTGGGCCCACTCGTCTGGTTTTGAGGGCCAAGGTTTGATATTCCCCTAGGCCACAAGGTCCAAATGTTTGGTTCCCTTTTTCTTTTCTTTTCTTTTTTTTTTAATTTCTTTTTTTCTATTTTGACTAGTAATAATTTTATGGATATAGATAAATATAATTTGAAATCATATAGAATAACAGACAGAAACTATAAAATATCCTGCGTATAAGGAAAAATTGAAGAAAGAATACAAATACTATTATTATTCTATAAACTATCTAATAAATAAGATTTTCTATGAATAGACTATTCTTTAAAAAATTATTTATATTGTCTGAGAAGCAATAAAATGGCAAACATTCGTTTATAGAGAAAAAATTCCAAACATCAGATGTAACTATATATACTTACAAACATTCATAAAAAAATATTCATTTATATTTATTACTTTGACTGATAATTGTACAACGTTCATACAATATTTATGTTCTTTTATACAGATTATTGCAAGTTTATACAGATATATTATTATTATTACAATGTTTTGCAATAAGCTGATCGTTAAGGAGGCAATTTCTCCCAAAATTGGATAATAATTTGATTTTCTTTGATTTTTAATATTAAACAAAAGCTTGCTTAACCTTTTACAGGCCAATGTTCCTAATTGGGAACACAAGTTTAAAAATTTATAAAAAATTAAATTTAATCAATTTAATTGACTTGAAAAAATTAGCAGAAAAAATTAAAAGCTGACTCGATTTTTTGAAATAGAACTTACATTCCTATCATTAATGAGGAAATGTACAGAAAATCATAAAAATGACCAATGACCACTGGAAAATGATCAGTCAGAAAAATGATTTTTTGAAATAGATTTTTCGAATTAGATAACTTGAGTTTTTGAAATAGAAGTTTCATTCCTGTCATTAATGGGGAAATATACAGAAAATCATAAAAATGACCAATGACCACTGGAAAATGATCGCAGGAAGTGAACAATGTTCCCAATAGGGAACATTCTGAAAATTATATATAAATTGTTTCCATCTTATTAATGACTAATATCCCTTAACTAAAGCATTAGAAGGCATAATGTGAAAAAAAAAAAAGAAAAAAAAATGCCTGAATTTGAATTTGGCCTGTAAAAGGTTAATGGTAAATACTTTGACACTATATTTTTTACCTATTCGACAATTATATCACGAGATATTGTAAATTTTGTTAATATAACCAGTGCAGTTACTCACACAATTAAAATATTTTAACTGCTTTTCTCCATGTCCATATTTTCGTCCCTTTCCGGTTTTTAAAATGATAACTTTTTTTTTTTTTTTTTTTTTTTTTTTTTTGTTTTTTTAAAGCCTTTGTTGCTATTTCTTTCAGACAAGCTAAAAAGTGTCGTGTCAAAAATTGTGGTCCACTTTTACTTACCTATCATACGTAGTATAGGGTAAGTCTTGCAATCGTTTTGAAAATCGAAAAAAAAAAATTGTCGGATTTACACGTTTCAGATACTGGAGATTCCGAAAAACATATTTTTAGAAAAAAAAATTGCCGTCCGTCTGTCTGTCTGTCTATAAACGTTCTATCTCACGAACAAATGGAGATAGAGATTTAAAATTTTGTATGCACTTAGTAAGTAAGAATAGGACGAAGATATTTATTATCAGTAACCTCGATTACCCGGAACTATTTTTTTCGGACTCTCGAAAAAAATAGTTCTCGATTTTTTTTATTTTAAGGAAAGGACGTAAAAGGCAATAAAATAGCACAAATTTTGTATCAAGAACGAAGTCGGTCGGATTAATAGTTGCTGAGATATTTGTAATCCTGTTTCCCACATTCTTCGATTTTTCATGACCCTGCATTTTCTTCAAATTTCAATTCGAAGATATGTTTTAATTGGAAATGAGACGCTTCATCTGACGCAGTAAACTGTTAGTTAATATGATTATTGTTTTTGGAGTTATAAGGATGTTTCTTTTACGCAATCCGGTACTACTTGTGTAGTTTGATATTTTGCATAATTTGTCGAAATGGGTTCATCAGCAATTCATTAATGGAGCTATGTATATTAAGAATATTTAAATATACGTTTAAATTTTGTTTTGGAATTGCAATGCATTTTATAAATAGTTTTCACATATTTTATTTTCACATATTATATAATGCATATCCATGATGGGTAAGTATTACGGTGGCCCCCAACGACTAGTTTCGTAATCTGGCCGTTAAAACGAGACATTCATACAATTTTATTGTTAAAATGCATTTCCTTTTTCTCAGAGTCTGTAAAAAAGCGTTTAAACTAAAGAAAAAATCCGTTTTTGATTAATCTAGTCAATGAAGAAGTAGCACGTCAAATTGTATCTGTTAATTATTCCGCAATTCCAATGTCTCAGAGAGAAATTGCTAATCAGTTGGGTATTTCACGCCGTTCTGTTTGCTATTATATTGATAAACACAAGAAAAATGAAGTTAGTTCATTGCATTCTAAACAGAGTCGCCCTTCTAAAAGACCTCTATCGATTTTTTTTTTTTTTTTTTTTTTAATCAGAAGCGAAACGGAATTCTGCAATGGCAGAATCTACATTCAACTTGTATTTTATTTAATTTTTGCTAGTAAGAACAATAAAGTCACATCATGCGTAAATGCAATAAAAAACAGCAAATTTCCTATTTCTGACTGGAGCTGATTTTAAATCAGCAATAATAAAAAATTTTTGCTACCCCGAAAAGTGGCTAGTTTCATATTGGATAGTTTGACATGGTACAAATGATCAGAAAAAGAAAAATATTACAGTTTTCGTGGCAGACGATCGAATATGCAAATTGAATAGTATGACATGGTAAGTTTTAGAAAAAAGTGCACATTGGATACTTTGACACATACATTATCTAAGTTTTTAAACGAGTTAGGGATGTGCCGATTTTGCATAGTACGTGTCATGAATGATAAAACAAAATGGCACAAAATATGAAAAATGCATTTTTGCACATTGGATATTTTGACATAATACCGACGATATTATATTATGTTTATCATCTATTTTGACACGCGAAGTGAATTTTTTTCATTATTATTTATTAAATTCTTATTCATTTAAATTACTTGCCGCCTCTGTTGACCAGTTTGGTCTTACTTAAATTTATGCTAAGCTTTGCAATATTTTACTTTTATTCATAATTTTATTTTCTTGCACACCATCACTAATTCTGCAGATTCAGATAGAGAAATAAACAATATATGCAATCAAGGAAGTATTTAGGGGAAGAATTCAATATTCTATTCTAGTTGCCGCGAATAGCGAAGAAATCCCAAAATAGCGCCGAAAAATTGTTTTTCATTTGTTAATTTAATGATAAAATGTTTTGAAGGAGATATTAAACGAAACCCTCTGTGCGATCTGCGATCCCAATTTCCCACTTTTTTTTTTTTTTTTTTTTTTTTTTTTAATTTGCATTTGAGATAGAGATTTAAACTTTTTTTTGTATATGTTCTTTATTATATATGTGATAAATCTACGCATGGAGTTAGCCTTCAAGTTTTAGTTAACAAGATGCATTAAATTTCATCGTTTTTCACTATATGTCAATAAAAAATATTATATTAGATGTAATATTAGATGGTATCTAAAACTCCATGTGTATTCTTGTATAATACACAGATGAAAATCTTAAATATATATCTATATCTATCTATCTATTTATATCTCTATATATATATCAATATCTTAAAAAAGTTGTAGGAATTTAAATAATGTAATTTTTTTTATAAAATTTTATCTTTAAACAGGTTTCATACAGAGTTGAGAAGAAAAAATGCAAGGAGTACATAAAAAATCCAAGGAGTCCAAAAAAATTTAAAGACTTGCCACTTTTGTTGTTATTTATGTGGCATACACTTGCACAGCCCCAATTCCACAGGGATTCTGCGAGTTACCGCCCTGCAAGAAGGGGGGGGGGATATTCACGATCTTCAGACGAAATCAGTGCTTTCCCGCGATCTTCAGATAAAATCAGCGATTTATCTGCGATATTTTAGCAAAATTGGCGATTGTTTGCGATCTTTTTTCGAAATCGGTGGTTTTTCTGCGATCTTTTGATAAAATCGGTGTTTTCCTGTTTTTCTTATTTATGAAATCGATGTTTTTTCGAAGATTTTTAGTCAAAATTTGCATTTTTATACGATCTTTTCTCGAAAACGCCGTTTTATTCCCGCAATCTTTTGACGAAATCGTCATTTTTTTCCGCGATTTTTTAACGAAATCGGCATTATAGCCACAATCTTTAGACGAAATCGATGTTTTCCCGCAGTCTTCAGACGAAATTAGCGTTTTATCTGCCATATTTCGTGACACTTTGGTGGCTATTAGTATGATCCTAACCAATCCGCTGGACTTGAAAAATCCTGGGTCCCTTTTTAACAAAAGCGGGTCCCCACTAATGAGTCATATTTTTAGACGCAAAAATTGAACTTGTTCATTTGCATTAGAAAAATGAAATTCAATAATTATTGTTTTAATAATAAATAAAAACTAGTAGGATGTGCCAATCCCAAAACTTTCTTCTATCTCATACGTACATTTTATTATTTTTAAAAAATAGTTACTCATTTTAATGTTTTAATAATTTTAATTCACCAATTAGCCATAACCATACACTTACACAGAAAATTTGGTTCAATTCGATGCATAACTTCATATACTTTTGGTCGGTACAATATTGAACACGGCACAAAAATAGCGATTGCAGCGCCCCCTTCCAGCGGATTTTTTTCAAATTCATGGAGGACCAACTAGCCATAGTCATACACTTACACAAAAAATTTGGTTCAATTCGATGCATAACTTCATATACTTTTGGTCGGTACAATACTGAAAATGGCACAAACATCGCGATTGCAGCGCCCCCTTCCGGCGGATTTTTTTCAAATTCAGGGAGGACCAACTAGCCATACACTTACACAAAAAATTTGGTTCAATTCGATGCATAACTTCATACACTTTTGGTCGGTACAATATTGAAAAGGGCACAAACATTGCGATCGCAGCACCCCCTTCTGGCGGAATATTTCAAAATTGAAGTAGGACCTGCTTGCAACAGCCAAAAACATTCACAAAAAATTTGGTTCAATTCTATGCATAACTTCATAAACTTTTTTATGGTAGAATGGCGACATACACACAGACACACACACAGACAGACGGACAGACAGACATTTTGTAAAAACATGTTTTTTGGAATCTCTGACCCCTAAAACGTGTAAATCCGTCGAAAACCGGAAGTTGAAAAAAAATTTCGATTACAATATTTTCTTCTATTGAAGATAGAAGAAAGTAATATAAAACCAATATTAATTGTTTTTAAAATTATGAGAAATTTTCTTTACTTCTTTAAAAATAAATTTGCAAGATACAATTTTAACTATAAAATATTGAACATTTGAAAGTAGAAGATATCAAGTATCACTATTGATTGCATTTCTTTTAAAAAAAGGGGCAAGACTGATTTATAGAAAAAGACATTTTTGCTGAAAAAAAGAATACTTTTGTTGAGTAAAGTGATGAGACTTTTTGTTTAATGTATAGGTGTTTTCCTGAGTCACATTTACTCAGAAAGACTTGGAGCAGTCAAAAATGAATAGTGAATAATAAAAATCTGTTTTTAGAGCAGCAAAAAAAATAATTTTGAAGCAAGAAAATTAGCTTTGGAACAGGAAAATTCACTTCAGGCATTAACGTTAATTTTTTCGTTTGTTTGTTTTTTTCCCGTGGTCTTTTGACAAAATTTGAATCTTTTCACGATCTTTTGACAAAATCTGCCGTTTATTCGGGATTTTTTCACGAAATTTATGTTTTTCGAGAATTGTTTAACGAAATTTACCGATTTTTCACAAATATTTTTACGAAATTTGCCGTTTTTTCCGATTTTAAGACGAAATTTGTCGTTTTTTCGCGATTTTTTGAGGAAATTAGCCATTTTTCGAGATTTTGTGACGAAATTAGCCATTTTTTCGCGAATTTTTTGAAGAAATTTGCCTTTTTTGCAATTTGTGACAAAATTGGCCATTTTTCGGGTATCTTGACAAAATCTGTCGTTGTATCGAAAATTTTTGGCAAAATTTGCTGCTTTTCCCAAATTTTTTGACAAAATTTGCCGGTTTATCACGATATTTTGACGAAATCCGTCGTTTTTAGCGTATTCTTTGACAAAATTTGCTGTTTTATCGCAATTTTTAGACGAAATTTGTCGTTTTATCGCAATTTTTTGAGGAAATCTTTGCATTTTTTCGAAATTTTTTGAGCAAATTTGGCCATTTTTTTTTTGTTAATCTGACGAAATTTGCCGAAAAATAGTCCTTATTTCGCAATTTTTTTAACGAAAGTCGCCATTTTTATGCGTTTTTTTTTAACGAAATTACGCGTCCCACGGGACGCGTAAGAGCTATTTTACTGCATCCCATCGCCTGTTTTTTGCGTATTTTACGTGCTATAGCGCGTCCGCGCATCCCACCTATCACTGCTGTGCTTCTGGTGAAAGTCGTGCATAAAGGGTGTACCCGTGCGTTTTACAATCGCGATTTTTTTTCTTTTTCTTTTTCGGGAGGAATATCGCTTGCGTGCAAAACCGCAATACAATTTAAGGAGTTTCTAAGGAGTTTTTTGTTTATCTAAGTAGTTCTAAGTACTACTTGGGAACGTTTTCATTTGTAAGTAGTTTCTAAGGAGTCCAAGGAGTCTGTGCGAACCCTGTTTAAATTAAACAGGCAGTTAAAAAATTATTTTTTCAAAATTCACTTTTAATTGAACATTAAAATGCAGCGAGTTCACCATTTGAACCATATTAAATAAATAAATAAATAAAAATAAAAACTGGGCCCTTAAAAAGCTTCCAGTCGTAGTATAGCATTGGCTAGTATCCAGGGCTTCCAGAAAATATCACAAATGAATTTGGAATAAATCGATTTTTGTATTGAAATATTCGCCTTATTTAATATCGAAATTTTTGTAATTAAAAATGGCGAATATTATTGCTATAAAACAGTAACATTCTGTTTTCAATTTAGTTGTTGTCCTGGAATCTCTATATGTATTACACTATGGTGTTTAAAAATCTAGATATGCTTACATAAGTTATATATTTAAATGAATTAAACCATGATTATCACAATAATAAGTGTTTACTTCTCTTTTTTAATGAACTCAAATGGAAAATTAATGCATACCTTTTCCAGTGACCCTTTTGTACCATTGGAAAGGCACGATCCTATAAAAAAATGTTTTAAAAGAAAAATTACTGATTACAAAAAAAATATATTTATTTAAAAATATCTATTATAAACTAAGCTATTTGATAAATGTTTCCATTTGAAATAATCAATCAACTATACTAAAAAAAAATTTGCAATTTTATAGATGTAAAACTGCTTAAATCTGTATATTTACTAAATTTTACCTGTAACTTGGATTGCAGTTACACAAAAAGTTCTAAGGCATCCCAGTTTTCTGAAAATATCTTATTAATCTTATTGATTTTTTTTAATTTACAGAGCAAACGTGTATCTATTACATACATTTTTGTTGTTTCCTTTGTAATATAAAAAGTTCTATCTATCCCAGTTTTCCAGAAAATTTTTAATAACCTTAGAGGTTTTTTCTTTTAACAGTGTACAGATTTGGAAATACATACGAATGTGGCAACATATACACTTTTTAATGCGGCATGATTAATTTTCAGCTTTTTAATAGCAGAAATGACAAACATTAATAAAAAGAATATTGCCCAGTTAAACTGATGGCATTGAGCTCACAGGCTACGCATACTAATTGCACATTACAGCCTTATATTTACAAGGGTTAATTCCGTTTGAAAAAAAATTAAGAGGGGAAAAACAACTCTCTCCATTTCCCTGTTTTATATTTAATCATTGAACCCCTTAAACTAATTAGGAATATGATTTATCATACAAAAATTTTGAACAAAAACTGATAATTCTGTACGAAAAACCCATTTTTATCAATTAAAAGCAGGGGCATGAACTCCCCATTCCCCCTATGTATACTTATCCAATGAACACCTTAATACTAATAACGCAAGTGTCTCATCAGAATGATCCTACATCTAAATTTTGAGCGAAAACTGATAATTAATGAAAAACCCATTTACCTAAATTAAGTGAAGGGGATTTAGCTCCGTTCCCCCTGTTATACATTTCGGATGAACTTCAAAAACTAATTAGGGAAGCGACTTATCAGAATATACATGTATCCAAAATTTCAAGTGCATCGGATATTTTTATCATGAGTTATCGCGTTACGCACACACGCACATACAGAACGGATGGGCACATAAGCTCCCAGGCTTTGATAGCCTGTGAGCTAAAAAGCTAAATTCAACCGAAAAAAAAATAATAAATAAATAAAACCTTTATTAACCCTAAACTGCTGTGACAAAAATTGTCACATAACTACTGTGAGCGGTCTGTCAGACCGCTTAA
This sequence comes from Maratus speculifer, assembly GCA_964019185.1. Classification (NCBI taxonomy): domain Eukaryota; kingdom Metazoa; phylum Arthropoda; class Arachnida; order Araneae; family Salticidae; genus Maratus; species Maratus speculifer. The sequence continues at coordinate 193,980,423 of OZ025295.1, read as the reverse complement.
TCTAAACATGAATAAAATGTTAAATTAGCACTCAGAATACTATTTATGTATTAAACTTTATATACAAGACTATTATAAATAAAATCCAGCTATTCAAAAGTCTCTAGAGGTAATATTAAGGCTCCAAACAAAACAAAATTTGGCGAGTATCTATAGTTAAACTAAAAATTATAAGTTAAACTGCGAAACTTGAAAAACTCAGCGGTCTCTGAGACATTCTCATTTTATTGAATAACTGTTGTATAATAAGTAATTCTTATACAGTGTGTGTCAAAAGTTTAAGCACAATAGCAATTTTAAAATAAAACTTTAAATATTACCTTTAATTTCAATATCTGTCTTGTGTATGTTAATAATATCTATTTTTACACCCTATTCATTTAAATTAACTTTAAAATTTTATTTCAAACCATGGAGTTTAAGAATAGAAGAAAAATGACCGTGTCAAAAGTTTAAGCACAAAATCGTTTTTATGCAAATTTTACAGTCTGACGTAAACGGTTGCGCACGCAAACAATTTCTGGGTGTATAAGAAGCAGTCCGCTGTTGTTTTTGAGTTAGTACAAAATGCCCAAGTCGAAAGAATTTTCAGAAGAGGAGATGATAAAAATTTGGAGTATGAGAGCAAAATGTAATTCTGTTTCTGAAATTGCAAGTGCATTAAAAAGGTCAAAACAAGGTATTCATCAAATTATGGCTCGTGATAATGATTTTGAACGAAAATTTCGTTCAGGAAGGCCGCGAGTGACTAGTTTGAGCGAAGATAGCCGCATCAGAAATTTGGCTTCAACTGGTAATTATTCCCTTTCGAAAATAAAATATGCAGTTGGAGAACAAATATCGAAAAAAACTGTTTATAGAAGAGTTTTAGAATTCAAATATATCAAATACCGTAAAATGGCTCGATTACCGTGTCTTAAACGACACCATAAAGAAGCTAGATTACAATGGGCCAAAGATTATATGTCATTTGGTGAAAAGTGGCTGAATGTCATATTCAGTGATGAAAAAAAATGGAACCTCGATGGCCCTGATGGGTTTAAGTACTATTGGCATAATCTCCGCAAAGAACCTAGGAGTGTGTTTAGCCGATAACATAATGGTGGTTCTGTAATGGTATGGGGGCTATTTCTTTCAATGGTCAGACATCTCTAGTATTCATGAGTGGTCGTGAAAACTTTGAAAACTATCAAGAGACACTTGCCAATCCTTTGCTTCCTGTTGCCGAGGTTTTTAGGGGGCGAAAAATGGTTATTTCAACATCATCTATACTTCAAACTCAACTTCATCGTGGCTTAAGTCGAAAACAGTGTCTGTTTTGAAATGGCCTGCAATTAGTCCTGATTTAAACTTTATAAAAATATGTGGAGTATTCTCACTCATGCAGTTTATCCAAATGGAAAGCAGTATTCTTCAGTTAAAGATTTGAAAGATACCATTGAGAACGCTTGATTTAAAAATGAACCAGAAACAATACAGAACCTCATTTTAACGATGAAAGACCGTATATTTAAAGTAATTCAGCAGAAAGGAGCAATAATCAAGTATTAATTTTTTTATTCTTGTTCTGCTAAAGACTAAAAAACTACTGTGCTTAAACTTTTGACACACTCATTTTTGTTGTTTTGACAAATTTTAATATTTAAGATAAATTTTATAACATAAATCTGTTAACTATCTTTTTAAAACTACAATTTGTAGGCTATGTGAAAAGAGAAGTAACTTTCCCCCATTAATAAACTTTTATTTTGAAATTTTCTGTTGTTCTTAAATTTTTGACACGCACTGTAGGATAAGATTAGATGGGTAAACTAAGGGAATCATAAGAACTAGAGGGATTTTCTCAATTTAATTTTCTTTTACTCAATAAGTATTGTAAAAGAAAATTATTTCTATTATAAAATAATGTTAAAATGCATAAATGCGTTTTAATATCACTTAAATTAAAAAATAAATCTAACCAATTTCATCAAAATAAGTAGAAAATTTCGCTTGTGCCATTACTCCGCATAAGCCTCACAATTGTCGGGTCCAAAGAGGTCACAGTTTAACGAGTGTTTGCTGTACATATGTAACCATTAAAATTAACAACCATTATAACTGCCATAGATTCGCTTAAAATGAAGATATAATAACTTAGAAATGTAAGTGAATGCAAATCAAATAAAACCTTACTATTTCATAAAAGGTACAGTTTAGGCGACTTCTCTTTTCCTCACACTTCAGGATAATGTTTTTAGATCTTGGATAGACACCTTGAGTTACCTTATCTAAAATCCCTAAAGAGACATATAAAGATTCAAACTAATAATTTCACATGTTACTGAAGATACAATAATACACAACATTAGTTTCATCCATCTTTCTTTTTAAACCCTTTGAGGGGCGGTGGAATATATTACATTCCATTAAATCTTAATTAAGATTGGTATCAGAAACTTTTAAGTTTAACCTTTATAACTTTGGTGAAAAAAAGCTGAAAAATTGCTTTCCCTATTTTGAAATAAATCTTTTCTGAATTTCAGATGAGAATTAAACATTACAGAAACGCAATTGCATGCTCCTAAATGGTTAAATGCAAAAATTTTATAGAGTGATAGTAATCCCCAAAAAATCCTCACAGATATCAAACATGTAAGAAAAATCGTGCGTTAAGCATAGATTATGAAACACTTTCCAACACTCCCTGAAATATTTGACAAAACTTCGTTATTCAGGGAAATAAAATATTACTGCCCATAGCTAAATATGTATTCCAATGCTTTTGAACAGCCCTGTATTTCATCTGTCGGATGATATATAGACTATATAATGGGAGAATTTAGTTTAGCAAGAAAACGTCTAACTGGTTGAAATTTTCCTTTCACAAATTTATACTTAGATAGAAACATACTTGAATACTTTTGTTCAGCCCTTTAGTTTACCTAGTACTTTTAACGCACGAAAGTATTTTGCTAAAATTTAGTTCAAACAAAAATACATTTTAAACTACTTAAAACATCTTTCCAGAAATTATTATCATCCAAAGTCGACCATGTATCTAATTCTTTGCGTGACCCTGTATATCATTTTATCTATATTCTACAAACATTTATTAGTAAACTAAATGCAGTTCAACGTAAAAATGCATAACTTATTTAAAAACCACTTTTAAGTAAATTACGCTCATATTCAGCAACCTTTCCGCTATCTTTTGTGTAACTATGTATATCTAAATACTATTACTGTTAATATTTATACTCACCATATAATACGAAAACATTTAGTGACACTTAAAAGCGCATATCATAATTAAAAATGCATTTCATCCATCCAACAGCTATCATCCATAATGTACAGTACTTCGGACAGAATATGCTATTTTGAAATCTTTTGTATGTCCCTTCCCTGTAAATGCTATGCACTTTGTATTATGCATAAAATAGCTCATATTAAGCCTCAGCGATGTATATCAATTTGATTATATATGAAATCGTTTACCATTATTAAAATATGTCGCAAACTATTCCCCCCTTATTATTATGTATTGGTATTCTTTTGTGTGGCCCTGTATATGAATAATAACTATTCTTTTCACTGCATACTTTACAAAATGCATATTTTAGTGCACTTCGTAGATGCATGTAAATTTGAATCGGTTTGACAGGGTGTAACATCTTTAAAAAAATTTTGAAACGATATTTCCATATAGGCCGAGATATAAACGAGATTTCTCCATAAATAAACCATTGTAGAAACTTCATTTTTAAAAGGGTTCGTGCTAGGATAAACGTCAATAACGTCCAAAAATTTCATGACAATCCAAGCATATTTACGAGAGTTAGAGCGCGGACAGACGGACAGAAAAACCGAAAGCATAAACACTTTTCAACTTTGTTGGAAAGTGTTAAAGATGGTTTGGAAATTTGCAAGCAGGAATATTGACAAGAAAGACAAAGAAAAAATGGCCGTATTTCAATTCGTGATCCAAAAGTAATGTTAAAGCGTCAAATAAAATTCATATTCAGTAAAAACTATAGAAACGGAACCTGTGTTCTTTAATAAAATAAGAAAGAACTTAATAAATAATAATAAAATAATGATTTTCCCTCTGAATTTTCAAACATCATGTTCAACTGATTATGTTCAATATGATGAGGACATGTGCGACAAAATAATAAAGTATATATACATTTATAAAGAATCTTCCATTAATCAAACCAGTGTTTGTTTTTTTTCGTTTTTTTTCCTTGCTTTGTATTTGTGCATTGTCTTTTCAAATTTCAATGACATACTAACAGAACAAGATAATCACTTGTTGATACTTCTTATTTCTAGATTTGTAAGTGGTTATGGGGGTAAAGAAGAAGGAAGAAGGTGGGTGAGGTATAATTTACCCTCAATTAAATATTAAAATTAAAAAATGCCACTAAGTTTACACCATGTTATAAACAGAGATCGGAAGTAAGCGCGCTATACAAATAGCAATACTACAGTAGTCGCTACTTTTTACAGTAGTTTATAGTGTAGAACACTACACTTTTCATCTTTAACTGATGTGACAAAAATTGTAACGTAACTATTGTGAAGTGATCTGCGAGACCGCGAGATCGAAAGATGAATAAAAGGTGAGAATAACTCATAAGATGGTGTTTTTATATTCAACTTTTTGTACTAGACTATTATAATTAACATTCACCTATTTAAAAATCTCTGGCGATAGTACTTAAGTTTCAAATGCAACAAAATTTCGGTAGTGTTTGTAGTTAAACTAAAAATTACAAGTTAAGCCATAAAAATTGAAAAAAGCAGTGGTCTGTGAGACAGGTAACATTAGTTAAATGCTAACATTATAGTGTAGGGAGAAGCAATAAAAGTCAGTACTTTGTAGAAAGAATCGCCGTTTGATTTAACGCTACTTCTGGAAGAAAATAAATCTGTTGCGTTTTATAAATCACGAAGCCCTAACTTGGTTCTTTTACGCAAAATTTGTTTTGTTCAGCAATTTGCCAATCAGAGGCAAATCTCAATTGCAACGCATCGCACGAAATCATAGATTTTTCCCATTGGCAGTTGCTGCTAAAATACTGTCTCATCAAAGGAATAAATTTTATGCTGGTGATTTACTCGTAATTAGGTCTTCATGTCTAATTGCCTGGTTTTTTTAATTGTTTTATTTATAAATTTATTTATTCTTTTGATTTGCATTTATTTTTGGTATTTTTCTAGATTATAAAATTAGACAGCTCAATATAATTGATTCTCAACAGAACTCAATACAATTAATATCGTAAAAGTGCGTTGGGGAATTACGTAAACAAGCATATTGGTAAATAGTGTCAACTGTAATTTAATATTCCAATGCAATAATTACTGTAAGAATAGTAAAAAATAATATGAAGTGGTAAGATCGTGCATAAATATTTTATCTACAAGAGTAACCCTCGTTATATAACTTGTTCATATATATAGAACGCTGCTGAAAAAAAAAAATAAGCTGTAGTTTAATCGTATTTTTACTTTCCGCGTACATACAGTATAAGTGAAGTATTGTAATCATGATAGAAAAAAATCTTATTATGGAAATATTGAATATATTTTTGCATTTTGAAGTGCACTGCATCCGTTTTAGCTATTTTTATAATGATTTCATATCTATTTGTGGATGCGTGTATATTAAAATTTTCTCACATTTTAATGCTCAGAGCTCATTTTTGTAAAGTTAGTATCTAAGTTTTTATTTATTGTTTTATAGCTAATTATTTGGATCAACAGTGTTCTGTAAAGTATCCAGAAAGTCGAGTAAAATCCCCCCAGACTTTTTTAAGTACTAATTACATTTAAATATTGATTGTATCATATGTTTCTCTTATTTCGCATACAAATATGTAATATGTGCATTAACATTTTGAAGACAAAATATAATTTTTAGTATCTTATCTTTCTTAATTGTTCAACATCCTCGGTTATATTGCACTTATTAATTTAGATCTTGACAGACGAGATGTAATGAGGGGTCACATAATTATTTAATACATGTCTTCAGTTTGGAATTTGTAATGTAAACTGCAGGGATGGTAATTTTCCGTCCAAAATGACTATTTGCTATCACTAACTTTAATGGTATTTCCCGTCTTATTTAAATATAGAATTTCTGAGATTTAATGAAGCAAGGAATACTATTAAAATTTGATGCTAAAAATCAACCATTTAGGACTTAAAATTCTCATCCCTGAAATTCAATCCTTTGGCAAAATCTAAACGTAAGCGAGATATTGACTACTTTTGAGAAGTTTTTTTTCGAATTAGTACTACTTTTAAAAAGAAGTATAGTTGTAGTTGGCTACATTTTCGACGAATTAGTTGTAAGTTTTAGTTCGCTACAGTAAGAAAAAGCATTTTTCCTGGCCCCTGGTTGTAAGTTATAAACATGTTGAATATGTGGTTAGGGGCTTAAAAAGGAATTGTTTGAGAATAATGTAATAATGTTTATCATTGCTTAAGATTATTTCCTTTAAATCAGATTAAAAAGAAATTACTTAGGTAGAATACGATTATTCCATTTCGCGTAAGATGAATTTTCAGATTTCGCATAGGAATTCGTACTTTGAGCAATGGATTCGCAATTTCCCGATAAGAATGTTGTAAACCATCTTATCTTACTTCATTTCGTGATCCAGCGCCATATGTTTTTATATTATTCACGTGAAAACATAAATTTATGTAAATGGAATCCTAAATGCAATCGAGGTTGATATTATAGCTTCATTTCGGTATTTATTCCAAATCAAACGTGCGCAATAATGTTGGGATTGCATCCAGGTGCTTCTACGCATCGTTTAAAGAGACCTTTAAACAGCTGCTTAGAATCTGCGTTGTTCTAAAATTGACCATAGTAAGTAGCTTTTTCTTGTAATACTTATTCATGTCAAATTGAAGCATACAATTTGCAAGGACTTATTTCATATTTAGGAACGTCGTTTCTTGTGTATTGCATTAATGAGGGCAATATTTAAACGATTTTCATCCGAAACATGGAAGTATACAGGATTCTCGTTAAGGATGGGGGAGGGAGGGGTAAGCAATAAAAATTTGCTGATATGTAGTTGGTACAGTCCTTTGGTATTTGTTTTATTATTTTTTAAGATTATTTATGGAGTATTTACTATCTTCTAAAATCTAGAAATAGTACGGCCCACCCTTGTCCTTCCGCGTACGCCTATGATAAGAAATAGATTTAAGTAGGCCTTACAATTTTACTTATTACCTTCTTCTATCTTCAATAGATAAAAGTATTGTGATCGAAATTTTTTTCGACTTCCGGTTGTCCACGGATTTAGGGGTCAGCGATTCCAAAAAACATGTTTTTACAAAATGTCTGTCTGTCCGTGTGTCTGTGTGTGTGTCCGTATGTCGCCATTCTACCATCAAAAAGTGTATGAAGTTATGCATACAATTGAGCCAATTTTTTTGTGAATATTTTTGGCTGTAGCATGCAGGTCCTCCTTCAGTTTTGAAATATTCCGCCAGAAGGGGGGCGCTGCAATCGCGATTTTTGTGACATTTTCAATATTGTATCGACTAAAAGTATATTAAGTTATGCATCGAATTGAACCAATTTTTTTTTGTGTAAGTGTATGGCTATGGCTAATTGATCCTCCCTGAATTTGAAAAAAATCCGCCGGAAGGGGGCACTGCAATCGCGATTTTTGTGCCATTTTCAATATTGTACCGACCAAAAGTATATGAAGTTATGCATCGAATTGATGCAAATTTTTTGTGTAAGTGTATGCCTATGGATAGTTGGTCCTCTCTAAATTTGAAAAAAATCCGCAGTAAGGGGGCGCTGCAAGCGCGATTTTTGTGCCATTTTCAATATTGTATCGACCAAAAGTATATTAAGTTATGCATCGAATTGAATAAATTTTTTTGTGTAAGTGTATGGCTATGGCTAATTGGTCCTCCCTGAATTTGAAAAAAATCCGCCGGAAGGGGGCGCTGCAATCGCGATTTTTGTGCCATTTTCAATATTGTACGACCAAAAGTATATGAAGTTATGCATTGAATTGAACCAAATAGTTTGTGTAAGTGTATGGCTATGGCTAGTTGGACTTCCCTGAATCTGAAAAAAAAAATCGGCCTATCATTCTATTGTCCATCGGCTCGTGCAGAGACGGAAATTCGTTTTTACTCCGATTAATTGATTGAACCAGAAATTTAAGATGAAAATCAAAGTTGGTATGGTATTGAATTAAAATTATTAATCCATTAAAATGAGTAACTACTTTTTTAAAATATTAAAATGTACGAATGAGATAGGAGAAAGTTTTGGGATTGGCACATCCAACTCGTTATTACTATTATCAAAAGATACTATTAATCGTAATCACACACACACATACACACATATATATATAAACATAAAATTTTTGATTATTCCACCCTTGTAGGTATTCATTTATCGAGAGTAACTTTTTAACACTTTCCAATATAATTCAAAAGTGTTTAAAATTCAGTTTGACTGGTCGTATGCTAACTCACGCAAATATACTCGGATCATAGCAAACGCGGTAGCGTTTGGTATAATATGTTTAAGAAATAGAAAATGTGAACGTCTTTTTGAAATTTCTGGCGAACCAGTTGACGCACGACAGTGATTTTGTTTTCAAGAGATAGAACTCGACGAGACGAATAAAATGATAGCATTCACAAAATTATCGCAGTTTACTGTAGTTTTTTATTTAACTTTTAAAGAAAAAATGAAGACGAAAAATTCAACAAGCAATAGCTAACGTTATTATGGATGGATTAACTTCATTTTTGATTTATTTTTATCGTCTTGATAAAACTTAGAACAGTTTTTTTTTTCATCTTTGTATGTTTGACGATTTCTGAGAAAATCGAATTTATGTTTTAAACCCCCAGTTGAATATTGTCTTTTACTGTTGCGATTGTAGTTTTTTTTATTCATTTCCACCAAATTTAATATAAAAATTGTCATGTATGTATCATAATTCATTCAAATTAAACAAATCACGTGAAAAACATGGTTATTTGTTTTTATTGCGAAGCTTTTAGTTTCATTTCTTTAAAAAATAAAGTTGTGAACGCAGTGTTATTTTTTTGTTCGAATCCATGGTTAATTTTTCAAATAACATGCATTATATATGACATGGGATGATTTTCTCGAGTGCCCTAACATTAAATTTTAGTACCCTAATTTCCTGCGTATAATCCGCGGATCAAACAATCCTTTTTCGACCCAGAAATTTTATTAAATAAAATATAACTTTTCAGATCGCCGTAAATATTTGCCTTCATTTACGAAATAAAATTTCTGGGTCGAAAAAGAATTGTTTGATCCGCGGATTATAGGCAGGAAATTAGGGTAGTAGAAAAAATGGAAAAAAAAAACATGTACATCGGAAAAAAGTATCTGGGAAAACCAAAATTAATCTTCAGGAACTAAATGTAAGATTTCAATTATGATCATATAACGTCCTAATTTACATAAGGAAAAAATATAGAGTAAAACAAAAACTTCACATTCTGTCCATATCTTAAATAGCATTCAATTGATTTTAAATGGGGATGTGATGTCAAATACGCATTAGGGTACCTAATTGGCACGAAAATTTTGTTATTTTGTCTGATATGATAACCGGGCTAATGTTTATTAAAAAATATATATATTTACCTTTATTTATTTTCTTACATTTTATAAATCATTTCTTTCTGTAGTTATTAATTAAACTTTTCAATACTACATGATTATCCTGCCGACCAATTTCGCCAAATTGTACAAATAATCAATTTATTCACCATGTAATTCATATTGGCATAATTTTTATTTTAAATAACGAAAGAAGAAATAAATTAGTAAAACATCAATAAAAGTATAAATAAAAAGTTGAATTCAAAATCACATTATGGCATAACAAACATGGGTAACCTATTTAATGTAAACTGAATGTAACATTTATGATAATCAGTTATTGATATTTAATTTTATAATTTGGCGATAATTTTTTAGTCGAAGGAATAATCAGTTATCACCGGTTTTTATTCATTATTATTTTCTTTTGAAAATGATAGAAAATAGTTAATAGAGGTACTACTTGGTTATCCCGTCGACCAAAAAACTATCGCCAAACTATAATATTATATGCCAATAATGGATGATCGTGAATGTCGCATCCAATGACATTAAATACACTGCACGTGTTTAAAACGCCATTAAGGGATTTTTATTTCGACTTTTTATTTGTATTTTTTATTAAGATTCCACAAATTATTTTTTATGTTATTTAAAATGAAAATCATGTCTATATGTATCATTTCGCTATGAGTTTGGCAATTTGTATAGTTTGGCGAAATCGGTCGTCGGGATAACTAAGTATTACCTTAATATATATGTATGTAATTGAAGTTTGAAAACTAAGCTTTTGCAAAATTGGCGTCAGAAGAATATCGCACAATGTCGTGCATATATGGCATCTGTGCCAAGAAAGCATCAAATGAAAAAACGCATGGTGATGCAAAAAAAAAAAAAAAAAAAAAAAATTGTGATGGTGTGAAGTGAATGTAACATTTACGATCAGCATTTATTGGCATTTAAAAGTACTTTTGCTTGAGATATTGTCGAAAAAGCATTGCAAAGATATACTTTCCCTCTCCCTTCTATTTCCAAATGTACTAAATTTAAAATTATGCAAAAAAATCCGAGTTTACTTAAAACCGTGCATAAAAATTATAGTAATTATCCTCATTTTTCTAATAGAAATTCTCAATTTTCCGTTATTGACAAACTCTACTTTAAAATCGCCAAGTTGCGTTATGATCATCGCCACTGAATATATAAATAATGCCATATTTGCAAACTTATCGGTCCAAAAACGGTGGAACCTTGGTTTACGGCCGCCTCTGTTTTTGACAAGTTCGGTTTATGACCAACTTCAGTGATCAAAATTTTACTCTTTCGGCATAAGATAACTCGATTCGCGACCAAAGCTGTCGAATAGCTCAGTTGGCAACCCTCACATAACTCTTGTTATAAGTCAAGTTTGGAGTAAAGTGCGCGTATCAGAGTGCTTTGTGACCTTCAGTACAGTAAAAAAGTTAACTTATTGTTTTAATTTTAATCATTTTTGCGAAAATTTTAGCCTTTATTATGACTTCTAAGAATGAAAAAGCGTTTAGTGATAGCAGTAGTAAGAAGCTTAAGCGAATTACTGATCAATTATGAAAAGAAGTAGTGACAAAACTTAAGAATAATGACAGTGTAATCAAAATAGCTAAACAATACGGTGTAGATGAACCGTTGGTTACTCCGATTATAAAGAACTAGCCGGATGAGGCAACCCCAAAACTATTTTCTATCTCATGCATTTAATGCGTCAAAATTCATTATTACAGTGCTAAAATCAAATGACAATCATATTATCACCGTGAGTATTCTAAAGGCATGAAATTCCGAACATTAGTTTTTGAAATAGGACTGTTGCGGATATCGGGAAAAATACAGCATATATACGATACTTGTTGGGAGATTTACCCAAAACACACAATGAGCAATAATATAAATCAAAGTGTGCCTAAATCTCAAGTTTGATGAAAATTTGTGCATTAATTCCTACGATAGAGATATTGTGGTAATCGGAACAATTCAGCATAGCAGCGCCATGTGTTGGGTTATTGAAACCAAAACATAAACAAAACCAATTCATATAAAGATTAAGTGAATTTGAAGTTTGATGAAAATCTGTGCGTTAATTCTCGAGATAGAACTATTGCGAAAATAATGAAAAATGTAACACGGTTAAGCCATTTGTTGAACGATTTAAATCAAAATGTAAACAGCATCAATTTATATTAGAGATTACCTGAATATAATTTTTTTAATCCCATGCATTATTTCTTTAGATATAGCGCCCAAAAAATTTATATCACATACAGAAAGTCACATACAAAAATAGATTATGATCGTGAACTGAAGTTCCACTGTATATTACATAAAAATTTAATTACAGCTGGTGATTTCAATGTCAATTTTACAAATAATACTAGAAATGAATTTTCAGTATATTTTCGCCCTTGGTTTGACGTAAATCTATTAAGGTTGTATTTCGAGAGAATTTCTCCAAGGAAGATAATTTAACGAATAATTTTCCTGAAAATGTCCTAGAATATCATTCAATAATTGGAATAAGCTATTAAAATAGATATCAGGAAGGATAAATAAAAATATTTTACTTAATTTTTTTTAAAATTTAAATGGGAAAATTCGTTTTTATGTGCATTGACTATAAAATTATGTTTAGCGACCGTTGGGTGCCATGATCACAAAAATCGCGCTAATGTCGGAAATATTTGATATTTATAACATCTGATTTTTAAAACAAGTAGATAAGAATGTAACGAATCCAATACGAAAAGAATAAAAATTTCTATTCGCATTATTTTTCTACAAAATATGTATTATCTAAAATTAATTGAATCTGTCAATTTCTGTACGAACAAATTAAAATTAATTTCGTTTTTTCACGTTTTTTGTTCATTGATTAAATAGTTCAACATTAAGCGAAATAAGAAAAAGTACTGGAAATATTTAAAAGCAACTGAGGTTTTCTTATATTCAATATATATTTATCAAAAAATTTAAATGACTAGTATTAAAAAATGCTCTGACGAGCACCAAAAAAGGTTAATATGTTTTAAAGTATGAAAAAGTGTTTGACAAGAACTTCTAATGGGGAATGAGAAAGGACAAGGGGTCCCTTCTTGGCTGCAATTCACTGTCAATGCCAAATTTGAAAAAATCATATTTGCGCTTTTTCCATATAAAAGAAATCAGTCACTGTTACGATAAAATTGTGTAGTGCAAAGGCATAATTAGAAAAGACACCACCTGATTAAACATGAATGTAAAGCAAAATAGGGCCAAAAACCATAGTTCCCGCAGCCAGTGTTGAATTCAGACACTTTTCTCCGGGAGGGTCTTCTGTGGCTTCGGGGGGGGGGACACAATAGAGTTCTAAGGAGATTATACTTTTTTTTACCATTAAAAACACAAAATCTCAAATTTTATTGGGGAAGGGGAGCATTTGATATCTTCGGGAGGGAATGTCCCCCCAGCCCACCTCCTGCATTCAACACTGCCTGCAGCGTATCACATTCACGCAGTCCCACCATAAACTGTCGCAGTGTAAAACAGCACAGAAAACTGATTTGTAGTGGAGTTGCAGTGCAGAGTCGTTAGAGTCTACAATGCCGTTAACATGTAAAGCACGATTGAAAGTTTTACTAAAAAGTAAAGTTAGAAAGTATTATGCAAATTTCTTTTATATGGAAAAAGCGCAAATATGATTTTTTCAAATTTGGCATTGACAGTGAATTGCAGCCAAGAAGGGACCCCTTGTCCTTTCTCATTCCCCATTAGAAGCTCTTGTCAAACACTTTTTCATACTTTAAAACAGAGGTTCCCAAAGTGTGCTCCGCGGAGCCCTTGGGGCTCCGCCTGAACTTTCCAGGGGCTCCGCGGCGTTCCAGGAAAACAAACAGAACATGAAAGAAAGAAATAAGTATATTGCAAATGAAATATTTTCAAAAGCATGTTGGAATTTGTGTGAGTGTACGCGTGTGTCAAAAATAAATGTATCTATAACCAGGTTGAAAAGACATTAATTATCTTCGGAGCCATTTAACCATTTGCATTATTGATATATTTATTTTCCATATGATATTTATAGTTTGAAATGTTTTACTTTTTGTTTCTGAATTTAATGTGTTATAAAAATTCGATTTAACACTTTTGTTGCCAAAGCTGAAATTCACGAGTACTGAGACTACGAGTATTCTCGTAGTTGGCAGCGAAAATGTTAAAATAAGCGGCAAAAAAGTATTCTGAATCGAATGCACAACGCGGATCTAAACAGAAAGGAAGTACAGTTTTGTTCTTTGAAATTCCACCTATTCATATGTTTATACTTAACACGTTCGCTGCCGCTTACGTGAAGATGTGATGATAGTTAATGCCGCACTGTAGAAGTGGGTTTTTCACAGAAGCCGATTTACTTTTTATAACAAAGAATCAGTGAAAATTTTTCTCGCGCCAACGCGTGACTGGCTATTGGACATCACCACACATCACGCGCTGGCACGTGATCGGCAGCGAATGTGTTAATTCATTTTGCTTAGTAACAAGTCTCTAACGTCCTAATGCGGTAAGCATGTCTCACATTGTTTATATTCTTTCACTTCACTCTTAAAAATGAGATATTTTATACTCCATTACTTGCTTTATTTACTGAGAAATGTGTTAGTTAAGCTTTGATTGTTTCAATGATAGACTTATAACTGGTTTTAACTTTTCTTTTATATTTTAATATAAGTGATTTAATATCAAATTCCAAGTTCAGTTTTTCCGTATTTCAGTTTAAAATTTTAAAACTACTTTAAATTTTAACGCTGCAATTAAGAAATAAATATTTATTTTCATTTTCATAATTGCTTGGGTTGTAAATTTTATTTCAGAGTTATTTATTTACTAATTGTTAATTCTATTTTTTATATAAATTTAAATTCTTTAATCTGTTTATGTTATTTCTATAGTTAAACTTTCTATATTGTTTTTCATTATACAACAATGTTTGTCGATTAAAACGCCCCTTTTTTGTAAAATCGTAGATCACTTGATAAACTCCTCATTAGATTCCTTTAATATTTTTATACGTTGTGTATATAGTTTTTTTTCTTTTCGTAACTTTAATTGCTTTAATCTGTTTACTTTATTTTTATAATTACTTAGTTATTTAAATTCTGTATGCTGTTTTACATATTTGTACTTAATTTTATAAGTAATGTATTTTGAAAACGCATTTTTTAAACATCTTTTATCACTTTACTCCCTCTTTAAAATTTTATTTTAATTGCTCTCTGCCACTTTTTGTCAATCAGAAATAAGTCTATAGAAATTTAAAAATATATATGGGTGATTCTACGATAAGAGGTAATTTGTGCGGCAATCCGTTTAAAACAGATTTTTTATTCTATATGTTGCTATTTTTTGCAATGAATCGCCTCATCTTAATATACTTTATTAAATAACATCTCGATTGAATGCCTAATTTAAACACATTTTTCTGAAATTTCTTACAGTCTAAAAAAGTCTCGACCCTGGCACGTTTTATTGCTGGTTTCAATTTAACTTTCAAACAATACATATATTTTTTCCATCAGATGCTTAACTAAAGTATGTTTAATTGGAATTTAAGTAATTATACTTACGATTATAAAATAAAAAATAAAATAATTTTGTTAATTTCGAATAATTTTTAAAATTAACTTTTGTCCCGCTTTTTTTGTGTATCTACCCTGTCAAGATTCGTTCCTCTGAAACAAATATAAATTCAAGGATGGCTATATTGGAAGTAGCGCTTAAGGACATCTATCGGCTTGAAGTTAGTAATACTAAACGCCCAAGCTATTTAAGCGTCGCCATTTTTAATTGTTGCGACGCGACCGTGCGGTGTAATGGTTTCGCAAGGTGATCGTGTATCTCCTCCGGTAAGTCATAAAACTTAAAATATTCATTTAATTCAATTGCATTTACTGCCCTAATTAAAGAATACAGTTATAATTAAAGTGAAATATACAACTAACCCAAAAACTAATTCAGTCAGTTAACCCTTTCCAGTGCAGTGTTACCACTCCAGCAACACCTAATTTTAATTCCAAACTAACATACGGCACCAATAATATTTTAGTAAAATTTTACTTTTACAATAACAGCTTAAACCACAGAATTCTTAATTTCTAAAAATGTCTTTTGTAAATTCCGGTGTCAGTCAACAATTTCCCATTTTACGAACAGAATTTGTCCGCGCCGGAAAGGGTTAAAAATTTTGAATTTATCATGAAAATGTCTCTCCCCTGCCGTATTTCCCCTGTCAAGATAACTGCCAGGGGAGAGAGTCACTGACCAGAAAAAGTTATAAAGTATGTGTAAAGTGACTTGCCCTTACATGAAAAGGTAAATAAACGGGACAAAAATCATAATTTAAAGGTTTTTGATAAAACTCAAACTTTTCTTTTTGGCCGTATCTTCTATGTACTTGAAACCTCTTATCGTAGAATCACCCATATATTGGTTCTTTACATTTGCCATCACACGAAGAATTTAAAATTTTCTGAGCACCTCCCCTTGCTGAGACTTTTTGTAAATGGGTACTCACCCTGATATAAATTTAATTCCCCCCATATATCTCATTTTATTAGTTTCTCTACTAGTTGAAGTTCGTTTAACATGTGTACTTTTTAACTGCATACCTGTTTTCAGGCAAAAACAATGAAGAAAGAAAGTTCCTTTCAAAACTATAATTAATAGCCAAATACTTTAAATAAAATATCCAAAAAAGTGAACAATGCTGCACCTGACAATACAGCTTATAGATTTTGCCCCACCCACTTTAACACTAAAACGATAACCTGATTCTAAATGTATTTTTTTTAAATAGTTCAAAAAAAAAGTTGAGAGACGATTTATTTTTGTTTCATATTTGGAAATACTAGAAACTTAAAGAAGAACTAAAATATATTTTATAATCGCATGGTTCTATTATAGGAGGAGGGAGTAGTGGAAATGTGTTACATAATTACTCATGTGTACTACGTATTTTTATTTTTGCGAGTAGCCTATTGGAATTACACGGAAGTATCTCTCGACAAATGAAAACTGTACAACATACCCTTTTTTTGTCTCTGTGTGTGGTTTTCCCCATAAATAATAATTGTTTTATGTAAGCCCCAATGCAATGCATAGTCCAAACATAGTTACGCTTTTGATCTTTAATTCCGAGATCATACTGTAAATCCCCAAACAATATATATTTTTTAAAAAATGGATATCATTAACCCTTAACAGTATTGCTTGAACATCGCTCGGGTAAAAATGAGTTTGTTTTCCTCGGTACTAATCGCTATCAGAAACGACAAATTTTTAATTATAATTTTTGCTGTGTTTGAAGGAAATATCTGATTATATAAGGTTACAATATTTTAATACAAAAAAGAGGGTTTTAATCCTTTTTTTTTTTATTGTATCCTATAATAGTAATATTAAATAAAATCGTTAAATGATTATATGATAGAGAATTTGATCTTTAAATTCTCTAGTATGAACTAAGAATTTCTGTATCAGGAAAAGACCAAATTGAGAAACTTGGTCAAATATTGGAAATTACTGTCTCGTATTTTACCAGTAGATTTTTCTCAGCTCCATAGGCATAAAAAAAAACATTAATTTGTAAACCACAGAGTATCGTTGGGTTCAGGGGCTCCGCCTTAGAAATTCTTCTCAAAAAGGGCTCCGCGAACCCAAAAGTTTGGGAACCGCTGCTTTAAAACATATTAACCTTTTTTGGTGCTCGTCAGAGCATTTTTTAATACTAGTTGAAATATAATTGATATATGCTATTGAGTCTAACTGTTGCATGTTCGTTACTGGAAATGGAAATGAAGTGTGTACATGGTTCGTAACTTATTTAATCAGAGATTTTCTGTAAGAAAATTCCGGTACTGAAGAATTTCCTGATCAAAAAATTCCAAGACCGTACGAACCTTGTTGTTGTATTTATCGTTCTTTTATCATTAAGAGTATTCCTTTGCATTACGATTCATGGGGAAAAAATCGTTTTGAAATTAATTTTAATCCTGTTATGATATTTGAGATACATTAAAACTGCTATACACCAGAGAGGTGCACTACACTCAAATGCTTGCTGTAGAATATGATGAGCATTTATCATTCATTTACAGGGACGCACAAAATAATTCGCTTATAATACTGTCTATAAGCAATAATTACTGGAAGAACGTTTTCAAGTGTGGTGTACGTTTTTAAATTTAAGTATTTTTTGTATATTTCTTGATATGTATAGATTTTATAGATCACACACAGGGACAAAAGAGATCGAGTTTATTTCTGTGCTCTGGTGGAAATTGCTTAAGGGAAAATTTCAACTGTGTTATGTTTTTCCTAAGTGAATTTTATAATACTATGTAGTGGATATATAAATATATAGATCACATAATACAAAAACTGAAGCAAAAGATAAAATAAAATAAAATAATAATGAAAAAATTAAAATAAAAATAAAATAAAATAAAATAAAATAAAATAAAATAAAATAAAATAATTAAAATAAATCAAATTAAAATAAATTTTTTTAAAAAAAATCTGATATTTTTTCGATTATAAATAGAAATTATGGGAACTGTTCTTTTCCATTAACTGCAGACATAAAAATAACGTAAATATTTACGAAATTAAAAAATGCGTGGTAAGAGATTACAGATTATGTAAAACTGTCAATGTTTTTTTTTTTTTTTTTTTTTTTTTTTTTTCCCTATGAAGGAGTGACTGAAATTTTACATTTTATCTCACATTTTAGATGATTTATTCGTATTTTTAGGAAATAAAATCAAACAAATACATTACTCACCATACAATTCAAATATCACTTTAGTTCCAGTCAACACTTTCGGCCATCTTTGCAGTTTGTCAATGGTGACAGTGAACATCCTGGGAAGACTCAAGTTCTTAATTTCTGCAATAGTTTTGCTTTGTGGAACGCTCCACACTGGAAATGCTTTTTTGCTGCTTATCTAAATGAAAATACACTGTAAAAAATTTTTGTAAAATTCCAGTAGATGTACCGTAAAATTCACGGTATTTCTACCATTTTCACTCTTTACGGTATGAATACCGTATTTCTAAGGTATATTAAGTGTAAAAAACAGTTTTTTGTACTGTTTCGATTAAAAACGGTATTTACACAGTAAAATTATTATTTTTCCGTAAAAACTCGGTATTTATACCGTAAAATAATTATTTTTCAATAAGGAAAACGGCATTGTAAAAATTTTCGTAGCATTTCAATAGATGTACCTAAATTTTACGGTACGTCTACAGTTATCATTCTTTACTGTATGAGTACCGTATTTCTAAGATATGTTAGACATTAAAAAAACCAGTTTCTGTGCTATTTCGATTATAAACAGTATTTATACCATAAAATGACCAATTTCTGTGCTATTTCAATTATAAACGGTATTTATACCATAAAATGATTGTTTTTCAGTAAAAAGGCGATATTTATACTGAAAATAATTATATTTCAGTAAGGGAAAATATGGTATCCTCGCCTCAGTGCACGGCATTCTCTCAAGCGATGTTCTTGTTGTTGCTATGTAAATGCGCGCAGGTCTGAGGTGATGGGGGGGAGTGCAGCCGTTAACTTGTTTTGGAGTCCAAAAATCTCAAAGGGTCACAACTCCTGCAATACACACTGTTTATTATAATTTTTATGGATACCATAATGTAACAATAAAAAAAAGAAAGGACTGTATTTACTTTTGTTAAATAGTATTAAAGAAGAATAGATAATTATTAGAATATATAATTATTATCTTTAACTA
This sequence comes from Maratus speculifer, assembly GCA_964019185.1. Taxonomy (NCBI): domain Eukaryota; kingdom Metazoa; phylum Arthropoda; class Arachnida; order Araneae; family Salticidae; genus Maratus; species Maratus speculifer. Next base: position 193,960,968 of record OZ025295.1, on the reverse strand, counting down.
CAAGAAAATAAATAATGTAATTTATGAAAGATGACTAAAGTAGTCTACAAAATAGACGAGGCTTTATTAAAGATTCACATGCATTTTATGTGTCTTGCGTGTCTGTGTAAGGGGGGGGGGGTGACTGATTCTGGGCCCGTCACGGTCTTGACGGCCTGAATAGATGTCGTCTTTCTAGTGGGAACTTTTAATCTATCATACTGAATGATATCAACTCCATCCTTAATTTTTATTGGAGAATTATACAATTCATAGAAGTGAAATTATAAGATTTTAAACTAGTTTAATTAATCACTTATTCATAGTCATGCAATTCGAATTGTAATATTATGTACCATTGAATATATATACCAGTGATATTCTTATATGTTAAAAGGGTTTGTTCACCTTTGTGTATGCTCTTTGTGTTTCATTCAGTTGGATCCTCATACCGGAAGTGCAAGACAAAGAAGTATGTAACATTTTAACTATTTTTAAGTGAAAGTAACTATTATGCATGTATTTTTATTACATTTTTAACTTGCATTAGTTCTTAATAAACTTCTCTTTTACTGTTATATATTTGACTTATTAATTTATTTTGGGTTTAAAAATTATGACATTAATAATTAATATTTTTTTTTAGGTATGACAAATAAGAAATTTTTCAGCTAAAAATTATTTGAAATTAAAAATTCTTTCAAAAAAAAAAAATCTAATAATACAATGTTAAAAATTTCCGTGGTGGAATTTCAAAGTGGAGTCTATTCATGAAGTAAAATAAAGAGGAGCACCGAAATATGGTACTGCTTTTTTTTTTTTGAAAACTCCAAGCTGGGCAACACGATGCGTTTTACCTTTTTCTTTTTCCTTATTCAGCGACACACTAGTAACACGCATGTTCACGTTCAATACAATTCTAATGTATCGAACATCGCCTCTCTCAAATAATGAAAATCGGCGGCTAGTAAGTTGTCTGTTAAAAAAAAAAAAAAAAAAAATGAAATGGTATAACGTATCGTGTGTGCTCAGATGGTGACATTTTGGGGCCTATAAAGACCCATCTCCCGTGAATCCCCACGGTCAAAATTTAGACAAAATTATCATAAAACTAGAAAAAAATACATCCTTATCAGAAAAAAAAATAAAATACCAAACAGTCAATTGGCTTAAATTTACGCTTAAACACCGGTAAAACTGCAAACACCGGTCCCCTTTCCTCTACCAACCTCATAAATAACTAAAATTCAAAAATATTTTTCTCTTACGTTATTAGAATTTTATCGAACTCAGACCTCAATCTCGATGAGCTCTGGAATTTCGTAATCAACAATTCTGTTGATCTAATCTTTAAAAAGGTGGTAAAGTTCAAAAACTCTAAAAATCGCATATCAAAATCTTAGAACCTATCTCACTCGACGCTCTTTCGCCATACGGCTCAGTATTGAATTCAGACACTTTTCTCCGGGAGGGACTTCTGTGGCTCCGGGGGGTGGGGGAATGAAACCTTTTTCCCCAGTGAAAACACAAGAACTCTATTTTTCCGGGGGGGGGCATTTCATTGCACTGGGGGAGTTCCCTCTGGGGAAAGCCATTAATTCAACATTGATATGGCAAGACTGTTATTTTTGTTAAAAGAAAGGTCTCTCATTCGGTAACTCAATTTCTCCCCTCCAAATTCTTGAAAATTAAACACTAAAAACCATTTAGACAGTTAAAGTTAATTCACAGTCTCATCCATATGTCTTCAAACCTTGGACAATCCCCCTCCCCCGATCTCTCTTCAGTCCGGCTTGGATAAATTATTCAGACTAGATGTTGAATGATATTTTCAGATTACTTCAGTGGTCATCAGTGGAATTTTGATGCAAACACTACTACTGACGTTTTTAAAAGAAATAGTCGATGCCTCCTACCCGACTCAGTATGATCCATCGGATGGATCGACCTTGCTCTATTAAAGATATCTGTAAAATAATGATTCCCTATTCCCTGATTTTGCACTCACTTTACCATATTTCAAGTAAATTATAGAAACGCGGTTATTTACAAAAATTCCATTCGACCAGTAAGGGGCTAATTGCAAATATAACGTTATTTACTTTTTATTAATTTTGGACCCTTTCCCTCCCTTTAGATATCATACGTTACTTCCATCAAATTCCTACCCCGGCAATGATATCGTTATCAAAGTGTAAAAAAAAAAAAAAAAAAAAAAAAAAAAATTAGAATTTAGTTTTTTTGTTTTGAGTAACATACTAAACGGGTTAAATTTATTTTTCGCAAATTTTATTGATTTATTTGAAGATAATTTAATAAAATATCGCTTTATTCAAATAAAAATAATTAACAAAAAAAAAAAAAAAAAAAAAGATAATGTACTATTTTGAACAAAATACCACGTTACAGAGAAAAAGAGATAATTCTAATTGGGTCAAAAATGATATCGATATCAAAAGGCAAATCCCCTCCCTTCCCCTAGAGATATCTTAAGATATCATGTGGCAGACCCTCCCTCCCCCCTAAAAGGATAATGTTACATATGCACAGCACCTAATAAAAAAAATTAATATATCATTCTTGTTTCTAGTAAAACCATCGTAAATATTGACTGAGCAAAACATTTTCTTTGAAAATGTCTTATTATAGGTAAGATAATAAAGAGCGTGAAGTTTGCTTTCGGCCGAAGTAATGGTGTCAGATTTTCGAGGCAAAAGCCTTCTTTACGGGCAACAGCATAAGTTTCAGTATTTACCAACCAACCAACAAATCTAATGGCGTCAGTTTGTTGATTTCGGGCAATGGGAAACTTGAGATCCGAGTTATTCATATCATTCAGTAAGTTAATCGGCTGTATTTCTTGTTTTCCTTTAACTTACATAATTAGATAACTAATTTGAACTATACATGTTTTTAAATTGTTTTTTCTTTAAAGTATGTTATTCATTTCTTTGGCTAAGTTATATAAAAATTGGAAAATAAAATTACTTTGTTTACGAAAAGTGCGTGTTGGATTAAATTGTGTTAAAAATAGCAAACTGACATCTATAAAATTTTCAATATTCTCTGTTCAATATTTCAACTATTTCCTTTTAAATTTAATCATTTTTACTAGAATATTTGCGTAATATTAGTAATTTACATTTATCTTATTCAAAAGAAGGAATTCGACTTATTTCATTCCTCCTTTTGCTAGCTTGTCCCATTCCTAACCATTATGTTCTGTTACATTAAACTGCTTATATAAACAACAGTGCTGCTTTTAAGTTTAGTTAAAATTATGGATAATGTATAGTATTAGGTTTTCTAAAGAGGGTAACTATTACAGCTACAGGTAAACAAGTCATTAATTTACAGCAAATATTAAAATTATAGTAAGCAAATTTATTTTTTTAATAAACAATTTTTTTATACTAATCTAAGTTTATGCTGAAAAGCAACTTTTTTCATCTGAAGATTTGGTTGTCATTGCTCCATCTCAGTGGCGTAGCTAGGATAGGTGACACCCAGAGCGGATGTAAATTGTGTTACCGCCAGCCACTATGGTGTCACTCCCCCCCCCCCCCCAACGATCCGTTATACTTTTTCATTCACAATTGTACGCTATTATAACAAATGACCATATCATTTCTCATTTACCTTTTGCCCTGCATTGAGAAAAAAAACAGATGGGAGAATTTTTACTTAACCCATAATCCGCTTAAATCAATGTGGTGTCTGTATGTCGAAGAAAATTCATTCTTTTAAAGTTTGCTTTTGTTACCCACTCGTTGGATAGATTAGATTTTTGTTCCCTGGTGCAAATATCTTATTTAAACAAACCAATCTGCATAAAATTTCAACTTCTTTTAGAAAAGAAAATTAACTCTATTTCGTCGTACGCTAGAAATTTAATTTTATTTCAGAATTCTTTTTCCAAATGGTGTAAGATTATACATATTTATTTTCAAATAAATATTGGGTGACACCCGGGTTAGACAGCCCCCCCTGCCCCCATTAACTACGCCACTGCCTCCATCTAGTATTGTGATTGATGTTTAGAATAATACGTAATGAGGAAAAATTTCTGTCCCATTCTATCCCATTCTCCATTACTAACTAATATTGTAATAAATATTAGTACTATTTATTACTAATATTAGAACTAGTACTAACTAATATATCCCGTACTTGAATAACAATAATTAATTAAAGTTTGAAAACATAGTATATTAACACACGAAAAAAATCATAAAAACCTGATTTAAATAAAAAGAATCTGATTTAAACAAAGATATACATATATATTTTTTAAACTATGATTGTTTTGCACCTTAGTTGCTATTTAAAAGCATGCATGTTCCATTCATAATACTAATTTTGAAAATAGTGAGAAATGGTGTTTATATTAAGACTTTTTTTGTTTTAAATGTTTATAAAAAAAAAAGACTTGTGCATTAATTGCTCTTAACCCGGGAGAACACGCCCTTACCCAGTGTATCAATGGTTTTACTTTGTCACCAATAAAATCAAATTATAACAACTACTTAATTTAGACGGAAACAATCCATAAAAATTTTGTGATAAAATAAGTTGAAGATTACTTTTAAAAAAATTAGTGGTTACAATTGTAAAAACCATACGCACTCAGGGTTTTTTGGGCCCTGCGCGCGTCCTCCCGGGTTAAAATTAGAGTCATCGTCCTGTTTAATTTTATAGAACGCAGTAAAAAGAGGGAGGGAGGAGAAAATTAAGTCAATGTAAATCAGAATAAACCAGTTGATATGGCCCTTATAAAATTCAGCTGGCATATTTGCAAATCTGATTTAAAAAATTCACTGGCAGCTCATATCTATGTGTTATTACAGTATTTATGTTTTCACTAGTGAGAAACTGGGTTATTTATTAAATTTTAAGTCAATTAAATGTCATTAAAACTAGTGTTTGATTAATTAGTCGATTCGGTATTTTGTGATTCCGCATGTTATACGATTATAAGTGTCATTAAACTAATTAAAAAATACTTAAAAATGTGTAGCCTATAATTCAAACACTTCGCTGAATAAATGCGAATTACGGCATTTCTTGATCCCCCCTCATCTCTAGAAAAAAAAAAAAGCACCCAGTTAAAGTCAAATTTCTGGAGTGATACTTTTTTTAATTTGTCTTTTTTGCACACAGAGAGAGTTTATTGAATCGGATTTAAGTCTTTGTGTTAAAAATTTACTTTCTGTTTTTTTTTTTTTTTTTTTTTTTTTTTTATATGGATGGTAAAAATAATGAAATGTCTGATTTTGTGAAAGAGCCTATTATTCAATGATTTTTTTTTTATAGGCCCCAAATTTCGCTTTGATTGTGCCTGATTACGTAAGTTTACATTCAAAATTTAGAGTTTTACATATTTAGATTTTAGACCATTGGTGTAAAAATCTAGGCACCAGCGGGGGGCAAGCACTCAGCACGGGGTAAAATTTAATAGCATTTTAGCAAGAAATTTATACAAATTATTAGATGATACAAGACGAAAAAAAATTAGTTTTCAGAGCATAGGAGCAACTGGCGCAAAGACTTTTGCACCCCTGTCTTAAAACAAAGAGGTGTACCTACCAATCCATATTTTATCATATGTTCTCAATATTAGAAGTTTTACGGGAAGTGTAAATTATAATTATCATCTATTTGAGATCTTCTAAAGCAGCCTGCGTAATTTTTGTGATAAAATATTAATAACAGTAAAAATGATTGATTTACAGTATAACTATTTAGTTTTTTACACGTCAAAACCTTGTGTGGTTTCTTTGTTTTTCAAATTGATTATTTAGAGAATTATAAGAATATAGTTATTATATTTTCGGGTTTTTTTAAACACATTTACTTTTTGATAATGAGTAATTTTCATATGACGGAAAAGCTAGGGGCCTTCCTCTGGTATTTTATTTATTTATTTATTTTCATAGTCATTATAGTCCAAACTCTTCAAAAATTTTTGGAATCAAAACATGTTTTCACAGTTTTTGACAAGCAATCCAGAAAAAATATTGATATACAGGGTGTCCCTAAACAAATAGTATATACGCTAGGGGGTGATAGAACACATCAAGACGAGTAATAGTAAATAGGAAACCAAGGGTCCCAAACGTTTTCCGAAGGAGGTAGCCGCCATTAAAGTTCGGGGTCCAAAACTTCAAATACACATAAAAAACGGAAAAATTGGTCGATTGATTTGCGGTTTTCACTAAAACTATTCTTTATGTTGGTATTTTCTTAAAAATAAATTATAAAGATAAATTTCGAAAAATGCCGATAGAGGGTGCTTTAGACTTTGACGTAATGAAAAACTAATTTTTTGCCGTGATTTTTTGCATCTGATTAAATGTTTTCCTAAACTTATTCTTAAACTTAAATTTTGAGCTCAAAATCTGAATAGTTGGGAGTGGTTAAGTAGCACAAACTGAATTGTGTTCAGAGAGTTTAAATTTCAAACGATTATAAAAAACGGAAAAATTAGTCGATTCGTTTGCGGTTTTTGCTAAAACTACTCTTTAAATCAGTGTTTTCTTGAAAATAAATTTTAAAGATAAATTTCACAAATGCCGATAGAGGGCGCCTTAGACATTGGAGTAGCGTACAACTATTTTTAACCGTTATTTTTTAAAATCTCATTAAATGCTTTCAAATGCTTAGATTTAAATTTTGAGATCAAATTCTGAATCGTTGCGAGTGTTTAAGTAGCGCAAAAGTGAACTGTGTTCGATGAGGGGGGGGGGGGTTAAATTTCAACTACTGAACACATTTCAGTTTGCGCTTTTTAACCCCTCCCAACGATTCAGAATTTGAGTTCAAAATTTAAGTTTAAACCTAAGATTTCGAAAACATTTAATAAGTTTTGGAAAGCATTTAATTAGATACAAAAAATAAAGGTTAAAATTAGTTCTTGGTTACTCTGAAGTTTAAGGAGCTCTCTAACGGAATTTTTTGAAATTTATCTTTAAAATTTATTTTCAGAAGATACTGACTTAAAGAATAGTTTAATTTTAAACCGAAAAACGAATCGACCAATTTTTCCGTTTTTTAAAATCATTTGAAATTTAAACTCTCTGAACACAGTTAAGTTTGTGCTACTTAACCCCTCCCAACTATTCAGATTTGAGCTCAAAATTTAAGTTTAAGTCTAAGCTTACGAAACCATTTAATGAGATGCAAAAAATCATGGCAAAAAATAGTTTTTCATTACTTCAAAGTCTGAAGCGCCCTCTATCGGCATTTTTCGAAATTTATCTTTATAATTTATTTTCAAGAAAATACCAACATAAAGAATAGTTTAAGTGAAAACCGCAAATCAATCGACCAATTTTTCCGTTTTTTATGTGTATTTGAAATTTTGGACCTCAAACTTTAATGGCGGTTATCTCCTTTGGAAAACGTTTGGGACCCTTGCTTTCCTATTTATTATTACTCGTCTTGATGTGTTCTATCACCCCCTAGCTTATATACCATTTGTTTAGGGACACCCTGTATATTAATAAAATGGCTGGTATAAAGACTTTTTTCATTTGGTATATTTAAATCGTTAAGAAATAATGTATGTTTATTTTCAATAACAGAAAATTTGGAATGGAGAAGGAATATGGCTACCCAATTTCATTTTTGAAGTATGGTGAAGGAGTAGACTTGGAACTATCTGATACCAAGTAGCAAAAAAAATTCTCGATTGTCTGCGGCAGATACTACAGAGGCAGAAAATAATCCACAGGTAAAATGTTTTGCAATTGCAGCGTTAATTAAACATTTACTTTTAACGATTTTACGCGTTTTATTCAGTTCTGTTAATAACTAACTCACGTTTTTGCATTCAGTAATAAAGTGTTAAATATAACTTAAATCAAAAGAAATATTTGATGAAAAAATAATCTGCAAAGAAGAAAAGAAAATCTGTAACACCCGACTCCATTCTTTAACTTTCTGCTATAAGGCTTGCAATATGAATAGTGATCGCAAAAAATAGTGGATATGACTGAGTATCAGCATTTTTTTATTGCACAATCTTGATCATAGTTTCTTATTTTAATTTTTGAAAAACAAATAAAATCAAACACAAAGGCGATATTTGATTTTTTTTTTAATCAAAGGCTTGATACATTTCTTGTAATATTTCAAACCCATAATGGTAACAATAATGACTTTTAGTTATTACTAAAAGCATAATTTTATTTGTAGGTACATTTAACTCGCACATAATCTAGCTAAAATAGCGTCTCAGTATTATCATTGTTAAACGCATACTTTTTACTTATTTCTAGTTAGATTTTAATTCCATACATTCCTCCATTCTTCTCCAAATAAACTGAGTTTTTTAATTGACTTTTTTTTCATAACCTGCCCTTCATTATAATTATAGATTCACTGTCGCGAGATGCCACACGCAGCTAATTTTATGCTGCGACCTGTAACTTTCGGTGTTTAAGGGTGTGCGGGAAACAAAAATATTCAAATTTTATTAAACAGTTTTATTACATTAAAAATTCTGCTTAAAATTACGTTTAAAACCTTGTTTCTATTTTAACTGTAACAAGAAATATTATTTTTTTCTTTTTGGTTTCTTTTTAAAATCTAGTTTTCAAAGCAATCGTTCTCATAGAAATGACTTTCTGTGAAAATGCTTTTTTTTCATAAGTTTTTTCACCATTTCTTTTATTTAAAATAGTTTAACCCAATAACGGTTTAAAAAAACCTTGTTTAAATTTGGAACAAGTCTTTTTCAATTATTTTATATTAATTTTGCTTCAGCAAATTAAAAAAAAATTTAATTTTGAAAATATGATTTTATAAAATTACATTTAAAAAAAATTTACTTTAAATATTTTTTTAATTTTATTCAAATTAATGCTTTTACAATTCCTAAATCAGAATTAAAGCTTATTATACATTTCTGTTTATATAAATGAAAAAAATTCTACAAATAACATTTCGAGTTATAACGATTTTAAATTACCCCACTTTTTAATAACTACTAAATTTAAAAATTAAAAAAAACATTATGAGAAATTATGTCACGTGCTTTTGTTTCAAAGTGATATGGTAAACCATCAAAAAAAAATTTTCAAAATTTTAACTGAATAAATAACAATTACTTGATAATGTGTGCATTGTTGAGAGAATGTATTAAATTAAGGATTTCATTTCCGACAATTCCATTTTGTTTAAACACATAGCCTACACTAGGCTCGGTAAGAAATTTTCAATCTAAATATTAATTCTATGGTATTGTTATTTACAGACCTCTGCCCCCCCCCTCTTTTAATATTTTTAAATGTTTTTTTTCACACAGGGTGCAGTACATAAATTTTATTGTGCATTTCTACTTTTTCAATTATGGTAGACGGTAGGTGCTGGGTTCGAACCCAATCACGACCGTCGGCCTAACCGTTCGGAGTTTTCCGTGGTTTTCTTCGAACCTTGCGTAAATACGGGTTAGGTTCCCTTAGAAAATCCCCCACGGAGGGCACTCCACCCCTTAGGGCCTATATCCCACAGCGTAGATAATTGGCCGACATACATAAAATACTTTTTCAATTGTTTGTTACAGTTTTAGGTAGCTTTCATTAGAAAAAGTAAAAAGCTATCTATTGCAGCTGTCCGGAGAAAAGCACTCCCGGAAAACTTTGGTATATTTTCATCGATCATGACCCCCAGATTCCAAAACCACCCTCCGTTCAAATGTTGACACATATATATATATATATATATTTCAAATGTTGACATATATATATATATATATATATATATATATATGATTTTTGTCACGCTGTAACTATCGTATTTATGAACCGATTTGAATGAAACTTGGTATGTATATAGTACATAGAAATGGCTCGACCGAATTCGTTGGGCAGCATCAGATGCCATCTTGTTTCAAATTTGTGTCCATTTAAGTTTATCAAAAATCTTTTAAATGTATAATGATGTACAAAGAAAAATTTAGAAATTGAGGAAAGATTCTTTCTAAAGTGTTTGATTACGGAATACTTTTTGCTTTGTCTTTACCTTAAAAAGCGCCTGAGATATAGCAGTTTGGATTTTTAATGTGGATGACATTTTTTTTTAATCAGTTTGCCAGCGACAGCCCTGGTATATATTAATCGATTTCGATGTGAGTGTGCGCTTGTACATGAATTAAGATTTCGACCAAGCTCATTGGATTGTTTTATCCATTATGTTGTTTTAAAATGGCATACTCTTCAAGATATCGTGGAATTTGGAGACCCTATAAATCGCTTAAAATAAAACCAGCTTCAATAAAAGATGACTAATTTATAAAAATTCCCATTAATATTCAGTATTGACAAAAACGATTATTCAATCTTATATAATCGGACTCCACTAATTTGAGCTTAGTATGTTTGAATAACATAACTTAATTTAAAATAAATAAATAAATAAATAAGGTATATGAAAGCTACCTTTTCCTCCCGGCACTGCCGGAAGGACTTTTTTATGTGCAGATGCTTCTACTTTGAAAGCAGTTCTGAAAATAAAACTATTTTCGCCTTAAGAAATGGTTACAAAAGTTGAAAAAGTACAAACACGCAACAATATCAATTTAAAATTTCACATCCAAAAAATAAATAAATAAATAAATAAATAAATAAAAATACTAAAATACAAGATAGAAATTTCTAAGAAATTTTCCCGCGAATTTAACATTAAATATTGGCATTTAGCCACGGGACTGGTGTAGGTTCTTAAGAGTAATGGGAAGTACCACACTAGTCATGGGAAGAAACGAACACACTAATGTAAATTCTATGGGAGCGTTATTTTATATTATTTAACATGGATATAAATATTGTTTAGTAATTTCTGTGTAGGATAACTGAGGGCGATGTACCTGCGGTAGTTTTTTAATTTTTAGATTTTTAATTTAGACTTTTTTTTTTTAGTTTTCCTTCACTTACAGAACTGGTTTGGAAATTGAAACTACCCAAATATATATAAAAAATCTATAACTAAAATAGGAAAATGAAAAGTAGCCCAGTAAATCATCTTCATCTATTGTATGTAAATATGTATATGTATATATATATATATATATATATATATATATATATATATATATATATATATATATATATATATATTATATGTTACATGCCAAACCCGATTTTAGGCCAAACTAGATTGGCCTAGGCCAGACCGGTCTATCCTAACGCCCATCGGATAAACTAGTTTTTCCCAGGCCAAACCGGTCTATCCTAACGCCCATCGGATAAATTAACTTTCCTAGGCCAAACCGGTTTATCCTAACGCCCATCGGATATAGTTTTTCTAGGCCAAACTAGTCTATCCTAAGGCCCACAGGAGAAACTAGTTTTTCCTAGGCCATACTAGTTTGGCCTAACTCTTATAGAATAAACTAATTTAGCCTGCTGTTTATTGGTCTGAACTAGTTTATCCTAGGCCAATTCAATTTGGCATGATTTTATCAAATTCAATGACCGCTTCAACGCCAACATTCTTGTTTGTCCTAGGCTGATCTAGTTTATCCTAGGCCAATGTAGTTTTACGTGTTTTTAGCTCACGGGCATCAAAGCCAGAGAAATAAAGGGCTCACAGGTTCTGTATGTATGTATGTAAGCATGTATGTACGCATGTATGTACGTATGTGCGTACGTATGTACGTATGAACGTACTTATGTACGTAACGCAATAACTCTTGATAGAGATATCCGATTTGCTTCAATTTTGGATGTAGGTTCATTCTGATAAGGTACTTTTCTGATTAATTTTGGGAATTCATTGGATAAAAATAAAGGGGGGCGAATGGGAGGCTAATCCCTCACCGTTAGTTTTGAGAGATAGATTTATCATGCAGAATTATCACTTTTCATTTAAAATTTTAGCTATAGGATCATTGTGACAAGGCACCTTCGTGATTAGTTATAGATGTTTATTGTTTAAGTCTAAAAGAAAGGGCAATGTAGGTAACGCAATATAATTTAGATAAATATTTTTGACGCAGAATTGACGAATTTGCTTCAAATTTTGGATATAGGTTCTTTCTGATAAGGCGATTCCCTGAATAGTTTTGAGGGTTTAATGGTTAAGTATGAAAGGAAAAATGGAGTATTACCCTCTTACCTAGGAAAAACTAGATTATCCTATGGACATTTAGATAAACAAGTTTGGTGTAGGGAAAATCAGTTTATTCAATTGGCGTTAGGATAAAATAGTTTGGCCTAGGAAAAACTAGTTTAATGTAATTTGGCTCGAAATTTTGTTTGACCGGTAAAAAGTATGTCTTTCACAAGAATAAGGATAAATGTGTGTAAAGAGTCATTCCCCATAACATCAATACAGAAATTTAACATGTCCACCGTAGAGACATGATGCATTAAACAGTTTTTTTTTTTTTTTAATAGACTCATACCAACTGAGATCTGACTTGCATTTATTATTATTATTATTGCATTCTCGAGCGAGACCGGAACTGAACATAATTTGGAATCGAACAGCGTTTTCCTTTTTTGAGAAATTAATTACCTGTTGACGTATAAGCTATTCTTATCATGACATCAAGTTTTTCTTTTCCGTAAAGTCGTAAGCGGAATTTCGATTCAAAACGTAGCTTTAATAGTATTTTCTCAAAGGTACAACGCTTTTATGAAAAAGTGGTTAACGCCATTCGATTACATATTTTCTGAGTGAGAATGCCTGTTAATCTTATGCATTTCCAAGAATGAATTAGTTCTTAAATGTGTCATGATATAGCTCTTTTGGATTTGAGAAAAGCCTTAAGGAATGATAGAGAAACATATTCAGAAATCTTTTTTTGCTGAACAGATCCAATAGTTATGATATTTATAATTCTCCTTTTTTTTCTTTTGTTCTAAACTACATTAATTATTTAATGAATCGCTATTTGAATACTGAAAGGTCTAATAATCTAAATAATCAATAATACATTGTGTATTTTCAATTCTGCGAACGCATCGTAATTTAAAAATACATTGTAAATTTATCCAATAGATATGTATGCAGTATTTTTTAAAGGAATCTTAATTGTATGTTAAACAAAATCTGAATTTTTTGCAGAAATTGAGTAGGGCCGATCGAGCCGGATTGAGTCTCTTTTCACGGATTTTTGTACAGGCAGGGCTTGAACTGAACTTTTAATTTTTTCACCGAGTCCTGGCAAAATAGCTTTCCTTCGGGAAGGGCGGGGCCTTCCCGAAGGCCTAGAAAAAGAATTAGCCTAATAAAAGAAGCGCCTGATCAAATGAATTCATGTCCAAAATTTTAAGCAAATTGTATAATTCTGTATTATAACCAATTTATCTAATTTAAGAAAGGAAATTTATGTAAGTTTCCCCCTTTTATTTAACCGAAGAATCACCTAAATTAATCAGTGAAGCGATTCATCAGAATGAACAAATCCAAGATTTACAGAAAATTGGTTAATTCTGCATGAAAAACTCATTTGCCAAAATTAGGCAAGATCCCCACGTTCTTTCCGTTGTTCTTATTCAATTAACCCCCAAAACTAAATAGGAAAACGGTTTACCAGAATGAATTTAATTCTAAAATTTGAAGCAAATCAATAAATTCTGCGTGAAAAAAGCATTTACATAAATTATGGGTCGTTACCCCTATTCCCCCTCCCTTTATACTTAAACAATGAACACCCACAACCAATCATGGAGGCGTCTCAAGAGAATGCTCCTATATCTAAAATTTGAATAATATATGCTAATAATGCATAGAAACCCATTTTTTGAATTAAGGGAAGGGGCGAATCAGCCTCTCGTTCCCCCCCCCTTATTATTAATCGCAAATGACCTTCCAAAATTAATCAAAAAATCTCCTCATAAGAATAAACATATATTGAAAGTTGGATGCAAATCGAGTACTTCTATCAAGAATTATTGCGTTACGTACTTACGTACATACACAGATACAGAACCTATGGGCAGATTAGTTCTCAGGGTTTGGTAGCCTGATGAGATAAAAACACGTCAAATTACATTATTTTTATGAAGAGTTATCGCGTTACGTACGTACGTACATACATACGTCCGTACATACATGCGTACATACATACAGAACCTGTGAGTCGATTATTTCTCTAGCTTTGACGCCCGTGAGCTAAAAACACGTAAAACTACATTGACCTAGGATAAACTAGATCAGCCTAGGACAAACAAGAATGTTGGCGTTGTGGCGGTCATTGAATTTAATAATATCTAGCCAAATTGAATTGGCAGAGGATAAACTAGTTCAGACCAATAAGCAGCAGGCTAAACTAGTTTATCCTATAAGAGTTAGACCAAACTAGTTTGGCCTAGGAAAATCTAGTTTGTCCTATTGGCCTTAGGATAGACTAGTTTGGCTTAGGAAAAACTAGTTTATCCGATGGGCGCTAGGATAGACCGGTTTGGCCTAGGCCAATCTAGTTTGGCCTAAAATCGGGTTTGTCCTGTAACATGTATATTTAAATCAAAACGAGAAAATTGAAAATAACGCTCCCATAGGATTAATATTAGCATTCTTGTTCCTTCTTGTGAATATTGAAATAACCTCTTAAGATGATTTTGTGAAACCATTTCTACAAATTACTTTTGTATTTTTTTCGATAATTTATTTTAATGCTTATACTCATGTTGAATAAATCTTTTTCTTTAAGGTACTTGATGTTGGTCAACCCTGTGTGTGGTACAAACTACAAATAATCAATTGGCGGATAATCAAAATGCAGCAAAGTGGGCAAAAATATTGGAATTTGTATATAAATGTAAATGACACTGTATAGAAGAAAATAAATTGTATACATAAATATTATAACTATGCATCATGATATAGTGTATTAATGTAATTTAATCGTTGTAATAAAAATCTTTTTATATTTTAATTGCTTGTTTTAAATATGTCTGAATCATAATGATATTAATTTATTTTGTAAATGTTCTAAAACATTTATATTTGTAATTTTAATATGATTCTCAAACCCTCTCCTTAACAATGCAAAGTTTTTATACAATTTTAAACTTATTTTTAAGCATGAATGTATAAATTTAGTCTTGACTATTTAAATATTTGGAAGGAAAATAATTTTTTTATTTTTTATTAACTTTTTTTCGCGTTATAGGCAATATTGCCCACGACAACTAGTTTTTACTTTTCTTGATCTGTAGGGAGAATTAAAGTTTGTTATTAAGATTATAAGCTATAAATTACATATCAATTCTTGCAAGAATAATATAATAGCACATTTCCATTTAAAAAAAATTAAAAAGTGGTGATTTGCTAGACAGTGACATTCTTAAACTTTTAAATGAATGTAATAAATTTTAGATTTGTATGTTGAGAAAATAAAAATAAAAATCCTAATTTCCAAGTAAGTAACAAGAATATTAATGTATATGTATAATTTTGACCACTTTTATTAATTTTACTTTATTTTTTGAAATTGTATGTGATTTGTATTCTCTTCACGCCCTTCTGATCCTTTAGTTTTTTTAATTATGTCTGTGAAACAACAAAAGAATAATTTTTCGGCAGTCAGTACTCTTGAATTATTTGTTAATATTTAATAAAATTTAATAAATAGTTACTATTTAATAAAAATAATATAAGATCTATTAATTATTTTCAGTTTTAATAATTTATAGAAATGTAAGAAAGAAATTTAATATTAGCATTTTATTTTATCAGAGATCATCTCACATTATCATAGCGGTCACAAATGTAACAACTGTTTTGTGATTTTTTTTTAAATTCTCTAAGTGCATATACTACTTTTATTGCATCTTTATACCTCTATTTTAAAATATTAATTTTCGCTGTATATTTAAACCTGAAGTGTGACAGCAGTAACTATTTTAAAATAGTGGTATAAAAAGTAAATGTAGAAAAGGTGTAGTAATTGGCAGCTATGTAATTGTAATTCAAATTCATTGTTTTTAGTTACATTTTACCATATTTTTTTTTTCTTTTAACAATTGTACGTAATGACAAAAAACAAAAAGAAAAAAAATATTCCTTAAGAAATACAGAAAATTTAATATTTATAAAAAATAATATATATATATATATATTTACCAGCATACATATCTTTGCACAACTTGATGATCTACAAATGGTTTTATTAAAATTTTTATCAAAATATTTAAATGTATCCTCACATATCTAATATTTCTCGCCAAAATAAGTTTTTATAATAAGAGTAAGACTTGTGCTTACTATGTATATTCGTCGATTCTGATTACAGAATAACACATAAGAATATCCCATGTCTGACAGGATAATATAAAACAAAAAATGACTGTAAAGAGAAACTTGTTTGTTTTAAAATATGCAATGGGTATGACAAGAGTTTAAAATGACTATGTTTTAGAAATGATGCTTGGTAAGTGTTATCCATTATAAGCAATATAAATTTCTAGACAATATCTGAAATATATCATCCCCTAACATATTATGTCTTGTGGAAGCGGCTACCTCTGCTTGAGACAATCTTGATACAAGACCTACACTCATTCTCACCTCAAGAGAGTAATTCAGGTGGAAGTAGCAATTCTCTCACAAGACGATGCGTTCGTGATGATAGATTCCAGACATCGTCTTGAAATGTATATTGCTCGCAATGGAAGACACTTTCCAGACGTCATTTCTGAAAAATAGTCATTTTAAACTCTCGTCATATCTATTCTATATTTTTAACAAATAAGTTTCTCATTAGAGTCGTTTTTTTTAACCTGTCAAATGTGGGAGGGTTTTTTTTTGGATCATCCTGTATTTTTACGGTATATATACCGTATATTTCATTTACGGTACACATACTAATTACAAACGTTTTTACGGTACATATACCGCACATTTAATTTACGGTATATATATTGTATAAATATTTTTTACGGTACATATGTCGTACATTTAATTTACGGTATTTGTGCTGTAAAAATATTTTTTACGGTACATATACCATATATTTAATTTACGGTATATATGCGGTAACGATATTTTTTTACGGTATATGTACTTTAAATACTTTACGGTACATATACCGTCCAGTTAAATTACGGTACATATACTTTAAATATTTTACGGTACATATACCACAAAATATTTAAATTTATGTTCAGTTAAATTACGGTACATGTACTTTAAGTATTTTACGGTATATATACCGTCCAGTAAAATTACGGTAAAAGGAAGTGGCACAAAGTTGACGGTATAACCACCGTGATTCGAGACCAAAATTTTTTACAGTGTAATGTTACAATATAGTCAAAAACTATGATTTTCCATTACAAAGAGGATATTATCGCATTAGTCTTTTAATCCTTTATGTCCCAAATTGTGAATTAATGAAATTTTCATTTTTCAATGATTTTTTATTAGATAAACAATATTTGGTAATAAAGCAAATATTTATAATTATTAAATAAAAATGTAAAAATATTTAGTCTATTAAAATTAATAAACTATTTCGGTATTTATGACAGTTTTTGTCAGAATATTTACAACTATCCGCAAATAATTTGTTTAAATTATTGTTTCTAGCACTTTAAATAATTAATAAATGTACAATTATCATGGATTAGCATATAGATATAGAAATTTTTCGGAACTGAAGCTTTCGATGTAGGAAACTGAACAGTTTGAAATAAAATTCTGTTTAAAAATATTTTTGATTTACATAACGACTAATGCTTTTGGTAGACGATAAAGTGTAATATCTTGAACTCATCCAATATTGTATTACTAACAATCGATGTGTTAAATTAAATTTTTTATCAATGTTTTGTTTTTGGCACTTTAAAATACCGTCGGGACATAAAGGGTTAAATTACCATGTTGGACTGTCGAAATTTAATAATGCTTACATCTAATGTCATCGGCGATGGTGAGAAAACCTTCTTTTGATTCGGATCTACATGGAAACTTAATCCTTTAGAACTATCGACGCTCAAGATGCTCTGATGCAACGGCTTCTCCATAAAATTCAACCGATTGAGTGTCTTTTGCTTGGCTTTAGCCGATGAAGGGGTTTTAATTTTCTTCTTCACAGGCTGAGGTTCTCTTGATACATGGACTCGAGTCCTTCAATAAAATATTGAGACAAAGAATGCAAAACAAAATTGTAAAAGTTTTCTGATAGCACAATGGAAATATTGGGTATCCTTAAGTTATCCAAGAAATACCGGTGTTTGATAGATAAACAATATTAGCGTACTTCTCTTAATCCCTCTATTTTCATTCCTTTTCTGCCTTTTTGTTCCGATAAATTGAAGAAATATCACTTCTGTCATACGTTTTTATAAAAGTAAAAATAGATTTTTAAAAAACATTCTTTTATAAGAACCAAATTATCCTTTTAAAAATACAGATTACTTTTTTGACTGGAATTCATTTTTTTTTCAGGAAATTTCTGTTACAGTACATTAATTCGATCGTTAGAAATTAACTCGATTACTAAAAAAAAAAAGATTTTATTAAAAAATTGTATAATTTTCGCTTTTCGTTTACTTTTTAAGAAAAAGAACAGGAAAGAAAAAATGAAACATTAGTTAAGATTTCTAAATTGATTTCTCAACCAATATTTATTAACCAATATTTAACTATTAATTGATAAAAATGTATTTTTTTTTTTAAATATTATATTCTTCATTTTTTATTTATAATTTATTTTCTACTTTTAAGTATTATTAAAATATTTCATTATTGCAGTTTGTGTGCGCTTGGGCCTATTTCGGTGAACATTTATTGGCACATCATTAAATCCTCTGTTTCTTCAACTCCTATGCAATTGTACCAGTTACAGACAACGTTCGGCGATTTATTAGCTGTGGCACGCTAATTGGAAAATGCATGAAAATTAATGCATTATCTAATATATGCTTTAAAAAATATTTAAATGTTGCATTGTCGTCGGAAACTATCCTTTGTACATATATCATTTCAAGAAATTTATTAAAAATCGATTGCAAAATTTTACCTTTACTTACAAAAACCAGGCTGAGTTAAAATAAAAGACGGAAAATTTTGCATTTAATTTCTTAAAAATTTCAAAAAAAAAAAAAAAACAAGTTCAACATGACACTTTTTCCCCCTTTAAGTGTACTAGTACAACGAACTCGGGATTCCCGGGTCACAAAGTAAAGGTGAAAAACTTTTTTAAAATTTTTAATTGGAAAGTCTAATATTTTTTTCTGCTTGATAGGCTTTTTAAACTGCCAACCAATTCCAAATAGCAATTTTATATGAAACATATTATTTATGTAATCATATACAGCTTTAAAAATTATCGGTACTTCCGTATTAGCAGGGCCGTAGCTAAGGGGGCGCTACGGCTCAGCCCCCCCCCCCCCCCCCACCGCTGGAAAAGATTCCATGGTCACTCAATGAATTTCTGTTCCGAAAATTCAAATGAAATATTGTTTAAAAATTTAATTTAGTTTTGAAACCTTTTCATAGTTTTGCAGAGTTACTAAATTGTATCTAAAATAAGTGTTTCAACACTCCCTCATCCTATTTGTACATTTGAAGCTAACATGATGGGCTATTTTGCACCAGTGATACACTCAAAACTTCATCATCATATACTTTTCTAAGCATAAAATGAAGTTATTTTAACAGTTTAATAAGAAACAGAGTACCTTATACAATACGAATATGCACTAATTTATCTTTCTGCGTCAGAGAGAGAAAAAAAAAACTATGAGCCCCTCTACATTCTCTTGAGCCCTCCCTATTGTTCACAACGGCCCTGCGTATTAGACGCAATATAGCAGTTATTAGCCAAAGATTTCACCAAAGAATAAAATTTTATTCTCAGTTTTTAAAAACAACTAAGAAAATATGACACCCAGATATTCTTTAAAATACATTTTTGTAAAAGGTTAATTGATGTATCTTTTATAAAGTAAGTTTACTAACGAACTAAAAGTCACTAAATTCATAGATAAAAATGAAATAAAACCAACAACATTCACCGGGTTTTATAATCGACGATATATTGACATAACAGGTTTTTAATTACTATTTTTTTTAGTTGCTATGAAAAAATAACAACTAAAATATACAGTGATCTGTTATTTCGCATAGAGAAAAGAGATAGATGGAGGTGCAGTATGCGATTAAAACGGTTTGATGGGCTTTATTCTTCCAATATAAGTCTCTCATTCGACCCAAACAAAGCAATCGCATGGAACAGAGACCGAATTTTTTAACATCATTTTTTCTCTAAATGAAAAAGATCTGAATATATTTTAGCATTATAAAATAGCATTTCATTGTATCATGAATTAAAATTGCATCGCTAAAGTTTTTCTTTTTTGTGAAAGCACGCCGTTGTGTTTGATGCAATGCAGCGAATTTTAGAGTTACATTTTTGGCGTCACCTCCAGCCACTAAACTGCATTTCTATTTTTTTTTTTTTTTACTCTATGGCTATTTTTCCTCTTTTTCCCACATAAATGCGATACTCAAGTTGCCACCATTAGAGAAATTGAACCAAAAACTGCAAAAAAATTAATATCTCAAAAACAAATTGAGATACAGTTTTCTAACAAACGGCATTTAAAAGTGTATTTTTTTCTCTAAACGATGGTATAAAGATTGAAAACGTGCAATGTCTAGAAGTTTAAAAAATTAAAATTGCGGAAATTGCAAAACCGAAATTTCATCGGAAAGTGTTGCCATTCAAAACATGACGCATGCGTTACGCACAGATACGTTTGGCCTTTATTATATAGATTTGACGTGAAAACGTATTTTTTGAAATTGTATTCCATCGCCAACCGATGATAAATCGCCAAATAGCGAAATTTTCATTATTTTTTTACGGCCACTGCATGGAGGTTCCGCCAAAAAAAAAAAAAAAAAAAAAAAAAAAAAAAAAAAATTATAAACATATATAGCCTCATGAGAAGAACATTCTGTATTTTTTTTCTTCAGATTTTTCGGAGTATGCCCGTATGGAGACCTTCCTTGTGAGCTATCCCGGACACGAACACTGGAGGACTATTTCACTCAATTAACCTCAACGATTACTTTATCTGGTCTAATACTCTGCATTAGCTCTACAGAATAAATCGAAGGCCAATATATGAAACTGCAGAAAATCGCTGCATACGAAATTACTTTAGAACTTTTTTCACCCAAAAAATAAAAATGGAAAAATTACATCTGTTATAATTAATTTACCGATTGAATAATCATGTTTCACAATTAATCTAATATAAGATTAAATGCCAAAAATGGATGATCATAAATGTCGCATGAGTTATACCAAATAATAATAATGTCGTTAATATAATGTCTTTATACCAAATGAGTACTTCTCTATTATCCCGTCGACCAATTTCGCCAAATTATAGAAAACTCTAAACTATTTAACGTCAAAGGCGGCATTTACGATATCATCCATTTTTGGCATTTAATCTTATAGTTTGGCGATAGTTTTGTTATTAATATAATGATAAATTTTTAATAATAACATTTACTAATTCATTTGATATTATTTATCCGTTGGTACTACTTGGTTTTTCCCGTCGACCAAAAAGCTATCGCCAAACTATAGTATTAAATGCTAATAATGGATGATCGTGAACGTCACATTCAATGACATTAAATACGATACGCGTGTTTAAAACGTCATTAGGTGATTTTAATTAGCCTCCGATGCTATTTCTTTCAGACAAGCTAAAAAATGTCGTGTCATCGGCCCTGAATTTTCTACTCAACCGATTTTGATAACTATTTTTTCAAATGAAAGCTATTTATTTGTAGTTGTGCCCATTTTAGTTATTTTTTAATTTATTTTCATTTTTATATTTTATTTTTAATTTTAAATGCTTTTTACGATATTTGTTCAAAATGGTGGCAACTCAGTTTAGCTTTTCTCTCAATAATAAAAAATTATTTTCCAAAATGATTGCGTATACTTATGCACTAATTGGGGTAAAAAAAATATATTTACTGAGAAATAATATTAATAATGTAAATAAAATAGCAGAAAATATTTTATAATAAAAATTAATGTTTAAAGCAAAATAAGAAAAATTTCAAATGAGGAAAATGATGTCATTCAGCAACCAGGTAAATGGGAATTACAATATTATTACGAATGCCTTTTTCATATTACTAATAACAGTAACTTTTGAAAAACATTTGAAGAGAAAATGACGTCACTAACTAGACGCTAAAACATCGCATTTTTACTCATAACGATATTAGGTACTACTCTGTTATCCCGTCGACCAATTTCGCCAAATTATACATATTGACATAATTTTTATTTTAAATAACGAAAAAACAAATAATTAGTAGAATATTAATAAAAATATTAATACAAGTTGAATGTAGATTCTGCCATTGCAGAATGCAATTTAGCATCCGATTAAAAAAAAAAAAAAAAAAATCGATAGAGGTCTTTTAAAAGGGCGACCCCGATTAGAATGCAATGAACTAACTTCATTTTTCTTGTGTTTATCAATATAATAGCAAACAGAACGGCGTGAAATATCCAGTTGATTAGCAATTTCTCTCTGAGACTTTGGAATTGCGGAATAATAAAGAGATACAATTTGACGTGCTACTTCTTCATTGACTAGATTCATCAAAAACGGATTTTTTCTTTAGTTTAAACGCTTTTTTATAGACTCTGAGTAAAAGGAAATGCAATTTAACAATAAAACGAGTGAAATCCCGTTGAATCTGACGGATGAAATGTTTAAAAGACCCGATCGATTTGGCTTAAAAAAAAGCAAAAGTAATTACATTATTGAATCAATATATAATAAATATATTTCCAAACTTAATGTCAAGTTTTCCAGTTACAATTTTGCATGCAAATATTTGCACATCTTCAGTTAAAATTGTAATCTGAGTGCCGGCGAAATCCAGAAATTTTATTTTATATGCACTACAGAAAAATAGATTAATTAAAAAAATAAAAATAAAATAAAATAAAATAAAAATAAAAATAAAATTATTTTATTTTTACTATGACATTATTTTCACTAACTGAAGTCATATCTGAATGTAAAATCACAATCTCAGTGTCCATAATGGAAAGAAATATTGAAATGTAATATCGTTATGAGTAAAAATGCGATGTTTTAAATAGTGACGTCATTTTCTCTTCAAATGTTTTTTAAAAGTTACTGTTATTAGTAATATGAAAAAAGGCGTCCGTAATAGTATTGTAAATTCATTTTATCTGGTTGCTGAATGCCATCATTTTCCTCATTTGAAATATTTCTTACTTTGCTTTAGACATTAATTTTTATCATAAATTATTTTCTGTTATTTTATTTACATTATTAATATTATTTCTCAGTAAATATATTTTTTTACCTCAATTAGTGCATAATTATATGCAATCATTTTATTGTGGTTAAATTTTACGAAAACAATTAACTTTTTCTTTTAAATGCGAGGACATGTTCACTGATGAAATAAACTTTCTGACTTGTGGAAAGTAATAATGGAAAATAAATTTTATTATCGAGAGAAAAGCTAAACTAAGTTGCCACTATTTTGAAGAAATATCGTAAAAAAGCATTTAAAATTAAAAATAAAATATAAAAATGGAAATAAATTAAAAAATAGCTAAAATGGGCACAACTACAAATAAATAGCTTTCATTTAAAAAAATAATTATCAAAATCGGTTCAGTAGAAAATTCAGGGCTGATGACACGACATTTTTAGCTTGTCTGAAAGAAATAGCATCGGATGCTAAAAAAAAAAAAAAAAAAAAAAAAAAAAAAAAAGAAGAAGAACGAGAAGTTTTAATAGAATTGTTACAGATCTTGTTGGCGAGGAAAGTATTTTTAGAAAGAATGCAGGGTGATTTTAGATTTATAATTTATTTGTATTTTTATACCGAAGTTTTGTTATCTTTCCGGAACGAAAATGTATAAACTTGAAGCATTCACAGAAACACCGTTCGCAATGTGTCATAATACCAAAAAAAAACTAGTTGGATGTGTCAATCCCAAAACTTTCTTCTATCTCATAAATACATTTTAATATATATATATAAAAAAAAAAAAAAAAAAAAAAAAAAAAAAAAAAAAAAAACGTGGTGACTCTAAAGTTACCCACTATCGAATTTCCTCGAACATTTGACCGAGACTAATGAGATTCTGGTATCCGAAAAGCCTAAAACGCAAAATTTAATTAATATTCTGAGAAAAAGAGCTTAGTAGTGCCTCATGTTGGGTAATTTATACTAAAACCTAATAAGCATCTATTTATGTCAAGACCTAACAGAATCTGAAATTTGATGGAATTTCGTCCATTAGTTCTTGAGATATAGTTATAACAAAAAATTTGCAAAACGTTACACAGCAACACCATATCTTGAAATATTTATGCCAAAATGTAAAAAAGCGTCTAATTATGTTATGGTGTAAAAGAATCTGAAGTTTGATGAAATTCTGTGCATTAGTTCTTGAGATATAGCTAGTTTAAAAAAACCGTGTAAAATATAGCACAACAGCACCATCAGTTGAAGGATTTATAACAAAACGTAATCATCGTGTAATTATGTTATATGTCATTTTGTAACAAAATCTGAAGTTTGATGAAATTCTGTGCGTTGGTTGTTGAGATATAGCTATCGGAAAAATCGTGCAAAATGCAGCATAGCTGCACTACCTGTTGCAAGGTTAATACCAAAATGTAATTAGCGTCTAATTATGTTATATATTCTAGTGTAACAGAATCTAAAATTTGATGAAGTTCTCTGCATTAGTTCTTGAGATATACCTATCGCAAAAATCGTGCAAAATGTAGCATAGCAGCGCCACCTATAGGGCAGTTCACACCAAAACCTTATCAGCGGCTATGTATCTCAAGGTATCGCGGAATCTAAAGTTTGGTGACATTCTGTGCATTAGTTCTTGAGATACAGCTATCATGAAAATCATGAAAAACGTGGCATAGCAGCGCCACCTGCTGGCCAATTTACACCAACTCTTAATCGGCGTCTATGTATATCAAGGGGTCACAGAATCTGAAGTCCGTGAAATTCTGTGCATTAGTTCTTGAGATATAGCAATCTTGAAAATCATGAAAAACGTTGTATAGCAGCGCCACCTGCAGGCCAATTTTCACCAAAAACCAATAGGCACTAATTCATATCAAAGTCTAACTGAATATAAAATTTTATTAAATTTCGAGCATTAGTTCTTGAGATAGAGCGCCCACAAATTTTTTGTCACATACAGACAGACAGACAGACAGACAGACAGACAGACAGACAGACAGACAGACGGACAGACTCACAGACAGACATTTTCTAAAAATAGTCAAAACGTGTTCAGGACCTTCTAAAACGTATAAATCCGTCGAAAACCGGAAGTCGAAAATTTTCATGAATCCAATACTTTCTTCTTGTAAAGATAGAAGAAAGTAAAAAAAAAAAAAAAAACTGTACAAACTTAAAATAACGTTTGCAATCTAAAATCACATGAAACTGTTCTAAATATACATTACTTCAATAGGAAAAAACGTCAAGTGTATTTTGATGATGTTATGTTTTATCATTGCAAACATAATAAAATTAATAAGCATTTAAGAAGTGCACGAAAACATAATTGCTGTTGAATTCTGGGGTGCAAAGCACTTATTATTAAATATGATGTAAAACTAAAATATTTATATTGTTTTAAGTAATTATTAAAAAATTACTAAAAATTTATATAATATCATATTTGTCAGTCACTGTCAGTCACCGGTGATTGATGCGACCAAAACGGAAAGTTCAGAGTCAGTCACCGTGGCACACAACATGTTAATATGTAGTGTGTAAAAGAGTCTTTAGATGATGTGCAGAGCTATACATTTCCATCAATTGGAGAAATTTCTTAAAAAGGAATCTTCTAACTAAACTAAATTTTATCATTCTATGTAATATATATGCAGATCTTTAGATCATATACATGGCTGCACAAAAAAATTGACTACTCCTTTGACTCTGGGAGGTAATTTCTAAAACTGGATTTTTTAAATGTGCTATACTTTTTTTTTACATGTTTTCTAAAAGGTTTATTTACGCATCTCCTTTCAACATATTTAACGGTGAAGTTTTGTCACAGCTTTCTAGATGTGTTCGAGAGTGGTTCATAATTTATTCATGACTTTACACATCAGGGCTTGAAATGGAAAAATCCACGAACCGGAATGCTATTTCAAAATTATTGTTGAATGAAAACTTTGTTGAATTATAGAAAATTTCTGTTTAACCATATGAAAATAATTTAAACTAGTCTTATGTGACATTACCAAAACTTTATTCTGCCTCATACATCTTAATATTTGAAAAAATAGTTACAAATGTTACTGTTGCAATACTATTAGTTAAATGTTTCAGTATTATTAGCTCATTACTATACCAATTTTAATGTTCCTCTAAAATTTCTGCTTCAGAAAATTAATCGGAATAAAAAAGAAGTTAATGCCGATCATGATCAGGGCTTGAAATTCAATTTTCCAGAGGAGGGGAGACTCCCTCCCAACATTTATAAATGGAGGGGAGTTTAGCTGTTTGGGAGGGAGGAGAAAAATCGTTCAAACCTACTGTTTAATGTGCTATTTAAAGAATTACACAAATACAGACATGACAAAATACCACTGAAGCAATTTTTATCAACAAATTGTTACGCAAAATGAGATTTTTTATATAAAAAAAAAAAAGTCGCGATTTTATATAGTCTATTTAGTTTTCAAAGGGATAAATTTCCTGCCTGTGCTAATTATTTTTGTTTCAGGTCTAATAAACTCTGTTTTTGGTTCAGGTCAGGCGTGATTCTGGGTGATTTTTTTTTCGGAAATTCACATCGCATTTTTGAAATCGTCGGGGGGGGGGGGTAATTCCGCAAGTTACTCCCCCCCGCGAGGGGGATTATCCGCGATCTTCAGACGAAATCGGCATTTTCCCGCGATATTCAGACGGAATCAGTGATTTATCTGCGAAATTTTAGCAAAAGCGGCGATTTATAGCGATCTTTTGTCGAAATCAGCGGTTTTTCCGCGATCTTTTGACGAAATCGGCGTTTGTTACGACGATCTTTAGACAGAATTTGCATTTTTACGCGATCTTTTCTCGAAAACAGCGTTTTATCCCCGCGATCTTTTGACAAAATCGGCGTTTTCCCCATGATCTTTTGATGAATCGTCTTTTTTGTTTAAAATGATCTTTTGACAAAATTTTTTAAAGCGATCTTTTATCGAAAACAGCGTTTTTTTCCGCAGTTTTTAGACGAAATCGACGTTTTCGCTCGATCTTTAGACGAAATAAGCAATTTATCTGCGATACTTGATGAAATTGCCGTTTTTTTCCGCGATCCGCACAGGAAATTCACGTTTTTTAGCAATCTTTTGACAAAGTTCATTTAAAAAAACACCGACGAAATCGTCGTTTTTCCACGAAATATTGACGAAATGTGCGCTTTTTCGGCGATCCTTTTACGAAATTTGCATTTCTCCGCGATTTTTTTTCCGTGCGCAAAACCGTACAAGTTGGCAACTTATGTGGAATTGATAACCCAATTTCAAATTTTCGGAAGAGGATGCCTTAAATTTTCGGAAATTTCGGACAAGAATCACCCCTGGTTCAGGCTGATTTTAGGTTGAGTGAAAACGCAGAGTCTAAAGTAAATCCCCCCCCCCTTCACACAATCCACTGTAACTTTTCAGAAAATTTGCTGCAAATAAAAAAAAAACACCCCTGAAGAATACTTTGATAAATTTGGTGCTTTCCCGCGATCCTTTAAAGAAATTCAAATACAGGGACGTGCTAAGAGAAAACTGCGCTTGGGGCAAAGTTTGAATTTAGTGTTCTTTTTCTTCTTACCGGCCAAAAATGATGTTGGTTGTAGAAAATCGGCGCCTCTAAGTTTCTACACCCGGGGCAACTGCCTCTTCGCCCTCACCTGCCCCTTTTCACACGACGCTGTGTTTATATAACGATCCTTTCACAAAATTCACACATTTTCCGCGATGCTTTCACAAAATTCGCGTTTATTCCGCAATCATTTCATGAAATTCGCGTTTATTTCACGATCCTTTCCCGAAATGCGTGTTTATTCCGCGATTTTTTTTTTTTTTTTTTTTTTTTTTTTTTTTTTTTTTTAGAAATTCGTGTTTTATCGAGATCTTTTAAGGATAGTCGAGTTTTTTTTCGCTATTCTTTGAGAAAATTGCCGTCTAACAAAATTTTCTGCGAACGGTTGATGAAATTGATTGTGAAAATATGCAATTCAGCTCGGTTTTAAAAGCTATGAAAAATCGGCAATTAGCCCGGAAATTTAGACATAACTATCGAAATTTCGGGGTTAATAAACGATGTTTCATAGCTTTTGAAATCGAATGCGTAAATTTTTTCGAAATTTTGAAACGGAATTACTCCGTTCTCGCGACGGTAAATCGCACGAAACTTGTCAATTGATCGGGGGGAAAAATGCGAAATTTTAGGATTGGTTGCGGGAAAAACAGCGTGAATTCCAACGATTTTTCGCAGCAAAATGTGTCATTTAGTCGCACGAAAATATCACAAAATTCGCAAAAAATAGTGGGAAGTTAATCGTAGTTTCAAAATGCAAAATTTTTCGGAAAATTCGGGATTTTTTTTGGGCGGGAGCCTCCTGCCTACGATATTATTTTGGGCGGATTTCAAAATTTCGGGCGCGAATCCCTCTATCCCGCCCTGAAATTCAAGCCCTGAATGATGTACATTAAAATCAATAATTTTTCGTTATTCTATTGTGAATCAATATAGAACATAGTTCTACATACATAAAACTGTAATAATATCTTTTAAAAATTTCACGAACAGGAACGATATTTACCATAATTGCACGAACCGGAATAATATTGGTCATAATTTTACGAACCGGAACATCGTTCCAGTTTTTTCCGTTACATTTCGAGCCCTGATTTTACATTCTTGATTACATAAAAATGTAAAATTTCATTTCGTTTCGAACTATAAATGATATTTTGAAAGTAATGAATAGTATTATTATATAGAATGATGCAAAAATCGTTCGAAAAATTGACTTTTAAAAATTTTATGGATCAAAATTTTGTCTGTTTGAAATACCTTAACGACAACCGCATTCAAAATTTTGAGTTAGCACAAAACTTATAGTAAAAGGAATTGTGGATATCAACTGTCACCATAAGGAAAGTTCATTTTTTTCGTTCAAAGTTTATTCAAAATGGTTATTCACCAACTTATGCGTATGATTTAGCGAAAGTTGCTACTTAGGTTTTCATGAAATTGTAATATTTTCCACAGTAAATGAAAGTGAATCATAGTAAATGAACTTACAATTTTAATCTCTTTAAATTAACATTTGAAAAATAACACACACACACACATCCTTATATCCTTATATATATTATAAATGTGAAAGTGTGTCCGAAAAATTGGAATGAACTTGGCTTCAAAACCTATGGATTAATGTCTTTGAATCTTTGCATATGGATAAATTATAGGAGTGGAATGAACATAGGCTAATTTTTATTTATTTTATTCAAATATTTTCCTTAATAATTCAAAATTTAATTATTTTTCATACAAAATCAATAGGCATTTTTCAGATAAAATTTAACCATTTTCCTTTCCTGTTGCCAAGAAAATAATAAATTGGAATAATAATTTTTCAGCGGCAATGAATTTTTAATAAAAAAACTTCCACGCGAAAAACTATAATAAAATAATAACAACACATTGCTCAATGGTGCACAAAACAAGAATTTTAATATACATTTGTACACTTAAAATAAAATAAAACTTTCAACGTTTCGTGCCGTCTTCTGCGGGCGTCTTCAGGAAAATATGATAATGGAAGGACTACGTTTGCATTTTGATCGAGAGATAATATTTCTACTAAATTAAAATCTAAATGAATTAAAATTTTAAAAATGTTGCCACTTACACGTGAGTAAATAAATTAAAATTTTAATTAGAATTTTAATTTATTTAAAATTTTAATTTTAATTAGAATTAAAGAGCATCGCAGAGATATAAAACAATATAAACAAAATACTGCCCTTTCTCGCTTCTACTTGGCGAACAAGGGTTGCCATATTAATTTTGAGGAGGCCAAAATCATAGTTCCATGCAATAACCCAGTTCAAAGTAAAATAAGAGAATCCATCGAAATCATAGCACGAGAAAATAAACCATGTAATGATAATTTATCCTACAATATACCAAAAATATGACATAATATCATAAAATCTTAAAAAAAAAAAAAAAAAAAAATTATTTCCTTGCAATATTTTAATTTTTACTCACGTGTAAGTGGCAACATTTTTAAAATTTTGATTCATTTAGATTTTAATTTAGTTGAAATATTATCTCTCGATCAAGATGCAAACGTAGTCCTTCCATTATCATATTTTCCTGAAGACGCCCGCAGAAGACGGCGCGAAACGTTGAAAGTTTTATTTTATTTTAAATGTACAAATGTATATTATAATTCCTGTTTTGTGCACCACTGAGCAATGTGTTGTTATTATTAGTTAAATTTTATGGTGCAACTGTCCTATATATATTTATATAATAAAATAATTTAAAAGAAAATAAATATGACGTCATGTTTGAAATAAAAATAAAAGGTGTATTTTTTATAATATATTTAACAAGGATATTTGTTTAGTTAATGGGAATTTTTGTGTAAAATATGGCGACATAAATCTCTATAAATAAAAGGAATAAAGAGGATAATTAATTAATTGAGGCACAGATAGGCTCTCAAACAGTGAATGCATTGCATTTGAGTGTCATATTTTTTTTCTTTATATTTTACACAGCTTAGGTAAACGCAGAAGAAATATAAAACAGATAATGTATTTATCACAAAAAATCGTCTGCTAAGAAAATCTTTTTTCATTTTGAACTCTATAAATAAAAGGAATAAAGCAGAAGAAATATAAAACAGATAATGTATTTATCACAAAAAATCGTCTGCTAAGAAAATCTTTTTTCATTTTGAACTTCTATAAATAAAAGGACAGATAGGCTCTCAAACAGTGAATCGTCGAATATAATTGAAGAACAAATGGAAGAACAAATGGAAGAACAAATGGAAGAACAAATGGAAGAACAAATGGAAGAACAAATGGAAGAACAGATGGAAGAACAGAAAGAAGAACAGATGGAAGAACAAATGGAAGACCTCTTCATTAACAATAAAAAAAGATATGCAAACGAAACCCCAGAACACCGAGAAGAAAGACTGGCGAAGAAAAGAGAGCAGAATAGAAAAAGAAGAGAAAATGAGACAGATTGAGAAATTGGTGGTGTCAGTGGGCGGTGGTGAGACAGTATGTATTATTCTATATAATGTTCTATATCCTTAATTATTTGGTAAGTAGTGGACAGACTGGAAAGCCAACCACATTAAAAAATGGGTGGGGCCTAATAGAGATCGCCTTCACGTGGTGGGTCCCGTCTTCGACTGAATGATCTCTCATTAATTATAATTTAAGAGTTTTCACTCCGATAACGGGCTATACCTAGTTAAAAGTAAAAAAAAAAATGAAAAAGAATTATACTTTTAATAAAATAGTTCACTTATGAAAATGTGACGTCATAGTTGAAATAAAACAGGTACTTTATGGCAGTCGTTAAAAATATAAGAGGTATGAATATCAGTAGCTAATGGAGCGAGATAAATATTGACGTCATACTTAAAATGAATCAGAAATATTTTTTACTTATATTAATTAATAAGTTATAAGTTAGATACAAATGAATATTTTTATTCAAAACTCATAATTATCAATGGAAGAAATTTTTTGTGGGGAAAAGCCGGAAAATAAAACTACTGATTAATATATTTTTGGCCCGATTTTTTAACACTTTCGAACAAAGTTGAAAAGTTATTTATGCTTTCGGTTTGTCTGTCTGTCTGGTCGCTTTCTAACTTTAGTAAATATACTCCGATTTCCATGAAATTTTTGGACGTTCTTAACGTTTACCTAGCACGAGTACCTATTGAAAATAAAGTTTCTACCATGATTAGTTTATTTACAGGGATTGTCAAAAAATGTCCTTACATTACGGCATTATGGGGAAAATCGTTTTAATTAAATTTAACGATGTGTCACCCTGTGAAACATATTCAAATTTATATGCATTTACAAAGTGCACTAAAATATGCATTTTGTTAAGTATGTAGGGAAAAGGACTCTTATTATTCATTTACAGGGTTACACAGAAGAATTCCATTGCATAAGAATAAAGGGAGGAACAGTTTCCGACATATTTTAATTATGGTAAACGATTTCATGTATAATCAAATTGATATACGTTGCTGAGGCTTAATGTGAGTTATTTCATGCATAATACGAAGTGCATAGCATTTACAGGGACACATAAAAGATTTCAAATATTATATATTCTATTCGAAGTACTGTATATGATGGATGATGACTGTTGCATGGATGAAATGCATTTTGAATTATGATATGTGCTTTTAAGTTTCGCTAAATGTATGCATATTAAATGGAGAGTATAAATGGTAATAGTATAAATAGTTAAATGTAGATATACAGGGTTACACAAAAGATCTCGGAAAGGTTACTGAATATGAGCGTAATTTACTTAAAGGTGGTTTTTAAATAAAATATGCATTTTTATTTTGAACTGCATTTAGTAAACTAAGAAATGTTTGTAGTATATATATAAAATGATATACAGGGTCCCGCAAAGAACTGGATACAAGGTTGTCTTCGGATGATAATTTCTGAAAATGTAATTTAGGTACTAATAAGAAATATTTTTGTTTGAACTAAATTTTAGAAAGATACATTCGTGTATTAAAGGCACTTGGAAAACTACAGGGCTGAACAAAAGAATTCAAGAATGTTTCTATCTATTAGTATTAATCGCTGAAAGGAAAATTTTAACCAGCAAATAAATTAGCAAATAGGGATTATCAGAAGTTTTTTACCATAAATTCGCGATAAAAAGTTTATTACACATGTTTTTCATCATCGAAATTTTTTGCTTGATTGATCAATTATTTCTTCTTTAGATGTTATGTGAACGAAGTCACGGGTAACTGCTAGTATATTGTAAATGTGAAAGTGTGTCCGAAAAATTGGAATGAACTTGGCTTCAAAACGGATGGATTAATGTTTTTGAATCTTTGCATATTGATAGATTATAGGAGTGGAATGAACATAGGCTAATTTTTATTTATTTTATTCAAATATTTTCCGTAATAATTCAAAATTTAATTATTTTTCATACAAAATCTACAGGCATTTTTCAGATAAAATTTAACCATTTTCCTTTCCTGTTGCCAAGAAAATAAAAAATTGGAACAATAATTTTTCAGCGGCAATGAATTTTTAGTAAAAAACTTCCACGCGAAAAATTATAAAAAAATAATTTAAAAGAAAATAAATTTGACGTCATGTCTGAAATAAAAATAAAAGGTATATTTTTTATAATATATTTAATAAGCATATTTGTTTAGTTAATGGGAATTTTTGTGTAAAATATGGCGACATAAATTAAAAGTAAAACGAATGAAAAAGAATTATATTTTTAATAAAATGGTTCACTTATGAAAATGTGACGTCATAGTTGAAATAAAACAGGTACTTTATAGCAGTCGTTAAAAATACAAGGGGTATGAATATCAGTAGCTAATGGAGCGAGATAAATAATGACGTCATATTTAAAATGAATCAGAAATAGTTTTTACTTATACTAATTAATAAGCTATAAGTTACATACAAATGAATATTTTTATTCAAAATTCATAATTATCAATGGAAGAAATTTTTTGTGTGGAAAAGGCGGAGAATAAAACTACTGATTAATATATTTTTGGCTCAATTTTTTAACACTTTCGAACAAAGTTGAAAAGTTATTATGCTTTCGGTTTGTCTGTTTGTCTGGTCGCTTTCTAACTTTCGTAAATATACTCCGATTTCCATGAAATTTTTGGACGTTATTAAAGTTTACCTAGCACGAATACCTATTTAAAATAAAGTTTCTACCATGATTAGTTTATTTACAGGGATAGTCAAAAAACTTCCTTACATTACGGCATTCTGGGGAAAAATCGTGTTAATTAAATTTAACGATGTTACACCCTGTGAAACATATTCAAATTTATATGCATTTACAAAGTGCACTAAAATATGCATTTTGTTAAGTATGTAGGGAAAAGGACTCTTATTATTCATTTACAGGGTTACACAGAAGAATTCCATTGCATAAGAATAAAGGGAGGAACAGTTTCCGACATATTTTAATTATGGTAAACGATTTCATGTATAATCAAATTGATATACGTTGCTGAGGCTTAATGTGAGTTATTTCATGCATAATACGAAGTGCATAGCATTTACAGGGACACATAAAAGATTTTAAATATTATATATTCTATTCGAAGTACTGTATATGATGGATGATGACTGTTGCATGGATGAAATGCATTTTGAATTATGATATGTGCTTTTAAGTAGGGATGGGACGAATATTCGGCCACTATTCGGTATTCGGCCTATTCGGCCCTTTTGCCGAATATTCGGTTGGCCGAATATTGAAGGCTTGTTGACCGAATACTTCGGCCGAATACCTGTAGCCGAATATTTAGAGATATCTTGCCGAATATTGCTAAAATCTCGCCGAATAGTGAAAGATATCTTGCCAAATAAATTTTGGATTTAAAGAATTTCATTCTTGCCTTTTTTTTTCTCTAATCCAAATTGGCTACTTCATTTATGAAGTCATTCTCACTCTTACTTATAAAATATAGAGTTAAGATACTAAAAAATATACAGCCTTTCTGTATTTTCTATAAAAGTTAGTGATATTCTAGAAAATGCTGCCCAAGCTGGAGATTTAATTGTACAAGAAATTTCATCATTAGAGAATGATATATTACAATTCAAGATATAAAAACACTGCCTTATTCTAAAATGCTCGCATATTTATTAATGTCTGCAAATTCCATGCACATATAAAAAAGACTCTTATGAAATTCATAACTTATTTTCTATAAAGTAAGAAATGAAAAAATTTATCACTAGGTGTGTTAACGAAGATTCATTTTCAAAATTAAATATAATATATAACCATTCCAAATGCAACGGTACATCTGAAAGCAGAACTGGTGTCAAACTCGATACACATTAGATGACACAACTTGCTTTATGAAGATGATTTTATAAATATTTTAATATAAATTCTAAATACTCAACAAAATAATTTTTTCATTCTATAGTTTTCACTTTTAAATAATTATTTGCATAATTACTCACTTAACTATGTAACGTTATTATGTATATATTTTTAATTTAATCTTCCTTCCTTCATGTTATTATCAATTTTCTGTTTACCCTTTTAATGCTTATTGAATAAGTGGAATATTGAAGTTGAACATTGTATGTGCCGATTCAAATGTCAAAGATTTTGTTAACATATGCATTCTACTTTAAGCATAACCTTTTGCTTTAACGTAATTTGTAATTTAAAGCTTGGCATCTGATTTCAGAAGTCTCATTCTTACAAATTTGCTTATCACTAGAGACACAAACTCTAAATGATCAAATTTACTTCATTAAAGATTATTTCAGAAAATATGTCCATGTGAGTTCTGAGATAGAGAGAGATTAAGAATATTATTGATTTTGGATGTAAGAAGTATCAATTGATAATAAAAGTGAAGTACATTCTTCATATTTTAATGGAAATATTTTCCCATCTTGACTTACTGAAAATCAATTCGATGTACATTAGAATAAAGGATATAATGCAATTTCAAATTTTTTTCTTGTTAAAATAAGTTTTTCAAATTTAAAAATACATTTAAAAACACATTTAAGAGTAATAATTATTAATGAGCTCCTATTTTTTAAATTATATATAATCAAAATTTATTTTCTTTATTGGAAAAAAAATTTTACTATTCGGCCGGCCGAATATTCGGTATTCGGCCTAAAATTTGGCCGAATATTCGGTATTCGGCTATTCGGCCAAATCACTATTCGTCCCATCCCTACTTTTAAGTTTCGCTAAATGTATGCATATTAAATGGAGAGTATAAATGGTAATAGTATAAATAGTTAAATTTAGATATACAGGGTTACACAAAAGATCTCGGAAAGGTTACTGAATATGAGCGTAATTTACTTAAAGGTGGTTTTTAAATAAACTATGCATTTTTATTTTGAACTGCATTTAGTAAACTAAGAAATGTTTGTAGTATATAAATAATATAATATACAGGGTCCCGCAAAGGACTGGATACAAGGTTGTCTTCGGATGATAATTTCTGAAAATGTAATTTAGGTAGTAATAAGAAATATTTTTGTTTGAACTAAATTTTAGAAAGATATTTTCGTGTATTAAAGGTACTTGGAAAACTACAGGGCTGAACAAAGGTATTCAAGAATGTTTTTATGTATTAGTATTAATCGCTGAAAGGAAAATTTTAACCAGCAAAAAAATTAGCAAATAGGGATTATCAGAAGTTTTTTACCATAAATTCGCGATAAACAGTTAATTACACATGCTTTCCACCATCGAAATTTTTTGCTTGATTGACCAATTATTTCTTCTTTAAATGTTATGTGAACGAAGTCATGGGTAACTGCTAGTACATATATATGTATTTCATATTAATATTTCTGCATTTTTTAAATAAAAATGCTATTTCAACATGTTTTAAATATTAATTTATAATGTATTTGTCATTTTTTTCTACCCATAATTAATTTTTATTTTATTTTATTAATTACATAGTTTATTTTGAATAAATTACAGTTGCATCAGTTATTTTTTTCTAATTTCTCTTACTATATGGTAACATTATAATTTATCCTATCAGATTGTTTTCCGGTTTCATCCTTTTATTACACTTTTTTGTTATAAGTCGTTGATTGGAGAGTAACGCCCGTCTGTTCCAGTAATGAACACGTTTGAATTTTTGAAGAAAATGTCAAATAAAAGACAAAACGGCTGAAAATAAACATTTTATTTACAAATTCGCCGAGTAAATAATCTAATCTAATTAATATAAATAACTGATGTGCATAGGCAGAGTTTCCCCATAGAGTTTCAGGGAGGCGCCCCGCCCCTCCTGCCCTTTAGTTTAAAAAATAACGCCGCTCTTGCCCCTCATTCAAAAACTAGCGCTCCTCTTGCCGCTCGATAAAAAAAAAAAAAAAAAAAAAAAAAAAAAAAAAAAAAAAAACGCCTTTTATGTTTTATATTAGAAAAAACGCAGATGATGCGGACGCGCCATAGCGCGTAAAGTACGCAAAGTACTTGGCGACGGAACATAAAAAATATCATTACGCATCCCACAAAACGTGTAATTTCGTTAAAAAATCTCGAAAAAATGGCAAATTTCGTGAAAAAATCGTGAAATAACAACTAATTTCTGGCAAGATTGGCCAAAAAAATGGCTAATTTCGTCACAAAATCCCGAAAAAACGGCATTCTTCAAAGAATCGTGAAAAAATGACAAATTTCGTCCAAAAATCGCGATAAAACGGAAAATTTCGTCAAACGATTTAAAAAAAAAACGGCAAATTTCGTCCAAAAATCGCAGCAAAACGGAAAATTTTGTCAAAAAATTCGCGAAAAATGTCAAATTTTGCCAAAAATTCGCGAAAAAACGCAAAATTCGTCAAAATATCCCGAAAAAAGGCAGATAATCAAAAAATCGCGAAAAAAAAAATGGAAATTTCGCCAAAAGGGGCACAAAAAAAGTTAATGCCTGAAGTGAATTTTTCTATTTGTAAAAACTAATTTTCCTGCTGCAAAATTCTATTTTTATTGCTCCAAAAGTGGATATTCCTGCTTCACAATCAGGGGCGTGCGAAGAGAAAATTGCACCCGGGGCATAATTATAATTTGACGCCGCCCACTCCACCCTAACTTTTTCTTGTGACAGCCCAAAAATGACGTCTGTAGTATAAATTTGGCGCCCCTTACATTTTCGCTCTCAGGGCGACTGCCCCCTTCGCCCCCCCCCCCTTTCGCATGGTTCTGTTTACAATCCGTTTTTGACTGTCCAAATCTTTCTAAATGTGACTTTTGAAAAAACCCGTTCTTTAAACAAAAAGAACCCTTTATTCAACAAAAATACTCTTAAAAAAAATTATTTTTCAATAAATCTGTCTTGCCCTTTTTAACCATTTGAAAAATGGTTGTTGTTTTCGGGAGAATGGACCCGATGATGTTACCACTTTTGAATGATGTTACCACTTTTGAATGATGTTACCACTTTTGAATTTAAATTAAATTCTTTATTTTTAGAAGAATTTTTATTTGAATTTAAATTAAATTCTTTACTTTTAGAAGAATTTTTATTTGAATAGTAAATTAAAATGGTTAAAATCATTGTAATAAAGGAGAAAACTAACAAATTTAAAAATGGGTAGACGGAAATTAACAGATACGGAAAAAGCCGAAGCCAAAGAAATGAATGAACGTGAATATCGCATTCAATGATATTAAACACAATACGCGTACTTAAACAATCATAAAGTGATTTTTATTTCTTCTTTTGCTATTTAAAATAAAAATTTAGTCAACATGTATAAGTTGCTTATTAGTTTGGCGATTCGTATCATTTGGCGAAATTGGTCGACGGGATAACTGAGTAATACTGTATTTGGTTTGGCGCAAAAACGTCTTTCAATGCAGAAAATGATAAAATCAAAAGATTATTGAGCCGCTGAAAACCAATTACGTGTTGAAAGGCGATCACGAAAAAGGAAGCAATTTAATGCCGAACCGATTAATTGTAAAACATCATGTCGCCAGGGCGACCAATCCACTAGCCATGGCGTTTTACTATCGGTCGGTTCTAACCAGGAAAATTTGAGTGCCAATAGTGATTCTAACAAGCCGGAAAATGTTATAGCTATTACTCTTGATTTTCCACCACCTAAAAAGAAAACTAAAAAGCAATCGGCTTGGGAAAAACTGGGAAAAAACTTTTTTGATTCGATGTCTGATGGACCCATTCACAGATGCATGTGCTGCGATCGATTTTGGTTTAAAACCTCCATCACCAAAATTCTGCTCTGTAAAATCAAACAATATATGCCAAAGTCTTACAAGTATAACAGTATATGCCAAAGCTGTATTTTAATAATGATTACTTTTGCACCAACAATGTTAAATAGTTTGAAATGTTTCTTTCGTCGCCAACTTTTATGCTTGGCGACAATAGAGTGATATAACTTAAACGAACCGTACCTTCAAATTGCAGCATGTATAAAGTCATTTATAGCAGTGGCACGGATAATACACAATAAAACAACTGGTATTTAGCTTAAAATGATAGATGAATGTATCGAGTGAAACATTTTTCAAATGGTTGGGGTAATTTCTTAAATTACAATTATTTTTTTTTAAAAGAAATGCAAACAATAGTGATACTTATTATCTTCTACACTCAAATCAGCATTATTTCATAATTAAATTTGTATCTTGCACATTTATTTTTAAAAAAGTAAAAAAAATTATCTTAATAGTTTAAAAAAAATAATATTGTTTTTTTTTCTTTCTTTATTATTATTAAAACAATAATTATTGCATTTCATTTTTGGTCAAAAAAAATATGAGTTATGATTAGTGGGGACACACTTTTGTAAAAAAGCGACCCTGAATTTTAGATGTCCTGGGCCCCAAGGATTCAGGACGACCAGTGTGTCATCCAGTGTGTGGACACCCAGGAAGTCCAGTGGCATCACTGGACCGACTGCTGTTGTATCTTATACTATAATGCGAGCAAAAATTGTGTGTGTGTGTGTGTGTGTGTGTGGGTAAATTTTATCTCAAAAACGGCTCTAACGATTTTCGCAAAAATTTGGATTTTATCATTTTCGGGCACGAGAAGACCATTGGGCTAGGTCCCATGTTCGGGAAAATTCGATTACTGGGTCATTTTGGGTCATAATGGTTCAGGATATAGCTATTTATATCTATAGAACGGCTGGATCGATTTTAAGAAAATTTTGTACCCAATCGTTTTTTGGTACGAGAAAACTATTGAGCTGCGTCACATGTTCAAAAAATTTCGATTAGTGGGTCATTTTTGGGTCATTATGGGTCAAGCCATTTTTATCTAAAAAACGGCTCTAACGATTTTGACCAAATTTTATATTTTATCGTTTTGGATTACAAGAAGACCATTGGGTTAGGTAACATGTTCGAGAAAATTCGGTTGGTGGGTCATTTTTGGGGTCATTGTGGGTCATGCTATTTTTGTCTAGAGATTTTCTCCCGCAATTTTGACTAAAAAATTGCATTCTATGGTTTTCGGGCACGAGAAAAACATTGGGCTAGGTTACACGTTCGAGAAAAAATTTTAATGGGTCATATTGGGTCATTAAGGGTCTGGGTCAAGCTATTTATATTTAAAGAACGGCGGGATCGATTATAATGAAATTTTGTACGTAACAGTTTTTTGACATGAGAAAACAATTAGGCTAAATCAGATGTTTGAGAAATTTCGACCATAAGGGTCATTTGTGGGTCATAATGGGTCATAATGGATCATGTCAAGCTATATTAAAGAACAGGTGGATTGATTTTAACGAAATTTTGTAAATAACATTTTTTTGCAACGAGAAAATCATGGGGCTAGGTCACACATTCGAGAAATTTCGATTAATGGGTCATAAAGGGTCATAAATGGTCTGGGTCAAGCTATTTATATTTAAAGAACGGCTGGATCGATTTTAACGAAAATTTGTATGTAACATTTTTTAGACACGAGAAAACTAATGGGCTAACATAGGCTAGGTTACATGTTCGAGAAAAATTTCAATGGGTCATATTGGGTTATTAAGTGTCTGGGTCAAGCTATTTATATTTAAAGAACGGCGTGATCGATTTTAACAAAATTTTGTATGTAACAGTTTTTTGACACGAGAAAACCAATGGGCTAGGTCACATGTTCGAGAGATTTCGATTGTAAGTTGCATTTGTGGGTCATGATGGGTCGGGTCATAATATATCATAATAAAGCTGTATCTAAAGAACGGGTGGGTCGATTTTAACGAAATTTTGTATACAACATTTTTTGGCACGAGAAAACTATTGGATAGGTCACATGTTCGAGAAATTTCGATTGGTTATTTTGGGTCATAAAGGGCCTGGGCCTAGCTATTTATATTTAAAGAACGGCAGGATCGATTTTAACGAAACTTTGTATGTAAAAGTTTTTAGACACGAGAAAACTAATGGGATAAGTCACATATTCGAGAGATTTCGATTATAAGGATAATTTTGGGGTCATGATGGGTCATAATGAGTCATGATCAAGCTATATCTAAAGAACAGGTGGAACAATTTTAAGGAAATTATATATATTATATTTTTTCTGCACAAGAAAACCATTGGGCTCGGTCGCATGATCGAGAAATTTCGGTTAGTGGATCACTTTTTGGGTCATTTTTGGTTAAACCGATTTTATATAAAAAATGGCTCTAATGACATTGACCAAGGTTTGTACTCTATCGTTTTGAATTTCAAGAAGATTATTGTGTAAAGTCATGTGTTAGACAGAATTCAATTAGTGGATCATTGTGGATCATGCTAATTTTATCTAGATAATGTCTCGCGCAATTTTGACTAAATTTTGAATTCTATCGTTTTCGGGCACGAGAATATCATTGGGTTGGATCAGATGTTCGAGAAAAATTAATGGGTAATTTTCTATCATAATGGGTTAAGGTCAAGTTAATTACATCTAAAAAACGGCTTAATCGATTTTATCTAAATTTTGTATCCAACCGTTTTTCGGCGCGCAAAAACGAATGGGCTAGGTCATATGTTCGAGAGATTTCGATTATGAGGGTTATTCGTGGGTCATGTTGGATCAACCTAATTTCATCTAGAAAATGGCTCTCACCATTTTGACTATTCTTTGTAGTATATCGTTTCCCGGCAAGATAAAACGATTGGGCTAGAACACTAGCTCGCGTGAATTCGATTAGTGGGTCATAATGGGTCAGGGTCATTCTAACTATATGTAACAAATACACAATCAATTTTATCTAAATTTTGTAAAGGAACTTTTTTCCACGAGAAGTCCAATGGGCTGAATCGCATATTAAAAAAATTATATTAGTGGATCATTTCGGCTTCATTGAGGAATGCTGTCAAGCTAATTTTGCCTAAGAAATGGCTTAAACGGTTTTGATTCAATTTTATAGTCTACTGTTTTTGATTACCTCAAGACAATTGAGCTAAGTCACATTTGATCAAATTTGATTAGTGGGTCATTTTGGACAATACGGATCAGGGTCACGAGAATATGGCAACAGCCAATAAGTGGCGACTTTTGACAAAATATTGGCGGCATTTGGTTGAAAAATCGACTATTAAGATAACGAAAGATTACGATTAACCAAAACACGTATTTGGCAACAAATGAAAGAATGTCGCCAAATTTGGCTATATCTGGCAAAAAAATTGCCTTTTAGAATGTGAAGAAATTTGTATACATTCTTAATAGAATTCGAATTGCACGGTTAAACCAATCAGAGTCGAGGTAAAAAAGTGATTTGGATCAATGTCCTTTTGTTGTAAATTTTAAAATAATATAAAAAAGTGCATACATACATAATTGTCTTATTGATTGTTTTTGTAAATAATACTATTATAAACGACATGTTTTATAGTAATAATACAGAGAGACTGATAAAGTGAAAATTGCGTTGAACAAAAAGTTATTTTTGACCGAGCTGAGCTCGGTCACTCCTGCTAGTATGTACTGAATGCACGC
The DNA here is from genome assembly GCA_964019185.1 of Maratus speculifer. NCBI lineage: Eukaryota > Metazoa > Arthropoda > Arachnida > Araneae > Salticidae > Maratus > Maratus speculifer. The sequence goes on along the minus strand of OZ025295.1, from coordinate 193,918,214 downwards.
CTGCTAGTTGTCTTCTCATTTATACACTTATAATTGTGAGTTCTGAAAGCTTTCACTGCGGTAGACAAGTCGCGATAGTCAAATTCTCGGTTGATGACACGATGCCTTCTGATCGAAAAAGAACATGCATCAATAATAATAATAATAATAAAGAAAAAAATGGCTAAAAGAGGGGAAAAATACAAGAAAAATTGTAATTTAAGAAATTACACCAACCATTTGAAAAATGTTTCACTCGAAACATTCATCTATCATTTTAAGCTAAATACCAGTTGTTTTATTGTGTATTATCCGTGCCACTGCTATAAATGACTTTATACATGCTGCAATTTGAAGGTACGGTTCGTTTAAGTTACATCACTCCATTGTCGCCAAGCGACGAAAGAAACATTTCAAACTACGTAACATTGTTGGTGCGAAAGTAATCATTATTAAAATACAGCTTTGGCATATACTGTTATACTTGTAAGACTTTGGCATATACTGTTTGATTTTACAGAGCAGAATTTTGGTGATGGAGTTTTTAAACCAAAGTCGATCGCAACGCATGCATCTGTGAATGGGTCCATCAGACATTGAATCAAAAAAGTTTTTTTTTCAGTTTTTCCCAAGCGGATTGCTTTTTAGTTTTCTTTTTAGGTGGTGGAAAATCAAGAGTAATACTGATATACCGCATTTGTAAGGTCCTCACTTGGCAGAATGCCCCGCCGATTCCATTAAGACTTTAGGGGGAATAGCATATGAGGCCGATATTACTTCTATGTATTCATGGAAATGATATTAAATATTGTTTTCATTTTTTGTTCTGAGTAAAATTTTATTTTAAATTAAATAAATTGTTCACCTTCTACCAGTTCTCGGAATAAGCCTTTCCAAAGTACATATTTTCCCCTACTTTTTTGTGAATTTTAATAAAAGCATGTCTGTTTTTTTCTTTACGTTTATATTTATGGCTAAAACGGAGATTTAACGATTGCTTGGCATCTGACTTGGCGGCTATGTGAGAAATTCGCCAATTCTAACAACTTAAATATTCAGGACACATGTAAGTCATATACCCACTGGGATGTACTTGGCGCCAAAACGGCGTTTTTTTGCCTAATATGGTAACCCATCTATTGTTGTTTACATTTTGATAAACTGTTTATTTATCTTAATTTATCTTTTTTCAAATTACATAAAATGTTTTTTGTTCTATAGTTATTAGTTGTTTAAAATTTAATATATTTAAAAAATGATTTATTTATTGTTATTTTTTTAAATAATAGAAAAAATAATTTAAAAATGTATATGTAACTAGTATTCGAAAATGAGGTTTTCGCCAATTTGACTTTGGAAAAAAAATGTACTAAACCCTGTGCGTATATGATATCTGCGCCTGATTCATATCCAATGCATGCAAATAATATAAATAAATAATATACACAATAATAGAAAGAAATAATTTTTTAAAGTCGCAATCTGGCAAGTTTTAAAATCACGCCATGCAGCCGCTATTTCTAAAAAAGATTAAGTTACACTATATTGCGAGGGAAAAAGTTATTAAGCTAAGTTTAATAATCACACCTTTAAATCCTCTTTTTTTTAATTATATTTGACTTTTTATAACTTATTTTAATGTAAAAGAATTACAATATAATATTTAAAAACAGATAATTCAATTACGGCAACAAAAAGATATTCGCCAAAAAAATTCGACAGATCTAGGATGTTTAATAAACAAACTCATCTCGAGATTGTACAAACCTACCCATTTTCGACATGGACTCGCTCTTTTGTTCCTATCAAACGTGGTTCATCAGTAGCTATAATATTTTCCGGCTTTTTAGAATCACTATTGGCACTCAAATTTTCCTGGTTAGAACCGACCGATTGTAAAACGCCATGGCTAGTGGATTGGTCGCCCTCGAGACATGATGTTTTACAATTAATTGGTTCGGCATTAAATTGCTTCCTTTTTCGTGATCGCCTTTCAACACGTAACTGGTTTTCAGCGACTCGATAATCTTTTGATTTTCTCGTTTTTTGCATTGAAAGACGTTTTTGTGCCAAACCAAATACAGTACTACTTAGTTATCCCGTCCACCAATTTCGCCAAATGATACGAATTGCCAAACTAATAAGCAACTTATACATGTTGACTAAATTTTTATTTTAAATAACAACTAAACAAATAAATTAGTAAAACATTAATAAAAAGTCGAAATAAAAATCACTTTATGATTGTTTAAGTACGCGTATTATGTTTAATGTCATTGAATGCGACATTCACGGTCATTTATTTCTTTGGCTTCGGCTTTTTCCGTATCTGTTAATTTCTGTCTACAAATTTTTAAATTTGTTAATTTTCTCCTTTATTACAATGATTTTAAACATTTTAATTTCCTATTCAAATAAAAATTCTTCTAAAAGTAAAGAATTTAATTTAAATTCAAAAGTGACCACGTCATTTTGTCAATCCTCTACTGAAAACGACAACCATTTTTCAATGGTTAAAAATAATTTCGATTTTCTAATCAGGGACGATTTTGCTCCTTAATTTCTAAAAATTCAAGACATTCCGTTCCGAAAAAAAAAAAGGAAGGAAAGAAAGAAAGAAAGAAAGATTATCTATCAGAAAATTCAGGAATAAAAAGTATCGTAAATTTTAACAAATAGTCGCCGAAAATTTTCGTCAATCATTTGCGGGAAAAAATGCAAATTTCATTAAAAAATCGCGGGCAAAAGCTTACGAATCGCAACAGAAAATGGTAATTTCGGCAAAGGCTCGCGAAAGCAAGCGTTAATTGCACCAAAATGTAGCAGACAAAAGCGTGAATTTTGTCAAAGTACCAAGGAAAGATACTAATTTCGTCAGAGTCACAGAAGCGATGCGAATAAGAATCGAAAAAACTTCGAATTTTGTAAAGAAACCATCGAAAGGATGCGAATTTTGTCATAGGGCCGTGGAAAAAACGCGAATTTTGTTAAATGATCGCCGACAAAAAGTAAATATTGGCCAAATGAAAGCAGAAAAATTGCGATTTTTTTCCCAAAAAGGCCGCTGTATGAACACAAATTTCATCAAAGTACAATAGACAAAAAGCACTAATTTCATCAAAGGGCCGCGGAAAAAGCGTGGTTTTTTCGAGATCTTTTGACAAAATTTGTCAATTCTTTTCGATTTCTTGATGAAATATCCCTTTTTTCGAGATTCTTTGTCGAAATTCACGTTCTTTTTTTTTTCTGTACTCCCTGAGCGAAATTTGCATCTTTTCACTATCCTCTGGCAAAATTCGTGTTTTTCTCGCAATCCCATAATGAAATTGGCGATTTTTTTTCACTAATTTACGAAAATGATTTCTTTTACGAATTTTTGTCAAAATTTGCGATAGATTTTATGTAAGATTTTTAGAATAACGACCGACTTTTTTTTTTTAATTTTCGGAAATGACTGTCTTAATTTTTCTTAATTTTGAAAAAAATCTGCCAGAATCACATAGGTGATCCTAAGCAAAAAAATTTAAATTCACAGCAAAATTTCTGAAATGTTACAATGGAGGTGGGAGAAAAGAGGGGGCGATTTCACTCCCGTTACGAACTGTGTGCTTTTTTTCCGCGCTTCTTTTTCAAAATTAGCGTTTTTTCGTGTTTAAACGTGACAATTTTGCAGTTTTTTGCCATCTTTTGACGAAATTTGCCATTTTTGTGATCTTTTAACAAAATTTGCTGCTTTTTACGATCTTTTCACGAAACTTATCATTTTTCGTGATTTTTTAAAAACAAAATGGCCGTTTTTTTACGATCTGTTAACAAAATCGACCGTTTTTCGCGATCTCTTAACAAAATTTATCTTTTTTTTCAATTTTTTTGACGAAATTTTTGGATTTTTTTTCTTGTTTTTTTGACGAAATTCTTGTTTTTCCAGGATTTTTTGAACCGCTAGATTCTAGATTCAACTCTATAAAAGTGCCCTCAAAAATCAAAAAGAGTGCCCTGAAGAATGTAAAAAGTGCACTTTTTAGAACAGTAGCGTCCTGCCTTTTTTTACACCTGGGGTAAACTCTGTGCATAAGTTATATGTCATTGTTTTACTATTCGCAGTGTATCTGTTTTTTGAAAAATATATATCTATATATGACTTAAAATTGATAAGATTAAATATGCTTTTTTTCTCTCAAAAAGTCAAGTTTAAATAAAAAGAATATTGCCCAGTTAAACTGATGGCATTGAGCATTAATTGTACTTTTTAGCCTTATATTTTCAAGAGTTAATTCCATTCGAAAAAAAAAATTAAAGGAGGGAAAACAGCTCACTCTTTCCCCTTTTTATACTTAATCATTGAATCCCCTAAACTAATCACGGACATGCTTTATCATATAAAAAATCTATGTCCAAAATTCAGAGCAAATCGGAAAATTCTTAAGAATAAAAATCCATTTATATAATTTAAGAGGCGTTATCCCCCCTTTTTTATACTTAACCATTAAACTTCCAAAAGTATTCAGAGATTTGAACGAAATCTGATAATTCTGCATGAAAAACCCATTTATATAAATTAAGGGGAATGGACATTAAACCCCTCGTTCCCCCTGTTTATACTTATCCAATGAACACCCAACACCAATCACGGAAGCGCCTCATCAGAGTGATCCTGTATCTAAATTTTGAACGAAAACTGATAATTTTGCACGAAAACCCCATTTATATCAATTAAGGGGAGGGGGATGAGCCCCCCGTTCCCCCTCTCATACATATCGAATGAACTCCAAAAACTAACCAGGGAAGCGCCTTATCAGGAAATACCTATATACAAAATTTCAAGTGAATTGGATATTTTTATCATGAGTTATCGCGTTATGCACGAACGAACGTATGTTACATACAGAACGGGTGGGCACATAAGCTCTCAGGCTATGATAGCCTGTGAGCTAAAAAGTAAGATTACTTAAATATTCTTTAAAGATTTTGTGTAGTAGGGCCAAAAGTCCTTAAAACTTTCGTTAACGTTTGCCATTTCAAAAAAATCTGCGTCTGTTTAAGCCGTTTAACAAGCTGTTACGTTTTCATGACAGAACAACGACAATAATAAAAATATAAACGGTTGTCTTATTGAGTATTTGTTAACCGTATTAAATGTCGCTTACCTTAACATTGTTGGCACAGTATCCATTTCGTATGGGTGTCTTTCTTGTACGTCATTTCCTGAAATATTTCATGTTCATAAGAAGGGAAAAAAAGTAGATATATTTCACATAAAGTATTAAGCACTGCTCACTTTCAAATTTTACTTATATGCTTTATACTCATATTTGCTGTTTTATTGTTATGCTATCCCCTTCACCCCTTAACATTAAATATAAGCATAAGCTAAACACTTTTTTTTTTTCTAAATTACTGATAACAAAGTTGACTTCGCCAAGCTTGGGCGATAAATCCCCATTTATGACAGTGACTTTACCGCTTTCTCTTTAATTATGCATTAAAACCCTATATTTATGATATTACTGCAAATTTTACTTTACATTATTGTGTATTTATGTTTTATATTTGAAAAAAAAAAATTTATGATAAAGACGAATTTTTAGGCTGCTTGTAAAAATATTTTGGTACTACTAGGTTATCCCGTCGACCAATCTCGCCAAATTATACAAATCGCCAAAATAATTGCCAAATTATTCATATTGACATAATTTTTATTTTAAATAACGAAAAAACAAATAATTAGTTGAATATTAATAAAAATACGGTACTACTAGGTTATCCTGTCGACCAATCTCGCCAAATTATACAAATCGCCAAAATAATTGCCAAATTATACATATTGACAAAATTTTTATTTTAAATAACGAAAAAACAAATAATTAGTTGAATATTAATAAAAATAAAAATAAAAATTCAAAATAAAAATCACTTAATGACGTTTTATACACCTGTATCGTATTTAATGTCATTAAATATGAAATTCACGATCATCCATTATTGGCATTTAATCTTATAACTTGGCGATAAATTTTTGGTCGACGGGATAACCTAGTAGTACCAATATTTTTGTTAGTATGTTTATAAATTCCATATTCCTAAAAAAAAATTACTTTAAATATAAATAAAAAATTTCCAAAATAATGATTGAAGTGCAAGTTCATTTGATAGGACGATCACGTAAGAAATTAAACATATATTTTTTAAAATATTTTTAAATTAATATAGAAATTAAATTTTTACAATAATTACTTTCAGTGTAAAATTAGTAAGCAAATTTGCTTGTAAAAATACTATATTTTGTTTGTGTAATTACATTTCATAGTTTTATTGTAAAAATTTAATAAACTTTTATTCTTCCTAAATTGCTTTCTCCTATTATTCTTTATTTCATATTAAATTCTACAATTTAGACATTTTATATTCAATCCTGCATCGTATTTTAATTTGGTTCTATTTCACACGTACATTTTAATATTTTAAAAAATAGCTATACATTTTAATGCTTTAATAATTTCAATTCAATACCAAACGAACTTTGATTTTCATCTTAAATTTCTGCTTCAGTTAATTAATCGGAGTTAAAACAAGTTTCCGTGGACATAAAATGATAGGTAGATTTTTTTTTTTTCAAATTCAGGTAGGACCTACTTGCCATACCCAAAAATAATCATACACAAAAATTTTAGTTCAGATCTATGCATAAATTCATACACTTTCTGATGGTAAAATAGTGAAAATGGCACAGACATCGTAATTATAGTAGTAACCCCTTTCAGCGGATTTTTTTTCAAATTCAGGGTGGATCTACTAGCCATAGTCAAACATTTACACAAAAAATTTCTTTCAATTCTATGCATAACTTCATACTATTTTAAGTGGTAAAATATTGAAAATTGTGCAAAAATCGCTATTGAAGCGCCCCATGCCGGAGGAATATTTCAAAAATGAAGGAGGACCTGCTTGCCACAGCCAAAAATATTCACAAAAAATTTGGTTCAATTCTATGTATATCGTCATACACTTTTTGATGATAGAATGGCGACATACGGACACACAAGACAGACATACACGGAGACAAACATTTTGTAAAACCATTTTATTTGAAATTTCTGACCCCTGAAACGTGTAAATCCGTCGAAAACCGGTAGTCGAAAAAAATTTCGATTACAATATTTTCTTCTATTGAAGATAGAAGAAATTAAAAAAGCTGCAATTAATTTACCCTACACTCGCCAACGCCCGTTCAGACACAGAAGACTCTAAAAGCACGCTAATTTGATCTGCTTTAAAAAGATTTCGGAAGCTTGAATTATAATTAAAACTAGTCAGATGTGGATATCCCAAAACTTTCTTCTGTCTTATTCATGTTAATTCTTCCTGAAAAATACAGAATAGCAGCGCCACCGGTTAAGTGTTTTAAACCAAAATCTAGTCAGCAACAACCTATGTCAACTTTTTAATGAATCTGAAGTTTGATGAAAATCCGTGTATTAGTTTTTGAGATACAGCTATTGCAACAATCTTTAAAAAATCTGCATAATATTGCCACATGTTGGGTGAAGTACACCTAAAAAATAATCACTAATCAGGATCAATTTTTTATCAGATACTAATTGAATCTGAAGTTTGATGAAAATCCATGCATTAGTACTCGAGATACATTTATTGCGAAATCCTGAAAAATGCAACATAGCAGCGCCATCTGTAATGTGATTTATACCAAAATCGAAACAACAGTAATTTACAATACAAGGGACTAAATGAATCTGAAGCTTTAGAAAAATTCATGTATTAGTAATTTAGTTAGAGCTATTGCAATAAAAACGAAAAATGCACCATGACAGTGCCACCTGTTGAGCGATTTGCAGTGCTAACTAAATATAAAGTTTTATGAAAATTCAAGCTCTAGTTCTTGAGATATGGCTATTGGGGAAATTGTAAATAATGCAGCATAACAGCACCACCTGTTGAGTAATACACAACAAAAACTATTCATATCTAGTTTACATCTAGTTATAACAGAATTCAAAGTTTTGTGAAATTCCGTGTATTAGTTCTTGAAACAGAGCTATTGCAACAATCACAAATAATGCATCATTGCAGCGCCACCTGTTGAGCGATTTGTACCTAAACGTAATCAGCACCATATTATATCAAGTACTAACTAAATATAAAGTTTTATGAAAATCCATGTTGTAGTTCTTGAGATATAGCTATTGTGAAAATTGTGAATAATGCAGCGACGCATTTTAACGCAGCGCTATCTGTTGAGCGATACATACCAAAAACTAATCAGATCTAGTTTATATAAAAATCTAACAGAATCTAAAGTTTTGTGAAATTCCGAGCATTAGTCTTTGAGAAAGATTGCTCATAAATTTTTTGTCACATACAGAGAGACAGACATTTTGTAAAAACGTGTTTTTCCGAGTTCTCTGAACATTAAAGCGTGTAAATCCGTCGAAAACCGGACTTCGAAATTTTCCGAGATTTCAATACTTTCTTCTTCTTCTTAAAAAAAAAAAAAAAAAAAAAAAAAAAAATAACAGTGGCAATTTTTTTGTGAACGGGTTTCTATTCATTTCTCTTTGATGGGAAAATTTAAGGTCAAATCAGCTGAGTTTCAGAGATATAATGGTTGTTTTCGTTTTTGATTAAATAAGATTAGTTAAACATTTGAAAATAAGCTAATATAAAATGAATTAATTCAATAGAGTCTTTGTCCCTAGCATTTTTTAACAACGCCGCTATACGAAAGTTGATGAAATAAGACATTCTAAATGTATCATTTTAAATCTGACGTAATTTTCACAAAAGTTTTCTTTTTCCCTTTAATATTCACGTGAAAATAATTTTGTTGTTACAAAAGAAATATTATTCGCGCTGTCTTAGAATTCATAGAAATATTTGAAAAGATCATATCAAAATATGAAATAAATGTCTGGTAAATTTATTTTTAAGTTTAAACTGTCTTGCAGTATTGTTATTTGGCCATTTTAAATATGACACAATTTCTCCTATTTTACTCTTTTTAATGCATATTAATGAATTTATTATTTTAAAGTTTTCTTTCACATGAAAATATCTTAGTTGCTACATAAGAAATATTTTTGCTTGCGCTGCCTTAGAATTGGCAACAGTAGTTAAAAAGTTCATTTAGAAATGTAAAATGTTTCGAGTAAGCATATTTTTTAATTTAACCTGTTTGGCAATTTTATTATTTAGCCATTTTAAATATGATGTAATTTCTCCCATTTACGACTTTTAACGCATATTAATTATTTATTATTTTATAATTTTCTATCTCTTTTAAAATTCACGCGTAAATATAGTTTTTATGACCGTTATTTCAATATTTCCCTATTTTAGTACGTAATCCTTTAATTCTGATTAAAAAAGTTTTTTTTTTTTTTTTTTTTTTTTTTAATAATAGTCATGTGTAAGTAATTTTTTTGTTTGAAGGGTATATTATTTTTGGCAATTTTTTCACAATTAGCAACAATTTAAAATAATACCCTTTTCTAAAATATGTAAGAAATATCTCTCGAAATGCTGAAAATTTGAATTTAAAATGGAAATAAATCCTTAAAAATTAATCAAATTAAAAAAATAAATACAGTCTGCACAACGAGGACGTCTAACATATAACTTATAAAAAATGATTAAATTCCTATGTATAGTGTTTGCTTTTATAAAAGTATTTTATTGGAACGATTTTGACCAACTTTAACATTAAACATCTCTTTAAATAATTATTCCATTTAAAAACTGTCTGCATCAGAATGTTTATAAACATTTCTCTATAACACTATTTTCCTATTTTTTTATGCAGGAAGTTTCTTAATATTAATGAAGTAAAATAAGACATTCCAGTCACAAAAGATTCATTTATAGCGGCAGTGACAAAGTTAATTATCCTTTTTTTTAATAGAGAGATAATGTAATTGAATCTGATAAGTTATATTATAAAATAGTAATAAAATAAAATAAAGTAAAAATAAAATAAAATAAAATAACGGAGTTCATAAAATATTTTAATACTCACCCCATTCCTCGTAATCCATTGACTCATCATAATCCATTGGCTCTATAGCTGACGAATAACTTTCTTTATAACTTACAGTTTCATTATAAGGTACATTACTGAACTGTCTGCTTGCTATGACATATGGTGTTTCATAAACTCTAGCCATCGGTTCTCTACCATATTTTGGCGAAGGTATACCAGGAGCCATTCTATGCATTGTTGGCATAGGTGCCATATTCTCTTTGAAAGTGAAGTAATGCTTCTTACTTCCTACATCAATAGCACCTATAATGAAAAAGAAAAAAAGAAAAAAAAAAGGTAAAATGAATTTGCATTAAATTTTCTTATCGATCTCTACAAAATGTATTGTATTTTCTCGATATGTAAATCGACCCTGTATACACATACACACACATATATGTATCCTTAAAAGGCCTATTTTGCACTTTTTCGATGCATAAAGCTGAGGAGAGTAAGTTGATGGGCGTCGGTTGTATTCGAACCAAGGATCACATGATCAGGAGGCGAGAACGTTAGGGTCGAGCAAAAGGCCAAGCCAGTTACTCTAACAAGGAAGGTCTCCATACGGGCATACTCAGAAAAATCTGAAAAAATTACAGAATGTTCTTCTCATATAGTTATACATGTTTATAAAAAAACATTTCGGCGGAATCTCCTTATAACGTCCGTAAAAAAATAATAAAAATTTCGTTTATTTGGCGATTTATCTCCGGTTGGCGAAAAAACGAAATTTTGAAAAATACGCTTTTACGCTTCGAATACTTTTTAAAGAAAAAACTTTCTATGTTCAATTTATTTAAATAGGTTTAGTTTAAGTAATTTTAGTTTTGCATTTTTACTTTAAGTGTAATTTTGTCACATACGTTTATACGTACTTAAACAAAATGAAATTAATATATTTTATCATTTAAAACACAATTTAAATTGATTAAAATTGTTCCAAATTGAAAAATACACTGTTAAAAATCTGCTGCATTTTGTTGCAACGCACATCCCTTGCTTGTATAGAAAACGGTTACTTGGCCGTGAAATGGAGCTTTCTCATTGGTTGGAATAGAGATATTATATACAAGCGGAGGAGTGCGTTGCAACAACACTGTTAAAAAATTTTTAACAGTGTATGACACGGCCAATTCACGGTGCTATGGAGCATTCTCATTGGTCAGAAGAGAGATATTCTTTAAAAGTAGTGGAGTGACGTTGCAGTAAATGCTGCAGATTTTTAACAGTGAAGTCAATTGAAATCAATTTTCAGATTCGTTAAAATCGTCTGCTTTTGGCGAGGAAATGCACTGTACGCCAAATCCCGCGTCGCTTTCAGCTTTTCACGCCAATTATTCCAAACTATTTTATTTTTTTACGTATCTAATAATGTAATTCCGCCGCTAATTTTCACTGATCTTTTATTACCTACATGAGTAGTTTAATTCGTATTTTTTTCAAAAAATTCTGAGTATGCCCCCAATGGAGACCTTCCTTGTAAGCTTGTAACTCGCTTTATCAAGTGAGACGAGATCGCTACACGCTCCATCCCCAGTGAGAAAGACTACTGCTGATGTCTAGCGGGCGATATGCACTCGTGAATGGTTCTGTCATACACATGTGTGATGCATGAAATGACAGACTTTCTGTTGTGAACGTTTCATAGGCTTTGGATTTAAGGAATGATATTTTTAGGGCTGCCATCTGTTGGTTATGAGATGAGATGATTGCTGTTGCGTGTTGGACCGGGTCACCAATGAATAAAGTGTTGGGTGGATTGGCGCCGACATGATTCGATCCAAGGGCCTCATGATCAGGACGCGAGAACGTCAGATCGAGCAAAAGGCCAAGCCAGTTACTCTAAGCTAGTAACTCGTTTTATCAAGTGAGATGAGATCGTTACACGCTCCATCCCCAGTGAGAAAGACTACTGCTGATGTCTAACGGGCGATATGCACTCGTGGATGGTTCTGTCGAACACATGTGTGACACATGGGATGACAGGTTTTCTGTTGTGAGCGTTTCATAGGCATTGGATTCAAGGAATGATTCTTTTAGGGTTGCCATCTGTTGGTTATGAGATGAGATGATTCTTGTTGCGTGTTGGACCGGGTCACCAATGAGGAGAGTGGTGAGTGGATTGGCGCTGGTGAGATTCGAATAATGATCTCATGATCAGGAGGCGAGAACGTTAGCATCGAGCAAAAGGCCAAGCTAGTTACTTTAAGTTAGTAACTTGCTTTATACTGATCAAGTGAGATGAGATCGCTACAAGGCGATCCTTTAATTCACTCACGAAAATGCGCTGCTGAAAACAATGCGCTGTTTTTTTTTCTTTTTTAAAAATAAAATCGAGAAAGAATCACATGTAAAAAAATTATCAAAAGAAAAAAGGAAAAAAATGTAGTGATTTTTCTTGAAGTGAGTTATTTTCCCCCCTTTACTTAAAGATTGATATCCTTACAACGATTCTGTAAATGTAGAAGATTTCTCAGAATTTAGTTAATCTAACGGTAATGAAAAACAATTAGATTACATCTAGAGGAATAATTTGGAAGTTTGATGATATATTAGACCTAAATCTTTTTTATGTTGATATTTTAGCCTAAACATTTCAAAATACAATAATTTATTCCATATTTATATTTTACACTACGTAAACTATCATTCTTTTCGAAAAAGTAACAAAGTTTTTTTATAATAATCATGATTACAAAAAATAATAATAATTTTTAAAGTAAGAACTAAGCTTATAAAGTAAGAATGTTCCTTTATTTTTTGTCTTTAATATCAATTTAAATTGGCCAAAAGAATCGCAAGGATGTTGCTTTCGAGTAGTAGTTTTTACAATGCAAAAGAAAATTGACATTTTTATTATATTTCCAAAATTTCTAAAATGGGACTCTTAATATTCCTTTCTCAAATTTAACATACACATCATTCAAGTGACACATTTCCATGCCACAACATTATTGCAGCATCACCTTCCGGCGGAATATTTCAAAATTGAAGGAGAACCTGCTTGCCATAGCCAAAAACATTCACAAAAAATTTGAATCACAAGAAATCTATGCATATCTTCATACACCTTTTGATGGTAGAATGCCGACATACGGACACACAGACACACGGACAGATAGACATTTTGTGAAAACATGTTTTTTGGAATCGCTGACCCCTAAAATGAGTAAATCCGTCGAAAACCGGAAGTCGAAAAAAAATTCGATTGCAACACTTTCTTCTATTGAAGATAGAAGAAAGTAAAAAGTGAGTGGCCAAAATGAGTTGCTATCTAGCATGCAGACAGAGAAAAAAAAAAGTATTTGCACACGCGCAATTTTATTGCATAAATAAATCTAGAAAGCAAATATGACGAAATTGTTTTAACTAAGGTACCTGTACCCAATATGGACACCCTAAGGAAAATGTATTTTTTCACCCCCATGTACAAGTCATAGGACTCCAAAAATATGTGACCTATTGACTTGGACTATTGACTATCATTATTAAAATTAGCGACCTTGTAACTATTCTGGTTTTATTTAAATGATAAAAACAAAAAAATGTTTACAAGTGTCCATATAAGGAACTACCTGTCCCTATTATGGACAGGTGTTTCCTTATTGACTTTCTACACAGTGTGTATGGAAGAGCCACTTTTCCAAGAGATTTTAGAGGAGAGGGAATAAAAAAAATGTATCTTAAAGTATTCGGAGGAGGAGGGGGGGGGCAATAAATATCTTCAGAACATGCATTTTAGAAAAGGGGGGGGGTCATTCTCGGTTTTTACCCTTCGAAGACCCATGCAAAGCCCCTTAGTTTCTAGTAAATATTATGGAATAATATTGTTGGTTTTGCTTAGCTTTATTGCATCTGTCTGCGAATTTACATGTGTTATTACTCAGTCCTCACAGCATGGGCAAATAGGAACTTTTTCACTATGAGCAGTATGTCCCACATAATCCTCATGAACATATATGCCACATGTGATGCATGGCCGCATGTTTGAAAAAGCATCAATACTTCAAAAGAAGCAGTACCAGCTCTCCTTTGTTGAGGAAGTCATACCATTGGTACCTACGATTTCGCCAACATATATCCTATTGGGAGGGGGCTTCTTTTTATTTTTCTGCAAGGGTTTTTTGGAGGAAGGTTTTTGGGGTATTGTTCAAATGGCATCTTGTTGAACAAAGCTTTTACCACTTTGATGCCTTTTCAATTTATTCCTTGGCAACATTGAATTTTCTTCTTTCTTACAGTTGTAGTCGATGGGGACATACGCTGTCCATATTGGGAACCGGGCGCAGTTTTACTAAATCTTGTAACACATGAATAAGGAAAATATTTTAAAGCAAAATATGCAACAGCAATCGAAAATATGTTTTATTAACTTTCTAAAATACTCCATCTTTCAACATTTAATGTACTTTTACCATATTTAATAAGAATTTAAGCTTATAAGTCATTAAGATCAGCACATCTCGAAACAACAAGTTTCCTCCTAAATGACGAACAGCGCGCATTTTTACACTTTCCAGCCTTAATTATCTTTTCAACTGCTTTTCTTCGCAAGAATGTTGAGCCATTTCTCGATCAAAATTATTACCTTTAAAAATATTAGGGGTGTCCATATTGAGAGCCCTGTCCATATAGGGTACAGATACATTATTACTTTGGTTATGTAATAAACAAACACAAGTAAGTAAACTTTTATTTAAAAAAAATAATAATACGCCTTTTAAAAATTAGAATTTTATCATGCCAAAAAAGGATTTCCATACTAGCAGTAAAAATAAAAATATGGTATAATGTAATGGGATTCGTTTCAGTGTTCCTATAATAGTCCAAAAGTGGACAGCATAAAAAACTGTGTTATCAAGCACAAAAAAAAAAAAAAAAAAAAAAAAAAAAACTTTATTCTATGGAAGAGTAGACATACGGGAATCTAATTATCCACTGCTATCGGAAGGGAAGTGGTGCATAAGCCGAAAATTAATGCTCCACCAGTGGTTGACTCGTGGGTTTATCATTGTGTTTGTTCTTCAATCAAAGGTATTGAAACATGGAGGACTGGGAGCAGGAATACACAACGATAAACCTACAAGTCAGTCACTGGTGGTATTAATTTTTGGCTTATGCACCACTTAATTTCTGGCAGACATGGATCATTAGTTTCCTCTATTTCTACTCTTCCAAAAAGTAAAGTTTTTTTTCCTTGTGCTTGATAACATAGGTTTTTGTGCTGTCAGTTCTTGGACTACATTGTTAAAAAAATCCCTGGTGGCTTGGCCTATAGGTGAAGGTAGATTTCGAAGAGTGCTCATTTCAACAGTAAAATATAAAATATGATTAGAGATAAACCCAGTTTAACTTTATTTGACCGCTTTTGAAAAAAAAAATTAATTTCATTTTTCGGTAAGAACTGAGTTTATCAGAATCATCTTAAGCTAAATTCAGCTCAAATGCTCATTTTGACAGCATATTTTGAAATATATTCTGACTTTATTTTAAAAAATCGACCAATACGGCACATTATATAATTCCTAAATAACTCATTCCACGCCAAATCACCCGGG
The DNA here is from genome assembly GCA_964019185.1 of Maratus speculifer. Classification (NCBI taxonomy): domain Eukaryota; kingdom Metazoa; phylum Arthropoda; class Arachnida; order Araneae; family Salticidae; genus Maratus; species Maratus speculifer. Next base: position 193,902,644 of record OZ025295.1, on the reverse strand, counting down.
GCAATGCGCCATTACGTCTCAGATTTTGTTCATATTTTTTTAAATGTATAGATACTTAAGAGATATGGCTACAGTAATTTTTTCAATTTTTTACCTCGAAAATTGAAAAATAGGATGAAAAATTGAAAATTAGGAAAAATCGGATTTAGGAAAAATATTTGAAATTTTCACATTTTGCGCGATTTTTCCCATCTTTGTGTTGACATCAAATTGCATAAAAGGCTGCTGCTCTGTTATTTTTTAAACAATATAAATGATTTTGATATCAAATTAAAGTTAAATATTTATTCTTTCTAAGCGTTCTATAATAGGGATGCACAACCTGTGGCCCGCAATGGATTAACTTGTAACCCGCGGACATCGTCAATATACAAGTGGAAAAAATTGCAATTTTTGTGCGTAAGTCGAAGAAAAAGAAATCGTAAAATTCTTCAGTTTACCGCGGAAAAAAATAAAATTTCGTGAGTCACTTAAAAATCGCTTCTTAAGTCACTTAAATTTCGTAGGTCGGGTTCAGAAAAATCGCAATTTTCATTAATCAAATGCGCAAAAATAGCGAATTTTATCGGAGGCTCGGAAAAATAGCAAAATTCGTTCATCAGGTGTGGAAAAATCGCAAATTTTGCCCATGAGGCTCAAAAAATAGCAAATTAGAGGCAGATTTGCATAATATTTCATTCATCAAAGCCATTTTTATAAGCTGTTTTTTTTTTTTTTTTTTTTTTTTTTAAGAAACATTGTTTTACAGACAATTTTTGTTTTTACAAGTTTTACTGCATATAATATTTCAATAAAATAAAATATTTTGCTTTGTGATTTTTTTTTTCTGTCTCAGTTTAGATGACAAGGTTTTTTTGTTGAATGAATATGCTGCAAACAGAAACAATACTTTTTCGGGGAATTTCCGAAATAGTTTTCATACAGTAAATTGTATTCAAATTAAATATTCATTTGAAAAATATTTAATCTATTTTTTTTTTTAATTTTACTTATAAAAATCTGAAGAATTAATATATATATATTTAAAATTAAATAAAGTTAGTTTTTTTTTTTTTCCATTTGAAAATATATATTAATGAATTAAGAATATTTAAAAAATATAATGAAAAGCATGGTAAACATTGTCATTAAATTTCTCTGTATTACCGTTCATTAACAAAATAAACTGTTTAATACTATGTGTGGTACAGAATTTATTTATTTATATATAGAAAAAATTACAAATTTTAAAATGTAATTGAAAAAAAAATTAATGATGGAATTAGTGACCTGATTAATATTTTTCTTTTCAGAAAAAATATATGCATCGCATATGACATTATATAATAGGTATCCATTCAAGAATGAACTAACTAGTGGAGAAAATAGTCTACGCTAAAGAATTTCTAGTAATTCAATAAAAAATAAAATGATAATACTTACTCATCTTTAAGATGAAATTGTCCAAAAAATTCCAAAATTTCTAAGTTATTATCTGAGGGAAAGTATTAGATAAATATTTAAAGAATGAAGTTAAATGTATAATTGTTTTTTATAGCAGACGATATAAAGTAAAATTGCCACCCACATTAATCTAATTTATGGCAAAAAAAAAAAAAAAAAAAAAAGGCTCCATATTTAAATTTTGTCAAAGCATCTTATTATTAAATTTTTAAACGCGTTTGTTTTTTAAAATTTATTATTATGATTATTATTGCAATTTTGTTTTTCATCTAAAATTAAATTTTCATTCTAAATTGTGGAATTGTTCCTTTAAGAAATTTGTTATTATTCCACCTCATATTTCTATTGTATTGAACAACCACTTTATACTTAACAGCACTTAAGGAAAAAAAAAAGGGGGGGGGGATTCTGTAAAAGACGGAAAGAAAAATTTGTTTTCAAATAAATGGTTTATTAATTACTCTCTTTTTTATTTCAACTTAGTTACACAAAAAGGAAAAGGAGAAATCGCATTCTGTATACTTAGATCGCAGACGATATTATTTAGCATGCTGATTTTTATTTGACATTTACAAAAGAGCGGACTACAAATTAAGACAGCAACAGGAAGATAAAAGGCAACGGGAGGCGGAGGTACAGAAAAAAAACCTCATCGAGTTTATGGCTGAAATTCCATAATTAGTTAAACCTCGAATCGCATATTAAAATACAATCAGTCTGCCAAATCATATTTTGATGAAAAATACCTAAAAACTCGATTTTAGACGCTGACTCGTAGGTTTACCTGGCCATTTAATTAGTATTTTGGCTAGTATTATAAAAAAATTGCATCTCAGGGACACCAGGAACCAAGAGTGGATCCAGCCCTCTATTTAGAGGAGGAATCATGGTCCCTTTTTTTGGTGGGGGGGGGGGGGGGAGGGAAGAGGGTCACATCTCTTAATAAGCAATTTTTATGTTGAAAGCTGTTATCATATCCAAAATGGTTACCTTTCTGATCATTTCAGGAAATCATTTTCATTCGTAAAGTCAAAAAAATTGCATTAATATTCGTAAAAATATAAAATTTTCACTTTTATTCAGATTTTAAGAAATTGAAGAATTCCCCCTTGGATCCGCTACTGCCAGGAACTGCCTTGGACTATTCTCATATAAATTTTCAGACCGATCCATCCGGCAAATTTTCTTACCGATTGCCTATGCACAGACACAAATCGTTATCTTCTTTTTTACTAATTGTAGGTATTTATCTTACAGGTAGAGTAAAATTGGTCAAAGCGGAGCTTTTCTGTTGTCTTGTTAACTTGTTTTAAATGGAAACTTTGATGCTTTAGAAGGAAAGACTGCCATACAATTATACTTAATTAACTACATACCTGCCTTAAACGGAATAATTTTTCGGTCACTTGGGATTGCTTTTACAAAGATTTTACTGTATGGGTTAAGTTACATGGTATAAGTTAACCGGCGTAAACTTAACCTGACTATAACGAAATATTCTCTTATGGTAGACATTTTGTGATCCCAACTTGAATTTTTACCTACTTACCTAGTTAGGCGAAAACCTGTGCAAAGTGGAAAATTTTATCGGTTATTGATAATTTTGTCTTAGCAGTTTCTAATATTTTTGTACTTATGATTCAATAAATTAATTTCTTATTCTAGGGGAGAAGACCCCTCCCCCACTTGGCCACGTCACTGCTTGAGCCCCTCCAATAACTTTGAAAACTCTTCGCCTATGCCTGAACTATTCTGTTTTTTCTTGGTATTGAACCATTGAACGAAACATCTAAAATTGTAAGTGGGAAATCACCTTTAGTCATAGAGTGTATACGGACAGATGGACAGACAAGCAGATCAAATGATGGCTATAGGTGGCATGTATTTATATAATTACGAATGTAGAATTAATTTTTATAATAGATTTTTGTATAATTTTATAAGATGCAATGCATATATAAACAAATTTTGCACCAAATACCATTAAAGTTCACTGACATTCATTCACATTTTTTCAAGAGGTTTCTTTTTTTTTCTTTCAAATAAAAGTTTGTTGATTACCATGATTGCCCATACGGCACAAACTCGTCCTGCGGACTTACGATAAGCGTCTTATTCAGGATATAGCCCCGTCCGGCGGACATCTTATAATATCCGATAGTTATCCGGCGGACGTCCGGAGGAGAGCAAAAAGCGACACCTACTCCCGTCCTCCGGACGTCATTTTTCGACGTTTATAGGATGCGGTAGGACGCTCATAGGACTAGGTAAAATGAATAGAATTATGCACCCTCTGCTTGTCCGGCATAAAATTGAAGGAGATTAGTAATTTTCTAGCATTCATTTTGAATGCTTACTTTTAAATTAATATTTTGATTGTGATTTATTCATTAGGAGTTATGTTTGGTAAAAACAACAGCAAATATAACCATTAAGAAAAGAATATAATAATAAAATAATAAGATAAAGATTTAAAAAGAAAAAAAAAAAGAGGAGGAAGATGCAAATTGCTCCACGTTTCATTTCTACATGATTTTCTGATTTTTATTTATTTTATCTCATACAGGAAGGAGGGTATAATGCAACATATTAATTAAAAGATACTGGTAGCCTGGACAATTACCCAGATAATGGCTTTTTTTAAATAGAAATGTTTAGATAGCCAATGTGTAAATAGAACACCACTGTGCAAGAAAAAATTAATTAAAATCAGAGCACCTTTTGGAAAGAACAGATGGGGCAACAGCACTTCCCCTCTATTTAATTATAAATCATTCTTTTTTTTTTATTAAAACATTTTTTATTAGATTTCTTTTTATATAATTGTTTGCTGTTGTTTTTCACAAACATATAATAATTCTTTATGAATAAGTTACAATAAAAATATTAATTTTAAAATAAGCATTAAAAATGAACTCTAGAAAAATACTAATCTATTTCAAGTGAAATATATTATTTCTGTTCTCAAACATCCTTTAATAAAAACTAATAAGTAGTATATAATGAATGAGATATAACTGGGTAGGATTCTTTGTTGATTATCTGATATAACATATTGAATTTACTTTATACTTTTCGGTTAATATCATACACATTTCAGATTTCAATATTCTTTTTTTCTATGTAAATACACAATGTACAATGTGAAAATTTTTGTATTTCATTTCAAAAATGAGATTGTGAATATGCAAGAAGTTTTTACTTAAAAAGAAAAAATTGAGTATGCACTAAATCAAATATTAACAAAATTCTAAAATTATTGGATTTTTTTTTTTTTTTTTTTTACTTATTTTCCGTAATTTTATTAATTCTCTCTCTCTCTCTTTTCTTGATTAGGCATGTTATAAAAATGAAAGAGATTAAAAAAAAAAAAAAAAAAAAAAGGTAAAAGTAATTTCTTACTATATGCCTAAAAAAATGAAAACTCAGAAAGAAAATACTTCATTCACAAATAACAAATATTCTTTGTATTTTTTTTAACTTACTTACACTTCTATAAATTGAAATTCTGAGAAATACATTTAAAAAAATATATGTAGGTAACCATTTTGCTGAATATTTGCTACTAAAAATTTCTGTCAATCAATTATTTATATTATTTACCTTAAACCAAAATCTTTAACTTAATACTTTAAGAAACTTATGATGATCAATTGCCACTAAGATAGCATAAATTTTTGAATTTTTAATATACATGATAGGGAAAAAAAAAAAAATTCATGATATCATTTCTTAAATACAAAAGCAATTACACAATCAATTATTAAAGTTCGTTAAACATACTTGTATTTTTAGATAGATTTAAGAACATTTTCCCTTCTCTTTAAATTTTAATAGCTTCAATTATAAATAAAGAATACTGCCCAGTTAAACTGATGGCATTGAGCTCACAGGCTACAAATACTAATTGTACATTAAAGCCTTATATTTTCAAGGGTTAATTCCGTTCGAAAAAAAAATTAAGAAGGGGAAACAGCTCTCCCCTTTCCTCTTTTTTTATACTTAATCATTGAACCTCCTATACTATCAAAGACATGCTTTATCATATAAAAAATCTATATCCAAAATTCAGAGCAAATTAGATAATTCTTAATAAAAACCCATTTAGCATTTATATAATTTAAAAGGAGTTATCCCCTTCTTTTATACTTAACCATTAAACTTCCAAAACGATTCAGAGATTTGAACGAAATCTGAAAATTCTGCTTGAAAAACCTATTTATATAAATTAAGAGGGGGGGGAGGCATTAGAACCCCTGTTGCCCCTATTTATACTTATTCAATGAACACCTAATAGCAGTCACGGAATCGCCTCATCAGAATGATCCTAATCTAAATTTTGAACGAAAACTTAATTCTGCATGAAAATCCCATTTATATCAACTAACGGGGGGGGGGGGGCATTAGAACCCCTGTTCCCCCTATTTATACTTATTCAATGAACACCTAATAACAGCCACGGAATCGCCTCATCAGAATGATCCTAATCTAAATTTTGAACGAAAACTTAATTCTGCATGAAAATCCCATTTATATCAACTAACGGGGGGGGGGGGGGGGGGGGGATTTGAACCCCTGTTCCCCCTATTTATACTTATTCAATGAACACCTAATAACAGTCACGGAATCGCCTCATCAGAATGATCCTAATCTAAATTTTGAAAACTTAATTCTGCATGAAAATCCCATTTATATCAACTAACGGGGGCATGAGCCCCCCGTTCCCCCTCTTATACATATCGAATGAACTCCAAAAACTAATCAGGGAAGCGCCTTATCAGGATATACCTATATACAAAATTTCAAGTGGATCCGATATTTTTATCATGAGTTATCGCGTTACGCACATACGCACATACATACAGAACGGACGGGCACATAAGCTCTCAGGCTATGATAGCCTGTGAGCTAAAAACACAGGATCATAAGAATTTGATAATACTTACTCTATCAGATTTCATGATATTTAACACTTCTTACCTGACAACTTGTTTTGTTCTTCATAGTTGTATTTTAGATTGCAATAAGTTTTTGTTTCAATTAAGTTATATATTTATTCAATTTAGTTTTTCTATGTATGCAATTCCATTGAATTCTTTAATTTTTATAGTAAATGTAGGAAAAGTTTGATATTAAACACATGAAACATATAGTAAAATCCTTTTTTAATTTGCCAATAATGTTTTTTCTTTTTTTTTTTTCAAAATTCATAACAAAACTGCAACTAAATCTATTTACATCTTTTATTCCAATATGGATGTAATATTTCTAAATAATAACACAAATACATTACCCATTGCTATAAAATGCATCAATTTAAAGTTTAAAAAAATTCAATTTCTAAAAAATGTGCATTTGGAAACAATGTTAAGGGAGAAAACATCAAAATAAAATAACAACAATAAATACATTTATTATTGATAAACTTTAATTTACATTTTCGGATTTTTTTTTTTTTTTTTTTTTTTTTTTTTACATAACATTTGCATTCTTTTACATGGCATAATTATGTCTTTAATACTTCTTCAATATGCTCCCCTGATATGTACTTTTTTCCTTGACAGCACCTGAAAATAATAATAATAATAATAAATAAAATAAAAAATAAATAAACCTAATTAAAATTCAGAGTAAAATATCATTATGACTGCAAAAGTTTAAAAAAAATGTACAAAAGGAAATAAGGAAAGTTTCAATTTTTGAGTAAAAGAAAATGCAAAATTTAATAATTTTTTAACAATCTTTAGTAGTTTTATGGTAGTCAGACACAGATGATAAATTGCCAAATATTCTGATAACCAGCCCATTCTGATTTCCTTTATTTTAAATATAGCCATTCACAATGTTCTCGCTGACATTTGACCAACGTTAATAATTCGGCTAATTAGAAATAAAAAACATTCGCCAAATGAAAAAAGTATTAGCAAAATAGATTCACCGTATAGCGGTAAAAAAAATTTATCTTTAATGTATTCCCTTTTTTCAATAAGTTCTAAAATATCCTAATTTTGTTATAACTGCGACAATGATTGTTATTAATCAAATTTCGAGTATTCGATACAAATATATTAAAAATATTTGTATATGCATGTGTATGAAAAATGAAAAAGAAAAGAAAGAAAAGGCAAAAATTGAGTACTACGAATTTGACAAATCTAAGTGCTTGTTTATGCGCCAAATGAAGAATTTAGTTGCAATTTGGCATAATGGTGAGTGATAGCGAGAACCATGGCCATTCTCTTATTTCGTATAAAATACATAACACTTACATTCTTTTACATAAATACCAATATGTGAAAAATAAAAGGCAAGAAAGAATGCTGTGAGCAAAATTTGCACATGGCTAGAATAAAAGTAACTAATCTCACTACATAAATCAAAATAAATATATGCAAAAATATTTAAAAGTGAATATATATAGCAAAATTCAAATAGCACTGATATATATCACACAATCAAATTTCTTGTGCTTCACTTAGTCTCCCAGAAGACGTACATTTTGTTTTCTTTCCAATTTTTTTTTTTTTTTTTTTTATTGAAAATAGTTTATTTGTATGCCTGTCATCACACAGGCTTCGAATTTTTATTCATTATGTATGAAAAGGGGCTCTATTTTATACTCTTGCAACAAATTTCATTATGACTAATCATATGACATAATAATTTCAACATTATATGACATAATAAACAGTACAGACATAATAGTTTTGGCACAGTAAAGTTAAAAGGACTGTTTTGTACTATCCTTTTGTTTTAATTTTGATTTTTACTTTCAATAATTTTTTATATTGTTTCAAATTATAAGTTGTTTAATAATAATAATTGTTATAAGTTAGGAATTCAGATTCGGCCGAATACTTTGATATCCGGCCATACCGAATATTCGGCAGGCCGAATAGTTTCATATTCGGCCCAACCGAATAGTTTAATATTCGGCCTAACCAAATATTCGGTAACATGGCCGAATTGACCGAATAGATACCGAATATTCGGTGCATCCCTAGTATGGATACATATTAAGATTTTTGTCTCATTTTTGAAAATGCATCTTTTAATGTTTAGCATAAGTATAGTTAACTTTTTTTTCAATTTGCCATAAATTTATTGCAAGTAATTGATTTCCTTTTTAAATTTGTTGAGCTGTGAAACATAATTTTATATATATTTACTGTTATTCATTAAAAAATGTTCTTTCATTTGTTATTCTACAAGATGTTAAATAATGCAAAATTTCTATTAAACAAGATTTCTAATATCTGAGGTATTGGCAGTCCTAAATTGCTCGGATAATCGAGGTGTCACTGTTCATAAATGACACAATTTTAAAGGAATACATTATTGTACATATTATTTGTAAATCTTTCATTTTATAAAAATTGGTAATAATTATATTATCTTTTCTCTCCCTCCTCTTTATAAAAGACTCTTTTAGTCTAATGTCAGTATAAATATTTTGGTTAGAAATTAACTTCAAACAACATTTGATGTGTTTCAATTTTTCTTAACCTCTTCAGACCTGAGATACACAAATGTGTACCTCCATTTTTTCATCATAAAACTAAACTGTTCAAATTTTTTGCATTTTTACTTTACATCTATACAGCTAATTATTTTTTGCATTAAAACAAAACCAATAAATGTCAGTACTGATGAATATTGCTTCATAAAGTAAATATTATTTTCATCCGAGTTTCGAAAATACCTTCAAGACATTTTGACCAAGAAAGTAAGAAATATTCAGGATTATTTAACTTAAATGCTTTACAATTAAAAAAATTGAGGATTTGCTGAATATTTACTTGTTTAAAGACCTTAATTTTGTTATTGCATCAATTTATGTTGCTGATAGTTAAACTGATGTTTTAAGGGGATTAGTACTTTTATATCCATATTTGTAAATCTAAATTACTAGTCCCCTAAAGTACTGATTTCACAAAAATGACTCTTTCTGGCATCTATAGTGTCATTTCGATTATGCAAAAGCAATAAATATATATTTGTAGAATTATTTTATGCTCAGGTCTGAAGAGGATAAATATAAATCACAGAAAATGTTACCACCACGTATAAAATATTAAAACACTTAATTTTAAGATATAGCTATAATATACAAACAAAACTGAAAATACAACATAGCAATTGTTTGTCTGGAATCAGTTTCCAAACTGACACTACGACTGAAAGCATAATATATACAGTATGGAACCATTTATCCGGAAACCAGTTATACATAAAACCAGTTACCAAGAATTCTATTTCTAATACGCTGATAATGGAATCTTTGCAGAAAAAAGTGTCATATGTGGCCAATTTGACAAATGCATTGCTTGAAACAATTGTATAATTTGATGACAACATCTAGTTTTTGAAATGGAAACATATTTAGTTGTACTTTAGATGTTTTCAATTTTTATGCAGAAGAAACAGAAAAATTTTTGTACCCAAAGGATTCCTATAAATTATATTCCTTTAAATTCTATTTTTTAATTTTACTTGCATCTGATTATTAATTCAAGTAATCTAATAATCAATTGAAAATTAGAAGTAATACCATAACCACATATATTCCATAAAACTTACCAATTGGATGCTGGTTTAATGCCTAACCAGTTAACCAGAAAAACCAGTTATCGGGAATATATCTGCCCCAACCATTCCAGATACTGTAATTTTCTTTTTCCATATTTAGTTTTGGATGTAACTTTCAATTCTAAACCCGAATTACATGTTACTTTAAGTTTCAGATTCTCAATATATTACATGTAAATAAATAATTAAATTTCTCATTATATATTTATTAATGAAAACTATAGAAAAGATGGCTATTTACTTACTTATAAAAATTGTTTTCAATTTAATTTACAACAAAAAATTGTTTATATTTTCTCTGCAAAATTTAATTTGCTTTTTTATTTAATAAATGACTGAACTAAACTTAACTAAAAAAACTAAACACTTGAACTAAAAACAGTTAAATATTTCTGATGATTATCATTTGATTACATTAAAATTGTAGCAAAATCAATAATAATAAAAAAGATTCAAATACAGTAGACTCTCTCAAACCTGCACATAATTTACAGATGTAAACAATGAAACAGTTAGTTCAAATATAGAGACAAAATTTGACCTTTTTATTTTTATATAAATTCAATATATATTTTAATTTATAATTTTTGCTAATATTACTGAATTCATGTTTTTTCATGAAGGAAGAATAAATTTATTTGTGAAAAAATTGAAGATTTGCTGATATCACTGATAATAATCTTCTTTCCAAATATAATTTATATATTAATCAAGCTTTTTTGATTATTAAGTCTGGATAGACCTGAAATAATATTTCTTTGTTTTATGATTTTAATGTGAATTAGTATTGAACCTCTATGAGGCAAGTTTCATTGAATAATTTAGGAAAAATGCATTTAATCTTTCTAATGAATATTTAATCATACATAACTGATTATTAATTTGGCCTTTGCTTTTAATATTTAAATCATTTGAAAACTATGTGAATTTTTATTATTTTACTTTATTACTTATCATAATATTTAACTATACTGTAATCATTCATTATAGTTTCCAGAATAGTTGACCAGAAATTTGCAATTGCTAAAATCCGCACAATCTCTGGTCCCAAGCTGTGCAGATTTGAGGAAGTCTACTGTATTAAATAAAATTTTCAACGTTATCATTTCTAGTAATTGCCATTATTGTAATAATTTTGCACATGTATTTTCATTTTTAAAACAAGAAGTTCCATTTATTTCTATGACAGAAAACTCATGGACTTGCCTTTAATTATCCTTACTTGGATACTTTAAAGAATGTATGAATTAATATAAATTAAATATGATTAAAGAATATATAACAGGAAGATACACATATGCATAGCTTTGGTAAGAATTTATTATTTTATTATGATGTCTTATTTAGAAATATTTAAAGAAAACTTACCAATTTCAAAATTGTATTTAGAACTGAGCTTTGACTGCTGGATAGTTGCAGGATTTATCCATATATACTTTCATTTATCCATGCTGGGACTTTACGGATTCTACAATTTGTGCCTAAAAAATAATAAATAAAATAATTGAAGCTACATAAATCAATTAAATAAAATTTAATATAAATGATCACATGTGGCATCAAGAAGAGCTTCCATTATTTTTACATTTGACCTAAGTAAATTCAAAGAAATTAAGGTACCTTCTCCATTATTCCACAGGGTTCAGGACCGAAACTAGAGGGGGGCAGAGGGGGCACGTGCCCCGGGCGCCACCAGACCAGAAGGTGAAGGGGGCGCCAAATTAAGATTTTGTTTGGTGTGTTTGATACAAATAATGCATATATGTGGAGGGTGCGGGGGCGCAAAAATCCATGTTTGCCCCGGGCGCGAAAAAGGCTAGTTTCGGCGCTGACAGGGTTTGTTGCTTTAAATCAACATAATTGGTTTTAATCATGATTTAAATTCATGATTTAAATCAATGGATTTTTTTTAAGTCATTGATTTAAATCTGATTTTTAAAAATCATTTTTAAATAAATTGAAAATATAAACAAACACATTAAAGCTTTTTAATATATTTAGTTTTTTATAACACAGATAAGCAATTAGTTTTTAGAAAAACAATATTTAATCTTTATTAAGTAATAATGTACAAAGTTTAGAAAAAAAAAAAAAAACTGGCTTTAAATTTCATTTAAGGGTGTATTCCAAAAAACGCTTTTCCACCTTCAGCAGCTCGAAATTTTCCGATACAATTTCAGACGCATTTTTTTAAAGTAGAAACATGAAATTTGTTGAGGGGATTTTCGAAGAGACGTATAAGGTGCCTTGTGATGTCTTTTTACGCTCAATAAATTAGAATTTGATTTATGAGCAATTAACTTTTCAGGAAGACCCTTTTTTTCACTCCCAGCTCCCAGATCTCCCACTACGGAAAAATTGGTTCAAATTGCCGTTTTTGATTGCTTTTTTTAAAAAATATTTTGTGCACTTATCAAAGAATCGACAATCACAGCACCTTGAGTAGTGTCTAAATAAGAGAATCTGTGAGTTTGGTGCATTTGAGAGCAAAAGTGAATTCAAAACAAATCGGAAAATAAGCAGTTTGAATCAAAATACACCCTTAAGTCAAATTTGCAAAAGTAAGGAATTTCTATTTAAGCACGAATATACTAAATATAGGAATATTTACTTGCCTATTATTTAGTACAGTATTTAAAGAAACTCCTGCAAGTTTCTAAACAAAATAATCACAATAAAAATGCCATGTCTTTGAAACATTGAATTATTTTTTTTTTGTTTGTTTTAAGATCATGCAGTGCCGAAACTAGGGAAGTAAAGAGAGGATATATGTCTCGGAAGTCAGAGCGAAAGGCAAAGAGAGAACCGAATGAAGATTTTGTCTTTTCATACAAAAATATATGTAGATATATATACATGTACGTATATATCGAGTACAAAAGAAACCCACATGATAATGTTAAAACTTTGGGATTGTTCTTTTTAAATTTGTGAAAATAGAAGTGGCTTTATTAAAAAATAAATCTGCAACCAAAATTTGAAAAAGAAAACACTAACCTGGTTAGAATTCCATTTCAACTATTCTAAAGCAATAAAAAACATTTAAAACTACTGATATGCAAAACAGAAATTCTAAAAAGAATGTTCTCATAGGCCTGACATTTGTTGTCCAGTTTCTTCGCATGACTAATGAAGACTCTTAACGCTCAAGCTAATCTTAATACTTTGTGAGCATTGTTTACATATTTCTTGCTAGCATTTTAATTTTTATTAATTGTTTTTTAAAGATTTTTTTTTTTTTGAATAGTGTGCCTATGATTGATAACTTTAATTGGGTGTGAGGGGCAGGGTGTCAAAATTAAAGTTTGCTCCAGGCCGAAACGAGCAAAAAAGGTTAGTTTTGACCCTGAGATCACATACATTTGCAAAACTAACAAAATACATGGAATGGAAGGCTGAAAGAATACTTTAAATAGATTAAGCAAACAAATAAAGCAACATTAATGCATGATTCAAATACATTTATTTGTACTTTTTCAGGGTTCATACTCATCTTCCAAGAAAAAATCCCCTGAGAATCCAATGATGTATTTTTCGGGATGTACAATTTTTCCGTATCAACAATTAACAATATTTCAATATTACATATGATATGATAATAAAGCATGCGAACAGTAACAATTGCCCCCAATTTCCCAGAAAAGACTGTCATTTTGGCAAAATTTCCCAGGTTTGGGAATTTTTTTGTATTATCCCCTGAGATCCCACTGATTTTTACAACCTAAAATTCATCTCCTGATTTTCCCAGGAATCCTATATTCTCCTGATGAGTATGAATCCTGTTTTTAGGCCAAGCATCAGAGTTATATTTACACACACATTGTATATACATATATGTGTAACACTGGTACCCGGCTTAACTGAAAAGTATGCATTTATTCAGTGGCACAGTCAGAATTCGGCTCTAGGGAGGGGTTTTGAGTTTCTGATAAAGGTGATTGCCAATTATTTGAATAGCCGGTTAATAGAATCAGTATCTACTAATTAGAATATTCACTGTATAATACTTAAACTGAAAGAGCATCTGTGTGGCAGGAAACCATAATTTTTTTTAGCATAATGCGTCTAAGAAAAGCGACTTAGTTCAAATAACCAATTTTTACTTAACTGATTCATGTAATATGCACTTTCACAGTTTTAACTATAATTTTCGCCAATTAATTGAATCATTTTATTAAATAAAATCTGAATCAATAAAGTGGCAGATTCCAAAATGTGCCGAAACATTTAAATATTAAGTTTGGTTTTGATTCATATAAGCAGCAATTATAGCGATCTTTCTTAGCTCTGGGAGGAGTTTTAACCCCAAAACCACCCCTTTGGCTGCACCAACTGCATTTATTATTAAACAGATGCAAATATTTGCAGCAATATTATGCTTCAACTTTAGATATTGTTTCCTATATTTTATTGAAGAATTATTTCTTTCAAGAGAAGCTTCACTAACACACTTAGCAGCGATTGTAAAAAATGTGATTTTTACGCATGGTAAATATAGAAAGATAAACATTAAATGATTTTATGGATTAAAAATTGACAAAATGCAATTGGATTACAATGACTGAATAACCTGTTTTTCTAAAGAAATAAGTTCTATAATTTTTTGCAAGCTCTAAGGCATACAAATTTTAAAATATTGCGATTTGTTGAAGAGTTTTATGAAATATTTCGAAGCAAATAGGGGTACAACTCACTCTATTAAAATAAAGGCAGAGCTCTGCATTTTTAAAAAATGATTTAGAAAGAACATAGTCAAGGTTACTGTCATCTAAAACGGAAAATATGCGGATGAAATAGGCTAGTCTAAAAATCTTTTCTTATAAAATGCAAACGTTTTTAAATACATAAAAAAAAAAAAGCAACTGCAACATGTTTTTTTAAATGAACAGTTATAACAGTGTATTTTATCTTTTTTTCAGGGGTATGTATTTCACTGAATATCTCCTGCCCCCCCCCCCCCCCTCCAAAAAAAAAGCAAGTTAAAAACGATTATGTATAAATAAAGATAAATTGAAACTGCTAGTGTTACACAGAGCCAGCAATTGGAGCTTTTGCCATTGGGCCACATGTAGAATTATTAAATTTGTAAACCCTTATTTTACAAAATTAATTTTATAAGCAAGTTATTCCTGGAATAAAAAGATATTTTATGAATATTTTTATTAGATTTTTAAAAGACAAATAAATTTAATGGTTAAATTGATTTAAAAATTGAATTTAAGACTTTTTAATATTTTTATTTGCTTCTCCTTAACAAAACGAATGCTTAATGTATTTTTAAACTAATACATTAGTGTCCAAACAATCGATCGTAAATAATGTTTTGGTCAGACACATATTGATCTACCTTTAAAAATAATACTATTTCTTATAATTTCTTTAAAAATATAATAAATGAAGGTTTGTTTTAGGATTATACCGCATTATTATTACGAATATTTACATGAAAAATTGCTATAACTGTTTATATGTTTTCTATGAAAGTTGTCTGTTTCATGGTATTAGATTATAAAAAAATCGTTATATTTTGGTACAAATCTCAAGAATTCATTCTAAAAGGTTAATATTTGAAAGTTTACTTACCTTTAGTATAGACATATTCAGATCCTTTAGAGTAAAATTTTAATTGAAATTCCATCCAATAATCCATTAATACAACATCGCGAATGTTGACATTTCTGGCGCATGCGCACTGGTAATTTCGCTGTTCCGAAGATACTGTACTGCTCATCGTGGATTGCTCATCCGGATTCTGGTGTCCTCCGGACGTCTTAATCTGACGTTTACAGGATTCGATGGTTATAGGATTACTTCTTCCGGATTCTGGTGTCCTCCGGACGTCTTAATCTGCTGTTTACAGGATTTGATGATTATAGGATCTCCCGGATCTGTGTAGGACCGCGTAGGACGTCCGGAGGATGGTTTTGGCCGTATGGGTGTACTTGGTTCTCAGTTCATCGTCGGTTATAATTTTATTTTTTAAAATTGGTACATTATTTAGAATAAAATTTTACTCTTTCTTATAAAGGAGCTCTATCAAGGCTCCTATTAATAAGAAATACTATATTATCTCCTATAAAATGTGATAAAGAATTAGTAAATTTCATGTTTTTAATTATCGGGAATAAAATACCTTGCTTAATTAATTCATTTATATTTCCTTTAATCCTACCTGAAAGAAATCACGGGTAATAGCTAGCGCATGAAAGATAGACTTTTTAAAATAATATGCTTTCGATTAAAAATGTATTTTATATTTAGTAAAATCGAAACTATTTTTAACATGAACATGTTTAATATTTCAATTTAGTTCATGAAGTCTTAGTTAATGATCTAATATAACATAATTTATCAAAATGATGCATACTAACAACCTTGGCGACCAGTGTGGTCTCCTTTAAACGAAGTTAATCAATGTATCCTGTTACTTTTGATCCTAATTCAGATTGCTCAATCTTTATCCAAAGCAGAAAATTCTAATATAGAAATCAAGAACTAACCAAGAAATGTCGAAATAAAATCCTCAAAGTAAAATAAACCTGCAGAGGCGTGGCTGTTGCTGTTCGACTGATACTAAAGTGCTTTTGAAATTGTTATTCATTTTAAATGTGTTTGAAAGTTTTAGATATTCAAATCCGAATACATTTTACCTCACCATATAACACAGAACACTAATGTCGCAAAACAAACAAACAAACAACAGGAACAACAACAAAAAAATGCAGAATTTTCCTGAAGCGAGAAGTTTTACCTTATCTCCACTAGGCAGAGTTATCCGAGTTCTGGAATCAGAGGCGGATTACCCATTAGGCTGAGTAGGCTGAAGCCTAGGGGCCCAGAAGAAAAGGGGGCCCGGTGCTAAAATTTTCCTTATATAAAGAACAAGAAAATATTCTTTTACACTGGTCGGACATTAATACAAAAGACAAAAGGGGTGCTAAATTCTTTGTCGTAATCTTTTATATTTTAATCATCAATGATTTATGAGTTAATGAAGCAAGCATGTGTTTTAATTTTTCCAGTATATACCACTTTGAAGGAGTGAAAGGGGGCCCTCAGAAAGTCAAGCCTAGGGGCCCGGGTAGTAGTTAATCCTTTTCTGTCTGGAATTGCCAATCAGAAAACAAACTTTAGCTTTTCTGGCCTATTTCTAAGCATTTATATTTTCTGTTTGGCAACAAATCGGTGACAAAGAAATTGATGCGTAATTCTGAATCTGAACTGAAAGTGGAAATAAGAATGAGATATGTCAACAATAAATTATTGGAATTATTTTTTGCCAGAAATTTTGAACCTTACACATAAAGAAAACAGGAACTGTTTCAGGTACCAGCTGAAATTTTAAATATCTATTTGAATCAATGTTGTTCAATCAATGTTTGCGTTTTGTTTTGATATATTCAGCTATTTAAACTAATTTCTATTTACTATCTTTATTCTTATTGACTTATTACAAAAAAAAAGTTGCTGTATCTCGTGTGATCTGAAAAAAGTTTTTGAAGTCTTTGTAACTTGAACTAATTGCAATTTGTATGTTTTTGTAAAATATTCAAGTAAAGTACGATATGCTTAAAAATTGTTCGAATCGTTCATCTATTCATTGTTAAAAGCACTCTCTTATTCTAGATGATTTTTCCCAACTTCAATCTCTTTAAATAGTTAGGTATTGAAGTTAAAAATTTCCCATATTATTACAAGAGTTGGGCTTTATTTAAAGTTTTTGTTGATGTTAAAATAAATGTATTGCTATATAATAATTTTCTTATGCTACCAAATATCAGTTTCCTTTATTTTTTTTCCTCAGTCCATACACATATATTTGATATTGTTATTTTGAATCTAGAATACTATGGTGACGGATTTTAGTGACCGATTTTTAAATTTGCTGGAATAGAAATTTTGTTTTCCATGTTTCTTATAATAATTTGAATAAAGCAGTGCAAAGCTTTTCAAATTCTGTCAAAGTTACTTTGATATGCGTAATGTTGCCAAATATATTTTATTACCCATCTGCACTTGGAGTAATACCTTTAATTAGTGTGACTCTAGAAAAAGAGAGCTGCCAGGCAGGAAGTTTTTAAATGGGGAACACTATTCGAAAAAAAGGGCACATTTTTTTATACAGGAATACTATTCCTAAAAAAGAGCACATTTGTACTTTGTTTACCAAAAATATTTTGACCTGGTTTGTTAAAAGTCCACTAGAATTTGCGATATTTTCCCGCCCAGGATCAATTGAATTGCTATGGGCCACATAGGAAATTTTAAAAGGGCGGCTGGCTGCATCGTAAGAGTTTAAAAAAGCTGCTGGGCACTGCACCCTACTAAAATGGCTTAGATTCAATGCTGTGATGCTTTTGTAATCTTTAGAAAAATCAGTACTCTGTTATTAGGGATGCATCGAGTATTTGGTAGCTCAGTATCTCACTTGAATGTTAGGTATTTATCTAGGTTGAATATAAAAGTATTCTGTTAAGCTGAATATTCGGCTTCGCCGATTATTGGGCTGAATCAGGTACTTAAGAAAACTATTATAAAACACATTTTTAAAAACTTCTCACAATTTCAACTTTTAACTGTGAACTTAAAAATATATTTAAAATAATTAGAAAGGAAATCATTTTTAAATGAAATAGATCTTTTTTAGATAATTTCCTGTTTGTAAAGTATAATTTAAGGAAATTAACCATGAGAGAGATTAACATGATGAATAATGGTTGATTAGGATTTTTGTGGAGGGGTGCAGAATATGTCCAATCTGGCAATCTAGGATCGGGGAGAAATTTAAACCACCTGGGGAAACTTTGTACAAATATATACAATTGATTTTGATTTTAACAACGAATTCCAGGTTTCCCTACGGTTAGAAAATATTCACTCCAAATAAAAAGATTTGTACGGCGACTTTCACAAAATCGATTTCAGAAAAATATGTATCGTATATCAAGTTTTGAATATTCTGCTCTGATTTTTTTTAAAATTTAAAGCATTCGGTTCCGAGAGAAAAAAAAAATATATCTGTGATCATCTTAAAATTAACACACTAAAATATCGTGAAATTTGTCCAAAAATTGCTGCAAATTACGATTTATCAAAGGGTCACAAAATAACTGCAAGTTTCATCAAAGGATCGCAAAATAACGATTTTCATCAAAACAACTAAATAAACAGATACTATACAAACAATGTAAAAAATACTATATAAACAAAACTTTGGTGAAATATCTGCAAATTTTGCCAAAGGAACGCAGAAAAATCTCAAATTTTGTCAAAAGGTTACAAAACAGAGTTCATTCTAGGCGTTTTTCACAGGGCGAGCCGCCCCGCCCGCCCTTCTCTATAAAATTTACCGCCCTGGTGGCCCCATCGTCCAAAACCCCCGCCCCGTCAGCCCTTTCACTCGGAAAATCGACCAGGAGAAAAAAAAAGCGCCCTTTGAAGTTAATTTCATTGCTTATTTCAAACCAACTCTAAAGTATTTGTAAACATTATGTAACCCGATAGCTCCATTCCTAATCTGTCCCTTTTCACAACTGCCCCCTCCCCCACTAACCAAACCCCAACCTCTTTATATACAAACACCAATTACTTTCAGTAAAACTCTAGCACCCATACTGTCATAAATTTTTCTTTGTCTGTCCTGTACAGTGTCTCGACTATCGTAAAAATTCGCCGAAATAAGAAAAAAAGAAAAAGGAAAGATCCCCAGCATCTCGTGGAGGATCCCCAGAAGTGGATGACCCGGGGGGTCGTGAGTTGAGACTTCAGAAAATGACCGTAAACACATACACTTTGATTTATAGAGTGAAAGAGATGCACACACAGTACCGTGAAAAATTCACAGGAATGAATAATTTGTTTCCTCAGTTTTTAATATTACAGCCTGGTATCGACTGTTAGAATCAAAACCCAAAACTCCCAAAAGATTAGTCATCTATATATTTTTTCGCACTGAAGCAAAATAAAACTTCAAAGAAAAAGGCTAAGAGAAATATTAAAATATTATCTGTCATATCAATGAAAGAAGTAAAAACTGGCCGTTTTGTCATAAACGTAAATGATTTTCTATTAATTTTAAAAGTTATTTCTCAATCTCTGATGCCTCAAACAGTCAACCATGCACTATGAATAAACTAGGGCAGTACGCAAACCCGGCCTGCTTGAATTGATCTGAATGAAAGAAATAATTTAGTATCTCACTTTTTTTTTTTTGAGGGAGAGGGGCCGGAGGGGTTAAATAAAAATAATTTATTCTGCTACATTGGAGTCTTTCTAATCTATACTGCGAAAACTAGGTGGTAACTTTTCTCTTCATACTAATATTTTTTTCTTTCCTTTATTGGGAAAAAGCTTTTAGTTTCGTTTGAAGATATTCTTTAATCAATTTGGTTTTAGCCAGTAGCGTAGCTATGTTTTTTTGCACCCGGGGCCAGCAAGAAATTTTGCGCCCCCACCCCAATATAGATATGTAACAATTTCTCTCAATTTGGCGCCCCTAGGCCTCGGCGCCCGGGGCGGTGGCCCCCTTGCCCCCCTCCCTTCTTAGCTACGCCACTGGTTTTAGCATTGTATTTGCCGCGTCACACTTCCGCTTTATTGCCCCTGCCGATCATATGCTACACTAACTTTATGAATCTACTCTATTTTCTTACATTTCCAACTTTAATTCATCGAAAATTCATTCATTTTTTTCTTGCTTCACTATAAAAGGTTTATTTTTACTATAAGAAATAATTGCCCCTCATTTCATTTCAGATAATGACTCACAATACCGGATATTCTTTAAGAGTCTTAGTTGATGGTTATATAATGTAAACACATCGCGAAAGAAACTCAAAATATCAAGTACATTGAAAGATAAATGTTTTTTATTTTCATCCTTTATCTTCTTGCTTAGTAAAAGTCTGTGTCCCGAATCAAATTAGCTGGACTAAATATTTTATTCAAAATAAGTTTCGTTTTCAGCTTATTAATTTTGTTTCAATTTAAAATTCATATTCTTTTTATTCCATAAGTCAAGCAGCAAAATGATCGTACGATCTGCTCTTGCGGCTTGCCGTTGCCGTAATGATTCTATACTATATTATTAATTTTTTCCTCTTTTTTTGCAAGAGCAATTTTGTTATTGGAAGTCTCTTCTTTTAAATATAAAAATGATCCTACGAATGTATCAACCAATTTGCGTTGCTAAGTGCAGAAAAAAACTACTGAGTTGTCAAGAAAAAAGAAAAAAAAGAAAAACAATTTTTTTTCCATCACTGTTAGAAAGAAAAAAAATCCATATCTCCTACGTAAGTTGACCAATTTCTTTCAAATTTTCAGCAAATTGAAATGATATTAAGTTAGGCAGTGTAATAAATGTTTCTTAAAATATAATCAGTTTTTAGAAAATTACAATGCCTGCCAAAAATTTCCACTATACAGAAACTGCGAAGAAAGAGTTGTCGGAAATCTACTGTTGTTTACTCAATCAAGATCATCAAAACTTTGGATGGATCATGTTTTGCTGTGCAGAAAAGAACCATGACTAGATTATTTATTTATTTTTTCTCTTTTCCATTAAGAGGTGATTTTAAGGGACAATTTTGAGTAAAAAAAAAATATTTTCTGAAATTTACATCAATTTTTGTGAAAGGTTGCAAGAGAGTCTGGGGGTGTGGGGGGGGGGCATCCACTCTCGGCACAATGGTTATTTTATTTATTTATTTTTTCTCGCGATCTTTTGACAAAATTTAGAGTTTTTAAAGCGATTTTTAATAAAATTTGCCGTTTTTTCGACGTAACCTGAAGAAATTAGTATTTGTTTCGTGAACTATGGATAAAATTTGTGATTTTTCACGATAGTTTGATCCCATTTTTTCCGCGATTCTTTGACGATATTAGCATTTTTTTTCTTTCGAACGATTGACTATTTATCGAATATCGCGATGGATTTTATATTCAAATTTTCAGAATTAAAAGCAATTTTTTTCTAATTTTCGGATAATTATCGTCTTATTTTTTCAAAAAATTGGAACAGAATCACTCCTTAACCAAAGATACTTTTATAAAAACTTATATTTAGCTGTTATAGAAAAAATAATCTCAAATTTACTTCCTTTTACTTCAAATAGCTTCCTCTTTTACTTTTTTTTTTTTTTAATTTTCGATTAAAATATCTGTTTTAATACTAGCGTTTTTTTTTTCTTCTTTTTTATTGAAAATGCATTTTTTACATAAATCATGCCCTCCCCCCTTTTTTTCTCCTTGCAAAAAGGGGGCAGTAGATTTTTTTTTTTTTTTTTTTTTTTTTTTAATAAACAGAAAAGGATCTGAAATTCGGAATCGCCGAGGTCCGGAGGGTTCCAGATTTTGGACTTTGTACTAGCAAGTCAGTCGAGTTCTGTTAAAACCTAAAATTCTACTTAAACTTTTTTTTTTATGGTCTTTATTGAAAAATGGAAAACATTATTTGATTTTACAGTTTTATAGTTAGAGCATCACTGCACTTATAAGTAAAAAACAATTAAAAAAATTATTTGAAAGTAGTTAGTTTGAATTTGAGAACAGTTTTAAGAAAAATGCTAGTACGGCAAAGTGAAAACAGATTTTCAAACGGAACCGTTAAAAAAAATAAAGGATCTGGGGCCAGATGGTAAAGAAAAAAAAATCCGTATTAGTAATTTTATTTAATATAACTTCGTTTGAAAGTAATAAAATTGAGATTTTTCTGTGTATCAGCTGTTTTTATGTAATTTTTTGAAAACAAGGACCAAAATTAAGTGTCTGAAAGATTTTACGGATGCAAAGTAAGCAAAATAAGTGTAAACTACGCTGTCCTGATTTTATTGCTATTCGAAGAGAAATCATAGGAAAGGTACTGCAAAATAGCAGGACACTCCCTTGTTCTTCACCACTGCGAGGATTTTTCTGAATAACAGAGAAAAGACTACTAAATTGAAGAAAAAGAAGAGAGAAAGATGTTAAAAACTTTCTGCAATGACGCATTATCGTCCGTTTATCTGCGAGATTTACGACCAATTTGAGGCAACAGAAAAGGTGGAAATGTGCTTGTTTTCGGTCTTTTTTGGAATATTTAAAGGGTGAAGGAATTGCTTCCCCTTGTTTTTAGGGGAGGAGACGTTCACTTTTCATTGGAGCAAAGGCGATTGGTGAAAATTTCCACCAATTTCAGTAAAGACCACAATTCCAGTATCAGAATCGTACAGTTCGTGCCAAGTTAGTTGAATGTGTTAAATTGTATAAGATTTTTAAGTTCTTATTCAGCGTTAATGTCTTCAGAGAAAAATGGTGGACATTAATATTATATAGTTTGGAAAGAAAAAATAAAGTCATAGTTCTAATTTATTCCCATCGCCCAGGAAAATATAGGTAAGTATTTATTTATTTTTTTAATTTGCAGCATTATCGAAATCAATGTAATAATATTATATATGTACCCATTTTAATCTAAAAAAATCGTCAAAAGTTTCATAAATTTTTTTATATATTGTATAAAGGAGAAAAATTTTACTTGTCTAGGCTAGAACACTGAAATGGCCTTCTGTTGTTACTTAATGCTAAAAAATCGCCGCAAAACACAATAAAAACGTTAAATTTCGCATTTAAAAAAATGACGCAAAATTCCAAAAAACCCCACCTCCCCTCTCATAGAAAAGAAAGGAAAAATCATCTGCTTTCCGTTTGTCAGCTCATAAAGTTTAAAACTTTTAAAAGATTTTTTTTTTTTTTATTTTTTTTTTTTACTTATGTTGTATCCAATTTATTACTCTACTATATCAATAAAAAATCATAAAAAATTTTCTGCCACACTAACCCGAAATTAACGTTTCCCCTTTCCCACCTCCTTATTAAGTACACAAAATATAAACCATTTAAAACTCCTTATTTTCTTTTATTTAAAATCTTTAATAAGATAAATAAATAACAAGTGATTCAATAGTTCCTTAAAGGGGAAAAAACTGATTATTTTGATTCCTACCTCATTAAATCAAAAATCTTTCAAAGTCTTTTTTCTTCTTCTTTAACTGTTGCTTCATTTTGCTATAACAATGAAAAATCGATCATGTAATTCTCTCTCTCCCCCCATCCAAGATTGAATATTCCTCTCCTCCTCTACCTAACATACAAAATTTGAAAATTTTAAAACTCTTATTATTATTATCATCTTATTTGTAAATCTTTAGTATAGTAATTTATCAGTCATCTAATAAACTCCCCCCCTCCTCCAACCCTTCTCAAGAAAATATACTATTTTTCCTCTCAGTTTCTACTAATGTGTAAAAAATCATGTTATTTACAAAATAAACAACTATTAGTTTTTTTTGTTTTTTTTTTTTTTTTTTCAATAAATAAATAACAATACAGTAGAAAAAATGTAAGCTTGGCTTGTAGAAGGAAAGGGAAAGGAAGGTGGGACTGGGGGAAACATAAAATTCTAGAAAGGGAAATATACGATTATTTTATATTGTCACTGCAAAGTGTGAGGGGGGGGGGGGCAGTTGTGATTCTCGTTCGAAAATTTAAGGCATTCTCTTCCGAAAGTTTGAAATTGGGTTATCAGTTCCACATAGTTGCCAACTTGTACGGTTTTGCGCGCGGAAAAAACAATCGCGGAGAAATGCAAATTTCGTGAAAGGATCACCGAAAAAGCACACATTTCGTCAATATTTCATGGCAAAATGAAGATTTCGTCCATGTTTTTGTCAACAAACTTTATCAAAAGATCGCTGAAAAACGCGAATTTCCTGTGCGGATGTCAAAAAAAAAAAACGGCAATTTTACTAAATATCGCAGATAAAACGCTAATTTCGTCTGAAGACCGCAGAAAAACGTCGATTTCGTCTAAAGGTTACGGATTTATGGACAATTTCGTTAAAAGATCGAGGAAAAAAAGTCGTTTTCGATAAAAGATAGCTTAAAAATATTTTATCAAAAGATCATTGAAAAAAAAAGCCGATTTCATCAAAAGATGACGGAAAAAACGCCGATTTCGTCAAAAGATCGTGGGGATAAAACGCCGTTTTCGAGAAAAGATCGGGTAAAAATGCAAATTTTGTCTAAAAATCGTAAAAAAAACGCCGATTTCATAAAAAAAACCCCATGAGAAAACGCCGATTTCGCCAAAAAATCACGGGAAAATTGCCGATTCCGACAAAAGATCGCAATAAATCGCCAATTTTGTTAAAATATCACAGATAAATCGCTGATTTCGCCTGCAGATTGCAGGAAACGGTGATTTCGAAGATCGCTGTTAGGGGGGTAACTCGCGGAATTCCCCCCTCCCCCGATTTCCGAAAATGCGATGTGAATTTCCGAAATTTTTTTTCACCCTGAATCACCCCTGGGGGGTAAAGGGGGAGATGAAAATACTTTTTTAGGAATGGGGGAAGTTCGATTAGTTGATTATTTATAATTACATTATTGTGCCCCTTTTTTTTCAATGTGCCCTTTTATGGTAAATTGCGCCCTGCCTGCCCTTGATCCTAGAGTGAACTCTGTTACAAAACAATAAAATTTCCTTAAAAGATCACTAAAAACACCAAATTTCATTCAAAATAACAAAAGAATGGCAAATTTTGTCAAACGAATGCAAAATAAAAGGGAATTTTGTCAAAGAATCATGAAATAATCGCAATTTTCATCAAAATCAATTTTCATCACCATGTATATTCGCGTATAAGTCAAAGTATTGTAAAAAATAAATGTTCTTTACCTACAGTACAGGGTTGGCAAGTTTCTGCCGGGATGGTTAAAACCAGCGGTAGAAACCGGTTAAAACCGGCATGGCAGAAACTGGTTTCAGCCAGTAAGTGGCATAAACTGGCAGAAACTAAGAAACAGTACTAAATAAGAACTTTACTCAGCAATGATTCATAATTCACACTTACATTTGATATGTAAACAATTGAGCTAAAAATTAAAACATAAGATTATGAATGTTATTCAAAGTATCAAAACGTTTAAAAATGATCATATAAATACATACCTTGCTTATTTAAAACACTAATTTTCATTCACTTGAAAAACAGAAACTTTCACAACAATAACCTGATACTGTAATAGTTTAATTATTAATATTATTGTTTACAGCTGAATTTCTATTTCTTTTAAAAAAATATTTACAAAAAATTCTGATTTAATAAACAAATTACTTTTCAGATTATTTTTACATAAATAACAATGCAATTTCTTGTGAAAATATATAAGTAAATAATTGAAGCACAAAAAATAACATAGATAAAGAACATTTAATGAAATATCTTGTACAATTATTTTACAATATTGAAGAAACAAATTACCACTCAAATATACTATTAGTATTTTTTCCACGAAGCATTCCATAACATAGGACTAATTTTACTAATCTTTCTGCCCCCAGATTATTTCTTAATTTGTTGAGTATAAAATATTGAGTTGTATAAAATAATTGTTTAAACATAAATTACATATGCATATGTAAAAAATATATATATGTTACATTACTCAATTTTTCAAAAATCAATTTTTTTTTAAATTAAAACTATCCACAATATTTTATTTGTGTGCATATATTTATTCTGAATTATTTAAGTACTAATTATTTAAGGATGAACTACTTAATAAATTAAATATTACTAAAAAAAATCAGATTATGTCACAGAATGTCTTTATGCCAGTTGTTGCCAGTTTCTGCCAGTTAAAACCGGTTATAACCACTTTCTGCCACTGGCACGGCAGAAACCACTTTCTGCCGGCAAAAACCCAACCCTGCTACAGTAATACAGCATTTGCCTATAACATACTGTAAAATATTGGGGAAAGTCTCATGTGGATTAGAGGAAATGTTAGGAGTAGAAAAAATTTCTGTATCCCTGAGTGAATGTAACTTCTGAAAGCATTCATTCATTAAACAAAAAAGTATCCATTTACTCAATGAAAATATTTTTTTTCAGCAAAATTGTCTTTTTCAATAAATCCATTTTGTCCTTTTTAAAAGAAATGTGATCAATAGTAAGTACTAATACTTTATTTAAATCTCATTTTCCACATTTATTTTTGAAAATTCATGCATTTAATTTTTCTTTTCCAATGAATAAGTTAAATTTTTGTTATAAACAGGGTTAGAAATTAGCGGTTGTTAGTCGCCATATGCAACTAAATTATTGCATTTGGCAACCACAAAATTATACTTAGTCGCCAAATTTGATGCCTAGCTTTTTTTCACTTTTTTTTATTTTATACTTTTTTCTTACATTCTTTTTCTGACTTTAGTGTAATTTTTCTCCCCTGCCACACCAGGGTTGGGTTTCTGACATCAAAAGCTGGTTTTTGACATGACAAGTGTCAAAAACTGGTTTAAACCGTCAGAAACTGGCTTAAACCTCCAAAAACATGTAATGTGCCTTAAAACATTTTAAGAACAAGGGGGAAACATTGAATAAGTCTTAATGATTTAAGTAATTTTTTATTTAACAATAATTATTGTAATTTAATAATTATAAAATAATTAAATTATTTTAATTGCAATAAAACATTTTTGTTTTTTAGAATGTTCACACAGAAGAAAATGACACGCAGTGAAATGAGTACAGTTAATAATCCGGATCAATTTTATCTTGCAGTATCCTATAATAGCACGTAACCAATTTAACTTATTTATTTACACCCAAACAATTTCTGAGTTTAGACGTTTAGAGTATATGAAATCTGAGCTAGCAGGGCTTGATAGCAGAAGCATTGCTAGTTGAGCAAGTTTGGAGGCAGGCCAGAATTTCGGGAGTTTTTTCTAGGAAATGATATTTTACAATACAGCAATAGTGAATTTTTAATATTATATCTTAATGTTGTATATGTGAGACCAGGATTGGCATGATTTAAATCAACCGATTTAAATCTAGATTTAAATCAACTGATTTAAAAAAAAATCATTTAATTTAAATCCTTTTTTTTTTTTTTTTTTTTTTTTTTTTTAAATTAATCAGCAGAGAAATAAAAAGTAAGTGTAAGTAACAGGTGTTTTTCTGATATTTTCAGGATTGCTATCAGAAAGAATGTGGCAGGTACAGGTTAAGTCCAGGTGTCTCCCACCTAATCCTTTGTTTGTTCTTTTGTAATAAACTTTAGACGATTAGGTGAAACACTTTATAAATCATATTTCGTTTGCCAATCTTGGCAACTAAATGATTTAAATCATTTTTGTTTCACAAGTTAATTAAACAAATTCATTAATGTTCACCGAAAAATTGGATACTTCGTGCAAGGAACAAGTTTTAAAACTTGCTGTATTACACTATCAAATTTCAATCAAAACTTGCGAATTTTAAAAATTTTGGGGTAAAAGGTTAGAAAATGTATTAGATAAAGATGGCAGAGTTGCCAAGTCTTCTGATTTGAGTCAGATGTTTCTCCATATTCCTTATTTTTGACATATTTCTCCTGATTTTTCACACTTTTTAAATATTCTGTTATTTAACAATCAAATGTGCTGCGATTCAGTGAGAAAAGCTCTAGTACAAGTGTAATTATTCTTTAGTATGTTTGACCAGTAGTATTTTATGTTATGAATTACATCCAGATTCTTTATAAATGAATTTTAAGATTTGTTATTGTTACTATGGTCATGTATTGAATTATTAATAATTTGTCTCTATTAAGACTTATTTATGATCTTTACTATAATTTTATAAAAGTTAATGAATAACAAAACATCCCTCTTTTTATAATATTTAGTCAAATTAAAAATATGTTAAAACATCCTAAACATCTATGTGTTGTACTTGTAAGGAATACATACTTTCCTTATTAGAGTAAGAGTGATAGATTTCTTTTTAATCTTCAGTAATAACGAAGCAATATTGAAACTTAAGCTTTCACTAAAGATGTTTACATCAACAAAATAACAAGTTTTCATTGACAAAAATATCTCCTGATTTCTGAAATAAAATCTGATTTTTGATTTCCAGAACTTGACAAGTCTGAGGTAGAATTACAAAATTTAAAGCAAAATATGAACAAGCTATTAATGGCTGTCATTTTGCTGGAGTTTTATTAAGTCCCTCTGTTTTAAATTGAAATGAAATTTCACTTAGTGTAGAGGAAAATAATGAAGGTTTGGCATTCATTAAAGAAAATTGTCCAGATCTTCTCGCCACTGTAGCACATTTTCAAGCAACAACTAGCCCATTCCAAAATTACCATTGCTTGAGAAAAAAGTTTCAGATATAATGACAGATTATGAGTGGTGGAAGTCTGGAAGTCCTTTTATATAATGGGAGGTAAAGAGATAATCAGCAAAATTCAAATTGAATTTATTTACCAAATAACAACAGTCATGGCTTCATCTGCTCGAGTAGAAAGACAATTTTCTTCTTTTGGACTAGATCATTCAAGCCTTCGTAGTAAATTAGGAGTGGACAAAGCTTCTAAATTAGTGTTTTTGTTCAAACAATTAAATCCTTGATTTATTTCTATTTGCTTAAAAAAAATATTGAATTAATTGTGATTTTTATCCCTTAATAAAAAGCTTGAATTAAATGAATATTTAATTTGGTTCTTTAAATTTTACCATTTTCTATTCATTTGCAACCTATTTAAGGTTAATTCTTATTTAGTGTGCACAATTCAATTACAAAATAAAAAAATGGATTTAGATTAAAGCCTAGATGTTTAATTTTTAGTACCAATCAGTAACTAGAATATAGCATTTACTGAACTATATAATTATTTCTTATATTATTTTTATAAATTATAAACATTATTTATTCTTTTTTAGTTATTTTTATAAAAAACTGCTCCATGTATTGTAAAAACATGAAAACATAATAATTAAAAACATAATTCTAAAAAAATCAAATAAATCTGATTTAAATCAAATAAATCTGATTTAAATAAAAAAAATCTGATTTAAATCAAATAAATCCAATTTTTTGGTTTTTTAAAAAAATCATGATTTTTTTCCAACCCTGTGTGAAACATATTTAATGTGAAATTTTACAGATCAGTGTACTATTTGAGGTTTCTGACGAAGTTTTTGACAAGAGGCTTTTGACACGACGGTTTAAACTAGGGATGCACCGAATATTCGGTATCTATTCGGTATTCGGCCATGTTACCAAATATTCGGTTAGGCCGAATATCAAACTATTCGGTTCAGCCGAATATTCGGCTTGGCCGAATATCAAACTATTCGGTTTAGCCGAATATCAAAGTATTCGGCCAAATCTTATATATTCAATGAAACCTTTTAAAATATATTTTTTAAAACTTTTCACAATTTCAACTTTTAACTGTCAATTTATAAATATATTTAAAATAATTAAAAAGAAAGTCATATTTAAATAAAATAGAATGTTTTTAAGTTTTTACATTATTTATTTGTTGTTTATAAAGTATAACTTAAGAAAATTAACCATGAGAAGGATTAAAATGGTGATTTATTAGGATTCTCCTTAAAAATAAATGATGTGCAAATGCAAGTTCCTAAATTTTGTTTAGTAAATATTCTGTTTCTTGCTTTTCCCAAATAAAAGACCTTAAACAAGAAAGAAAAACTTTTGAGAATAGTAATAGCTATCAAGGCAATTTTTGTTCATGAAACCATAATCAACTTATTGACTCATAAATACATTGGTATTTCATCTCACTTTAGATCAAACTTATGTTTCCGTTTGTTGCATTAACAATAAATAACATACCGTACTGTATTTTCAACTCGCATGCTTTGATTTCTGTAAAATATGATATGATGGGAAGGGTGGAAAATGCCATCTAACATATGAAAAGAACTATGAGCTAGATATTCCTTTATTCAGAATTAAGTTGAAAATATTTGTACTTTATATTGAAAAAAATCTGCCTTGAGTTATTGAAAAAGGACAATTAAGAGACTGTAAAGTTTTACTTCATCCATATTTTCATTATTTCTCTTTGATTTTAATATATTTGTTTTAATTCGTAGAAGAAACCATGAAATTTAAAATTTTATTAATTCAGAAAGTCTCATAATTGTGCTTCTTAAATAACTAAAGGCAGATTTTTTTTCAATACTAAATTTTCTTATAAAACACCCTTGTTTATCAAAATGTAAGTTTCTTTTATTAAATATTATGTAAAATTGTTTTAAAAAGTAACATTTTAATACCTTTTAAACCTTGAAATATAAAAAGTATTTCAAAAGCCGAATATTCGGTATTCGGCCGAATAGTTAATTATCCGGTTGGCCGAATATTCGGTATTCGGCCCAACAATTACTATTCGGCCTGCCGAATATTCGGTATTCGGTTCACCTGTCGGCCGAATATTCGGCATTCGGTATTCGGCCAAAATCACTATTCGGTGCATCCCTAGTTTAAACTGGATAAAATTGCACACTGTCAAAAACTTGCCAATCCTGCGCCACACACACTTGAAGAATCCTGTTTTCCATAAAATATTGGACAGTACCATGTGTTTAAGACAACTCTTCCATTTGTCAATCAACTTGAAGTTGACTTTACTTTAATCAATGATTGAGAAAATTGACCTAGGGCCACTTACGTATTCCTAAAACTCTCACACATCTTATTCAAAAGCATGATTTAAAACTCCCATGCACTTGTCAAACAAATCTAAGCTGACTTCACTTTAACCAATGACTGATAAAACTGACCTTAAAGCTACATTTCTAAAATTGTATAGACAGCAGTAGATAAATTTTAATACTGCAAAGGCCTTTAATGTATAATACTCCAGTGTAAAGCAGATCAAGTTAAGATACTTGATTTTGAAAACATCATGGCTCTAATTTTTGTATTGTTAGTTTGTATTTTCATATTAGACTCATAAAAAGAATTAGTTAAGGGTCATTCTTGAAAAAAGGGTCCATTTCAGTCCTAGCATCATTTAAAAGATTTTGCTTTATTTATTTGTGATTTTTTAAAAATTGTTTTGAATATTTAAAGAATAGAGAATCTTTTCATACAATTTACTATTCATTCTATAGCTATTTTATTTTGTGTCTTAATATTAAGTAATACATGGGAAACCTCACCTCTGTGGGTGTCCCCCATTCACATTTTTAAAAATTCTTCGATTAAAAAATGAAATAAATTAAATGTTAAATAATTTTTATTGTTAATTCCTTTTTAAATGAACCTTAGCTAATTTAAAAATGGGTTTTAATAAATTAAATAATTTTTGCAAATGCATTTTTAAGTTGTTTTTGTTTGACCCAATTGAAATTCTCCACTCCGTTACTAACAGTTTTAGCTTCAAACATTCATTCATAGAAGGCAGTACTGGTAAATAATTTGTATTAAAACAAAGGAAAAGAACTCTCTTTGTTAGCTCTGTGAAAAAAAAAATTGTCATTTGCTCTCAGTTAAAGCTTATTTTATTCAAATAAATAGAATTTCTTTATTTTGTTTTTTGGGATTCTACACTCCATTACTGCCAGTGGAAGGTAAGCAATGCATTATATTAGGGATGCAACGGATATCCGACATATCCGGCTGATTTTTTAGTATCCGAAATATCATCGGATATCCGAATCACAATCACTGGATATCCGACTTCTCTATCGGATATCCGGTAGAATGCAGCAAAGCAAATATAGATGAATAACAGTAATCGTTTGATCCCAAACAATGCCTAAAAACTTTTGTTTGCAATGCAAAAGGTGAAATGTTATAATAAGTTCCCTATCAATGAGTAAAAGGTAACTCTCAAAAGTTTAAAGAATTGCCAGCTTTCCTACGATTTATGTTTAAACGCTGTAATAAATTCAAGAATTTACGTTTTTATCTTTTAGAAAATTGTATCTTTACTTTCAGATTGTAAAACAAAATTTGAAGTCAAAATAGCAAATAAAGCCTTTTTGCAAAAATGTATAAAGATAGAAAACCAAAATTTAGAAATGCACAAATAATGCATGATGGATGAAAAGGTGCAAACAGCCGTTTTAAATCTACTATCGAGATTCTTCATCAGGACAAAACTCAGCATGCTAGAAAAAGCTAAGTTGAGCAAAGCGACAGAGAAGCGCAGGCCAAATTACGGGAGCGAATGATAGATTCAAAATGGCTGTTTGCTACCTTTACATGCATTTTTTATGCATTTCTAAGTGTTGGTTTTCTGTCTTTAGTCTTTATAAAATTTGAAGTTGTTTATTAAATTATGATTTTATTAATTTTCTTTCTTTCTTTTAATTTAAACAATGGGTTAATTGGTTTTTAAGTTAAACAACTAAACAGACCTATTTTTATTTTCTTCCATCCTTGATAGAAGAGCGTAATGTTATCAATTTTTTACGACGAATTTACATGTTTTAGGAATCCAATATCCCAAAAACATGTTTATTCAAAACCTCTGTTTGTCCCAGTGTTGCCATCATACGATCATACCATCAAAATGTGTATGAAGTTATACATATAATGAAACCAAATATTCAGTTTTTGGCATGTTTTTGGCTTCAGCCAGCACGTCCATATTTATTATGGAAACATTTCGCTGTAAGGCGGTGCTGTAAATCACAATTTTTGCGCCATTTTCATTATTCTACCAACAAACACTGTATGAAGTTATGCATAGAAATGAACCAAATTTCTTTGAAAGGCTGTCAAATCTTCTTTCAATTCGAAAATATTTCGCCGGAAAATGGTACTGTAATAATGTTTTTAGCTCAGAGACTATCAAAACCTGTGAGCTTATGGGCCCGCCCGTTCTGTATGTATGTATGTAAATACGTAATGCAATAACTCATGATAAAAATATCCCATGCACTTGAAATTTTAAATATAGGTATATTCTGATAAGGTGTTTCCCTGATTAATTTTGGGAATTCATTCGACAAGTATAAGTGGGGGAACGGGGGCTAATAATCTTCCCCTTAATTTATATCAATGGGTTTTACATCCAGAATTATCAATTTTCATTCAAAATTTAAGCATAGGATCATTCTGATGAGGCGCCTCTGTGATTAGTATTAGGTACTCATTTGATAAGTATAAAGAGATGAAACAGGGGGCTAATTCCCCACCCCATATTTCGATAAATGGGTCTTTTATGCAGATTTATCAGATTTCATTCTAATTTTAGACATAGGATTTTTCTGATGAGCGCACCACCATGATTAGTTTTGGGAGTTCATTGTATACGTATAAAGAGACGGAACTGGGAGCTAATTCTCCAATCTTAATTTCGTTAAATGGGTTTTTCATACAGATTTATCAAACTTCATTCAAATTTTAGACTTAGGATCATTCTGATGAGGGCACCACCACGATTAGTTTTGGAAGTTCATTGGATAAGTATAAAGAGGGGGGTGGGGTCTAATCCCCCGCCTTTTATTTAGATAAATGGGATTTTCATGCAAAATTCTCATATTTCGTTCAAATTTTAGACATAGGATCATCCTGATGAGGACA
Organism: Maratus speculifer; assembly: GCA_964019185.1. Lineage (NCBI taxonomy): Eukaryota > Metazoa > Arthropoda > Arachnida > Araneae > Salticidae > Maratus > Maratus speculifer. Next base: position 193,868,229 of record OZ025295.1, on the reverse strand, counting down.
CCTCCATGATCAGTTTTGCGAATTCATTGGATAAGTCTAAGAGGGGGGAAATGGGAGGTGACTGCCCCCGCCTTAATCTAGTTTAATGGCTTTTTCATGCAGAATTTACAGATTTGCTTCAAAATTTGGATATAGATTCATTGTGATAAGGCACTTCCTTGATTTTTTTTTTGGAGTTCATTGGATATGTATAAATGGGGGATTGGTGGGACTACCCCTCTTAATTTAGGTAAATGATTTTTCTTGCAAAATTAACAGATTTGCTTTAATTTTTGAATACAGGTTCATAGTGATATATGCTTCCCTAATTAGCTGTGGAGTTCTTTTGTTAAGCATAAAAAGGATACAGGCGATTACCCCAACCCCTCTTAAATTTGGTAAATGGGTTATTATTTTCCAATTTGCTTTAAATTTTGGATGTACATTCTTTCTGATGAGGCAAATCTCAGAATAGTTTTGGAAGTTTATTTTTAAGTATAAAGGGGGATAACTCCTCTTAAATTATATAAATGAGTTTTTATGAAGAATTATTCGATTTGCTATGAATTTGGATATAGGTTTTTTTGTGTGATAAAGCATATCTCTGATTAGTTTAGGGAATCCAATGATTAAATATAAAAAGGAGAAATGCGTGGGAGCTATCCCCCCTCTTAATTTGTTTTTCGAACAGCATTAACCCTTGAAAATATGAGGCTGCAATATACAATTAGGATGTGTAGCCTATGAGCTCAATGCCATCAGTTTAAGAGGGCAATATTCTTTTTATTGTATTTTTTTTCATAATCATTTTATACAGTAAATTAACGGTTATAATATAGAAGTAGTATTAATATTTTGTAACATTTTTTGAAACATTGAGATCGACATAATAGAATAGAGTTTTGGGATTGGTGCATCCATCTAGTTATTTTCGTGACTTCTTTATAAATATTTAAAATTAAAAGTTTTTTTTTTGTTTATAAATTTTAAACTGATTTAACTTAAAATCAAATTAAATGTAGCTTAAGGTAATCAGCATTAAATAATTAAAACATAAAAAAAATTAAACCTATGTTTGGAGATAACTCTTCAACCATTGGTTTAGTAAGACATTTTATGTTTGCATTATAAAAAGGTGCTATGTATTTCTTTATGAAAATACTTTACAATTATAGACATATTAATAAACATGTAAAATTTGTTCTAAAAATTATCAGCATTTAATTTTATAAATTATTAGCAATTATCAGCAGTTCATTGTCAAATAGGCAGAGTATTTAAATGTTTGAATTTCAGGACGGAATGGCAGGATTCATGCCCTAAAAAATCTTGTGGGCAAGACATTCCTGTTTCTTAAAAAAAAAAATTTCTAATTTTTTTTCTTTGTGAAGTAGCGATCAAGTCTCAGGACTGACTGATTATTTTCGTGATATTTTCCACTATCGATTGACAAATCTCACATTTTGCTCTTACGAGAATTATACAAAATTGTTTTTCTGCGTCTGACTGTAATTTTTCTCACAAATTTTTCTTGTTTGCTCGTCACACAAAATTTTGCATTTTTCTTTTTTTTTTTTTCTTTTTTTTTTCTGGAGACCAATTGGCAAATTTCACAATTTATTTCTCTGAACAGATTGACAAATTTAGCTATTTACTCTGCGACTGATTGGCAAATTTCCCTTTTTGTTTTTGTGACATTCTGATGAAATTAACAATTATTTTCCTGTGTTCAGCTGAAAAATTTGTGTTTTGTCTTTATTATTGGCTGACGAATTTCATGATATTTCCTTGTGACAGATTAACAAATTTCACGATATTTTACTGTGATTGATTGACGAATTCCGCTATATTTTCCACTGTTCAAGTTCCTTCTAAGTTCAAATTTTTTCAGACAGGTCAACAATTTTTAACCCTCTAAGCGTTTGGCCCGTAATATTTCGTACACTAAGCTCCAGGTTTCACTACAATATATGCAATGTTTAAGATATAATTCTATAAATTTAATGATTTTCAAAGCATTGAAGAATGATTAAGACTCTCAAGGATTACATTTATATTCCTAAATAAGATTTTTTTATGTAATATTGAAATAATCATATTTTATTAGCATTTAAAACAAAATGCATAGAAAACAACATTACAATTTTACCCATTTGCTAGACGCTTAGAGGGTTAAAAATTTACTTTTGCCATGGTGGACAAAATGAGTAATATTTTTTCTATGACCGATTTACATATTTTGCGATTTTTTTCCTGTGCCGAAGCAAGAAATAACTAAAAGGACAGTAATGGTCACTAGAGTCGGAGCTTCTGGAATTAGCACTAAACAAAATGAGATTAAATCTTGTTATCTCGTCTTATTAAATCGTTGAAAAAAAAGAAAACATGTTTTTTTACAATCAATGGTTCAACTTTAGATGTTTCATTTTTCAAAATCATCGCACATTTCCTCATCAGTGGGCTCAATAATCATACCTCTTTTTTTATTTAAAAGACGATCTTTCATACCATGTTTCTGTTTTTTTTTTTTTTTTTCCATATCTTATAATTTGCACCTGCACATTTTGTAACTTTTCTACTCTCTTCTTTATTAACAATGAAATTTTGATTTCCTATTTAAATAAAAATTCTATATTTAAAGAAGTACGTAAAATAAATAAATAAAACATGGACATCCATTGCCCAAAGCAAGATGTTTAAATGTTTCCCATTGAGTTATTGAAAATCATTAAAAGCATCATTTTTATGATCAAAACATGATTTATGTAATAAGAGTCATATATTACGTATATCATGGATTAAACATTAATATTCCTGGACGAATCATAAACAAAATGAAATGCGGACACCACAAGGTCCATTCTCGAGCGATAATAACAACCGTTTTCCAAATGATTAAAAAAAAAATGATGAACTTCAAGGAAACCTTTTAAATAATTGATGTGTGTAGTTCACAGAAATTAGGACATGACTTTTTTAAATAAACCATTTCTCATGTAATAGAAGAAATCTACTGACAATGTCATTTTCGGAATTCCTTATGGGTTTAAAATACCAATGTATAGTTGAACATAATTCAATTAGCTAAAATGCCAGGGATTACGGTATTGACGATACTTCCACTAAGTGATGTACAATCACAGAAGGATATGGACGATATAATCACCTACATGCATTATTCGTGCAAGCAAATTAAAAATGAATGCACACCAGATTTTACAAAATTAAGAAAAAAAAAGAAGAAAAAATCAAAAACAAGTATTTCCAATAATTTATTGTATTAGAAAAGTTGCTCTGTTCTGTTGTCAAAAGTGTAACCATAAAAGATTCTAAACCACACAAAATCGAACAAAATCTAAATAAAAAAAATTCATTTAGCAACTCAGTTATTAATTGTCCATAACACTGAGTAAAAATTGAAAAACAGGTAGATATATATAAAGCTTGATTCTTTTCCTTCGTTTTAATTAAAATAAAAAATTTGGATAATTATCTTGAGTTGTTGATTTAAATTATTTCAATGGAAATTTGTCATGTCGGTATAAATTGTAAATATTTAAGTGGCAAGTAAAAAATAATAGGGTTAAAAAAACATTTTTTTCCTTCTTATATAGTTTAACTACCCTGTATTTACAAATGTTATGAGGGAAACTCTCTCCCAGGGGTGATTCTCGTCCGAAATTTCCGAAAATTTAAGACATCCTCTTGCGAAAATTTGAAATTGGGTTATCAGTTCCGCATAGTTGCCAACTTGTACGATTTTGCACGCGGAAAAAACAATTGCGTAGAAATGCAAATTTCGTGATAGGATCGCCGAAATAGCATTCATTTCGTCAATATTTCGTGAAAAAACGACGATTTATCAACGTTTTTTGAACGAACTTTGTCAAAAGATCGATGAAAAACGCGAATTTCCCATGCGGATCGCGAAAAAAAAAAACGACAATTTCACCAAATATCACAGACAAAACGCTGATTTCTTCTGAAGACGACGGGAAAACGCAGATTTCGTCTAAAGGTTGCGGATATAACGCCGATTTCGTTAAAAAATCGCGGGAAAAAATGCCGTTTTCGATAAAAGATCGCTTAAAAATATTTTGTCAAAAGAATATTTGAAAAAAAATACGCCCATTTCATCAAAAGATCACGGAAAAAACGCCGACTTCGTTTTAAAAAAAACATGGGAAAACGCCGATTTCGTCAAAAGATCGCGGAAAAACCGCCGATTTTGGCAAAAGATCGCAATACATCGCCGATTTCGCTAAAATATTGCTGATTTCGTCTGAAGATAGCGGGAAAACGCCGATTTTGTCCGAAGATCGCTAAAGGGAGAGGGACTCAGCCCCCCCCCCCCCCCCCCCCCCCCCCCCGCCGATTTCCGAAAATGCGATGCGAATTTCCAAAAAAAAAAAATTTCATTCAGAATCACCCCTGCTCTCTCCTCCTGGGAAAACCTGAATTTCAAGCCCTGATTGTCAAAGATATATAGTTTCTGTAAAATATATTTCAATACATTTAAAATGTTAGAATTGTGTGTGAAACATGTTTGCAATTTATTATTTGAGATGGCATTGGATAAAGAAATAAACATTCACCATAACTAAAAACATATTTAGTACCGGATATCCGAATCCGGCAGGCAAATCGGATACCGGATATCCGGCAAAATCAGTATCCGGTGCATCCCTACATTATATTTATTTATTTTACATTTGAATTTGAAAGTTATCACAACATATACAATCTTGTGTGAATAACATTAGTTTTGATTCAAATATTTACAAACAGTGCATCATTATATGAAATATCCTCACCTCCATTACTCTCACCTCCGTTACCTTTGCTAATCACGGAGGTGAGAAAGTGAAATGGAGGTGAGATTAAATTAAATATAAGTACTTAAAATTAATCAAAATAAAAGTTAATGGTTTACTTAACAATTATTATATATATATATTGTATAGTTCTGGGTTTTACCATTCTAAAATTTTGATTTACAATGAAAATCAAGGACACACAGATATTTTTTTTTGCAATTTCCCAAAATTTGATTTTTTAAAGCAGGTTTTGAAATTCACATCCTCATGATTTGTAAAAAGGTTAAAGTATTTGTCATCTAATTTTTCTGATGTTTTAGGGTGAGAATTTCACATTTTGAATTTGTTTTATATATTAAACTTGATGTTTGCAAGAAAGAATTTTTAAATTATTTTATATTTTAGATTACTGAATGAAGTTAAAGAAGATGGCTGATACTGAAGATTGCCAATTATCTGATCTACAGAGTGAATTTAAGAAGTTAAGAGTAGATTTCAACAAGTACATATACAATTTATGATAATTTATATGTTAAATTGATTTTCAAATTGTTTATATGAAATTAATTTTCAAATTATCTGTTAAATTGAAACATATCACTTTATGTATTTTTTCTTAATAGTACAAATATATGATTTCTCATATATATTTTTAAATATCTTTCATTTATGTATTACTAGTTGATGGTTGATCTAAAGCATCAGTGCAAAATATTTTATGTATCACAGAGTTTCCCCCAGAAGGTTTCAGGAGGGCACTCCCCCCTCCTGCACTTCATCCAAAAACTAGCGCCCCTCTTGTCGCTCATTTAAAAAAATAGCGCCCTTCTTGCCCCATATTTGAAAAAACGCAGCCCTTCAGCGATGATGCGGACGTGCTATAAAGCGTAAATTATGTAAATAATCGGTGACAGAACGCAAAAAATAGCTCTTACAAAAAGTAAAGCTCTTACAAAAGTTAAAAAAAGCGTCCCACAAGACGTGTAATTTCGTCAAAAAGTTGAAAAAAAAAGTCAAATTTCACTTAAAAAAATTGCAAAATAACGACTAATTTCCGGCAAAATTCGCGAAAAAATGGCTAATTTTGTTACCAAGTCCTGTGAAAACGGCAGATATCCTTAAAAGATCATAAAAAAATGGCAAATTTCGTCCAAAAATCACGATAAAACGGAACATTTTGTCAAACAATTCACGAAAAACGGCAATTTTCGTCCAAAAATCGCGATCAAGCGGCAGCTTTCGTCAAAAGATTTGCGGAAGACGGCAAATTTTGTCGAAAATCGCAATAAAACGGAAAATTCTATCAAAAGATTTGCGAAAAACAGCAGATTTCGTCAAAAGATCGCGAAAAAAAAAGCAAATTTCGTCTAAGAGACACACACACACTAAACAAGTTAATGCCAGAAGTGATTTTTTTCAGTTCTAAAAACTAATTTTCTTGTTTCAAAATTGTATTTTCAATGCTCAAAAAGCGGTTTTTCTTGCTTCACAATCAAGGCGTGTAAAGGCAAAATTGCATCCGGGGCATAATTACAATTTGAGGCTTCTCCTCCCTCCCAACTTTTTCTTGTGACAGCCCAAAAATGACGTTTGTAGTATAAATTTGGCACTCCTAAATTTCAGCGCCCGTGGCAACCCCCCCCCCTGTTCACAATCCTCTTTTGACTGTCCAAAACTTTCTAAATAGGAATCCTGAAAGCATCTGTTTATGAAACAAAAAGAATCCTTTATTTCAAGAAAAGTATCCTTTTTTTTTTTTTTCAATAAATCAGAACAATCTTTTAACAAAATCGGCCGTTTTTTCACGATCTTTTAACAAAATTTGCTGATCTTTCACGAAATTTGTCATTTTTTCATGATTTTTTTTTTTTAGCAAAATCTGCCATTTTTTTTTCGATCTTTTAACAAAATGTGCTGTTTTTTGCGGTTTTTTTTTTTTTTTTTTTTTTTTTTTACAAAATGTATTTTATTTTATTTTTGGCAAAATTTTTGTGTTTTCTTAATTTTTTGACAAAATTTCTGTTTTTACGATTTTTTGAACCACTAGATTCTAGATTCAACTGTATAAAAGTGCCCTTTTCAGAACAGTAGCGCCCTGCCCCTTTTTAAACCTGGGGGACACTCTGTGTATCATAAGTACAAAATACTACGTTTTTCTCTGATAATGATAGCCATTGAAATAGCCTGCAGTTCAGTATAATCAGGGTTCCTACTGCCGCTCGCCACTGCGCCAAAATGTGACAAAATGCTTCATTTGGCGAGTAAACGAACAATCAATTTGCCAAATTGCAAGTGCTTTGTTCATGTGCATGCCAATACAGTCTAGATTTTTATTCCTGCTTCTGAAAGATAAGTGTTCAATCGTGTTCCATTTACATTGCTCTATTCATAGAGAATGTAATTCAATACCAATTCAGCTTAGCAAAAGACACAAATGGTTTTGTATTGGGTCTTTCTGTATTGTTAGTTGTAAAAGCACAAACAAAATTATTCGCGTCTAGTGCCAAAAGGAGAAAAGTTTTGCTGGAATGTGGCGTTGAAATTAGTCATTAATATTCTGTTTAATAGTTTCATGTATTAATAGTTTCATGTAAAGTATCATTGGTCGACCAATTTTTTCTATTGGTTAAAATAGAAACCTCATGCCAATTTTTAGTGTATATTTTCACAAAGAAATCAAAGACAGCTGTTTTGAATTTTTATTTTAGTTGCTAAAAGTGTGTTTGAAACATTTAGACATTTCAGAAATATTAAGAGTACTTGATTTTAGTGGTTTTTGTAACAAATAATCTAATAACCATTTTGTAAGTAATTGAAAAAAAATAGATTGTTTTAGAACATATTAAAAAAAAGGGGGGGGATATAATAAATGGTTAAATGTAGACTTTTCACTGTTTTATGTTGAATCTATTTTGCTAAGCTTTATTTTCATTTGGCTACTGTTTTTTATATCTTATTTGCCACATCGCTAATTTTAGCGAAAAACCAGCGAGAACTCTGAGTATAATGCTTATAATTTTATTTTAATACATTCAACTTATTCAACATTCCGTTTGTGCTTCAGGTTTAAAAGATGGCAAAATAGGATTTTTAGATGTGTTCTGATTGTATAAATACGTAGCACCTATAGTTGTTCTTCAGTTCGTCCGTTTGTCTGCCTGCAATATAACAATGCAAAAACTACCCAACCAAATCATTTGAAATTTAAAATATATAATTATTACATAATTTTGTCAAGTCATTTCAAATTTTATGAAAATTGGATGCATAGATCAATTACAGGAACAATCAAAAGAATTCCATTACATTATGGTCATTGGGGGAAAAAAGTTTCAAATGCATTTTTGTCATTTGAAATTTAAAATACATAATTATTACATAATTTTGTCGAATCATTTCAAATTTTATCAAAATCGGGTGCATAGTTCAATTACAGGGGTAGTCGAAAATATTCCGTTACATTACGGTCGATGGGAAAAAAATGTTTCAAATACATTTTAATGGTGTTACCCTCATTCGAACATAATAAAATTGATATGCATCTATAAAGTACATATTATAATATACATTTTGCATAATCTGTGGTGCAAAGCACATTTGTTATTGATTTACAAGGCCACACAAATGTATTCCATTACATAATATACGGAGAACATTGTTTGGTGCGCATTTTAATTATAATTAACTATTTACAATTTTATGAGATTGATATTTTTAAAACTTCGTTATCATATGAACACACCTCATTTGCTATGCTCCATGTGCAATTTTCAACTTATTTTCTTTGTTTTGAATATTTATTCAAAATTGTGATACTTTTCAGATATTGCTCTTGGTGAGGTGTAGAGTTTTTACTCTACACCTCACCAAGACCTACCTACACCTCACCTCACATACAAAAAAGATACTTTTTGTTAATAATTCTGGCATTCCGTATTTTTCTTTTGATGCATCCTTTCATCTGCAAGAAAGAAATTTTAAATATGTCCACTGCCTGTCAGAGGTTGGGGGGGGTGGGGGGGGATCCAGAATTCACCAGTGGTATGTGGGAAAGAAATAATAAAATTGTCAGGCAGTCACAGGAAGGAGTTGTGGAATTCAGAGAACAATCACAGGCAGGGTTGTCCGGTTTTTCCAAAATAGAAAAAATCGTTATGGACAAAATATCGCTCAATTTTAATAAATTGAAAATACCAAATTAAAAATTTAGAATTTACCAATGAATATATATTGATTTTTCCCATTCAAGAGAGAACTTTTATATCAAAATATCACACATACATATTTATATACACAACAATATGTAAAATTTTTGTATAGACACAAAAAACTAAATTCCGTTCATCTAGAACAGCCGTAATCAACCTGCGGCCTGGCTATTTGTTTTATGCAGCTGGAGACACATAATCATCAATTTGTATATTTATAAAATTAAGTTGTAAATAAAAAGTAATGACATTTGCTGTTGACAATATCTGCCTACTTATTTACAATTAGTTTAAAATTATGTTAAAACATCTTAAATACTGTTTTCTTAACCAAGAATTGTTTTTATACGAATTTATACATTTCTTAATCGTCAGCACTAATCAAACATTAGTCTAAATTAGACCATATGAAGAGAAGTTATAAATCTTAAAAGTGAAATTAGAAAGTGTATAATATTTGAGATGCATTTGGTACACAAGTGTATAAAATAGAGAGAGCAATTAAACAAAAAAAAATATTCCTGAAATAAAATTTTGAAAAGCTTGCTGGCTATTTAAAAGAGCTGCTATTTGTTCATGCATTTGCTATTCATAATATATTTAATAGTGAGGAATCGTGTTTTTATCATATAATATGAATGAATTGAAATGGTTTAGAAAGATTTATTATAATTAAATAAAATTTTAAGCTTTAATTTTAGTAAAAATGAAAAAAAAAGTGTGTGAGTAGGGAGGGGCTTAAAGGTCAATGTAAATCAAATAAAGCAGTTGCTTGGTTTGGCTCTTTTAACTGACATATTTCTAATTCTCACTTCAAATCATCAACATCAACAGTTTCATCTAAGATTTTTTTCAGTATGTCTTCATTATTGAGAAATTAAATTACTAATTGTCATTAAAACTAATTAAAAAGACTTTAAAATGTGTAGTTTAAAATTAAAATGCTTCACTGTAAAAAAGCCAATTATGTAGGGAAAAGAAAGCTGGTTAAAACCAATAAAAACCACATACATTGCCTTCTTTTAATTTTAGCCGGCTTTTTTGCAACCCTGGTATTTACCAGAAACAAAGTCTGTCTTATTATTCTGCAATTATGAGACGAACAAAGCTGTTAAAAATTGATTCTATAGTTTGTCTCAAAAGTTTAAGCACCAGCGTAAGATGTTTATTTTTAATGAATAATGAAAAATTTGAATAAATAGCATTTTTTTTTTTTTTCATTTGTAAATTTTGCAACTTCATACAAATACATGATATCAAAAGTAGAGAAAAATAAATTACATATTTGTAAAAAATATAATTTAAAATACATTCAAATAAAACTGTCCCAAAAGTTTAAGCACATTGGCAAAAACAATTACATTTACAATTTTTACAAAACTGTTACATGCAATCTATTTTTCTGTTATATCGGATTAGTTCAAATAAATGTGTGTTCATCAAAAATATTAGTTTTTGTAAGATTTCTGGTGTCAGAGTAACTGCTTTCTCTATGACCTCTTTGAATTTTTCAAGTTGTTTGCAATTGCTGTAAACCTGATGGGTTAAAATATCATAGAACATTCTCAATCTGATTTATGCTAGGGCTTAAAGTAGGCGAGTCATAAATTAAAAAATTTTTAAAAGCCACACTTATGTAATATATAATATGTAGATTGAGGCATTACCTTCTTCAGAGATCCATTCAAAAACTCCCCCCCCCTCAAATATATATATATATATATATATATATATATAAAAGAAAGAAATGTTGGTTCTTTGCACCTCTTGATATTTTTGAGGAATTTAGTTGTCATCTTTTTAAAAAATCCAGAGAGATATGAGGTATAAAGTGCTTAAACTTTTGAGGTAAATTTTTGATATATATATTTGCACTTTGCTTAATTTGTGTTTATTTACATCTATTCATTTACATTTCAGTTTGTGCCGAAATCAAGACAAACATCTTCACAAAAACTGTTGGCGCAATCACTTAATATCAGTAAAAGACAGAGAAGTAAGCCCCAATTTCTTACATCCATCTAAATCTGAACATTTCAAGTGTCGTGTTATCTGTGCCTGTACCAAAGCAGCATGTCGCAAGAAAAGGAAGAAATTTTCTGCTAAAAATCATCTCGTTGAAAAACCCATTGGCTTAGAAAGTATCAGTTGCTTAGAATCTGGTTTACAAGATATAGTTGAAGCTGTTAATCAGACTGTTGAATCTCAGCAATGCTCTGATGGAAGTGTTTTAGATCATAGATTAGCAATTAGTGTCTCATGTGACGAACAATCAACCTCAAAAGAACACACAGATGATATAACTGTTGATGAACTGGCTGGCTATTTTGAAAATTTTGTATATATTCCGAAAAAGATGTCCCATATGGCTGAAATGATGTATACATGACATTTTATTAACACATTTTGCATTGAGTTTATTATGTAAACTATACTGAGCATAGATAAAGAAGTTTGATATAAAAATTTAGCTTATAAAGAATCAAATTTTGGAAACAGATTTTTGAATGTATTTATACTGACATGTTTATATGGAAACTTGACACTGTAAAATATTTTGACTATAAACTTGCTTCAATAAAAAATTTCTAAACTTTGTTGATAAAGATGAATAATGTTTTCTTTTTTTTCTCCAGAAGTAATTAAAGTATTAAAAAGATTTAATTATGAAATGATAAACATTAAAGCAGTTGTACTCACTAAAAACCTGTAAAAGCCAATATCTGGTAGACAAGTAAGCTACATTTTTTAAAAATGTGCTCTTCCCCATCCCCTTCCCCCCTCAATTTTGTCTGAAAATGTTGAAATACGAAATATAAATAGCATCTTTAAAAAAAATTTTACTAAACTTTCTGAAAAACAAATTTTATTTTGAACTTGCTTTTGCAAAGCTAATCTCAACTATTCGGTAGTAAGGCACCGTGCTGCTTTGGTAGGAAATATACATCGTAGAATATAATAGCTATATGGGCTAAGGCTGCAAGGAACCAATAGTTAGTTCTCTTGAATATCAGCATCACAGTTGCCTGTGCATGTGAAAATAAGGGCAAAGAAGTACATTTAACATGTGTGTTGCAGATAATTTTTACATATCTATGATAATTCTGTTTGTCTATTAGGATATAAAAAGAGACAATTAATGCTTAAAAGAAAGCTGCTAAAAAACAATCAAATTCGCCCTTATAAAATTCAGTTTAAAGTAATATAACAAGGTGCTAAAGTTAGAGTTATGTTCTGTATAAGGGAAAAAAAAGTGTATTTTTTAAGGCATTTTATTTAGAATTGGTGAGTTTAATAGTTTTCTTCTATTTAAAATCCAAGGTGCAAAAATATTGTTTATGCAATGCACATATGACAATCAATTCTATTTGAATGTTGTTGCTGTGATTCATATGGGGGGGGGGGGGGTGTTCCTTAATTTATCTTTGTTTGGGGTTTGAATTAGTCATAATTGGGTCCTGGTAAGACAGGATTCTGAAAGTGAAATGAGAATGAAATGCTATAAAACTGTTATAGACCAGACTTCCTATATGCTACTCTAGTACTGATGTTATTAATAAGAAAAATTTGTTAATTTTTATTGTATCATATTTCAGAAAGAAGCACATTGCAAAATCTTTAAAAAAAATAGTTTGCAAAAGTTATGTATATTGTTTATACTCATGTATAAGTACAGGAATTTTAGACAAAATTTGCAAGTTTAAAATAGGGTGTTGACTTATACACGAAATTGTAAAAGGGGAAAAAAGGCAGTTCTTTTAAATAATCACTTATGTGTTTAGGAGGTGATTGAGTTAAAAGGTGACAATGGTCATTTGCATTTCCCAGTGATCGCCAAAAAAAAGCTCAACAGTAATGTCCCTGTAATTGTTTTGCATCCATTTTTCCTTTGAATAGAATTCCCTTCAATACAGGGACATTCCTTTCAACCTTTAATTCCCTTTTTAAAAAGCATTCTAACTTGAGAATGCTTTTAGATATCTCTCCTGAAAGTCCTACTTTATACAAAAAAGTACCATATTTTAGCAGTGTAATAAAGAGTTGTCTATCCTTGTAAATAAGTCTTTATTATAATTTTGAAATATATTTATTTATATCTTTTTAATTGATGTGAATATGTTTCAAAATAGTTTGAACTTCTTGGGTTTTACATAACTGTACAGTTTTAAAGCATTGAAATAAAGCAGTTTGATTAGAAATATAAAATGAATAAAAAGTTTACAAATTTAATGGAAATTTATTAATTTTATCCCCGATTATAGAATATTTTTTAACATGCTACCAGAAATGTGGTACAACTTATACACGAAAGTTTAATTTTTTTCCTAAAATTTGCTTAAAAATTGCAGAGGAGTGTTGACTTAAACATACGTATATATGGTATATTTTTTATGTGCTTAACTTGCAGCCAACATGAAATGAATTGAAGAATTGCTTGAGAGCTGTTTAGTGAGTACCACTGCATTAAAGTGATCCTAAGTTCTTTATATTTTCTATTAAATTTTTTGTATGGTGCTTAAAGATGATCAAATTTTGCCTTTTCTCACAAGAAATTTAAACAGTCCAGAGGAAGAAAATGTTCAAATTTGATTTTTTCATGAAATAAAATTATTGATGCTGTGTAATCATTCATATATGAAATTACCCAGAAGTTAAAATATCTTATTTGTGAAACACTGATTCTTTCTGTTTTTCTCAAATTGATTTCCACGTATCGAAGTATTTTTTTTCTGCTTGGGTCCTTCAGTTGCTCAAAAGCTTTATTACTTATTTTTCTGTAAAATATAGCCATTTTCCTATAATGTGGCCAGGGCTGTAAAGTTGGTAAAAAAAAAAAAAAAAAAAAAAAAGGAAATTTTAACAACTTTGACTCTGCGTTGGCTAAGTAATTAGTATTTCTGTTTGTTAAAATTATGAGGGAAAAATAAGGCAAAATTTCACTAATAAATTAATATTAATTCAATTGGTATTAATTCAATTCTTAGAGCTTTGAATGAAAAAAAGGAAAAAAAAAAAAAAAAAAACATTTTCAGTTTTGTTAATTTTTCAATTTTGCATCCCACAAATCCGAAAAATCCAACTCAAAATCTAAAGACGAAAACAAAACAATTTTTATTATTTCAGATCCGTGGAGTTAAATGGGGGAAATTTTTAAATTTTTTTATGTTAATTCATGTCCTCCAGAGCAGAAAAATTACTATGGAGAGATAAAAATTTTACTGGTGAAAAAAAAATTCGGAACTAGAATCTATTAGTTTTTAATTAAAAATGGCTTTCATCTACTGAGTAGCCTGGTATAATCCAAAATTAACAATAACTCATTTATGGATTTAAAATTGCTTATATTTGAAATTTCATTTAATTTCATTTCAATATGTCTTCAAAAAAATTAAAAAAGCTGGAGTCACAGTCGAGTCGTGTTTGGCGACTCCAACTCTTTTGCTCAAAAATGGACCCGATTCCAACTTTGCACCCTGGATGTGACATATTGGTGTTTCATCCCGAAATTGATTATATTAATTCTGATATTCTAATGTGAATTCCAAAGCCTAAATGTCTTTTAATTATGATACATTTATTATAGTTATTCTTATCCGATTTTGAAGTATTATCATTTTCTTAATTGATGCTTAACTGACAGTTTTAATTGAGTGATGCATTAACAAAAATTCTGAAACTTTGTTTTCAGAGATTTTTACTATATATTTGAGAATTTAATGCTACTGAAATTGATTTTAAGATATTGTCATTGTTGTGCAAAGGATGCACTACATCTAGAGAGAAAAATAAAAATATTGATAGCTTATTTTAAATATGAACTAGAATACTTAAAACTTTTATGAAAGTCGATTCATAATTATTTAATGTTTCATGTTTTGATTCAAAAAGGTTGCAGATAATATTTAGTGTAATATTGATAAAAGCTGATTTTCAGTATACTTATATATATATAGTAGGGCGGAGCGTAAAAAACTTTTTTTCGAAATTCTTTTCTCCCTAGCGCGGAAAAGTTGTGTAGTGGTATCATTAACATACACACAAAATTTTATAGCAATCAATAAATATCTTCCGGTTACACTTTTGGGTCGAAATATGCAATTTTAGCCGAAAATGTTGTAATTTTTCACATTTCAGTAATATTTTTCACTGTCAATTTTTTCTTAACCCTAGTACGGAAAAACTGAAAGAGTACATAAGGAACATAAGTCAAAAATATTAGAGTAATTAAAAATTGTCTTCGGGTTCCACTTTGGGTTCTAAATATGGGAAATTTCTCGAAAATGTTACAAATTTTCACATTTTAGTCATTTTTTTATTTTTCGATTTTCTATTCCATCTGGCATGGAAATGTTCGAAAAATATGCCAGAAACATAAGTAAAAAACTTTAGAATAATAAATAAATATCTTCTGGATTCCCTTTCGGTGTCTAAAAATGTCAAAGTAGCCAAAAAGTATGTAAATTTTCACGTCTCAGGAATTTTTTTTTCTCATCAACTTTCTGTTCTGGCTAGAGCAGAAAGTATGGAAAATCATGTGAGAAACATGGCAGAAGAGGTTATTAGTGACACTTGCCTTGTGTAATTGCAACCAGATTCTTCTATAAGTGTCAAGTATTCTTCAATCACTCATTGTTGATGGAGCGTTCCCTCA
The DNA here is from genome assembly GCA_964019185.1 of Maratus speculifer. Taxonomy (NCBI): domain Eukaryota; kingdom Metazoa; phylum Arthropoda; class Arachnida; order Araneae; family Salticidae; genus Maratus; species Maratus speculifer. The sequence continues at coordinate 193,852,573 of OZ025295.1, read as the reverse complement.
ATATTCCTCTGAATTAAAGTTTGATTTGTTTCGACGGTCAAAATACAATCTTTTCAAAGTATAGGTGGATATGAAACTCTAATCTTGGAATTGGCATTTCATGCGATATTTATATTTCTCTCTTCTTGTGTTAATGCCTGTCTATAACATTGGACATGTCATCATGTGTCACAAATCCTGTCTTCAAGAAGTGCGCCTATTACTGATATTGCAACTCGGTCGGACATTCCCATTGTGTCTCAAGTTCTGGCTAGGGCACGGCGACAGGTTGTTCGTGAAATGCTTATAGTATTTAGATTGCAATGACACTAAAGGTTTATCACTAAGATCGTGACACAGTTGTTCATCAACAAGACTAAAAGATTTAAATAAATCTAAGTCTTTGATGAAGCAGTAATAATTGTTTTTTCCCTTTTATACTGTTTTCTGAAACTTTCTTATTCTTTTTCAAGCCTGCTCGTTCATTTACTAAGTTTCCGTGTTGTGGGCCGTGTTTCCGAGTTATCAATTGTGTCTATCAACAATTTCCTTTAAATTATTTGATCCTCAAGAAACTGTCTTCCAATTTTTGGAATTTTTATATCACATGGGCATTTACATCCTTCTGGAAATGCCTCTCAACTGGTAGACGGCAGGTGCTGGGTTCGAACCCAATCGCGGCCGTCGGCCTAAGCATTTGGAGTTTTCGTGGTTTTCTTCGAACCTTGCGTAAATACGGGTTAGGTTCCCTTAGAAAGACCCCCACGAAGGGCATCCCTCCCCCTGGGCCTATATCCCTAGCGTAGATAATCGGCCGTCACAAAATACACTACACTACACCCTTCTGGAAATGTACACTTGGAAGAAAATGTTCAAACAGATGTTTTTTCCCTTGCAATAGGAAAATTTACAATTTTGACTTCGTCTGTTCTTGAGCATCAAACTTTTTTTACACTTGTATTTATCATTATTTTAACTAATCAGTTGGACTAGTCTTTGCCTAGAAACCGTTGGAACTGAGGCAGCCTGCAAAATTGCTCCAACCATTTCAGCCCAAAATCCGCTATCACCCGAAAGGTGGGTCCAATTTTTAATTATATTTCGATTCATTTCTCACCAACAAAAAAGTACATTATAGCTTCATAAGTTGGTAGAACGCCAGTTTTTAATTCTGTAGGATCCCCCAAAATGGGATGAGACAAATCCCGTGTACTGCGTCTTAACTGTGATATTTCTGTGTAATATTTTCCATGCACACTGTTAGTTCAACACAATATTAAAAATTAAAATTTTGTAAACACTTTCAGATGTATTATTTTTCAATAAAATATAGAGACTAAAATTGAATATCCTCATTACGAACCTATCACGAACAGGGCATTAAATCAATGGTAACACTACAGTAAACGAACAGAAATCTGAACTTATTAGAGGAATGTCCCTCGAATCGCTTTTAATTCGATTGTTCTATGATTTTTGTGTACATTAATGCCATGTATTTGCCATTTTAAGTAATAAAAGTCAAACCAGAAGGTATTTATTAAATACTTCAAATGTTTGCACTTATATTTCTCATATGATTTTCCGAATTTTCCGCGCCAGCGAGAAGAGAAAATTGATAAGATAAAAATCCCTGAGAAGAGGAAAATTTACATAATTTTTGGCGACTTTGACATTTTCAGATGCCAAAAGGGAAATTGGAAGATATTTATTGATAATTCTAAAGTTTTCCCCCTATGTTTCTATTATATTTTTCCAAATTTTCCGTGCCAGCGGGTATGGAAAATCTAAAACCAAAAAAAGTCACTAATATGTGAAAAATTGCATCATTTTCGATAAATTTCCCATATTTAAACTCCAAAGTGGAACCGGAAGATATTTTTTATTTACTTTAATATTTTGGACTTATGTTTCTTATGTACTCTACCAACTTTTCCGCTCTAGGGCGAAGAAAAAACCAGAAATTAAAAATATTGATGAAATTTGAAAATTTACAACATTTTTGACTAAAATTGCATATTTCGACCCAAAAGTGGAACCGGAAGATATTTATTGATTGTTGTGAAATTTTGTGAGTATGTTAGTGATACCACTGCACAACTTTTCCACGCTAGGGAGAAAAGAATTTCGAAAAAAAGTTTTTTACGCTCCGCCCTAATATATAGTCCTCACCTCTTTAATAATTTTCTCAAATTTTGAAACAAACTGATTTTATTTCAGAATTAATTTTATAGATATATACAACAATAATGAGGCATTTAAAAAAATCTTAGTTTTTTTAAAAAAAGTTTTTTTTTTAAATTATTATTAAATTTATTTAAATTGTGGTCAGTATTGTTTTTTATTACAATTCTTTTTATATCTTAGCTATGGCATAATGATGTATGAATATTAATAATACACATGAATATATCTCATTTTTATTCAGTTTGAATTATGTGCTTATCGAAGTTTCGGTACATTTTCCCCTCTTTTGGTGCAAATCATAAATTGCCAAATGTTGTTTTAGTTACCATCATTGACATTGCAACCATTTGTATAATTTTTAACAATCAATGCTTGCTAACTGCATTTTTCGTAGGAATCAATACACTTAATGATGAAAATATCTGAAAACTTTTGCTTTGCTACATTTGATAATAGATGCTGTTTTCATGGGAAGTTGAATTCATGTGATGCTGCTGATTCTGAAAATGATCCTAATTTGTTGCTACATAATTTTTGCTTTTCTATTCAATACAGCAAAATATTTTTGTGTATTTCAGGACATGAGTTTTCAAAACTTGACTTATTTAAAAAATGGAGTATCTGTTCTATTAGTAAATCATCTTCAAAAAACACGAAGGAAAAAAAAAAACCAAGGAAAAAAATAAATAAATAAATAAATAAAAAATAAAACTAGTAAACTTGTTTTACTATAGATGAAGACTCCAACATAACAGACATGAAATTGAATCTAGGAAATACTTATGTTTTCAAAATATCTTATTTCTACATTAAAAATTGTTTCAAGAGCATTTTTTAAATTCTGCAACAGAAATGTTTCACAATGTTTTTTACGCTTATACTTGCAGTTTTTATACAGATTTCATGCTTTATTACAACTTGTTTGTCTTATATAAATGCATATCTATTAGTCTTTTTAATTTAGGTAGAAGATTTTCTGTATCTTCTTTAGTGAGTAAGAAATTCTAAAATAAAAATTTCTTGCTGGAAAATTTTTGAAAAGCAGAAAATTTTGATGGCAAATCAGGATTGACATATATGTAAAAAAAAAAAAAAAAAAAAAATGAATTTTAGATTTGTTTTAGAATTACTGTAAGGCAGCAATTTTCAATCTATGCTGTAGAGAATAGGTTTTACGACAGTGAAAACAATTTTGATGCATAAATTATTATTAAATCTGAAACTTGGCAAATGAATTAAAATTGTGGTAAAAAAATAAAATGTTTTTGTAATTCTTTTTTCTTTTTGCTCAATTTGTGTTTTATTTATATTTGGAGTCTCATAACTTCTTTCTTTTATCAATGTCTAAAAAAATCTATATTTTAGGCTCTTTTGTTTTTGTTTGCATTAATTTTTTTCTTAATTTTTCTGTGTGTATGTTGACTTTATACCATTGAAACACATACATGCAAAAAATTAAGTATAGATTTATACCCCAGATATGTAATTAGACATCTGGTGTTCAAAGTTCATAGATGCAGCAACAAGCATGATAAACATATTTTCCTTATTAAAGGATTTACAAGGTTTATCATATGACACATTTTTCACCATTAATTGAAAAATTATGATTGGTATTTTCTGTAACTATTGTTACAAAAATCCATTTTTTTTTCTATTTTTTAGAAAAAAAATATTTGACAAAGAAAAATTTTAATGAAATGGGAAAATTATGAAAGGACAAAGGTAATCTGAGATTATTGTATTTTGAAATATTTTAAGGGAATAAAAAATGTCAATGTCAATACAAAAGTCTAACATATCATTGATATTGTAAATTATTCAACTGGAAAATCTAAATGTTCTTCATCACTGTTAGTTTAAAAGTTTTGAGAAACCTATATAAAATTGTCAAACCAGCCAATTTCTTTATCAGGAAAAATAAGAGAGAAATAATGACTCATTTCAGAAAAATCATTGTGATATTTGCTTTTCTTTTGATTTTTTTTTTCACTTTTTTTATTATAATTTTATTTTCTCATTAGAAAGAAAAATTGTTAATGAAGAGACAATCATATTATGCTAAATACACCCAAAATATGTCTTTTTTAAGAGTAAAAAAAAAAAAAAAAAATCGTACATCTGAAAATATGGTCTTTTGTCTTTCTCCCCTTCTGAAAAGAAGTTGCATCAATGTAAATTTTAATCATAATTATAAGAAACAGAATAATTTGTAGTCACAAATAATAACTAAAAGACCTATGTTCCAATGGGATATGATGTAATTTTTTTTAAATTTTGCCATCGTTTATTTGATTTATTTTTTTCAATTGTAGTCAAAATTTATGGGGGAAAAAAGTGAATGCCATGTTTATTGTAATTGAAGATTTTTTTTTTTTTCCCCCCCTTTTTCCAAATACATTTAGACAAGTGCTTATGAGAAACCACTGCCATTTAATTTATAGATTTTTTTATGCTGCAAGAATATTGTTTATAATTAATTCTCTGTGATGAATGATGTGTGATAATGTTTTAATTTTTTCAGTAAAATAATTTTGTATGTTATGGTTGTTTTGATAATCTAAACATATAATATTGTATGGCTTGTATTCCTATATTATCTTTCAAATGATTGCATACTTATCCCAAGTTTTGATGTTGGCATTAATCAAGTTTTTTTAAGGATTTTATAGGATATTATGCCTTATATGTTCACATGTATTAAATACAAAAGTTTATATGCCAAATAAACAAATTAGAGTTTTTAAAAAGTTTTGTTGTGTGTTTGTTTTTGAAGTATTCTTATATGAAAAAGGTTATTCTTGAATTAGAATTGGGCATGCAAAAATTTTGCATGCTTTATTTTATTAATACTAGTAAAGACTGCAGTTTTGCACATATGGTTAAGAACTTTTATCAAATAGTACTTGTCTTTCTACTAACATGAAGTAAAAATTATATTGTTACTGATAATAACTATTAAAATAACGCTTATAAAACCATAAAATTTTCTAAATATACAATTTCTATATATTTTGCTTGTGCATTCTCATATCTTTTCATCTAAGTGATTACTAATAAACTGGAGATTTTTAACATATTTACTTTAATGTTTACAAATTTTCTTTTTGTGAATTTGTGTAACAATAACAAACATGTTTTTTCATGCATGTGTCTAATCTAACATGAAAACTATGTCTTTCTTATCATCATATATATTATAAAGCAGAAGTTCTGAAACTTCCAAACGGGTGTTTTCAAAAACTACCCGATGGATTTTTTTGCCGATTGTATCATTCGATAGGAAATATTTTTCCGAAGGTTTATGATTCAAATTTACAGGAATAACTCTGATTTTTCGTAGTAAATTTCGTATTTTTCGTTTATTTTTAACAAAAGGGTTACCAGTAGCTGTTTTTGGCGAAAATTATAATTGCTAAAAGAATTAAAATGGCTATATCTGTTAGAAATATTACAAATATCTTGCAAATAATAGCAGAAAATAACTACTGATAATATTAATAATAATAAAGAAAGACTGCTTAAATGAGGCGTAATATCATAAAAATATATTTATCTTGAAAATGAAAAAAATATTTCTAATGCTTAAAAAATAAATTAACGCGAAATATAACAATTGGTTCAACTTTTGGCGACTTATCCCTGGTGTTAGAATAAAAACATGAATTTCAGAAATTGATTAAATGAATTTTGAATGATAGTTATTTCCCTTTTTATTATTTTCTTTCTCTTTTTTATCGAATTTCCGTATAATATAACTTACAGCAGAAAAAAGCAGATCTGATTATAAAAAACACTTAAGTTGTGAGTTACTATTCGTTTCCATACCATTTTCATCTTGCTTTTGTCGCCAAAGAATGTGTTTTTAATCCGAAAATGCACTACTGACTTAATGCCTAACTTAGATTCTTAATGGTCGCAATAATTTTGTTTTTTTCAACTGAAGAAAGTTTTTTGGAGTATATTTTAATATTCAATCATAAATTATATAGATAAGAGTAAATATTTTAAAAATTTGAATCAAATATTTAAATTTTAGCTTTAGTATGAATTTTTGCCACACATATATATTGTAATATAATGTCATAACTTTTTCAAAAGTTTTTCACCGTAATTTTGAAGAATGTGATCAACGAATGTAACCCCTTCATTTCTTTTTGCAAATGTTTTTTACTGTTAATTTAATTTTTCTTGCGCCATTTCGTCAATTTCACTTACATGAAAAATTAGTTTTAAAATTTAGAAACTAAAGAAGGAAATGTTATCCCGTCGATTAAAAATCTACCGCCAAATTCCAAGATTAAATGTCAATAACGGATGATCGTAAATGTCACATTCACTTAACATTAAGCATAATATTAATATTAATTATGTTATCAAGTGATTTTTAATTCGACATTTTATTTTTTCTTTTATATATGTTCTGCTAATTTCTTTTTCGTTATTTAAATGAAAATTTATGCTAATCTATATAATCTAACTAATACTTTGGCGATTTGTATAATTTGGCGAAATTGGTCGACGTTTTAACCAAGTAGTACTGAAGGAAAAATTTTGCAATTCAAAATAAATTTATTCAATTAATCGTTATTACTATAGATAAATTCAACATTTTGAAATGAAAAATTCCCGCTGAATAAAATTTAAAAGTCTTTTTTAATTGACCATTTCCTCTTCAATATTTTTTCAATCAAACTTTCGCTATTCTCTTTCGCGCAGGCGAACAAAAAAGTATTTTAAATATTTTATAAAACGTAAATAACATTTTTCTATTTAAAAAAATATTTTTTAAATCTAATTCTACCATTATGTGTCTTACAGGACAAAATAGCAGAATTACTTTTAAAAATGCTTTTATCTGTTAATTGTATGTTATTTGTTTATTTGGGTGTTTGAATTTACTTTTGTCATCAAACAATGCGATTTTATACCAAGGAGGCATAAGCCGGAGCGATGTTCACATTAACTAAATTCTCTCACTCTCTTTTAAATGTGTGAGAGCATTTTTTTGATATTTTTTTTATGTTTATTTGTAAATATATAAATAGCAGTTATAGCAAAAAAAAAAAAAAAAAAAAAAAAAAAATGCGTATAATTTTTAAATTTTAGTATAAATGTCTTCCTCATCCAAACTGTAAAATAATATAATTGCAACTTTTTAAAGTTTTTGCGCAGATGACATATACGCACCACAATCGCACGATTGCAACAAAATAGCGATTTTATGCCACACATGGTAAACCGACTATGGTTGTTTATTTATTAATAAGCTATTTATTAACTTTCATTTTGTTTTTTAAAATAATATAAATCATTTTGTTCTATAGCTATTAATTAAACTTTTTTATTTTTTTCAAATAATACAAAATAATTAAAAAATATTTATGAAATTGATAATTAAAAACCAAGTTCTCCAAATTGGCGCCAGAGAAAAATTGCGCCAATGTGGTGCATACATGACATCTGTGTCAAAGTTTTTTCTTATACATAAGTAGGGAAAATGCAGTATAAATACCGATTAAAGTTTTTTTCTAAATGGAAATTTTGTCACGGATTTGGTCATATACTCATCGAGGTATCTCACTGGCGCCAAAATGGCGTTATTTGCCTCATATGGTAGCCCAGCTATAGTTGTTTATCTGATGATAAGTTGTTTGTTTACTTTCATTTTTTTCTTTTTCAAATGATATTTGTTGTTTTGTTCTACAGTTACTTTTTATTTATTGTTAATTGCTGTTTAAAATGATAGAAAATAATAAAATATACATAAATTTCTTTGGTATTCTAAAACGAGGATTTTGCCACATTGTAGTTGCAAGATAATCGTGCTAAACCTATTGCGTATATGATGTCTGTGTAGGAATCTTTTGCGAAATATGAAAAGTGTAAATTGGCTACTACTTGATTATCACGTCAACCAATTTCGCCAAATCGTTCGGCAAATTATACAAATTTACATAATTTTATCTTAAATAACTAAAGAGAAAATGCTTAAATACGAAAGGGCAAATAATTTTGTTTTCATTTTTCAGGAGGAAATTTTGCAATAATAAAGTAATTGTTGTAATGAGAATTTTAATGTGTGTTTTTTTTTATCGTTGGCAACTTGCTGTAACGAAAAATGTTTATTTTTTTTCCTCCTATTGTTTTGTAAGAGCTGGTTTTGTGAAAGCCATGTTAAGATGGTATTCAAATTTTTGAAGCCTTCCCAATTACCACCCCCTTGGGCCGATTTTGCTTATTTGCAGTTCCCACTGAGATATCAACCATCTCAATGCACTTGACGATTTTGAAGGTGATTCTTGCATAATTGTGCCTTTTATCGCGCGGACAAAATTTAATATATAATATATAAACTTTTTAGGTGGGAGTAGCTTTGGGTTCCTGTCTTCACATAATGAAAAGTTGTGAAGAAATTTTTCAGAAGTTGTACCATGGTAACGACTATAATAATTAATATTTCTTCAGATAAGGGAAAATTTTAAATCCTGTTGCCATAATGGTCTCATTTCGCTTCCAAATGGTGCACTGTTAGTAATAAACTAAAATAGTTACTTCCAAATAGCTGATTTTTGTGCAACTTTTTAGATAATTTAATATCACCAATGGTGTCTAAATCGTTTTCAGCAATGAGCAAGGTGCTGCTGGAGGTCCAAATTATTTAAAATACAAATTTAAATTCACCAGTTCTTTTCATCCACGGTTGATTTTGAAATATTGACCAGCGCAGCGGGCATAGCCTGCTAGTTCATATATAAAGTAATCACTTTTAATTTGTTAATTTGAAACTATTTACTATCATTTCAATGAAATGTTACTTTTACTGATTTTAAGAATGAAACTGTTCTAAAATTCAAATGAGTTACTTTCTGACACATTTCTGAATTTATTTTTATTTGGAAACACATGAAATCAGCGGGTGTCAGAAACTGTAATCAAATGGTGTTTTCCTTTTTTGGTAAAGGTAAAAGATCATTCAGTAACTGATGTCCAAGTTGGCATTTTGAACTGAATTGCTTGACGTGATAGTGCAGGAAAGGAGAAAGTCCTGTTGTCATGTGACAAAAATAACTTAATAAGCAATTTATTTATAAAAAATTTTATTTTATTCCAAATTATTTTAATTTTAGACCTAGCAATTATGCTTTTATGTTAAAAAATGTGTCAGAGTTTCATGTTTGTTGAATAGAGAATTTGTGAACTGCCTTAAAGCCTTTAAATAAATAAATAATAATAATAAAAAAAAGACTTACACAATAAAAAAAAAAAAAAAAAAAAAAAAAACTTGATGTGCAGAAAAGTTTTTTATAATTCTATCTTAAATTTTGTGCCATTTCTCGCAAAAAATACCTCTTTTGATAAACTGTGCATAAAACTTCATTATAGTGTAAATCTCATTGTAGTCTTTGTAGTTAATTTTTGACTGATGTAGAAATGCATAGTTAGAATAGAATAATATTATAAATGATTTTTCTTTCTTGCGTATCATATTATGTCAAGAAAATTAAGAAATTTTGTTTGTGACTATATGATGTACGACTAAAGGCAACACATTTTTTTGACTGAAAATCAGTCCAGTCCTACCATGTATTTTTATTAAAAGATACATACTACTTATATAGAGGTTATAGAAAAACTGCACTTACAGGACATAGGACTGTGGAGTCATACCCGTTTTTGAGCAAAAGAATCAGTCTCTCTAAAAAACAAGCAGACTTCAACTTTTTTGTTAGACATTTTGAAGTGAAATTAAACCAATTAATGTAATTTTAAATCCATAAAAGGATTTATTTTGTTATTTTTGGATTATATTGGGCTACCTTGATTAAAGATTCTTAATATAATGCCTGGCATACAAAATAAATGAAAACCAGTTTTAATTAAAAACTAGTAGATCTTGAATTATTTCCAAACGAGTAAAAAATTTAATTAACTATGTAATTTAATTAACTTAGTTAAAGTACCATGCATGAAAATTTTGCTTAATAGTAAGATAAATAAAATCTAATAATCACTTAAATATAAATGAAAATATACGTATAGAGAGAGCGAAAGAGAAAACAATAAGCATTTGTTTTTTATTTCTTAAAATGAAAAATTTCATTCTAAAATCCAAAATTTTAAAAATCTAAAATTTTTACCTTAAGAGCCATTATTTTGAAATTCAGACAAAATCATGATGTTTTGATAGTTGTATTTTTTGATTTGCTTGATTTTTTTATATGTTGAATTAAATCATATTTGATGAATAATCTGTAATTTTGAACCCCTGAAAAATTTTTCTCTTTTCTATAGAAAATGTCTAAGGTCAAGAATGCCATTTTTCATGAAAAGTGAAATGCTGGTATATTTAGAGCACTATATCTCTCGCAAGCAACAACATCCTAAAATTCTTTCGGCATAAACTGTTAGTATAACCATACTTACTTGTTTCCATGGGTCATTGTTAATTTACATTATGTTGCCACAAAGTACAGTCAAAATAATGTTTTTGTCCATTTTTCGCACTTAATATCTTATTTAAGCAATAGTACCCCAAACTTTTTCTTGTAGAATATGAGGGTCTAGGACAAACAAAATAATATAGTACTGTACTGAGTTGTTCTTGCTGTTAGGAGATATAACCTGTTAAGTACTCAAAATTTTCAAAATATGCAACAGTTAAAGTAATGTTATGGGGAATGATTTGAAATGACTGTAAACGATACTACTGCTAGTCCAAACACTAGCTAAATTTTTTAGTTAACTTTTGTATAAATCAACCTATTTAATTGACCTGAATCATGAAGACAGCTGTCACAGTATATGTGGATGTGCTTCAAGTGCCACATTATAGAAGATTGAAAGATATTATTATGACCAGTGTCGATCTTCTGTAATCAGATTGACTAAAGGATGTTTCGGCAGCATTTGCCACATTCACTGTTTTATGACAGCTGGTGACTGTTTTCATGACTGATCAGCTGTATGTTGGAAGAACAGTTGAAGGAAAAATGTAACTGGCTATTTGATTATATGTTCTGGGGAATAAAGAACATTTGACGAACACAGTGGTTCATGTAATAGCCAAAGTGCACTTCAATAAATTTGAAGTTTGTTAGTATCCAAATTGTATTGCATTAAAAGTTAAAAAACAAAGTTAATATATACAACAATATAATAAACAAAGTTAATATAACAATATGTACATAGAGTTACATAATTAATCTAAAAGAAAATTTTAATAAAAAATTATAATCGATTTTCTTATGCTTCTTGATTGTCAATTATTAATTTAACACACAGTTTTATATTAATGGAAGTTCTTTTAAATTAGGTAAATTTAGCTATGTATTAACACATAATGCATTAAAAATAATATTACAGGACATATATTGCACATCTATGTAATTGCATTGGATGTTTAAGAAAGTTGCTTATGGGTCTATTGTAGTTTTTCATGCCTATTTGTTTCTATTGCGAAACTAATAAGCCGCATTTTTCGAAAGACAGTTATGATAAAATACTTGATAACTTGGAATTTCCTTTAAAGATATCTATGTCTAAAACAAACACACACACACACACACACACACACACAAAAAAAAAAAGAGTTATCGACATTTAAATGCAGTAATTTCTAGCTTATAATCTGCTGGTCAAACAATTCTGTTTGAACAATAAAATTTTATTTAGTTATTGAAGCCAAATTCGATTTCGAAATGATTTATTCGAAATTATTCGATTTTGGTCGCATATATTTTTTTATAAAGTTACTTTCACTTTCAAAACCAATTCCGAAAATTAAAGTGTCATCCTAAAAAATATCTGCCTTCAAAATTGAAAAGTAAAGAAGGTATGATGTAAAGTTGGACCTTGGCTATCCAATGCAAAAAAAAGGTCGAAATGCAAACGAGATATTTGAAAAATCCTTAACATTAGCTCGTGAGTGTCTTTTTGCTGGCAAGGACAGGAATGGACAAGAAAACCAGTTTCACGGAATATTTTCAATTGTTCGATTTTAGATTCCTTCCAGAAAAAAGTGCCAGTTTGACATATGCATGATATAACTTAATGCCAACATCTAAGATCTGAAATGGCAGCATACTTAGATATTAATAGTATTGGTTGGGCGTTTTGCTTTTTATGCAGAATTGTTTCTAAAAGATTTGCATAGATTGCCTTTTCTTAAAATGTATTAATCTTAATCTTGATTAACTCCAATTCATAGGAGCCGACTTTGGTCCCAAAGCTGGGTCTGCCAAAAAGTGGAATTCTTTTAAGTCCGATTCTTAAACATTTTCATGTGAATCCTGAAAAATCAAAAACACTTTTTTCGTCTTCTGAGATTTTTCCACTCTTTTTCTGTCCTCAAGAATTTTAAAAAGGCAAAATTCCGTCCTGTTGGACGGAAAACTTGCACCCTTGATCACAATACATATGTGACAGTCAACTGATTTGATTCGCCGATAATCAATGTAATAGGGAATAAAAATGCAAAAAAAAGCAGGGCTGATTCTGGATAAAAAAAATATTTCGGAAATTCGCATAGCATTTTCGGAAATCGGCGGGGGGAGGGGGGTCCCCCCCTCTAGCGGACAAAATCGGCGATTTATTGCGATCTTTTGCCGAAATCGGCGGTTTTTCGGCGATCTTTTGATGAAATCGGCGTTTTCCCATGTTTTTTTAAGTGAAATCATCGTTTTTTCGACGATCTTTAGACAAAATTTGCATTTTTACGCGATTTTTTCTCGAAAACGGCGTTTTATTCCCGCAATCTTTTGACGATATCGGCGTTTTTACCGTGATCTTTTGATGAAATCGGCGTATTTTTTCAAATATTCTTTTTACAAAATACTTTTAAGCGATCTTTTATCGAAAACGGCGTTTTTTCCCGCGATCTTTTAACGAAATCGGCGTTATATCCGCTAATTTTAGACGAAATCGGGATTTTCCCGCGGTCTTCAGAAGAAATCAGCGTTTTATCTGCGATATTTGGTGAAATTGCCGTTTTTTCCGCGATCCGCACAGGAAATTCGCGTTTTTTATCGATTTTTTGACAAAGTTTGTTTACAAAAACATTGACGAAGTCGTCGTTTTTCCACGAAATATTGAGAAATGTAGGCTATTTTGGTGATCCTTTCACGAAATTTGCATTTCTACGTAATTGTTTTTTCCGTGCGCAAAACCGTACAAGTTGGCAACTGATAACCCAATTTCAAATTTTCGGAAGAGGATGCCTTAAATTTTCGGAATTTTCGGACGAGAATCACCCCTGGATCAACAATTTATGCAAATACTATCCGTAATTTTAAACTGAAAGTTTCTATTTTGAGTCCATGATTCTGATTTAATGTTTTTTTACACAGCAATCTTTCCTAGTTGTGCAGTGCACATTTTCTCATGCTTTACTCAAAATATCAGTTAATAAATATGGCAAGCTAATCGTGATTTTTTTTTTCAAGATCTTTTGCCAAAATTTGCGTTTTTCTGGCGATTTTTTGCCGAAATTTGCATTTTTTCGCGATCTTTTGCCGAAATTTGCATACTCCCCGCGACCTTTTGCCGAAATTACCGTTTTTTCGCGATGCTTGGTCGAAACTCGCGTTTTTCCCACGATTTTTTGCGCTTTCCCTGCTATTTTTTGACGAAATTCTCGTCTTTTTGAATGATTTATTGCCGAAATTCGAATTTTTCCGCGATCCTTTGCCGCTATTTACGTTTTTCTCGTGATCTTTTTCCGAAATTTGCATTTTCCCCAAGATTTTTTGAGAGAAAAATTTCTATTTCTTTGCTATTTTTAAACGAAATTAGAAATTTTCCGTTATTCTTTACGTTTTCCAGCAATTTTTTGACGAAATTTGAGTCTTAACCGCGATCTTTTGCCAAAATTTGCGATTTTTCTGGGGTTTCTTGCTAAACTTCGCGATTTTCCTTTGATCTTTTCCGAAATTTGCGTTTTTCTCGCGATCTTTTGCAAAAATTTACATTTTTATCGTGATCTTAAGTCGAAATTTACATTTTCCTCGCAACCTTTTGCCGAAATTCGTGTTTTTCCCACGATTCTTTGATAAAATTTCTTTTTTCACTGCTATCTTTGAACGAAAATTTGAGTTTTTTCGCGATTCTTTGCGTTTATCCTGCTATTTTTTGACGAAATTAGTATCTTTTTCCTTAATTTTTTGCCGAAATTCGTATTTTTCCGCGATCTTTTGCCGCAATTTACGTTTTTTTCGCTATCTTTTTCCGAAATTTGCATTTCCCCCAAGATTTTTTGAAAGAGAAATAGCTTTTTCTCTGCTATCTTTGAACGAAATTAGAGTTTTTTTCCGCTATTCTTTGCGTTTTTCCCGCTTTTTTTTAACGATGCGTCTTTTCTGCAATCTTTGCCAAAATTTGCCATTTTCCTGAGGTTTTTTGTTAAAATTCGCGATTTTTCTCTGATCTTTTGCCTAAATTTGCGTTTTCCTTGCGATCTTCAGTCGAAATTTGCATTTTTCCTGGCAACCCTTGCCTAAATTCGCGTTTTCCCCACAATTCTTTGATAAAATTTGTTTTTTCCCTTCTATCTTTGAGTGAAATTCGAGTTTTTTCCGCGATTCTTTGCTTTTTTTCTGCCATTTTTTGACGAAATTAGTGTCTTTTAACGTGATTTTTTGCCAAAATTCGAATTTTTCCGCGATTTTTTGCCACAACTTACGTTTTTCTCGCGATGTTTTTCCAAAATTTGCATTTTCCCCAAGATTTTTTGAAAGAAAAATACTTTTTTCTCTGCTATTTTTGAACGAAATTAGTTTTTTCCGCTTGTCTTCGCGTTTTTCCGCTATTTTTTTAACGAAAATTGCGTCTTTTCCGCGATTTTTCTGAGGTTTTTTTTGCTAGAATTCGCATTTTTCCTCTGACCTTTTGCTAAAATTTGCGTTTTTCTCGTGATCTTTAGTCGAAATTTGCATTTTCCTCGCAACCTTTTGCCGAAATTCGCGTTTTTCTCACGATTCTTTGACAGAATTCACTTTCCCCCTACTATCTTTGGTCTTTTGCGCGATCTTTGGCCAAAATTCACTATTTTCTCGAGACTTTTTGAAAAATTCGGCCGATATTGCGGGTTTTTTTTTTCTGCGGATTTTTTTTTTTTTTTTTTTTTTTTTTTTAAGAATTCATTTTTTCGCTATTATTTGAAAAATTCATATTTTTCTGCGATCTTTTGCGAAAATCCACTTTTTTCTCTCGATTCTTTGACAGATTTTGCGTTTTGCCCCACTATCTTAGAACATAATTCGCATTTTTTCTGTGACTCGTGAACATAATGCTCGTTTTTCACGCTACTTTTTGACGAAATTTTCAAAGATCTTTTGACGATTTTCATGTATTTTTTCACGATCCCTCCACAAAATTGATGTTTTTTCGCAACTTTTTGACGAAATAGACGTTTTTCCACGATCTTTTGATGAAATTAGCATTTTTCCCCCGCTACTCTTCGACACTTTTCACGTTTATTACCCAATGTTTTGACAAATTTTGAGTTTTTTCGCGATCTTATGTCCGAATTTTCGGATTGAAGATCGATTTTTTTTTTTTTAAATTTCGGAACAAATTAGTCCCGCAAAAAATCGTAAAATCGCCCAACCGCGAAAAATCTCATGCCTGCATTTTTCAGGGTCTGCCAAGATATTGCAAGGTCTGCAGATATTTTTCAGGGTCTGCGCGGCAGACCCGCAGACCCGGAAGTCGGCGCCACTGCTCCATTTCATAATCTGTGTAACTAATGATTAATTTAGAATCTTAAACAATTCCACAGCCCCATCTGTTTTACAAATTCGATCATATGAATGTTGCTTTAATTCTCAATCATCCAGAAAAACTAATATCTGGAATGTACCTAGTTTCAATAGTTCTAGATAAATGATCTATACTGCATTTGTGCAGGAAAAAACTGGCATCACTTTTATAAGGTAATTAAAGTTATTCTAATACACTTAAACATGGGCGTAACTAGGTAATTTTTCTAGGGGGGGCCACGGTCCCAAGGTGGTTTTCTTCTAACCTTGGATTTCCTTAAGTAAATGCGTGTTAGGTTCCCTTAGAAAGAACCCCAATGAGGGCACCCCCCCTCTTAGGATCTATACCCCTCTTGTTAATGATTGAACGTCATAAACACAACCAACCAAGCAATAAAAATGCACATTTTTGTTAAAGCTAATAATACTCAACAGAAAACTTATCTCTTGATATATTCCTAAAAATGTACAGTCAAAGAAACTTCTCAGACTTCTTTTATCTCATGCATATTTTTTTACACTTCTATCTCATACATACTACACACCAAGTTTTTTGTCAATAAATGTTTAGAACGGGGGAGGGAGAAAAAAAAATCATAATTAAATCTAATCAATTTTTAACTAGTCCAAAAACGAGAAAATATTTAACTTATTGCAAATATTCAAATTAAACTTAGACAGAACAATTAGATGATTCAGTAAGCTTTTTTTTTTTTTCTCAACAGCTATCGTGCTTCTCACTTTCCCTCCGCCCCGAAAATTGAATAAAATTGTTTTCACAATGCCTCCTTCAAACCGATTTTTCTCCAATATTTTTTCCAATATTTATTAAATTACATTTCATTATGAAATAACTATTACATAACGTATAAATAGAAAATTTTGTCGAATAATTGTCAAATTATTTTCTTAAATTACAAAAAAATAGAGAAATGCGAATATTCCTATTTTCAAATGGAATTTAACGTCTATAATAAAAAATGTATAGTAAGGCTGGATTCAGACTACAATACTCTTCCCTTCAACTGAATTCTTGGAAAAAGTGTGGAAGTCTTTTGTATTGGATCCATTTGCGGTTTCTTCATAATAGAAAATAGGGGAACGAACAAAAGAGTCACCCTACTTGACGGAAAGGTTTTCGTTTTGCCGGACAATCGTGTCTTTCCTTCAAAACTCATTAAGATAAAAAACACCCCGTCGCTACATCAAACGACCCAACACCGAAATTCAAGAAGTGGTCAAATGTGTTTGGGCCTTGAAGTTTCAGTTTTGTTCAGTTCTATCCATATCACTACTACAGCATAGAGATCTGCACGGGCCGGCATTTCCACGCTTAGGCTGGCCCGGGTCATTCGTATTTTCACAGTTACAGGTTGGACTCGTACAGAAATCAGTGAAAAACTGTCCAGTCCGATTTAAGTTCTACGAAAAAAAATCAGATTTTACTTAGCATACAATTAAGATTACTTTAAAGTATACTGCAAGCATATTTATGCGGTAAATTAACAGTACATTTTATAATTACAGCGTGTTCGCAAAACAGAAAATATACAATAGCAACATTAACGATTAGTTAGACAAACACTACATTCAAATAAGAATAGGCTAAAAAATTAATGTAGTTTAGAATAAAAAGAAAAAAAAGGAGGGTTAAAAATATCATAATTTTTGAATCTGTATGTTAAAAAGTAGATATTTAAAAAATTTTCTAGGTCATTTGCCAAAGCTTTTGTCAAATCCAAAAGAGCTATTTTCTGACACATTTCTGAATTTATTTCTTTTCGGAAACGTCTAAGATTATCGAATGGCGTTATAAATTGTGTGATAAAGGCAATATATCTTTGAAAAAATACTTTTAAAGAAAGAGTTTTGAATCGCATTTCCGGAGGCGACATCAGGGAAAGAAGAAAAACCTGAAGCCGCGTTAAACATACCTTATATATCAACAAGTAATTTATTTATAGAAAATGGAAAACGCTATTCAATTTCGAATTTCTTTAGTAGTCAGGCTTGTCAGTTTTAAGCCTTTAAAGTTAAGTGTTAGACAGAAAAGTTTTGTGTTGTTCAGCAGAAAAATATGAAAACCATCTTAAGGTACTCGTATATTTCCAAAGATTGTCTTAAAAAAAGTTCATTATCGCTGTTGATATTTTTGTAAAACATGTAAGGCCCTACACATCTGAAAACATTGCTGTACATTTTCGGCTCGGCTCGACTATGTGGGGAAAAAATGGCAGGCACGAGTCTGCAGAAAAAAAAATAATAAATAAAAATAAACAGACACCATGTCCGATGCTCGATGTCTGTCTGCATGGTGGACATGTTATATTTCTGTATTGATGCTGTCAAACAAGCATCGGCTTCTGGCGCACATTTGTAGTTATTCTCGCGAAAGACATATTTGTAGGCCCGCTTATACATATGTATTTCTTCGGATATATATATATATATATATATATATATATATATATATATATATATATATCGGATCGGGCCGGCCCTTTTAAAAATTCAGCTTCATTTCGTCGATTACGGAATCGTGCAGATCCCCATGACAGCGTCCCCTTCCAAGTGAATCGCCTCAATTTCAACAGGTACTTTAAATATATTAGAGGATTCAAATACAACTCACACCTATTTGATCTTATAATAATATCATGCAGATGTTGATAGAACCCAGCCCAACCCTCTCGGGGTACTGAATATAAAGTGTAACTAGGGTTAACCATTTATATATATATATATATTAGATAGCCTTCTAACAACAACGAAAAGTATTTTTATTTGAAATGTATAAAATTTATTTTCAGATAATGTGTGGAAATTTATTAAAAGCAATATTTTCATATGAGTTATTAGCCGAATATTTCATGATTTAGAGCAATCTTTTTTAATTCTGATCATTTCAGTTCTTTAAGAGCATAGTTCGATTAGATATTTGTTAAATTTATGTTTATATTATTATTTGATAAAGTTTTTAATCCGTTAAGGGATCTGATAGGCTTATTGTGTTTCTGTAATGCTGAATTCCCATCGAAATTTTCGAAAAAAAAAAATGTTTCAAAATAAAACTAGTCGTTGGGGGCCACCGTAATACTTACCCATCATGGATATGTATATGAAAATAAAACATGTGAAAACTATTTATACAATGCATTACAATACATAAACAAAATTTAAATATTGTTAATAAACATAGTAATGCTCTATTAAAGAACTGCTGATTACCGATATCGACAAATTATATAAACCGCCAAACTACTCAAGTAGTACCGAACTGCGTAAAAGAAACATCCTTATAACTCCAAAAATAATAACTCTATTAACTAACAATTAACTGCATCGGATTAAGCGTCTCATTTCCAATTAAAATATACCTCTGAATTGAAATTTGAATGAAATACAGGGTCATGAAAAATCGAAGTATGTGGAAAACAGGATTACAAATATCTCGGCAACTAGTAATCCGATTGACTTCGTTCTATATGCAAAATGTGTGTTATTTTATTGCCTTTTACGTCCATTCCTTAGAACAAAAAAATTCGAAAATTTTTATATACCTTTCATCAGAAAAAAATTTTCGAGAGTCCGAAAAAAATAGTTCCGGATAATCGAGGTTGCTGATATTAAATAGGATTCGTCCCATTCTTACATACTAACTACATACAAAATTTCAAGTTTCTATCTCAATTCGTTCGGGAGATAGAGCGTTTACAGACAGACAGACAGACAGACGGACGGCAAAATTTTTTTTCTAAAAATATGTTTTTTGGAATCTTCACTATCTAAAACGTGTAAATCCGTCAAAAAAAATTTTTCGATTTTCAAAACGATTGCAAGACTTACCCTATACTACGTATGATGGGTAAGTAAAAAGACAATTTTTCAATTTTTTCACCAAAGTTATAGACGTAAAATTCAATAAAAAAATTCTGGCGCACATCTTAATTAAAATTAGATGTGATATAATATATTCCCCTGCCCCTCAAGGGGTTAATTTTAAAGCAAGCGATTTATTTTCCCTAATTGTGTGCAGCCGATAGAGATATGGATGTAAAAAATAATCATGCTTGAAAATTTTTGTTAAAACCATAAAAAATGAGTCAATTGCGATACAGTTTTAAAATAAATTTCATTTCTAAATACTAATTTTTTTCTCTGGTTCATTGGTGTAAAAATAAAAAATATGCAGTATTTAGAAGTAAAAAAAATTACAATATAATCCTAATTTAGGTATGGCTGCTGCCACTATGCACAACCACGTTCGTACTTTGTAATACAGATAGATAATAGGCCGGGAGGCGGCAACACAATCACCTTATCGAGTTCATAGCTGAAATTCTAAGAATAGTTAAAACCGATTCACATATTAAAACACATTCAGTCTGCCAAGTCATATCTTGGTGGAAAGCACCTGAAAACTCAATTTTAGCACTTTACTAGTACGTTTACCATTGTGTTTTCCTGTACCCAAAGGTATGAAAGAAATAGAAGATTGTAAGCAAGAAAACACAATAGTAAATGTAAGAGTGAAGTGCTAAAATTGGGTTTTCGGGTGCTTTCCACCAAGATATGACTTGGCAGACCGAATGCGTTTTAATATGTGAATCGGTTTTAACTAATTCCAGAATTTTAGTCGTGAACTCGATGAAGTGACTGTCTGAGCCGCCACCTCCCAGTCTATAAAATAAAATGTCGAAAAATAAAGTGCAAAAAATCTAAAAGTGGTATCTTTATCTTTTGGTAACTATAAAAAATAATAACTAAAAAAACGTAAATAACAGTTTGTTTTGCAACTATCTGTATTACAACAAAACAAAGTTTCGCTCAGTTTGTGTGTGATGACTAGTGAAATCTATGGCACTTACGAGGCAAAACATTTTTTGTGACACTAGACTAAAGTGTCTCCTGATGCGCCTGAGATTCCACATTTTAAAATTCTGATAATTACTTGAGTTATTATTAACAGTTACAATTCATTCTCTTTAAAATCTGGTCTGAGTCCTTGCGAGGATAAAAAACTGCAGCGCATACACTAAAGGCTTTTTTTTTTTTTTTTTTTTTTTTTTTTTTTTTGCTTGGGTTGAAAATGAAGAACATAAAAGGAAATTTTTGGAAGTAATTTGTCATTATTTTTTAAGTAACAGCACCCAAACCACTTAAAAAAGTTAAAAACGGAAGCCATGTTGTGAAAGAATGTTCTCTTTTGTCTCAAATGCATCAGTAAATTAAAAAAAAAATTGCAGTTAACCTGTTGAAAAAATATCCAAAAAGAGCAGTTTTTTGAATTTTTTTTTCTCTCTTATAATTTTTTTCTCTCCCCTCCCCCACCCCGAAAGCAATTCTGAAGGTACCGACAAAGCAAAAATATGTTCCTTAAAAAAATTAAACAACCTTCTAATCGATAGTGTAAACAGTTTTAAAAAATATTAATTTTATTTTTTTTAAAATACATCGCCGAAATACATCGAAATACAAATTTCAAATGAATCGCCATAAGATGTTCCCTATTTAACTGGCTCAAAGCTACATACAAGGAGTCTCTATTTGATAATAGGAACTCCAAGAAGCGGACGGGGGGTAAGTTATGGGGATCATGACCCCCCCCCCCCCCCTTACCCCAGAACGAAGAACATTTTTTTTTTTAATGAAATATATAGTAAATGTTTCAAAGTCTATTTTCTCAACAACGAGATACTTACCGATTCTTTAAATCTCTACTTATATCCAAAGTACCTAATTTCTGTCATATCCATAAATTCATTTATTTTTAAATATTATATGTAAAACACTTGCAAATGCAATTAGACAAAATAAATATGATTGATTCACGTTTTCCATTTTTCGATAAAGGCAAAGCCTTTTTCAGAAAATTTCATTAAAATTTGGGGCTTAAAGTTGATTTCTAGGCTTCGACAGCCAATTTCTTCCTTATGACGACATTTTTGTAACTGTCAAGTCCTAAAAATTGGTTTAAAATGAGCATTTTCTGGAATAATAATGTCTTTATAAGAAAATGTGAAATTCTTACATTTTTTGGTAATGCCATCGTTTTGTTTTTATGAATGTACATAACTTTCCCAAAATATCTGAAAAGTAGCCACGTTGGATGTGGAAAACAACCTCCAATGTAAGAATTACTTATTAAGGAGATGTGACCTCTTCCAGTGGCGTAGCTAAGGGGGGTCAAGGGGGGCGTACGCCCCGGGAGCCGAGGCCTAGGGGCGCCAAATTGAGAGAAATTGTTATATATCTATATTGGGGTGGGGGCGCAAAATTTCTTGCTGGCCCCGGGCGCCAAAAAACATAGCTACGCCACTGACCTCTTCCCCTAGTAAAGGAGCCATGAGCCCCCACACACGTATTGCAAAACAATAAAAGTGTTACGTGCGTTACGGCTACTGCAATTTATCTCCCTTTTTTTCTTGAACATTATCTGTTCTTCCATACATAACACGGGTGATAGTTCTATTCACAAATAATTTACAGAGAAAGCGCAAAACCATCCCAAAGCGGTGTAGTTAGATTATTATCTTTGAGGAGATGAGAGGGGACCTGATTTCTATACGTAGTTTCCAAGAATTTAAGCGTAGGGGTTCGGAAAAGATCACACAGAAAGACTTTCGTTAATTCCAAGGACAATCTATACAAAAGAACAGCAGTTGCATATCGAAGAACGTACAATAAAGTATCTTTTTCCTTTTTTCACGCTTCAATCGTGAAAATATCGAGAATTCTGTAATTCCAGGCCAGAATCCCTCTTATATCTGACATGTTTTTTGCTGTTTATCACTTATGCGACTTTGAGTCTGTGCCCCCCCCCTTCCCCCCCACACACACACACTTAAATACTGGTATGGAAAACTAAATGTTGAGTTTTATTCGTATTTTTATTTATCATCTATAACACTACTGCACTTTGAAACAATCTTTCAAGAAATAGTCGCCTTTTCATTGTAAAACTTTCCTAGGGGGTCAAGTTAGAATTCTAGGGGGGTCCAGGACCCCCCTGGACCCCCCCTTCTTACGCCCATGCACTTAAACTATTTCTTGCGCGTTGGTATAATTCATAAAAGTGTTTGATTTAGTCGATTTCCTATTTAAAAGTAGCTAAAAGAATTTAAAATTCCCGAATTAAATTTTTCAGCTAGTGCTGCCATCTATCATTCAAATACATAAATACTATCTCAACACGTTGATGAATAAATCGGCGCGTGTAGTTTTCATGATTTTTGCCGTTTGAGCAGTGTTGAATTAACCCCCCCCCCCCCTGATTAAAATTTCATGTTTTCATTGGTTAAAAAAGTGCAATCCCTTCCTCGCTCGGAGCGATAGAAATCCCTCCCGAAGAAAAATGTCTAAATTAAACACTGCGTTTGGGCTCTCTAAAATTCTATATCCTAACATCTCTGTTAACATTAAATTATTTCGTCATATTTTGAAGCAGTGGCGCCAACTTATATGGTCCGGTGGGGCGCGAGCCCACCCAATAATTTGGCATCTCTATCCACCCATTATTAATTGAGCCCACCTAATATTTAAGTATTTGTTAAAAAAATTTTTTGAGCCCACCCAATATTTTTCAAAAGTTGGCGCCACTGTTTTGAAATATGGAAATTAGAATTTACAAACAATTGCAAGATTGTTTTAACCACTCAAAGTATTTATATCATTTAAAATGGATACATTTAATTCCTTACATCTTACAACAGTTACAGTTAAGGCTGCTAATCAGTCGATTTCTGAATTCCCCTCGCCAATGTTAAGTCTATGGGCGTGTAATTTATTCGTAAACATATCTCCTCGGGAAATTAATATTTTAAATTTATTATTCCTGTACACTGATCTTAAAATTTGTCTTTTTTTTTTTTCTTAGTTCACAAAATATTTCTAAAATTTATACTTAATTTTATTTGAAATGTTAAAATCTTACTTACAGCTCTCCAGATTTCAGATCATAAAATATTAAGTTACGGATAGATGTTAAAAATATTCTGAGAACTAAGAAAAAAATGAACATCTTTTAAGAAGCAGAATAAAATAAAAATAAAATAAAATAAAGAAAAGCGCCCGTTAAATTGATGATATTGAGCTCTCAGGCTACTCACACTAATTACAGATTATACTTTCATTTCAAAGATTAATGTCTCTCTAAATATAAATTAAAAGAGGGATCAGCTCCCCCATTTCTCCACTTTATGCTTAACCAATGAACTTCTAAATTGAATTAGGGAAATGGTGTATCAGAATGAAGCAGTATACCAATTTTTAAGCAAATGGGATAATTCTGCATAATAAACCCATTTATCTAAATTAAGGGGGATTAGCCCTCCCGTTCTCCACTTTTATACTTAACAAAATAACTTCAAAATCTGATCAGGAAAGCGCCTTATCAGAATAAAAAAGTATATCAAATTTGAAGCAAATTGGATAATTTTGCATAAAAAACCATTTATCTAAATTAATAGGGGGGGGGGTATTAGTCCCAGTTCCCCTATTTGTACTTAACCAACGAACTATCAAAACAAATCATTGAAGCGCCTTATCAGAATGAGGCTATACAGTAGTTTCATAATAGAATGGCAAATCTTTAAGAAATTATAGTACACCTCCAAATAAAAAACTTTCATCAAACAATGCGTAGTCGGAATTAAAACGCAAGGTTGCCGAAGGTATTGTTCTACAAGGCAAAAACACATAAAGAATGATTAATTGACGAAATTAAGGTCGCAAGCCTCAGAGTAAGTCACTAAACTCGCTTTTCTCGCTATTTTTTATTAATTAATTAATTAATTAAGAAATTAGTTTGCATATTTATTTCTTTTAGTCTATGTTTTTTAGATTTGGTGTCTTTTTCTACTTAATTCCTTACCCATCAGTCGGTTGTAGGAAAAAGATCATAACTTTCGTCATTTGATCGCGAGGAAAATATCGTGAAATTCAACAATTTATCGTGAAGAGATATCGGAAAACTTGTCAATATGTCGTAGGAAAATCTCGAAATTTGTTAACTGTTCGCTGGTAAAAATCGCAAAAATTTTCCGTCGAAAAACGGCGGAAAATCATGAATTATGTCAATCTGTCGTAGGATGAAACCACGAAAATCCGCAGAAACTATTGAGAAACTTAGTCACAGAAAAAAAATCCATGAAATTTGTCTCTCATTCACAGGGGGAAAAAATTCTAAATTTCGTCACTCCATCGTAGAAAAAAGGTTACGAAATTAGCCTATCGCTCGCTGACAAGAATCGCAATACTTTTCTGTCGAACAGTGAATTTGGTCAATCTATGGCAAGATGAAAACGTGAAATTCGATAATCATTCGCGGTGGTAAAAATCATAAGCTTCGTTATTCGGTCCCAAGAAAAATATCACAATTTTGTTATTTTCGCGAGAAAAATAACGCGTATAATCCGTAAATCGGTGACAGAAACATGTCGTAAAATTTGTCAGTCGATTTTGGGAAAAACAATTGAGAAATTCGTCAGTGGATTGCAAGAAAAAAAATCTCAAAATTCTTCCTTCGGTCGTTTATATATACGGGGATCACTTTTTTGACAAACGGCAGATTTCGCATTTTTTATTTTTTAAGAATCTGCGAATACCATCCAATGATCACGGGCGAAACTGTGATTTTAATCAATTGATCACGGGGGAAAAAGATGATTTTCATTAAGCAATCAAGCCGCGATTTTCATCAAACGATAGTGAAAAAAACCCAAGATTTCCGTCAAACGACCTCGAAATAAAACCGCGTTTTTCGTCAAATGGTCGTAAAATCAAAAAGCGATATTCTTCAAATGATCGCGGAATAAAACAGCTATTTCCGACTAACGATTGCGAAATAAAATAGCAATTTTCATCAAGCGATTCTGGAATCAAATTCCAATTTTCGCGAAACAAAACCGCGACTTTCGTCAAACAATTGCTAAACAATACCGCAATGATCGTGAAATAAAAGCGAGGTATTCGCCTAATGATCGTAAAGTAAAGCTGATATTTTCACCAAATCAAATCGAAATAAAACCTCAATCTTCGTCAAATGATCTCTAAATAAAGCAGCAATTTTCGTCAAATGATCATGAAATATACGCAAACGATCGTGAAATAAAACCGAGGTATTCGCCAAATGATCGTAAAGTAAAGCCGATGTTTTCACTAAATCATATCGAAATAAAACCTCAATCTTCGTCAAATGATCTCTAAATAAAGCAGCAATTTTCGTCAAATGATCATAAAATTAAACCCCCCTTCCGTCAAACGATCACGAAAAAAAAAAAAAAAAAAAAAAAAAACCGCGATTTTCGTCGACCGATCCAGAGTAAAACCGCGATTTTCATCAAACGATCCCAAAATAAAACCTAGATTTTTGGCAAACAATTGCAAAATAAAGTCGCGATTTTCGCAAAAAGATTCCGAAATAAAAACGCGATTTTTGTGAAACGACCCTGAAATACAATCACAATTCTTGTGAAAGGATCGGAAAAAAAAAAAAAAAAAAAAAAAAAAAAACATGCAAAATTTTGCTATTAGGTAGTAGAATAAAATAGTAAAGTTCACCAATCGATTGCAGAAAAAATTATGAATTTCGTCATTCGGTGACTTAAAAAAATCATTTTATTAATCATTCGCGAAAAGTAAATCGTGAATTTCGTCAATTGGTCTCAGAAAAAACATGAAATCTTGTCAATCAGTTATGTGAAAAAATATCGCAAATTTCGTCGTAGAAGAGCAGCAATTAATCGCGACTTTCGTGAGACGATTGCAAAATAAACTATCGAATTATGTCAAACAATCGTGGAAAAAATCGCGAATTTCGGCAAACAACTTCTGAAAAAAAAAATGCGTATTTAGGAAAACGATCGCAGAAAAAAATCGCGAATTTTGACTAGTTATCGCGAAAAAGTCGTGAATTTTGACAAATGATCGCAGAGAAAAATTAGTTGGGTGTGCCAGTCCCAAAACTTTCTTCTATCTCATACGTACATTTTAATATTAAAAAAATAGTTATTCATTTTAATGCTTTAATAATTTTAATTCAATATCATACCAACTTTGATTTTCATCTTAAATTTAGCTTCAGTCAATTAATCGGAGTAAAAACGAATTTCCGTCTCTGTACGAGCCGATAGAACAACAGAATGATAGGCAGATTTTTTTTTTTTTTTTTTTTTTTTCAAATACAGGGAGGACCTACTTGCCTTACTAAAAAATAATCATATACAAAAAATTTAGTTCGGTTCTAGAATTAACTTCATACACTTTTAGGTGTTGCAATATTGAAAGTGGCATAAAATTCGCTATTTCAGCGCCACCTTCCGGTGGATTTTTTCAAATTCAGGTAGGACCAACAAGCCATAGTCATACACTTACACAAAAAATTTGGTTCAATTCGATGCATAACTTCATATACTTTTGGTCGGTACAATATTGAAAATGGCACAAACATTGCTATTGCAGCGCCCTCTTCCGGCGGAATATTTCAAAACTGAAGGAGTACCTGCTTGCCATAGCCAAAAACATTCACAAAAAATTTGGTTCAATTCTATGCATAACTTCATACATTTTTTGATGGTAGAATGGCGATATACGGACTCACGCACATACAGGCATTTTGTAAAAACATGTTTTTTGGAATCTCTGACCCCTAAAACGTGTAAATCCGTTGAAAACTAGAAGTCGAAAAAAATTTCGATTACAATACTTTCTTCTGTTGAAGATAGAAGAAAGTAAAATAGCACAAATTTTGGTAATAAAAGATGAAAAAAGTGCAAATTTCGGCAAACGATCGCGGAAGAAAACCAACGATCACAACCCCCCCCCCCCGAAAATATCGTCAAACGATCCTGAAATAAAATCGCATTTTTGTCAATAGATCGCTAAAAAAAAATCCTGCAAAATGTCGCTACTAGCACGTAGAATAAAACAATAAAGTTCATCAATCGATTGCAGAAAAAAAATATGAATTAAGTCAATCGGTAACTAAAAAAAATCTCATTTTATTAATCATTCACGAAAAGTAAATCGTGAATTTCGTCAATCGATCTCAGAAAGAAAAAAAAAACATGAAATTTTGTCAACCAGTTGTGTCAGGTTTCGTCGTAGAAGGGCAGCAATTAATCGCGAGTTTCGTGACGATTGCAATATAAATTTTCGAGTTATGTCAAACTAGCTTGGAAAAAATCAAGAATTTTGGCAAACGATCTCTGAAAAAAAATTGCATATTTCGGGAAATTACAACTAAACGTAAACAAACTTGTTGCTGTTTATGCACTTGTTGAAAGGTGTTTTTATGAAGTTTCAATACCACATCAAATGTTGTACAACAAAAAGTCTTCTATTTCAGGAAAATTATAAATATTAAAGCTGACATTATTTCTAATGAAGTTAACTAAAAGGAACAGAATCACAGATTATTGGGCACGTATGAACTGTTCATATCTGCCCAAGTAGTCAGTTTACAAGTGAACTTCAAAAACTTTTTATCAAATGTTTCCAAGTGCTGTCACATCGTTGATACTTTTTTCCAAATAAAAAAAACATATAACAACTAGTGAAAAATTGTGACGTTCACATGTGCTCTAGTCTCCCCTACATAAAGCGTTGGCGAAAAAACGGTTGTTTCTCTTTTGGCGATGCACAGTGGGACAAAAACCCAAAAAGCTGGCCAAAAGTCGAAAAATGAAGTTACGATTTAGAGAATTTTGACTATACAGTTGGATAGAATAATGTTTGGAGAGTCATGATCTGTATTTATAAAAAGATTTTTGCTTTACCCTTACAAGCAGCATTATTTCGAAAATAATGCTTGAAGGGATATCACATAGAGCGAACAAAAACAGCAAAACAACAGTTTCTCTGAACGCGTGCTACATTTTATAATATTATCCGATTTTAATGATTTGAAATGGATTCACACTATGATAGTGTGTACTTTATTTGCATGTATTACAAAATTTATATGGAACACATAAAAATTAATAAATTCATTGTCATTTTTGATAAAAAATTTTAGAAATTTTTTCGTTTTTTTACTTTTAAACATGAAAAAGTTTAAATGTTCCACAGTGTTCCGCAACGAAACTTAATGGAAATAGTATCCTAGGCTATTGTCTAATGATTCATAAAAAACCAGCTGCCAAAAACTGCCATTTTGTATTTCACGCATATTTTAGTAACCGCAAGTAAAAATACCACTTTTTCGGCCGCTTCAAAAATTTTGAAATTGACTACTTTTCATATAATTTAGCTGATAAATATTTTTCAAATTTTTGAAATATTCAATTTTATTATAGTTTATTACCTATTATATAGTAAATAAATATTATAATCATAAGATTAAATTAATTTGATAAGTAAGCTTAGTAATGAAAAAATGAAAATATTTCTCTATTATTAATCCGGTAGAATAACATTTTCTTATCTTTATAGGTAGTAATTTTGTTTCTTCTATTGTAATTAGAAGAATTATATTGTGAATGTCAATATTTGTAGATCAAACTACTGAGCGTATTTCATTAATGCGAGTAAAAATCATTATGAATATCACTTTAGAGTATATTAGTAATTTGGATTTGATTTACAAGTGAGGATGTGATGGAACATCTATTCTGAGTACATTTAAACAAATATTTAGCTATGAAGATTGCAGAAGGTCTAATATATTTTTCTTTTCTCCCGTGCTACTAGAACACATAAATGTTGCGAATAATTCATGAATTTGAAAATTCCGAGATTTCCATTTCAATGATTTTATCGGGCCAATCAAGATCCATTTTTCTTTTTCAAGAAATACGGATGCTACTGTCAATGAATGTCAATGAGGTGGATTGCATTAAACACCAGGATAATCAACTTATTTCATTTAATACAATCATTGATACAGAAGAAATAGTCGTCAAGAACGAATTAGTTTAATACTCAACGTTGCTACCTATTTCAGACAGCATCAAAACAGCATCTTACCGATCTGACATTTTTTATTAAAATTGGATTGAGATAATTTAGAATTCAGAATATCTAAGTTACATGCAAAAATGTTTAGAGAGGGCTTACACCTGGAAGACAAACTGGATAGAAAAAATGAAAAGGTCGTTTTCTGCATGAAAAGAAAAACACTGAAATTGCAAAATAAAATATGCAAAAAATATTTCGTTTACAATTAAGACTTCTCATCGAGAAACTAAATTCCAGATTTGGAAGCAGAAATGATGGCAATGCAATTCAACGATTATTTGAAAACAATTATTTGTGCTTCTATAACTATCGTATACGAATATTTGATTAAACGATTCTATATCATAAGTAATTTCTTGTAGTCATGTCATTTTCTTGATAAATTTCGTAGACTTTTCCTTACAAATAGCCCGTAGATTTGAGCTGCATCCCTGGCTCTATATGCCTACTTCAGTACACAAACTACTTATTAATGACAAAGAAATAACATTATCTTCATTACTGCCAATTTGTCAAATGGTATAAGATACTCAAGAATCATAGAACAAACTAATAAAAAGTTATCTAGAAGATTTATCGCAAAGATGCAGTAGCGAAAAAAAAGAGAGATATTTTTAAGCCTTTTAATGTCATTAGATTCTTTCATTTCCAGTTTAGATAAATTATTGTAGAAGAAATTAAAATCATTGATCCAAAGAGTCACAGGATCTTCGAATACCACCGACAAGTTCTGCTAAATATTTCGACACTTTGACCTCTGAAGAATCTTTTTATTATTACAACAGTTGATACTGAAGGTGAATTTCTGGAATATATTTTCGTTTTTGTTTTAATAATATAAAAATTAAATAGTCTAATATTTTACTTTCCATTAACGTACTTAAATTTCGATTAAATATGCCTTGGTTTTTTGAAAATTGCTTTTTAAGTTGACCCTCGAAATTTTAAATTTTATTTAAATCTAATTGTTTTTACTTTTAATCTTTAATAATATTTATTTATTTATTTTTAAAGTTTAACTTTTGAATCCTAATTAGTATCCTGAAAAGTTAACAAAATTGCATATAAATTGAACAACTTTCGAGATATTTTTAATTTTTGCTCCGCCATA
The DNA here is from genome assembly GCA_964019185.1 of Maratus speculifer. Classification (NCBI taxonomy): domain Eukaryota; kingdom Metazoa; phylum Arthropoda; class Arachnida; order Araneae; family Salticidae; genus Maratus; species Maratus speculifer. Next base: position 193,821,583 of record OZ025295.1, on the reverse strand, counting down.
TTGTATCCGCCATTTTTTTAAATTTTAATTTTGTATTCTTACTTAGAACCCTCAAAAACACCTGTATACGAATTTTGGTACAATTTGAATAACATTTTCATATTTTGGCCAACTTTTCGGGATTTTGCCCCACTGTGCGATAAGGCGATGAATGTTTATAGTGAAAATCAAACTTTCTAAAATCTAACTTTAGGCCAATGTCAGACGACAGATTTTTTTCACGTTGATGGTTTCTGCATGAAAACGCGTCACCTGCCACACGAGCGCTTTCTCGTCTGCGTTCAAGTAAATGCGGCTAAAGAAAAATAGTGATGAAAAAGGAATTGAACAAGATTTTTTCTTTATGGTATTTAGCAAACCGTTTTCATATGTATGCAAAATAATAATAATAATAATAATAATAATAATAATAATAATAATAATAATTTACAGATAATTACGTGAGCTTCATTAGATTTTTCTTATTTTTTTATTTTTCTTGCTTAACCTTTTTTTTCTCTTCTAAATAATGACAGATGCCACACGTCCCTATCCACGTTATTATTATTATTACGATCTTTATATAATTCGGACAACGAATACCACACATAATATCGGAAGTTCTTATACTTAAAAAATTACATACTTCATGTAGAGGTCTGCAAGGGACTATTTTCATTCATGACACTTGGGCCGGGCGCAGCCCTTTCTTTTGCTAAGGAGTCGAGAACATCTAGACTGTGATCTGGGCTTTACTTTATTATGAAGGATCAGAGAGGACCGAACCTAACATATTTTTTCCGTATCGAACCGGTATTGATAATCATTCTTCTTAGATCGTCACGGGCCTAAATTTTCAGTCTCGACCTCAACCCAATCTGTAAGTAAAAATCTTGTCCCGAAATAACTTTTGATGTAACCAAAATTTTTTATCTTTTTTAAAAATATTTATTCTTTTTAAAAAATAGTAGATTTCCAAGGCAATAAATTTAACATACAGTAAATTTTTGGAAAAAAAAAACCCTTTACGACAGAATTCTGACTTTAATGTATAAATGCGCTAATCCATACTAAATCAATATAATAATACGTGAAAAAAGTACTATACATTTACACATGCTATGATATACATTATAAAAAATGCATTAGAAATCCCAGAAACAAGTTCAAAAAGGAACTTGAAGAAGAATTGTTTCTGAATCGTGATAAATGCTGCATATCAGAGCCACCTGTTGAACGATTTTCACCAAAACTAGCTCAGCACCAATATTTTTTCATGATTAATTAGATATATATTTTTATTAAATTCCATGCATTAAGTTCAGAGTGACAAACAAACAGACTCACAGACAGACATTTTATAAAAACACTAGCCTTAAAAGGAATGACTCCTGGAATGATGCTGATGTGGAAGATTTCCGGAACTAACGAATCCGGGTTGTCCACTCCTTCCATGAGTCAAATAGACCAATCACGGCAGGACTCCGTCTATGCATCGCCGTATGGGTTACCATAAAGAGAGGAAAGGTTACCATCGCCAACAATCGCCAAGTTTGTCGCCAACTTGGCGATATATCGCCAAATTTGGCGACCAAAATTAGTTGTCAAAAGTGACGCCAACTTGGCGATAACAGTAATATTTCGCCAAATTTTTAATTTCTTTACAACACCAGTCGTTTGATACATCATTTGAGAGGTTTGCAACTGCTTATTCATATAATGGATGTCTTGTGTGTTATCCCCCATTCTGCTCCCCAGGGGGGACACATTTTTAATTTCTTTACAACACCAGTCGTGTTACACAAGATTTGAAAGGTCTGCAACTGCTTATTCATATTATGGATGTCTTGTGTGTCACCCCCACACTCTGCTCTCCCCAGGGGGGATCGCATTTTTAATTTCTTTACAACACCAGTTGTGTGACACATCATTAGAAAGGTCTCCAACTGCTTATTCATATTAAGGATGTGTTGTGTGTCATCCCCCACTCTGCCCCCCGGGGGGCACATTTTTAATTTCTTTACAACACCAATTGTGTGACACATCATTTGAGAGGTCTGCAACTGCTTATTCATATTATGGATATCTTGTGTGTAACCCCCCCCCCCCCTCTGCCCTCAGAGGGGGCGCATTTTGTAATTTCTTTACAACACAAATTGTGTGACACATCATTTGAAAGGTCTGCAACTGTTTATTCATTTTATGGATGTCTTGTGTGTCACCCCCACTCTGCCCCCAGGGGGGCACATTTTTAATTTCTTTACAACACCAGTCGTGTGACACATCATTTGAAAGGTCTGCAACTGCTTATTCATACCATGGGGTATTGGCGAGCGCAGCAAGCAGGGGTAGCCAATAATTTGGAATCGCGAAGCGATTACGCGGGGGGGTTGGCGAGCATAGCGAGAAGGGGGCGGGGCCCCCCTAGTATTTTTAAAAAAAGAAAGAAAAAAAATACTTATGTTTTACCTAATGAAATTTTCTAGATGTTGTTTTCTTTTAATCTGGCTCGAAAGAAATAAATAGCCAAATATTGTGCTACTTCAAAACTTTCTTTCACATTGAGTTACTTTTTAAATATTATAAATATTTTTTTTTTTTTTTTTTTTTTTTCGTTAAAGATAAACATTTTCCTTTCATAATATTATTTTGCATTAAACGGATTTTTTTCTTTTTATCATTATTTATTTTAAATCAATGAATTAACAGTTTATTTTTCGAAATGTTTATATTATTTTCTATTAGAGAAAGCATTTCATTTCTTTTTTGAAATATAATTATCGCCAAAAAATTAGTTGTTGCAACCCTTCCGTCAAAAATAACCGAAAAATACGAAATTTAGTACGAAAAATCAGAGTTATCCCTGTATATTTGTATCATAAACCTTCTCAAAAATATTTCCTATCGAATGATATAATCTGCAAAAAGATCCATCGGGTAGTTTTTGAAAACACTCGTTTGGAAGTTTCAGAACTTCTGCTTTATAATATATATGATGTTTTTGGTATCTCTGACCCCTAAAACGTGTAAATCCGCCGAAACCGGAATTTGCGAAAATTTTCACGAATTCAATAATTATTTCTTGTAAAAATAGAAGAAAAAAAAAAAAAAAGTTGAAAATTGTACATCAAACGTGGCAAATGAGGTGCATTCATATAGAACTATTTTTTTATATATTGAGATTTTGATGCAATAGCTGTTAAATTCTTATGCAAAAATGCTTGAATACAAAATAAGGTATACGATTATCGATCTTAAATTCAGTAACACAAAAATAATACGATTCCATTTTAAATAGTATGTAATCAATATGGCAAACATAGAATCATTACCTATTAAAGGTACCTATTAAGGGAATCATTACCTATTGAATTCATTACACATGATAAGATTTAGCAGAATGAAGAAAGCGTTTATTATTATCGTTTTAAGTTTTGATCCTATTTTCATAAAATTTGAAATGACTCGACAAAATTCACCAACAATTGCATGAATGAAATTTCAAACTACTTATTTAGTAGATTTGTGCTGTCTTATGCGGACAGACGAGAAGACTGGATGGAGATTATATGCGCATTATATTTATGTAAATAGGACATTTCCCATAGACCATAATGTAATGGAATATTTTTGAATGGCTCTGTAAAAAAACTATGAACGTTACATACTTTATTTTCAAAACTGAACATGGTGTACTAAGCCTTAAAAACCTATATCAATTACAGAGCAATCCAAGTATATTAACACGTAGAGTACGAACCAAGCAAAGTTAGAGCATGTTAGAGTGCGAATAGACAAACTGAATTCTTAAATTGTAAAGTGTTAAATCGCCTAATAGGTTGAAATTTGACTTGCAAAAATTTATACCCAATAGACAATAGCGTTTTTTTTTTTTTTTTTTTTTTTTTTTTTTGCAAAGCCGTTAATTTTGCCTACCATCTTTACACTATTTAGCTAAAATTTAATTAAGACTAAAACACTCTTAAATCTAATGAAATCACAATTTCAAAAATTATCTTCCACAGACAGCCATGTTTTTAATTTTTTACGTGGCCCTGTGTATCATTTTTATATTCTATAAACGTATCTTGGTTTACTAAATGCAGTTCAGCGTAAAAGTGTATAACTTATTTAAAAATCACCTTTAAACTAATTTCGTTCATATAACCTGTGCAGTTTCTGCTGAGTTACCCTGTTATGATCTGCAGCATTTATGCAAACAATGCAATATGCAGAAATTTAGTTAAGATTAAAAACTCATATCACAACTAAAAATACACTTCAAACAATCTTCTTTAATATACAATATTTCGGTTGCAGTATAGTATCCGATATCTTTTGTATGTCCTTGTAAATACTATGCACTTTATTGGACACAGGATGTAACTCATAGTAAACCTTAACAACGTTTATCAATTTCATTATCTGTGAAATAATTTAACATGATTAAAATACGATGAAAACAAAGTTTCGCCCTATAACATTATGTAAAGGAATTCTTTTGTGTGGCAATGTAAATAAATAATAAGGATTTTTTGCATCGCATATTGTAACAGAGTGTATATTTTATACACTTCAATAAATGGATATCAATTTCATTCTGTTTGAAAAGCTGTAACACCAATAAAATACACTTGAAACATTTTTCCCCATTGGCCGTCATGTAACAGAAAAATTTTGACCGCTTCTGTAATTATATACATCCGAATTTTATAAAATTTGGAATGACTCGGCAAAATTTTGCAATAACTACGCATTTAAAATTTCGAAACATTCGTTTGGTTAATTTTTGCTTTGTCATATACGGACGGACAGACGGACAAACGGACTGCACATCGACTATGGGTTCTAAGGATTTATATAATTACAAACGCACCTAAAAAGGATAAAATGTGTATTTCTTCTCAGAATTCTTCGACGAACCAATTTTTAACCATATCGACAAAAAAAAATCCATATATTGTAGAATTTCAGCCTGGACGGGCCGAACTTTTAACTTTTACACCGAATTTTTTTAATGGGTCGCGCCGTGCCGTGCCTGAAAATTTTGGTCCGTGCAACTATCTAATTGCAAGTCTATTAAAAATATTTAAAATTACAAAGGGAGAATTCGATAATGAAGTGCAAAAATAAAACTCTCATAATGAAATTCCTGCGTGAAAGCATCGCGCGTCTGAACATCTTCTAATATGCCACATCCGCCAAAACGCAACGGCAGCCCAGCGTGCTGAGGGGAAAGCGCGTTGTCTTTCGCATTTTTTCACGCAAAGGAATTGAATCGTCCGTGTGGACAGCGCAGCAGACGACCATACTCTGAAAAGCGTGCGTTCATTTTTCCGTTGAGAGAAATCGTCCGTGTGGCATTGGCCTTAGCCGGCTTTGTTGTTTGTTGTGGTATGAAATATAGTCGAGTCTCTATATAACGAAATTCATTGTTCCGTCAAAAAATTCGTTATATAGAAAAATTCGTTGTATAGAGAAAATCGCAAAATTTTTCATTTAATGTGTAATTTTTGACAAAAAAAAAAAAAAAAGTTTTTGGGTTTTTAAATTAAGATTTTGAAATGTTTAACACTTAACATTACTTTGATATATATTTTTTTATTTACTTAAACGATTTTAAAACAAGAAAATAAACGTTTATTTGAAAGGACAGAACAAGGCAAAAACCTGTTGAAGAAATCTGTTATTTTCAGTTGTTTTGATTTCAAAGTTTGTGCACTTTCAAAAATTTTGAAATTTTAACATGCAACGCAAATTTGATTGGAAAACATTTTCTTCAATTTGACGTCCTCCGTTTGTAACGTCAAAGACAATAATCATTTCTCTTCCTAGTTTTTTTTTTTTTTTTTTTTTTTTTAGTTTTTTATTCATTGTCTCTTTTATCAGCATTGTTAAAAATGTTGCTTAAAATGTTGCTATCAATGGAACGCTACGTAACAATAAGATTGATATGCTTTTCCAAGAGTTCAATGGCGTGCAATGAACAATAAAGTAGAAACATACAGCTATGAAATGTAAACCAGGAAACAGCAAATATAAATGCATTCCAGAGACAATTTGAAGCTTTACGTAAACAGCAAAAGGAAAATTGCTGAAAAAATTCGTTATATAGTAATATAAATTTTGCTGTATGGAGATTATTTTTAATGTAATAATGCAAAAATTGATCGTTCCTACAAAAAATTCGTAAAATAGAGAAGTTCGTTAGCTGGAGTTTCATTATAGAACGACTGTATTTTGTCTGTTTCTCGCAAAAAATTAATTACTTATGAATTACTCATTTTCAATTACGTTAAATAAAATATTTGAAAAAAAAAGTTTATATTTGTCAAAATCCGTTTTTAACCATGGTCAATTGTATACGGGTGTTACTTTGATTTAATAAGTGTAGTACCTACGAACTCTGAAATTTGCAAATGTGTGTAAAAATTGCGAATGTTGTAGATAATTTCGATATAATATGTATGCACTTTTTTAATTTTAAAGAGGATCCAGTAACTACTGTGTTTATGTAAAGATTTTGTATGCATAACGCTGAAAAAAAAAAAAAAAAAAAAAAAAAAAAAAAAAAAAAAACAAGAGGAATGTAGATTCTACCATTGCAGAATTCAGTTTCGCCTCCGATTAGGAAAAAAAAATCGATAGAAGTTTTTTAAAAGGGCGACCCCGTTTAGATTGCAATGAACTAACTTCATTTTTCTTGTATTTATCAATATAATAGCAAACAGAACGGTGTGAAATACCCAATTGAATAACAATTTCTCTCTGAGACATTGGAATTGCGGAATAATAAATAGATACAATTTGACGTGCTACTTCTTTATTGACTAGATTCATCAAAAACGCATTTTTTCTTTAGTTTAAACCTTTTTTATAGATTCTGAGTAAAAAGAAATGCAATTTAACAATAAAACGAATGGAATCCCGTCGAATTCGACGAATGAAATGTTTAAAAGACCCGATCGATTTGGTTTTAAAAAAAGCAAAAGTAATTACATTATTGAATCAATATATAATAAATATATTTACAAAGTAAATGTCAAATTTGCCAGTTACAATTTTGCATTCAAATATTCGCACATCTACAGTTAAAATTGTAATATGAGTACCGGCGAAATCCAGAAATTTTATTTTAGATACACTCACAGAAAAATAGCTTTATTTAAAAAAAAAGAAAAAATAATAATATCGGGTACTATTAGGTTATCCCATCGACCAAAAAATTATTGCCAAACTATAAGATTAAATGCCAATAATGGATGATCGTGAATGTCACATTCAATGACATTAAATACGATCCATGTGTTTAAAATGTCATTAAGTGATTTTTATTTCGACTTTTTATTAATATTCTACTAATTATTTATTTTTTCGTTATTTAAAATACAAATTATGTCAATATGTATAATTTGGCGATTTGTATAATTCGGCGAAACTGGTCGACGGGATAACAGAGTAGTACCTAATATCGTTATGAGTAAAAATACGATGTTTTAAACAGTGACGTCATTTTCTCTTCAAATGGTCTTTAAAAATTACTGTTTATGAAAAAGGCATCCATAATAATATTGTAATTCCCTTTTATCTGGTTGCTGAATGACATAATTTTCCTCATTTGAAATTTCTCTTATTTTGATTTAGACATTAATTTTTATTATAAATTATTTTCTGTCATTTTATTTACGTTATTAATATTATTTCTCAGTAAATATATATATATATTTAATTCAATTAGTGCATAATTATACGCAATCATTTTAGAAAATAAATTTTTATTATCGAGAGAAAAGCTAAACTGTGTTGCCACCATTTTGAAGAAATGTCATGAAAAAGCTTTTAAAATTAAAAATAAAATATAAAAATGGAAATAAATTAAAAAATAATTAAAATGGGCACAACTACAATTAAATAGCTTTCATTTAAAAAAATAATTACCAAAATCGGTTGACTAGAAAATTCAGGGATGAAGACACGACATTTTTAGCTTGTCTGAAAGAAATAGCATCGGATGCTAAAAAAAAAACCTTTTGTTTTCTTATTTCTAAATGTTGTCCATAACCTTATAATGTATACAGCGTGAGTCATAATTATCGAAACAATAGGCTATCTCTTTAAATATTCCTCCTAGGCACAATACTTCCAGTTGCAAAGTTTCATAAAAAAGTGCAAAGTTTGATGAGATAAGTTGCAACTCTATGGGAAGTCTATTCGACAAAATACAAAAATAAAATTTTTATATTTTCTCGAGAGGATAAAATTTCCAATTAGGAAAAAATTCCTTACCCATTCCTGAATTAAACAACAATAAAAAAATAAAAAAAAAAAAAAAAATATATATATATATATATATATATCTCGGTAGCTAAATTTTTCACAGAGATATTAAAATCCAAAATCCTCCAAAATTCGTGACTTACACCACTTAACTATACTTCTAAGCGGCAAATTCTTAACATAATTTCAATGAAAGATAGGGATCATTCACAACCCGTAAGACATGGTGACGTCACAGTGACGTCGTTGTGAAGTCACATTGTGACTTTGTGACCGTCGATGTGACGTCACGTGACGTCGATGTGAAGTCACAGTGACTAAAATGTGAAGTCGTTATGGCCGTTTTAGAGCTCGTTTGTGACGTCACATTGTGACCACTTTGTGAAGTCACGGTGTGACCAAAATGTGAAAAATGTGTCATTTGTGACAAAATTGTCTTTGAAACTGTGACTATTATGTGACGATAGTGACAAGATTGTGAAGACAATTTGTGACATTTTTTTTGAATATTTTGTGATCTCTGGCGATTTTGTTAATAACTTTGTGACAGTGGCTACATTGCCAGTGCTCTAATGTTACACTGGGACACAATTATACAGTTATGAACATTGATATATAGTGTAAAATCATTTACATCTTTTACAAAACTTTATTATAATTTGGCAATACATCTCAATTCAAACTTGAAAGCTGCTATGAAAAGAAAGTACCAAAAGAAAGTTACTGAATCAAACTGCAATGCCATACAGATTTTAATCTTTGTTACATATTTTTTTTCTATTGCAATAAATGGAAAAATTTAAGACAATTGAATATTCGATCTATCACAATTATTTGAAATTTAGCTATTTGTTTTTTAAAAAGCATTAAAATTATGAAAGAAACATTTCTGTTTAACCTTTTAAGCGGCCTTCAGTTTTTTTCGATATTTAATGATTCATTAAATATGAGCAATCAAAGCATATTTTGTTTTGATAAAGTCTGTAAAGCATTGCAGTTTGATGCAGAAACTTTCTTTTTATAGCAGCTCTCAAGTTTTAATTGAGATATATCGTCAAAATACAATAAAGTTTTGTAAAAGATGTAAATGATTTTACATTATATATCAATGTTCATAACTATATGATTGTGTCTCAGTGTAACATTACAACTCTGGTAATGTAGCCACCATCACAAAGTTAGTAACAAAATCGTCACAAAGTGTCTTCACAAACTTGTCACTATCGTCACAGATTATTTCATTCACTGCAAATGTGATTATTTTATTCAAGGCAAAAAAAGAGACATTGATATAAATTTTGTATTAAATCAGCCCGTAAGGCTCCACAATAGTCACTAAAAAGACCCGGATGATAATGTTAAGTCTATGGGTATGATCTTTTTAAATATCTCGCTCAAATTTTAATATTTTTATATGATTTTTTCTTCATAGGATAGCTGAGGACGATCTACAATCGGCCTAGTTTTTACTTTTTCGATTTTGCTTATATATTTTTTATATTATGATGGTTTAAATTTCAGAACCGGTTTAAACCGGTTTTGAAATTAAATTTTTTTTTTTTTAAATCCGAAACCAAAATTAAAAAAGTAAAAACTAGATTGGCTGTGGATCGTCCTCAGCTATCCTATAAAAAAATTCATGTAAAAGTATTAAAATTTGAGCGAGATATTTGAAAATAGTGCTCCCATAGACTTTACATTATCATCCGGGTCTTTTTCTTTGGCTAGTGTTGTGCCTTAAATTCTATAATTATGTGACTGAAAAACACGGTCAGGGCACTTAAAGGGTGTAGAAACATGTATGATAAATGTGTTGACACAGTTTTTAAATCAAACAACTATTTTAAAGGAAATTTAATTTTGAAACTGCAAATGATCGAATGTTGTTTTAGATGCGTAAAAAAATAAATTCAAACATAAAAATAATAATTTATGGATATTTGTTATATTTTGATAAGCAGAAAATGACACACTTCTCATCAATATTGTCAATATACAAAAAAAAAAAAAAAAAAAAAAAAAAAAAAAAAATATAAAATACACAAACTTACTTTTGCAACTATCTATTCCTAGCTATCTCTAGCTTTTTAATTTTACAAAATTTACAAAGCTTAAATTTACATTTTACTAACAACGATCTGAAACTTGTCCATTGATAAACGTAACTTTAATATGAAAAGAAATATAACTCGTACCAATAATACAAGAATGTTCAGAATTCTAAAAATTATATTTTGGAAACAATTGCTATTTTGGAAGATAGTAACAATAAACAAAATCTCATTTTTCAGCTCACTGTAAAAGTAATTGACTTTTGGGCATGTTGCAGATATTTAGATGGGGTAATTTTACTTGAAAGTTTGCCTGCAGTAAAAAACATATTTTAAAAAAACTTATTGATTAAAATAACTTTAATAATTGATTGCCAAAATTACATCTTTTTTATGAAAATATACACATTAAATAATAATTTTGTTTTTGTGTCCATTTTGGAATGTAAAATTTAGATACAAAATTTGATTATTTAGGTTTTCAGTTATGTAAAAATACTTCATGCACTATAAACATTACTGAAACTGTCTACATTGGGTGTTCATTATTGGGAAATGACTAATTAACTATCCCAATAATGAACACCCCTCTTAAAACCTTAAAAATAAAGGACATTTTTTAAATGGTCATTAGTATATAAAATTCAAAATTCGCTATTACTATTCAAACAAAAACATTCAAACTTTGTAAGAAAATAAAGAATACCAAAATTTATTAAATAAAGGCAGCTCCTAGCATATTCATTAAGATTTTCACTGAAAAACAGTGGAACTTTGAAACATTATTTTCTGCTTCCTGATTGGTTTAATTAAAAGTTGTCAAAAATAGCCCAGACTGTAATACATGCTAATGGAAATTATGAAAAAATAATTAAGCAAAATATTTATTAGTTATTGATTTATGAACCAAAAAACATGAAAAGGGGTCCATTTCTGGAAAGTTGTCTATTGCTAGCATACCTACCCTATGAAACTTCCAACCATAAACTTAAAATATAACCACATACATGTTAAATAAAATTATTAATATTTTATTTACAAGATTAGATGGTAATTATAAATAAGAAAGTCATTTTAATCATGATGTATATTAATAGTGCATATAATACATATTTTAAAATTTAGTGTTATTTCTAAAGCACAATCATATTTTAACTCTTATTGATTGATTAACTTCTAAATTTTTATTCAGGCTTATAGTTGTTATACTTTGAAAATATTCCAAGAAGAATGTTTATCAACTGAGACGTTTTCACCCACTATGATTACTTCTTTTATAAATTTTATAACATTTGTTAGGTTGAAAAATACATTAAACAATTATTATTATTATTATTGCATATTCAGGATCTCTTTTAATAGTTCTTTTTGTTACCCTATTTCTTATAAATTTCTCTTCAGAGCAGATGCAATTTAAAAAAAAATAAAACTATTCCATGTTTCATAACATTCCTTGATACAAAAATTTTAAAAGTATGTTTACAAATAATTTTATTAAAAAAAGGATTTCTATATTAAATATTTTAATTAGCATAAAATGTTTAGTAATTGTACAAACGATTGATTATGATAATCTTCCATATGCTGCTATATTTATGGAAACATTTTGTTTTAACCAGATATTCTAAATAAAGAAACGAATTAGATTAAAATGCAATTAAAATCACTAATTTTAATAACCTGATCCAAATTATTGATGGTGAAGTTTTCTATATAAACAAAATAAATAACGTTTTCGAAAAGCTAACTAAAATCGTTCTAATAATAAGAATAATGATAAAGCAAACAGCAAAAAGAAAAAAAATCATACCTATGTTTTGTTGACGTTCTTCTATCCAAATTGCTTTTTGCAGATTATGTTAAGTTCAATATTAATTATTGTGACACAGACTGGAATCATTTTCACCAAGCCAGCGCCACAATAATTCTCTTGAACTTATTTTTTGCTTGATATATCAGCTAAAAATTGCTCTTGAGGATTTTCTTGCTTAAATTTTTAGATCCGTTTCAATACGCGTACATAACTGCCATATGCTCTCCAGCAAACTTATTTCTGGCACCATAGAACTTTACTTTATTCTCCGGTAAAAAGTCGTCTGCGACCGATCATGAATTTTGTAATGCGCATGACCGTTTATTTCATTTTGTAAACAACAGATTTGGAAGTTAAAGACACAATAATTTAATAAGAGTGCCTCTAGCTGAACTTTTTTATTTGTTATTTAATTAATGAATTTGGTAATTTAATTTATCATTTACTTTTGTCAGTTTCAAAACAATTAAAGTTAAAGATTATTCATAAACTTTTTTTTTGTAAATAATATTAACAATTAGAGTTTATTAGATAAAACATTGTTTAAATTTTTAAAATGTATAAAGGTAGATTTGATGGTGATAATATATTTTTAAAGAAAAGTTGTCAAACGTAGCAAATACACATCTTCTTAAAAAATAAAAAAAAAGTTATAGAGAATGAAAAGTTTTTCTTTGTCAATCTGTAATTTTTTTCATATTAATTTTCTGTAGGAAAAAAATCTTCTAAAATATCTTTTTTAAAAAAATACTTAAAACATACTTAAACAAAAATTGCAAGAAGATTTTTGCCGTACAAGTTAAGTTCAATATTAATTATTGTGATACAGACTGGAATCATTTTCACCAAGTCAGCGCCACAATAATTTATTTAAACTCAATTTTTATTTGATATATCAGCTAAAAATTGCTTCAAGAATTGATTCAAAAGTTTTTTAAGTTCATGTTTTTGTCACATTGCGATTTTAAAATGTGGTGGTATTATGTCACATATTTGTGACGAACGTTACATGAAGTGACATCACAGTGACGTATTTTTTTATATTGCCAAAACAAAAACGTAATTTTAGATTAAATGTCATGTTTTAGAGACTTTTTGTAATTATCTTAAGTTTTCTAAGATTTTCACATCTAAGTCACAATGCGACGTCACAGAGTGGTGGCATTTTGGTCACAGATGTGATGTGACCACAGTGACTTGCAGTGACGTCACAGTGACGTCACTGTGACCATCCATGCTATGTGGGAAGTTGTACTTTAATAAAAATCGATGGTGCTTCTCCTTTGGACAAAAAATAGCAGCTTATAGATTTTACGTAATAGCTGTTTTAAAATATACTGGTGATTTGCACTATAGAGGTCTGCATGGGTCGAAATATCTAGATCCGGTCCCGAACCGACCCACAGGGAAAAAAGTTAAAATCTTAGCCCGACCCGTTCTGGAAAAAAGTTTAAATCATAACTCGGCTCGTCCTAGAATTTTTAGATAGTTTTTTTACTTCAATATAATTAAAAATTGTTTTGTATGAAGGAGTTTTGACGAAAGTTACTTATTATAGCTTTTCGTTTTTCATATTTATAATTTTTATTATTAAACAAGCGCCAAGAGCTGTGAAATATTTAATTTTTTCAACGAATCTCTATTTATATGTAAATGTTTTACTTATCTTTTAATATCGTTAATCCATTTTCCATCTGTTGGGGACTTTGAAAAATGCTATACAGTAAAACCTTTTAAGACGGAATCACATAGGAAAGGGAAAAAAAGTTATACAGGGTGAGTCATAAATATCGAAACAATAGGCTCTCTCCTTAAATTTTGCCCTTAGACCCATACTCCCGATTGCAAAAACTCGTAAAAAAAGGTAAAAGTTTCGATAAGATAAGTTGCAACTCTATGGGGGATCTATTTGAAAAATTACGAAAATTAAATTTTTATATGCCCCCGTAGGATAAAAATTCCAATTAGGAAAACTTTCCTTATCCAGTCCTGAATTAAACACAAAAATTTGCATCTTCATATCTTCAAAACTCGCAGAGTTATAGCCGTTTAAATAATTCATTAGATTTTAAGGGATTAGACACAAATTGAAAAGCCCACAATTCTAGAAACAATGTTATTTTAACAGTTCTAGGAAACATGTAAAAAATCTATCTTTTGAGTTAGAATTTCGATTATTTTTTCTTTTTTGTGATTGTTAGCCATATAATTTGTTAAGAAAATCACATCCTAAAATTTCTCATAAAGTTTATAAAAATTGCAAATAATTAGTACTAACTTAAATGGATAATTTAAAATCTTTATAACTCGAAACATTATTTGTCGGATTTTAATTTTTTTCCATTTTATTAAAGATGAAAATCTAATTTTAGTTTTGTTCTAAGTGTTTTTTTTTTCAATATGAATTTTAAAACTATTAAAGTATTTATTTAAAAAAATCATATAATTAAAAAAAATCATACTTTCAAAAGTAAATATTTTTTCAAATTTGCGGAATAAAACCAATTTAAAATAATCAAAAATGACATGTTTCATATTTTTGCACTTTTTTTCTTCAACACTTTTAGACTTTTAATGATTTAAAGATGAGAAATAGTGGGGAAAGAACTTTAAATGCAGAAAAACAAATTTAAAGTTTTAAATAAAGTTTGGCTTCCAATAAAATGTTTAAAGCTTTTTTAAAAATTTAAAGTGTAAAGTAATTCCTTTCTGTAGCTCAAGCTTCCGATCGAGTTTAACTTTTCTCATTTCGGTCTCCTTTCTGTACTGTTTAAATGTCCGTCAATTATTTAAAACAATGATTTTTTTAAAATGCAGATTATTTTTTTAAATTTAGCTCTCACAGCTTGCTTTTTATCACCCTGGAGAAGCTGTTAAAAAATCTGTATTCGGGGCCTAGACCGGACCGAGACCCAGGACCGAGACGTTACTTTTTCTGAAGTCTCGCCTGGCCGGGCCTAACGTATTTTTCATACCGGAGGGGACTGATTCCTTCTTCTTAGGTCTTCACTGGACGAAATTTTCAATCCCGGTCTCGACACAAATCGTATTAAAATCACTGTCTCTGACTAACATAATACGTGCAGAAAATAAGAAAAATTTGTCTCAATCAAAATTTTTACGAAAAACACATAAGTTTTAAAATCGCTTTTATTTTACAAAAAAAAAATAAAAAAAAAAAATAAAAAAAAAATAAATAAAAAATAAATAAATAATAAAAAATAAAAAATAAAATAAAATAAATAAATAAATAAATAAATAATAGCATATTCAAAGGCAATTTAAATTCAATAAAACCAGTGAAAAAAAAAATTTCTATGACGGAATCCTGTCTTAAACAGAAAATTTGTTGACCCATACAAAATAATTATAATAATACTGAGAAAAAAAAAAACTCCATTTAGATACCTCCTAAGTAGGGCATTTGTCTATAAAGTATTTTTACTTTCTTCTATCTTCAATAGAAGAAAGTATTGTAATCGAAATTTTTTTCGGCTTCCGGTTTTTGACGGATTTACGCGTTTTAGGGGTCATAGATTCCAAAAAACAAGTTTTTACATAATGTCTGTCTGTCCGTGTGTGTCTGTGTGTCTGTATGTCGCCATTCTACCATCAAAAAGTGTATGAAGTTATGCATAAAATTGAACCAAATTTTTTGTGAATGTTTTTGGCTGTGGCAAGCAGGTCCTCCTTCAGTTTTGAAATATTCCGCCGGAAGGGGGCGCTGAAATCGCGATTTTTGTGCCATTTTCAATATTGTACTGACCAAAAGTACATTGAAGTTATGCATCGAATTGAACGAAATTTTTTGTGTAAGTGTATTACTATGGCTAGTTGCATCGCCCTGAATCTGAAAAAAATCCGCGGGAAGGGGGCGCTGTAATAGCGAATTTTATGCCATTTTCAATATTGCACAACATAAAAGTGTATGAAGTTAGTTCTAGAACTGAACTAAGTTTTTTGTATATGATTATTTTTTGGTATGGCAAGTAGGTTCTTCCTGAATTTGAAAAAAATATCTGCCTATCATTCTATTGTCCATCGGCTCGTGCATTTTTAAATATTAAAATGTACGTATGAGATAGAAGAAAGTTTTGGGATTGGCACATCCAACTAGTTTCTTTTTTATGTGATTTCGTCTTAAAGTATTTTATTGTATAACATTTTTCAAAGTCTCCTGCGTATCGAATATGGATTAACGATATTAAAATATAAGTGAAACATTTACATATACACTGAGGTGACAAAAGTCATGGGATAGCACTACGCAAATATATAGATGTCTGTAGTGTCGCTTACAAATTGTATGAATTGTCACTACCTGGACAGAATTCTGGTTTTTGTTCAGTAGCTTCGTGAGAAAAGGTTGATTATGTGATTATGGCCACACGACAAGAATTAACGGATTTCGAATGTGGTATGCTAGTTGTTGCTACACGCAGGGGGCATTTTATTTCGGAAATCGTTATAGAATTCAACAATTCGAGATCTACAGTGTCAATATTCTGCCGAGAATACCTAAATTCAAGCATAACCTCCCAGCATGCACAACGCCGTGGTCGACTGGGGACACTTAATGACTGCGAATAGTGACGTCTGCTTAGACTCGTCAGTTTGAACAGACAAGCAACACTGTGTAAAATAACCACAGGAATGAATGTGGAACGTCCGACAGGCGTGTCCGGTAAGACAGTCCGGCAAAATTTGGCTTTCATGGGCTAAAGCAGCAGAAGACCGACTCGGATGCCATTACTAAAAGCACGACATCGCCAATAGCGGCACCCCTGGGCTCGTGACCGTATCAGATGGACCGTAGACGACTGGAAAAAAGTGGCTGGGTCAGATGAATCTCGATTTCAAATGGAAACAGCTGATGGAAGTGTACGAGTGGGGCGCAGACTCCATTAAGTCATGGACCCAATTTGTCAACAAGGGACTGTGCAAGTTGGTTGTGGCTCCATAACGGTGTGGGTTGTGTTTACATGGAATGGACTGGATCCACTGGTGAAACTTAACTGAGAGTTAACTGAAAATCATTACGTTCAGCTACTGGGAGACCATTTGCAACCATTTATGGACTTCATGTATCGAAATAACTATAGAATTTTCCAGGCTGACAATGCGCCATGTCATCGGGCCATAACTATTCGCGATTGGTTTGAAGAACATTCTGGACAGTTCCAGCGAATGATTTGACCACCGTGATCGCCCTAAATGAATGCCATCGTACATTTATGAGACATAATCGAGAGATCGGTTCGCGCACAAAATCCTCCACCGGCAGCCCTTTCGGAATTATGGACGCCTATAGAAGCTGCATGGCTCAGTATTCTCCAGAAGACTTCCTACGACTCGTGGAGACCATGACACGTCGTGTTGCTGCACTTCCCCGGGCAAACAGACACGCAATTAGCAGGGTATCGCATGACTTTTGTCACCTCAATGTATGTAGAGATTCCTTGATAAAATAAATATATCACAGTCTTTGTCGATTATTTAATAATGAAAAGTATAAATATGAAAAACGAAAATCTATAATAAGTATTTTTGGTCAGAACTCCTCCATACGAAACTTAATTTTTAACCACATCGAAGTAACTATCTATCTAGAAATTCACTGCTGAGCCGGGCTATTATTTAAAGTTTTAAACTTTTGTCAGTGTAAAAAGTGATAAACTTAGTGGAAAAAGAGTGGGAAAAAAAGTTTGTGGAAAAAGTGATAGACTTTTTTCCAGGCCGGTCCAGGATATGATTTTAACATTTTTCTAGACCGGGCCGAACTTTTCCCCCTATGGGTCAGTTTGGGACCGGATTTAGATATTTCGACCCATGCAGACTCCAGTGAATACTACCAATACATTTTAAAACAAGTTTAGCTTTAAATCAATGATGTATATCCAAGTAAGAGGCACAGTTTTAAATCGACATTTAGTAACGGACAATTTGTGGACAATCCCTCACTTGCTCTCAAAATGAATAAAAAATTCTTCATTTACAGGCATGGTTAAGTGGTGTAAGTCACGAATTTTGGAGAATTTTGGATTTTAATATCTCTGTGAGATTTTTAGATATAGAAATGAAATTATTTTGTTCAATTTAGGAAAAGAAAAGGAATTATTACCTAACTGAGAATTTTGCCTTACGGGGATCTATAAAAAATGAATTCCCGTGTTTTTCAAATAGACCCCCCCCCCCAAATGGAGTTGCAACTTATCTTATCAAAAATTTCGACTTTTTTTATGAATTTTTGCAACTGGAAGTATGGCTCTAGGGGCAATATTTCAGTTGATAGACCATTGTTTCGATATTTATGACTCACCCTGTAGATGATTTCCAATCTTAGAAGGTATAAATGTAGTATATTTTTCTCTCAGATATTTTTATATTCATTGTGCATGGATCAACATATTTTCGGTTTAAGACAGGATTCCGCCATAGGCAGGTTTTTCACTGGTTTTATTTTATTTATTTTTTATTTTACTTGCTTTTAAATCTGCTATTCTTTCCAAAATAAATAAATAAATAAAACTTAATTTTTTTTTTTTTCAAAATAGATGATTTAAAAATATATGCGTTTTACGTAAAAAATTTTGGACTGAGACAAATTTTACTTATTTTATGCACGGGTTAGGTCCATAAGAGACAATGATTTTAATACGGATTGTATCGAGACCAGGACTGAAAATTTCGTCCCGTATAGACCTAGGAGGAAGGAAGCCAGTCCCGGTACGGTATATATAAAAAATATGTTTGGCCCGGCCTAGCCGACTCTACAGGAAAAACTAATGTCCGGCTCCTGAACCGGTTTGAGCCCAGAATACAGGCTTATTTTTAACAGCCTCGTCGAAACGATAAAAAGAGCCTGAAGTTGTGAGAGCTAAAATTGTGAAAAAGTTCTTAATCACCATGTTAAAAAAAACCTTGTTTTAAATAACTGACGGACATTTAAAAAGTACAGAAAAAAAGGCAGAAATGACAAAAGCTAAACTCAAGTTTAAGCTACAGAATGGATTCACTTTTCATTTACAATTTTTTAAAAAGCATTTAAACATTTTATTAGGAGACAAACTTTGTTTAAAACTTCAAATGCGTTTTTCTGCATGATGTTTTTTTTCTCGTCTTTAAATTATTAAAAGTAAAAAATCTTTAAAGAAAGAAATTGCAAACTTGAAACATGTATTTTTTGATTTATTTTCATTAATTTTGTTTCAGCAAAATAAAAAAATATACAGGGTGTCCGAAAAGTCTGGAAACGGCCGAATAACTCGAGAAATACATATGAGATTGAAAAATGTAAATATACGTGTTAAATCTTTTTAAATAAGCTACTCTGTGATACCAAATTTGACCTTCGAAACTGACCCACTGGGGGTCAGAGGGGGTCCAACTTTGAAATCTTAAATTATAACCCCCATTTTTTATTGCAGATTCGGATTCTACGGACAATAATACGTAACTTTTTCATTTGATGTTTATTTCAAATCTTCGTTTATCACGGTGTAATCGAGCATATTAAATCGATACATATTCCCGCTTTTCCAACGGGATTTTCCCTAATCGAAACTGATTGGGCGGAATTTTTGACGTCAAATTCCTCGTCTTTTGCAATAATAGCGTTTCGTGAAAATTACCCGTGGCGATTATTTCAATAGTGCTACACTGTTAAAAATTTGACCCATTTGCTGCAGCGTCACTCCACAGCTATTATAGAATATCTCTTTTGTGACCAATGAGAATGCTCCATAACACAGTAAAGTAATCGTTTTCTATGAAAGCGGTGGAGTGACGATGCAGCAAAAGGGTCAATTTTTTTACAGTGTACTTTACTGTGTTATGGAACATTCTCATTGGTCATGAAAGAGATATTCTATAAAAGCTGTGGAGTGACGCTACAGCAAATGGATCAAATTTTTAACTGTGTATCACTACCGAAATTATCGCCCGGGTGATTTTCACGAAACGCTATTATTGCAAAAGACGAGGAATTTGATGTCATAAATTCTCCCCAATTAGTTTGGATTAGGGAAAATCCCGTTGGAAAAGCCGAAATATGTATCGATTTAATATGCTCAATTACACCGTGATAAACGAGGATTCGAAATAAACATCAAATACAAAAGTTACGTATTTTTGTCCGTAGAATCCGAATCTGCAATAAAAAATGGGGGTTATAATTTAAGATTTCAAAGTTGGACCCCCTCTGACCCCCAGGGGTTCGGTTACGAAGGTCAAATTTGGTATCACTGAGTAGCTTATTTAAAAATATTTATCACGTATATTTACGTTTTTCAATCTCATATGTATTTTTCGAGTTATTCGACCGTTTCCAGACTTTTCGGACACCCTGTATATATTCACTTTTGAAAATATGATTTTTTAAAAATATGTTACATAATTTTTTAAATAAATATTTTTAATATTTTAAAAATTAATATTGAAAAAATAAGCATGAAACAAAACTAAAATTATATTTTCCTCTTTAATTTAACTAAAAAAATTAAATTCGACTGATAATGTTTCAAGTTATAACTATTTTAAATAATTCCAGTTAAAACAATATTAATCATTTGAAATGTTTATAAATTTTATGAGAATTTTCAGGATGCGATTTTGTTTGGAAAGTATATGGCTAACCGTAACAAACAAACAAGCAAACAAACAAAAAACAAACAAAAAAAGTAAAAAAAAATCAAAAATCTAATTTAATAGATATATTTTTAACATGTTTCCTAGAACTGTTAAAGTAACATCGTTTCTTGAATTGCGCTTGCATTTCAATTTGTGTCTAATCCCTTAAAATCTGGAGATTTATTTAAACGGCTATAACTCTGCGAGTTTTGCAGATATATAGATGCAATTTTTTGTATTTAATTCTGGACTGGATAAGAAAAGTTTTCCCAATTTGAATTTTTATCCTTCGGGGGCTGTATGAAATTTTTACTTTTTTAATAGACCCCTCCCCTTATGAATTTGCAAGTTATGCCATCATATTTTGCACTCTTTTTTTTTATGAAACTTTGCAATTCGAAGTATGTGCCTAGGAGCAATATTCAAGAAGATAGTTTATCATTTCGATAATTCTGACTCACCCTGTATATAGATATATATATTTCAAAATTCCCAGTCCTACACTGCAAAAGAAAATTGTAATATTACAGATATAAAGTTGCAAAAATCTGTATGCTTATTAAAATTTTATCTGCACACTGTACAAAGTAAATAAATAAATTAAAGAAAAAAAATCTACAAAACATCTAAGCAAAGCTAAGAAATCTGTAGCTTTGCAAAATAATCTACTAAAGGGCATTTCTTCGCTAACATTAAGAAAACTACCGCACACAAAAATATTATAATTAGTCATGTTATAGAAAAAAAAGTTTGATAAACAGGCTGATGCAGGCAGTTTTTCAATGGAATAATTAAATTAAGACATATTTAATGTTAAAGGTGATCAAAATCGGTCTATTAAAAAAAAATTATAGGAGCAGAAACTATGCATAGGAATTTAAACATTTTTAGATCATTTTATACATTTCCAATATGTATAACGCATTTATTTATTTTTTAATTTGACTCATTTTTTGAGAATTCATTCCATCATTCAAATTTTCAGCATTTTGAGCGAATTTTTTTTTAATATATTTTAGAAAAGGTTGTTAATTAAACTGTTGCCAAATGATCAAAGGATAATATTTTCTTAAAATTAATATGTATATATATATATATATATAAATATATATATAACTAAATTTACATGTGAATATTAAAAGTGAAAGAAAATATAAAAATAATAAATTATCACCATAAATGGAAAAAAGTCATATTCAAAATAACCAAAAAATAATATTTCAAACAGTTTAAATTTAAAAATATATTTACGTGAGATATTTCACATTTCTAAATGATCTTTTAAACTATTTTTGAAAACTCTAAGGCAGCGGATATTCGCGTTTGTAATGACCGAAAGGTGGCGTTGTATTGACCTGATAATCGTTTGTTTACGCAATGCTGTTTGTTCCATGCTGGAGCAAGCGAATCATGCAAGCATTGTGTTGCTGTCATGTTATTTTGCCATGAGTAAGTCAAATGTATTTTTTTAAATTATAGATCTAAACTTTCTGTATAAAATTTTGATTCTAGATAATTTTAATACAAAGAACCCAACGTTGCATGCGTTATAGAACTGTTTATTTATATATTTATTATAGAACTGTTTATTTATTTATCAGCCTTTTAAACACCGATTTCAGCAGAAGATGCTCACGGTATCAGTTCTATTT
Source organism: Maratus speculifer (assembly GCA_964019185.1). NCBI lineage: Eukaryota > Metazoa > Arthropoda > Arachnida > Araneae > Salticidae > Maratus > Maratus speculifer. The sequence goes on along the minus strand of OZ025295.1, from coordinate 193,799,183 downwards.
CGTTTCAGACTTTGTCCGCGAGAGGGCATCTATTTCATTTCAAACGCGAATAAAGATATTTCTTTTCTAGCAATAAAATCTTCACGTGAATATAAAAAAAAAGAGAGATTACTTTTAGAAAATGTGCTTTACAAGCAGCAAGTAAACGAAATTATGTCATATTTTAAAGGACTAACAAGGAAGGTCTCCATTGGGGGCATGCTCAGAATTTTTTGAAAAAAATACGAATTAAACTACTCATGTAGGTAATAAAAGATCAGTGAAAATTAGCGGCGGAATTACATTATTAGATATGTAAAAAAATAAAATAGTTTGGAATAATTGGCGTGAAAAGCTGAAAGCGACTCGGGATTTGGCGAGTCGTGCATTTCCTCGCCAAAAGCAAACGATTTTAACGAATCTGAAAATTGATTTTAATTGACTTCACTATTAAAAATCTGCAGCATTTACTGCAACGTCACTCCACTACTTTTATAGAATATCTCTCTTCTGACCAATGAGAATGCTCCGTAGCACGGTGAATTGACCGTGCTATACACTGTTAAAAATCTGCTGCATTTTGTTGCAACGCACTCCACCGCTTGTATATAATATCTCTATTCCAACCAATGAGAAAGCTCCATTTCACGGCCAAGTAACCGTTTTTTATACAAGCAAGGGAGTGCGTTGCAACAAAATGCAGCAAATTTTTAACAGTGTATTTGTCAATTTGGAACAATTTTAATCAATTTAAATTGTGTTTTAAATGATAAAATATATTAATTTCATTTTGTTATAAGTACATATAAACGTATATGATAAAATTACACTTAAAGTAAAGCAAAAATGCAAAACTAAAATTACTTAAACTAAACTTATTTTAAATAAATTGAACATAGAAAGTTTTTCTTTAAAAAGTATTCGAAGCGTAAAAGCGTATTTTTCAAAATTTCGTTTTTTCGCCAACCGGAGATAAATCGCCAAATAAACGAAATTATTATTATTTTTTTACGGACGTTATAAGGAGGTTCCGCCGAAATTTTTTTCATAAACATATATAACTATATGAGAAGAACATTCTGTAATTTTTTCAGATTTTTCTGAGTATGCCCGTATGGAGACCTTCCTTGTAAGTAATATTACAAAACAGTTAAAGTTTAAAACTGTTTTTAGACGAGACAATTACTTGATATTTGATATGATCTCTTTAATTATTGTTGTGAATTATAAGCTATCATAAATAATATTTCTTTTCAAACAATAAAAATATTTTCACGTGAATATTAAAAAAGAAAGGTTGGTTGATTGGTTGATTTTTGTCGTCCGATTATCTACGCTAATGGGATATAGGACCAGGAGGAGTGCCCTCCGTGGGGGTCTTTCTAAGGGAACCTAACCCGTATTTACGCAAGGCTCGAAGAAAACCACGGAAAACTCCGAACGGTTAGGCCGACAGCCGCGATTGGGTTCGAACCCAGCACCTGCCGTCTACCAGTTGAGAGGTCTGAACCTCTCGGCCACTAGTGGGGCCCAAAAAAAAAAAAAAAAAAAAAAAAATTACATCCGATTTAAACGATACATTTGAAATGCGTTACTGAAAAAATATTCTTTTACAGTGTTTCAAAAATACCAAAAGGCAAATACTATGTATTTCCCTGTTTAACTGATTTTGTTTAGTCAAGCATGCAAATATCCAGTATATATTTAGCAGCAGTTGATTCGATCTTAAAATTTATCAATCATTGGGGAATGAATGAAAACCCGTTTACAGGGCTATCGCCTCTTTTTTTTTGTTGAAAAAAAATTAGTTCAGTGTTTCACAATCTTTTAAAAGCCGATCAAATTAGCGTGTTTTTAGAGTTTGTAGGATCTCAATAGTGGTGACGAGAGTAGCTCGTAAGGGTCAGACCCCCCTCCCCTCCTCTTAGTTAGATATATACAATGCTGAAATTCATGCTTCTTCCATAATCATATTTAAAAGTGTAGACAATAAAGAAAGCAGATGTTCTGCACGAGATCAGCTAGTTTTAATTATTTTATTATTTAAAACGGAGCGTCCTGTGTTGCCATTCTTTTAAACAAACTAATATTAAAGTGGAAAATTGAAAGATTTATTATGATGCACTCTTGTCGGACGACATAGTGCTCATTAAAACAAGTCAGTAATATTTTAATCGACTAGGGTTCCTTATCGATATCCCTGATTTGAAAGTGAGCTTTGCGCCGGAAATGCGACACTTAATTGCCAGACTAATTAGCATAATTAAGGAAGTAATTAATTGGGAAGATAAATACACAAGTAATTCATTTTTTGCAGACATAAATAAGAAGTCCAATTCAAGATTTGGGAAAGAGGGGGGATGCTACTGAAAGGACCGTATAGAGTTTTTCTTTGAAACATAAAAAAAAAACATAGCTGTTATCTTAAATTAATTCATTCTTAATTATAGAGAATACATAAAAATGAATAATTAGCTCTTGCCGAAATTTTCACCCTATCTTTTTTTTTAAGATCATAAATGCAATATTAATATCACTCATTGAGTAATAACACATTTGTAGCCGAATGTTACATCCTACTCTTTAGACAATGTCAACGTCCGTTATCTACTTTAAAGTTTATCAGTTTGTTTTTGTTTCATACGTCTTTTAAATCTTAAAAGCGTGGGTAGGTAAATCTTAATCTTAAAGAAATAAAGTTATAAATAATGTTAATTTTAGCTTTTCGTTTGACTTATGATTTTTATATAGCAGCAGGGGAGAGATGCTAATAATTATAGATTCTCCGTAATCGTTAGGTTTTCTTTCCCACAAAACAGAAGTTTGCTCATATTTCTATGCAAAAAATTTTGCATTAATGAGAAAATTACTGAAAGAAATGACACGATTATTGAAAATCGCAGTTCTAAAACAATTTTCAGAAACTGATATTTTTGTAGTATGCTTCTTCATAAGCGGTTTCCCTGCATTTTGTGCTATAAAGTGATTTTAAAACACAAATAACAAAAAGGATTAACAATTCTTAAAATAATTGTTATAAAAATCAGAGGTGTGATGATTTAAATTTGAATAACTTGCATGTTTATTTTTCTCGTTTGTTGGAAAACATCAATGAGAATTTCGAAACATGGTTGCACATCTTTAAAATCAGAAAGTAAATGACAAAAGAAAAAAAAAAAAAAAAAGACGGTTTAAATATTTTGAAAGTTAATCACTACAAGTGCTTTGTTTGACAAAACAAAATCTTAAAACATGAAAGTCTCACAGAATGTATGTATTGCAACACACTGCAGGAATAAAATAATTTTTTATATGAAAAAATTGTAATAAAAAAGAATTAATTTAACCTTAATAAGAAAACTTTAAAAATTAATAACAGGTGGGTTTTAATGCAGAATAATTGGAAGTTTTGTGCAGGAAATCTTTTAGTAAAAGATAGAGATCTGCACAGGCTCGGGCCTGGCTCGTAGCCCGTACTCGGGCCGGCGGAGTGGTTCCGAATTTTCCAACCGGCGGCCGGGCCGGCAGAAATAGAATATTTTTTTCCTACGGGCTGGGTCTGGCCGGGTTTTTACCTTCCTTCTGATCGACACTTAATAGTCCAAGAGCCGACAGCGAAAAAACCTAAAGTATCGAGCACAAGAAAAAACCCTTTATTTTATGGAAGAGTAGTAACAGGGAAATCTGATGATCCATGTCACCCGAAAGCGAAGTGTTGCATAAACTAAAAATTAATACCACTAGTGGTTTACTCGTAGGCTTATCTTTGTGTTTGCCGTACAATCATTTCATATCTTTGATTGTATGGTAAACACAATACCAAACCTACGAGTCAATCAATTGTGGTATTACTTTTTGGCTCATGCACTCCTTTTTTTAAAAAATATTTTTAAGTGTGCATTACACAAGACTGTGCCTGGATTTTTAGACACATCTAATATTGCATTTAATCCAATTTTTTTTTTCTGATATACGTATTGAAAATCGATGAAATCTAACACATCTTCATGTGCTTTTATTTTCATTTAAATAACAAAAAACTGTGGGCAAATTTATCAGATACATAATAAAGACATAAATTTTATTTTTAATTTCTATCTTAAATAAATAGAAAAAGGCCTTAGCATTTTAAAAACAGAAAAGTGACGAAAATATGTGCATGGAGAAAAAGCCGTTTAAGGCTCCATACTAGTCACTAAGAAAGACCCGGATGATAATGATAAGTCTATAGGGGTTTTCTTTTCAGATATCTCGCTCAAATTTTAATGTTTTTACATTTTTTTTTTTGGGGGGGGGGAGCATAGGGTAGTTGAAGACGATCTATAACCGCGCTAGTTTTTACTTTTTCAATTTTGGTTTCAGATTAAATATATATATATATATATATATATATATATATACTTTAACGTTCGAAACCAGTTAGAACCGGTTCTGAAATTGAAACTATCATAATATAAAAATATATATAACCAAAATCGAAAAAGTAAAAACTAGCCCGGTTGTAAATCATTCTCAGCTATCCTGTACAAAAAAAAAAAAAAAAAAATCATGTAAAAATATTAACATTTGAGCGAGATATTTGAAAAGAACGTCCCCATAGACTTAACATTATCATCTGGGTCTTTTTCATTGAGTAGTGTTGCGTCTTAAAGTTATAATTCGTATTAGTACTAATTCCGCTGTGTGTATTAACATAATTTGCAATATAGCGCGACATAACTACAGTATGGGTAAAAATGAGGTAACAAAATATTCACGATTAAACAAACTTTCATTTAACAATAAAAAAAAAAAAAAGAAAATTGACCTTTTTGAATAATTTTGAAGTAATCTGTTTAGCGGTAAATCACGAAACCTTCACAACTTCAATAAAAAGAGAGACTTTTACTCTGTGAATATGCATACCAAAACAGACAAGCACTAAGCCATAATTTTAAAACTTTCTAACATAGTTAGGAAATATTAATCATTATAAAACGTAACTGCTTAATTTTTTTTTACTCTCATTTATTTTAGAAATTATTAAAATCATTATAATATATCAAAACTTTATTTTTAGAATTTTTTTATTTGAAAATCGTCTCCCATCTGTTTCCAGCGGTGCTAAATGAGCAATCAGCGCTGTAGATAGCTCGGAAATGCAGATTAGCTCGCGGCTGAAACGTTTCAATGAAAATTTTCAGCATGAATATTCATGGACTGATAAAAATCAGGCAGTTCCCCCTACCCCCTACTCCTCCGGCCATACTCGCAGTGTTTTACACGCTCGTAATTTTTTCTCTTCCCATATCATTTTTTAGAGTTAGTTTTTTCTTCTTTTTTTTTACCGAGGAGCCCAAAGTAATAAAAGTTTAAGTACTTTTTATTTTGTCTTATAAGAAAAAAAAAAAAAAAAGTCACTTACTAGCTGCCACATTTTCTTTACAGACCGCTGAAATATTCATAATAGCTCGATCTAAGTAATAACGTGATAAAAAGATCGCCTTGTTTATTTTTTTTTTTATTATATTTAAGCCTTATATAAAAAAAACTCTAGCTGATTTAAAAAGTTTAGTTACATTATAATGAGTTTTTTTTAGAATTATTTCCGAAAAACAGTAATTCTCAATATGGCCTTAGTTATATTTTTTTTCCTTTAAAGCACCTATACCAGGGCTGCTTAGTCGAAGTCGGAGTCTGGCCCTTTTTTAGGTGCGTTCGTAATTATGTAAATACGTAGCACCTATAGTTGTCGTTCATTCCGTCCATCTGTCCGTCCGTCCGTCTGTCTGTCTGTCCGCATATAACAACGCAAAAACTACCCAACCGAATCGTTTGAAATATGAAATACAAAATTATTACATGATTTTGTCGTGTCATTTCAAATTTTATGAAAATTGGATGCATAGATCAATTACAGGGACAATCAAAAGAATTCTGTTACATTACGGTCAATGGGGAAAAAGTTTCAAATGCATTTTAATCGTTTGAAATTTAAAACATTTAATTATTACGTAATTTTGTCGAGTCATTACAAATTTTATGAAAATCGGATGCATAGATCAATTACAGGGGCAATCAAAAGTATTCCGTTACATTACGGTCAATGGAGGGAAAATAGTTTCAAATGCATTTTAATAATATTACACTCATTCGAACATAATAAAATTGACATGAATTTTTGAAGTATATATGTACTAAAATATACATTCTGTACAATCTGTGATGCAAAGAATATTTATTATTAAATTACAGGGCCACACCAAAGTATTCCACTACATAATGCTATATTGGAAAACATTATTTGGGGCGTGTTTTAATTATATTAAACTGTTTCACATTTTATGAATATGATATACGTTGCTGAAATGCAATAAAAATTACTTCCTGTATATTTACAGGAACTCAAAGATTTCGACCACTATGCTGTATCCGAAGTACAGTCTATTATATCAGCAAGATCTGAATATTTTTAAAACTTCATTATTGTACGAACGCATCTTATTTGCTACGCTTCACGTGCAATTTCCAACTTGTTGAGTGAAAGAGTCGGAGTCGGAGTCACTAAAAAACAAGCCGACTCCAATTCCAGCTTTTTATGTTAGACAGTTTGAAGAGAAATTAAATCAATTATATGTAATTTTAAATCTATAAAAGAATTATTATTGTTATTTTTGGATTATATCGAACTACCCAAGATACTGCCCGGCTACACAGTAGATGAAAAATGTTTTAAATAAAAAATTTATTAGATTTCGAATTAATTACAAACTAGTAAAATTCTCATCTCCTCCCCCCCTTTCCATCGAAATTTTCTGTTCTGGAGGAGACAACTTAACATTCAAATTATAAAATAGTAAGTTTTCTGTTTTGTTTTCTTCTTTAAATTTCGATAGTTGTATTTTTCATGTTTGTCGTACACAAAATTAAAAAAATAGTAAAACTGATTTTTTTCCCATCTCTCTTTCAAAGCTCTAAGAACTGAATTAACGGCGAAATAGTGAAATTTTCGACCTATTTATCTTGCGATCCCTCATAATTTTAACCAACAGCAACATTAGTATATTAGCCAGCCCGGAATGGGAGTTGGAACCGGAGTCGGTGTCGAGGTCATTAAAATTTCCGGAGTCAGAGTCGGTGTCGGCTATTTTTCCCACCGACTCAGCAGCCCTGAGCCACACCCAGCTTCCAGCCCGCATGCCACATTCAGCGCACAAATACAGGGTGTCCCAGAAGTTATGGGACAAACTTTAAGGGAAGGTAGGGGACATCACAAGGATTCATAATTGCATTGCAACCCATGGAACGGAAACATTATGGGAAGGTAGTATGACAGGTAAAAGGGACGAAGACACACAAGACTGAGATCATCTGAAATAATTTATTGGTCAACGATATTACATTTACTGTGGTAGATGATATATGTGAAAATGTTACAAAAGATCTTCAAAGTTTCCACCATTGCTAGTGATGCATGCATTACACTGTCTAGTATGACAGGTACAAGGGACGAAGAGACACAAGACAGATCATCTGAAATAATTTATTGGTCAACGATATTACATTTACTGTGGTAGATGATATATGTGAAAATGTTACAACAGATCTTCAAAGTTTCCACCATTGCTAGCGATGCATGCATTACACTGTCTAGTATGACAGGTACAAGGGACGAAGAGACACAAGACAGATCATCTGAAATAATTTATTGGTCAACGATATTACATTTACTGTGGTAGATGATATATGTGAAAATGTTACAAAAGATCTTCAAAGTTTCCACCATTGCTAGCGATGCATGCATTACACTGTCTAGTATGACAGGTACAAGGGACGAAGAGACACAAGACAGATCATCTGAAATAATTTATTGGTCAACGATATTACATTTACTGTGGTAGATGATATATGTGAAAATGTTACAAAAGATCTTCAAAGTTTCCACCATTGCTAGTGATGCATGCATTACACTGTCTAGTATGACAGGTACAAGGGACGAAGAGACACAAGACAGATCATCTGAAATAATTTATTGGTCAACGATATTACATTTACTGTGGTAGATGATATATGTGAAAATGTTACAAAAGATCTTCAAAGTTTCCACCATTGCTAGTGATGCATGCATTACACTGTCTAGTATGACAGGTACAAGGGACGAAGAGACACAAGACAGATCATCTGAAATAATTTATTGGTCAACGATATTACATTTACTGTGGTAGATGATATATGTGAAAATGTTACAAAAGATCTTCAAAGTTTCCACCATTGCTAGTGATGCATGCATTACACTGTCTAGTATGACAGGTACAAGGGACGAAGAGACACAAGACAGATCATCTGAAATAATTTATTGGTCAACGATATTACATTTACTGTGGTAGATGATATATGTGAAAATGTTACAAAAGATCTTCAAAGTTTCCACCATTGCTAGCGATGCATGCATTACACTGTCTAGTATGACAGGTACAAGGGACGAAGAGACACAAGACAGATCATCTGAAATAATTTATTGGTCAACGATATTACATTTACTGTGGTAGATGATATATGTGAAAATGTTACAAAAGATCTTCAAAGTTTCCACCATTGCTAGCGATGCATGCATTACACTGTCTAGTATGACAGGTACAAGGGACGAAGAGACACAAGACAGATCATCTGAAATAATTTATTGGTCAACGATATTACATTTTCTGTGGTAGATGATATATGTGAAAATGTTACAAAAGATCTTCAAAGTTTCCACCATTGCTAGTGATGCATGCATTACACTGTCTAGTATGACAGGTACAAGGGACGAAGAGACACAAGACAGATCATCTGAAATAATTTATTGGTCAACGATATTACATTTACTGTGGTAGATGATATATGTGAAAATGTTACAAAAGATCTTCAAAGTTTCCACCATTGCTAGCGATGCATGCATTACACTGTCTAGTATGACAGGTACAAGGGACGAAGAGACACAAGACAGATCATCTGAAATAATTTATTGGTCAACGATATTACATTTACTGTGGTAGATGATATATGTGAAAATGTTACAAAAGATCTTCAAAGTTTCCACCATTGCTAGCGATGCATGCATTACACTGTCTAGTATGACAGGTACAAGGGACGAAGAGACACAAGACAGATCATCTGAAATAATTTATTGGTCAACGATATTACATTTACTGTGGTAGATGATATATGTGAAAATGTTACAAAAGATCTTCAAAGTTTCCACCATTGCTAGCGATGCATGCATTACACTGTCTAGTATGACAGGTACAAGGGACGAAGAGACACAAGACAGATCATCTGAAATAATTTATTGGTCAACGATATTACATTTACTGTGGTAGATGATATATGTGAAAATGTTACAAAAGATCTTCAAAGTTTCCACCATTGCTAGCGATGCATGCATTACACTGTCTAGTATGACAGGTACAAGGGACGAAGAGACACAAGACAGATCATCTGAAATAATTTATTGGTCAACGATATTACATTTACTGTGGTAGATGATATATGTGAAAATGTTACAAAAGATCTTCAAAGTTTCCACCATTGCTAGCGATGCATGCATTACACTGTCTAGTATGACAGGTACAAGGGACGAAGAGACACAAGACAGATCATCTGAAATAATTTATTGGTCAACGATATTACATTTACTGTGGTAGATGATATATGTGAAAATGTTACAAAAGATCTTCAAAGTTTCCACCATTGCTAGTGATGCATGCATTACACTGTCTAGTATGACAGGTACAAGGGACGAAGAGACACAAGACAGATCATCTGAAATAATTTATTGGTCAACGATATTACATTTACTGTGGTAGATGATATATGTGAAAATGTTACAAAAGATCTTCAAAGTTTCCACCATTGCTAGCGATGCATGCATTACACTGTCTAGTATGACAGGTACAAGGGACGAAGAGACACAAGACAGATCATCTGAAATAATTTATTGGTCAACGATATTACATTTACTGTGGTAGATGATATACGTGAAAATGTTACAAAAGATGTTCAAAGTTTCCACCATTGCTAGTGATGCATGCATTACACTGCCGAGCCATGGATTGGCGGACTCTCTCAAATACACTTGGATTTTGTTGGATATCCGCAGTAGCACAGATGAGTCTTGCAACCAGATCCATTTCAGATTCCACAGACGTTGCGTACACAGCGCTTTTCAGAGCAACCCAAAGACAGAAATTGATGCTGCTTAAATCATGAAAGCGTGGTGGTCAGGGAACCGGTCCTCCATGACCAATCCATTGGTGACTAAACACCCGATTCAAATGTTCACGAACACATCTGCCATATTCGGGAGGTGCACCATCACTGGCAATGGTGGAAATTTTAAACATCTTTTGTAACATTTTCACATATCATCTACCATAGTATATATAATATCGTTGACCAATAAATTATTTCAGATGATCTCAATCTTGTGTCTCTTCGTCCCTTGTACCTATCATACTACCTTCCCATAATGTTTCCGTTCCATGGGTTGCTATGCAATTCTGAATCCTTGTGATGTCCCCTACTTCCCATTAAAGTTTGTCTCATTACTTCTGGGATACCCTGTATTTCCCATTTGACTCAAAATTTACAACAATTAATCCATATTGAATATATGATCACTAGTTCATTTCTTTTGAATATAATTATTGTATATTATTATTATTTGATTATTCGTGGTTTATCTCTTTAATTGAAATCTATTTAAAATCTTCACATTTATTTCATATGTTTTTGTGGGAAGACAAAAATTGTCTTGTTATAAGATGTTTAGTGGACTTTATTTCCGAGCACTAATCTTCTTCCTTTATAACTGCAAAATGCATCTTGTATTGTTTGCAATTAGTACTGTTAAGATTTTCTGTTAACACACAGAAAAGAAAGCGAAACTTTATGTAAATTTACACTAGTTCTCGGTTAAATTAATTCGAACGAGTTTCTCAGTCATTACTTTACACACATTTCCTTTATTTTATATTTTAATCCTTGTAGGGATTTCCATGTCTTTATTTCAAGATTTTTTATTTTTGTTAAATTTTGTAATGCAAAATCACACTTTTAAATATCTTTTGCAATTTTCTTTAAAAAAATATTTTTTTTCTTTTAATTTACAAGGAGAGGGCCAACTTTGATTCACAGATTTTGATTATTTTTACATATGTTGTAGGGTAGAAGCCCTTTAGGCTCAAGTTCAACGAATTTTATACAATGCTCCTTAGTTTTTAAAGGGGACTCCTTGGTTCTTAAGTCTGATATTATAATGCAACTTAAGTACTTACTTTGTAGCGCAATTTTTTTACGTTGGCGTAGCTCATTCGGTAGAGCGTTAGTTTCAGTTTCACTGATGTTACAAAGTTACCCTATCGGATGGGGAGTTACTTTGTGACAGGTGTGTTTTTGTTTTCAAAGACTAGTCGAATGCGACAATCTCAAAACTTTCTTCTATCTCATACTTGTTAATGCGTTAATATTTCCAGAAAAATGAAACATATCAGCGTCATGGGTTAGGTAATTTATACGAAAATTTAATCTTATTTCAATCTTGAAGCTTATTTCAAATTCTAACTGAATCTGAAATTTTATGAAAATCCGTTAGTATTTGAGATAGAATCATTGCAAAAATCGTAAAAAAACCCAGAATAGAAGCGCCAACTGTTGAGGGATTTACTTAAAAACTAAAGAATGCTAATTTATATCAGAGACTAACTGTATTTGAAGTTTATAGAATATCGTGCTTTATTTCCTGAGATCTAGTTTTGTGCTTAAGTTCCTGAGTTCACTTTTGCGAAAATAGTGAATAATGCCGCATAGCTGCGCCACCTGTTCCGCGATTTACTCCAAAACCTAAAGAATACTAATGTGTATCAGGAACTAATTGAATCTGAAATTTGATAAAAATTCGTGCATTAGTTCCTGAGATAGACTTATTGCGATAATCTTGAATAATACCCCATAGCAGCGCCACCTGTTGGGCTATTTACACCAAAACGTAATCAGAACCATATTATATCAAAGACTAACATAATCTGAATCTTTATGAAATTTCGTCCATTTGTACTTGAGATATAGCTATTGTGAAAATAGTGAAAAAGGCACTATAGCAACGCCATCTGTTGGGCGATATGCATCAGAACCTAATCAGATCCAGTTTATACCAAAGTTTAACTGAATCTAAAGTTTCGTATAATTCCGTGCTTTAGTTCTTGAGACAGAGCGCCCACAAAATTTATGTCACATACAGACAGACAGACTCAAAGAGGTACATTCTGTAAAAATCTGTTTTTTGGGACCTGTGACCCTAAAACGTATAAATCCGTCAAAAGTTGGAAACTGAAAATTTTCACGAATCTAATTCTTTTTTCTTGTAAAGATAGAAGAAAGTAATAAATTCGTGAATGATTTTGAGTCTGAAAAATACGCTCTAAGCAACTTAAACTGCGAAAATAATATTAATATGGCATTGATTTGCCCCGTTATTTTATCCTCACTCGCTGCAAATAATCGAAAAGTATTCTGCATTTTTTTGTACAAGTATTATATTTTTAACTATAGCAGATCCTTATATTTCGAAAAACATGGTATTCTATCTTGTTTTAACAATACATTTTTCAATTTATATTTGTATGTTCATGTTTTTTAGACTAGTGGGAGCAATATTAAAAACGTGTAGAAATTTCATATTTTTAACTTTTTTTTTTTTTTTTTTTTTTTTTTTTTTTTAGATGTTGATACTGAAAAAGTTAAAGAGATAGTCATATTCTTATTTTTCTGTGTATTAAATTTGTAAAACATACATAAAAATATATGGGCGCCCATTTGATTATCCTTAATAGAAAATCTCAATACTTCCATGTGGGGGCAGGAATGTTCGGTAAGTAATTTTCTATCAGAGACACCAAAACAAGCTTAATTTAATTCTAAACATGCATAATAAATGAGACAATACCAAAATTTAGAGGCTCCATTCTGGCTCTCCCCTAGCCCCACACAAACTATGGGACTTCTGATAAAGATATTTTTAAGCATTTAAATATAGAAAATTTCATTGTTTGCTAACTATTATGTTTAGAATGTACGTTATAAGAAATTGTCGCAATTAAAATGAAGTTTAGCAGCCTCTTTGCGTGAAACTCTTTATTTTTAATTATGGCTATGTTAAATTTAAAATGTAATCTTTAAATTATTTTTACTTTCTTCTATCTTCAATAGAAGAAAGTTTTGTAATCGAAATTTTTTTCGACTTCCGGTTTTTGACGTATTTACACGTTTTAGGTGTCAGAGATTCCAAAAAAACATGTTTTTTGAAAATGTCTGTCTGTCCGTGTGTCTGTGTGTCCGTATGTCTCCATTCTACCATCAAAAAGTGTATGAAGATATGCATAGAATTGAACCAAATTTTTTGTGAATATTTTTGGCTGTAGCAAGCAGGTCCTCCTTCAGTTTTGAAATATTCCGCCGGAAGGGGAGGCGCTGCAATCGCGATTTTTGTGACATTTTCAATATTGTATCGACCAAAAGTATATTAAGTTATGCATCGAGTCGAACCAAATTTTTTGTCTAAGTATATGCCTATAGCTAGTTGGTCCTCCCTGAATTTGAAAAAATCCGCCGGAAGAAAGCTCTGTAACATAGATTTTTGTGCCATTTTCAATATTGTACCTCCTAAAAGTGTATGAAGTTATGCATAGAATTAAACGAAATTTTTTGTGCAAGTGTTTGGCTATAGCTAGTAGGAATTTCAAAAAAAAAAAAAAAAAAAAAAAAAAAAAAAATGCGCTGTAAGGGGGCGCTATAATCACGATGTCTGTGCCATTTTCATTATTTTACCATAAAAAATTGTATGACGTTATGCATAGAATTGAACTCAAATTTTTGTGTATGATTATTTTTGGGTATGGCAAATAGGTCCGCCCTGAATTTGAAAAAAAAATCTGTACGTATCTATAGAATCTATATATATATATATTACGCTAACGTATGTGACACAAAAATCACGATTATTTGTTGTTTAATGACAACATCCAAATGAAACACATCTTATGGATTACTATGCAAAAGTCCTTTGGTAAGATTTATGCTATGGTAAATGGGATTTATTTACGTTTTGTTCCTTCGCTGCAAGTATAGAGTTTCAAAATATCATTTTTTTTTCTGCTCTTTTTACTTAAAAAATATATAAAAGTCATGAATTTTAAGCTATTCAGGTTCAAATTAAAGTTATGTACTATAAATGAAATGAGTGAAAGAATTATATTATTATATTTTAAATAATTAATGAAATACGAAAAAATGCCACGGGTACAATATTTGGTGATTTATTATCTGCGCCGGGCTAGCATAAAAATACTGAGTTCTTGATTATCAACACAGACGTCATATATGCACCACATTGGCGCGTTATTTTTCTGACGCCAATTTGGCGAAAATTCCGTTTTCAAATATTAGTTACATACATATTTTTAAACTAATTTCTATTATTTTAAAAGGGAAATAATAATAAAAAAAAGCTTAATTAATAATTATAGAATAAAACAATTTATATCATTTTAAAAAAGAAAATAAAAGGAAACAAGCAGTTTATTAATAAATAAATAACATTAGCCGGGTTATTATATGAGCACATATAATTGCCATTTTGTTGCAAACGCGCCAATGTGGTGCACATATAGCATCTGTGTCTATTTCTCTAGCAGAATCTTCTAATTTGGCAAAATAAAAAAAAAATGAGCAATTACAATAAATTATGAATAAAAGCAAATAATTTAATGCTTAGTATACGTTCAAGGGAGACCAAATTGGTCGCCAAGGGCGGGTAGTATTAGGAAATACTAAACCGATATCAAAATTAATGTTGGCAAATTAATGGTAGTCCCCATTTCAACATAGACATTATATGTTGGTGATACTACACTACATGGCAATTGATGACCGTCCGCTTGCGATTTTAGACATTTTAATAAATATCTAGAAAAATAAATGAGGAATTATCCCGAAACTCTTAGTGTATAAATATAATAGTACAAGTCATATATTTCCGTGAAGATTTTTTCCCGAAACACCATAGGGGACCGTCAAAAATTAAAAAAAAGAATGAATATCTTTTGGATAACCCTGTCAAAACTAATGTAGCAAAAGCGCTCAAACTGTAGATTATTATTAAATGGCTTATTGTAAATAACTGTGTTTATTTTTATGCGAATAGCTGGTGTACTCGTAGAGAAGGTTTTTATAAAAATGATCCCAAATTTTGCAAAGTTTTTTGTTTATAATTTGCAGAATTCTTAATAAAAAGTAACATTCTTTTCTGAAAATATGACAAATAATATTGCACACGATACCCTGTAATTAGAATTAAAAAATAATAAGAATTGTATGATAAATGAGCAGGTTTACTAAATAATTTTTCACTGCACATGCGTCAAAAATAGCAAAATTCCATTTGTATATTGTGTTAGCTAAATGTATAGAGCAACTTTTGTGAAAATCTCAAAATCATAGCTTGAAAATTCTGAAAGTAATCGACTATAGAGTAAGCACAAAATCCGTTGTTCCCAAAATGCAGCAAAAAAAATGAGGGATTTTATCCAAATGTAGTAGTACGTCCCATATTGTGTATTCTATATTGACACTAATCAATGAATATATGGATGCAACCCCTCCTGTTTTTGCTTCATTTTGGGAATAACGGATTTTCAACTCATTCTATTGACGATTATTTTCAGAATTTTCAAGCTATGATTCTGCGACTTTCACAGACGTTGCTCTTTACATTTAGCTAACATAATATGCAAATGAAATTTTGACATCGTTGACGCATGTTCAGTGAAAAATTATTTAGTAAACCTACTCATTTTTCATATAATTTTTTATTATTTTTTAATTCTGATTACAGATTATTATGTGCAATGTTGCTGGTCATATTTTCAGAAAAGAATACTATAATTTTATATTAGGAACTCTGAAAATTATAAGCAAAAATCTTGAAAATTTTGGAACTGTTTTTATAAAAACCTTAATTTTTCTATGAGTATACATGCTATTGACATAAAAATGAACACAGTTTATTACAATAAGCCACTTAATCATAATCTACAGTTTGAGTGCTTTTGCTACATTAGTTTTGACAGGGTTATTCAAAAGATATTCATTCTTTTCTCATTCGTTGACGGTCTCCTATAAAGTTTCGGGAAAAAATCTTCACGGAAATATATGACCTGTACTATTATGTTTATACACTTAGAGTTTCAGGATAATTCCTCATGTATTTTTCTAGATGTTTAACAAAATGTCTAAAATCGCAAGTGGACGGTCATCAATGGCCATGTAGTGTACCACCAGAAAGATGTTAGGCCGTTAGACAAGAAGGTTGGAATTTGTCATGATAGTCAACTTTAATGCATAATTAATGGTTAATGCGTACTAAGAAGATGGTTTCTAAAAAAATCGAAACTTCAACTGAATACTGAAAAAAGCGTATGAATTGAGCATAAAAGTTTCAAAATATTTTCTAGATTATCTTTTATTTAGAATTAGTTTTAGTTCTTTTTATTAATTTAAGGATAATTTTTGCCTAATGTTGTCTAATAATGAAGTTTAGTCAAACTGTGGCTTAAACAGTAATTTTTGAATTATTCCTTTAAAGTATATAATTTCTTCTAATAAAAATTAGACATACAAATATCACTCCGCTTATTTTAACTATTACGTAAGCAAAGCCGCGGTTTTTGCTAGTATACCTTAGTCCGTTGACATAACCTTTGTCCATTTTCCGTATCAATCCATTTTCCACTTTTTTCCTAATTTTCCATTTCCGTAAACCTGACTGTTCTCGTTTCTTGCAATAGGGTAAAGGTACTTCATTCAACACAAGACTTTTCTTTCTTTCTTTCTTTTTTTTTTATATCGATTGTTGTTTTTCGAATAGCACTCTTTTTATTGTCTTTTGAAAACATTTACATTTATACACTCTTATTGGTTTTATAAACACTCGTAAATTCAACTTTCGTAACAACTCTTAAACTCATTCAGCAGTTACTTTTACGAATATTTGACTTTTTTTAAAATTGGAGAATTATATTTTCATGACTATAACTAACAGTCTGTGACGTTAGATTTTGAAAAATGCACTTTATTCTTTCCAAAAAGCACTTGAGCGCTTGCGTGCTTGTGTAGTAAACATTGTTCATATAAACACGCACCAATTAAAAATTTTGCGGCTCAAGATTTTACTTTATCGAACTTGTTATTTACTTATTACTTTTCTTTAGCGGAGAGAAAATTGAATTAAGGAGGAGAAGGGGGGAGGGGGAGGTTACTAACTCATTAAAAGATTCAAAAAGTAATCTTCTCTAACTCGCCATGTTCTTTTGCTAGCGACCCCCCCCCCCCCTTTCTACGTCTTCCCCGCACAAAACGGAACAAATTGAGCAATCATGGTTGAAAAGCTTTACAATGCAGATTAGATGCAAATATCACAGCCATAAAACCCGGGCCATGAATATTCATGACCTAATAATATCCGCACACAATCCCGTCCCTATCATACGTGGTTTACAACCATGTTATTTCTCCCCTATTTTTTTTTATCATTTTGTTTTACACTTTTTACAATAGTTTTTTTTATTCCCACATTTTTTTTTCTATGGGCGTAAAGAGCCGGAAATAATGAGACTTTCATAGCGTCATATTTTGTCTGACGATGTGTTACAAAAACTATCGTTATTATTACCGTTATCTCTGGAAATTTATTGCCCATGAAATATTCAGCGTTATAAAAAGGTGAGAGAGCCGTGCTTGTATAAAAATATCTTTTCCTCTCGTGTTGTTATTGTTCAACTATTAGAAGGAGTTGGAAGTAAATTTGACGATTATTACGAAAAAGTAGTTGGTGTAATAAGTACATTTTTCTGAGTTTTCTCTTCTTAAATTGCTCATATGATTTATTCATTTAAAAAGAAAAGATTCATGAGATTCAGCGGTTTTTCTAACTTATATTTATGCATTTTTTTTATTTATTTTAATAAAAAAAGAAGTTTATAAACTGCGACATGCGCGCATTTGTTTCTATTTTTAACTTTTAAAAAACTGTTTATTTTAATTGAAGCAATTAAAATTAATCATTGGGGGCCGCCATAATACTTATCTATCATAGATATGCATAATATAAAATATGAAAATAAAACACGCGTTAACTATTTATAAAATTCATCGCCATTTGAAAATAAAATTGAAACGTATATTTAGATGTTTTTAATACATAGTAATACTTTATTAATGAATTGCTGATGAACCAATTTCGACAAGTTATTTAAAACGCCAAACTACTCAAATAGTACCGAATTGCGTAAAATAAACATCCTTATAACTCCAAAAATAATTATCATATTAACTAAAAGTTTACTGCATCGGATTAATTTTTTCATATCCAATTAAAATATATTTCTAAATTGAAGTTTGAATGAAATGCAGGGTCATAAAAATCAAAGAGTGTGGAAAAAAAGATCACAAATATCTCGGCAACTAATTAACCGATCGACTTCGTTTATAATGCAAAATTTGTGTTATTTTATTGTCCTTTACATCCACTCCTTAAAATGTAAAAATTCAAAAATTTTATGTTCCTTTTCATAACATTCCTTTTCCTCATCTTTTTTTTTTTTTTTTTTTTTTTTTAAACAAAGAAATGCAATTATTAATAAAAATATGAATTTAACAAATTCTGTAATTCAGCGCTTATAGAAATTCGAAATATTCTATATCGTCCATAAAAAATTGTGCAATTTTTCGCAAAAATTAAACAACAACAACAAAAAAAAAAAACATTAATAAGTATATTAATTCGAAAAAATAACTTTTGCTTGTATCCGAGCCACTAGATGTCTTCCCAAGAAGCTGTTGATTTAACGCAAGAACTGCATGTTTTTCTACATATTTAGCCTGTGGCTCATCTTGGAAAAGTATCAATATCTACTCTATCGTTGCCAATCGTAGATTTACTCCTCCTGAAAAAACATGTTTTCTTTATTGGGAAGTGAGGAGTTGAGAGAATTTCGTTCTGAATCTCCTAGATCTTGAAATATCGCAATAGCGTATTTTTTTTTTTTTTTACCAGGAAGCTGACACAAATGTATACATTATATAATACATAATACATGAAGATGATTTTTCGCTGTATTTTTCGGCCATCCGTGAAATAGTTTTGTAGGTTATTAACAGATCTTTAGCTGTATACTGTCATTTTTATTTTTCTTACAGCAATTTCGGTTATTTCTGAACGATAATAATGATATAAAAAAAGATAGCAATAATAAGAAAGTGATTTTAACACTTTAGCATGAAAGTATAGTATATTTTATCACGATTATTAGAAAAACGATAAAGAAATTTATAACGTCTCAAAAATTATATTAGAAAAATGAAATTCTAGACTCAATTACACTGTAAAAACTGACAAATGTTTCTTAGTCTAGCAAAATATATCCTGTGATAACAAATTTTGTTTGATTTTCGGCGCAATATCTGCAAAAAAAAAAAAAAAAAAAAAAAAAAAAAAAAAAAAAAAAAAAAGAGCAAGTTTGCAATTGTAGGTCAAACGTGGCCTGTGAGGTGAGTTCGTACTATAACTAGTTTTAAAAATATTCAGGTTTTTGTGCAATAACTGTTGTCCTTTTATGAAAAAATGCACGAATACAAAATTTATTACGATTTTGTACATTAAATTCAGTAACACGGAAATAACATGACTCCATCTTAAATTAGGCATAATCGCCATAGCAAAACAAAATCATTACCTGTCATGGGATATCATTGAATTAATTACGTGTCATAGGATTTAATAGAATAATCAACATGGTAATCTGAAATCATTACTTATCACGGGATATCATTCAATTAATTACGTAGGATGGGATTTAGTAGAATGAAGAAAATTTTTATTAATATCTTTTTTAGTTTTGATTCGATTTTCATATAATTGGAAATGGCTCGAAAATATTCTGCAACGATTCTATCTATTAAATTTCAAGTCATTCGGCTGGATTTTACCACAGTAGCACTAGTTAGTTTAGTTTTTGCACTGTTATATGTGGACAGACGGACAGACAAATGGAAGGGCGGATCAGATGACGACTGTAAGTGCTACAGATTTATGTGATTATGAATTCACTTGAAAACATATTGAATCATACTACTGTCTAAGAGTCCCAAATTTTGTCAAGTTTTTTGCTTATAATTTGCAGAGTTCGTAATATAAAAAAGTGTTATTTTCAGAAAAAATGACAAACAGCATTGTACATAATACTCTATAATCAGAATTAAAAATAGATAAAAATTGTAGGAATAATGAGCAGGTTTACTAAATAATGCTTCACTGCTCATACGTGATCGCAATCAAAATGTAATTTGCATAATGTGTTAGCTAAATGTATAGAGCAACTTTTCTAAAAGTCTCAAAAGCATAGTTTGAAAATTCGGAAAATAATCACCAATAGAATAAGCTCAAAATCCATTATTCCCAAAATAAAGCAAAAAGATGAGGGGTTGCAATATTGTGTATGTTATATTGACACTAATTAATGGATATATGGATACGTCCCCTCATTTTTTTGGCTTTATTTTGGGAATAACGGATTTTAAGCTTATTCTATCGACGATTATTTTCAGAATTTTCAAGTTATGTTTTTAAGACTTTTACAAAAGTTGCTCTATCTATTTAGCTAACACAACATGCAAATTACATTTAGATTGCAATCATGCATGCGCAGTGGAATATTATTTAGCAAATCTGCTCATTTTTTCTACAATTTTTGTTATTTTTTAATTTTGTATTAGAGAGTATTATGTACAATATTATTTGTCATATTTTCTGAAAAGAAGAATTTTTATATTAAAAATATAAAAAGTATAAAAAAAAAAAAACTTGGAAAATTTTGGGACTCTTTTTATAAAAACCTTAATTTTTCTACGAGTATACATACTATCCTCATAAAAATGAACACGGTTTATAACAATAAGCCACGTAATCATAATCTGCAGTTTGGATGCTTTTGCTGTATTAGTTTTGACAGAGTTATCCAAAAGATTTTCGTTCTTTTTCAATTTGTTGACGGTCTCCAATGGGATTTCGAGAGAAAATTTTGAAGGAAATATATGTCCTGTACTATAATGTTTAAACACTTGGAGTTTCAGGATAATCCCCATTTTTCTAGATATTTAACAAAACGTCTAAAATCGCAAGTGGCCAAGTCACCTTTGGCCATATAGTGTATATTATTTATGGACAAGCACTCAATTTACTGAGACTGATTGATGAAAATTTTTTATTTATGCATTAATTGTTTTAAAAAATTTCAAAATGAAACTGAAGTTTCTTAAACTGCTCACGATATGCATGAAAGTAAAGTTTAATGAAAATAGACTGTAAAGCTGTATTATGAATGATTTCTAATAATCTACTCAGTCCTGAGACAAATATTACGAGGGGCCACAAAAACCTGTTTAAAATTACTATAAAACATCTCCAAATCAACCTATATATAGCAATTAGATAATAAGCTTTTTTCACTTCTATATATATCAATGCTTATTGTATCCAAGCATTAAATAAGCAAGTTTGAAATTGCACGTGAAGCGTAACAAATGAGGTGCATTCGTACGATAACGAAGTTTTAAAATTATCACTCTCATATATCAATCTCATGAAATTTTAAATAGTTAATTACAATTAAAATGCGCACCAAATAATGGTCTTCCTATACCATTATGTAATGGAATACTTTTGTGTGGCCTTGTAAATCAATAACAAATGATCTTTGCACCACAGATTATGCAAAATGTATATTATAATATGCACTTCATGCATATCAATTTTATTATGTTCGAATGAGTGTAATGCCATTAAAATGCATTTGAAACATTTTTCCCCATTGACCGTAACGGAATAATTTTTATTGTTCCTGTAATTGATCTATGCATCCGATTCTCATAAAATTTGAAATGACTCGACAAAATTGTGTAATAATTATATATTTTAAATTTCAAACGATTCGGTTGGCTAGTTTTTGCGTTGTTATGTGCGGACGGACGGATGGACTGAACAACAGCTATAGGTGCTACGTATTTACATAATTACGAACGCACTTAAAAAGTCTAGAAGTAATTTTAACAATTCTAGAAGCATTTAAGCTCATTTAAAAGGGGTTTTTTAGTGTCTCCTACAGGCGACATCAGGATTGATGAGGATAACATTGACTGCTTTTGTAAATATAAATGTCATCATCTGATTGATTAAAAAAACTTAAAGCAACTAAAGTATTTTTTAAGTGTGAAAATTTTAAAATTTATTTTTTGAAAGTAACATGCTTCCATGAGACTTTTCTTATTTGCCTTAAAAAGCATTGTTCTGATGTGTACAGGGCCCGACTTAGACAGTGGGGAGCCCTGGGGCAAACATTATTAGGGGGGGACCCTTTCTATCTTAAAATTTTTTGTAAATTATACTAAAGTGACTAAAAGTAAAACTCATACCTATTGTACGTGTACATAAACTTCGTATCAAGTACTATTCACAACTATATACATAATAGCAGAGGAAAGATAACTTTAAGAAACTATAGAATTCAATTTTCTTTTTTCAGTTACAGGAATATAAGGATAAATGTGAGATCTTAAGGAAGCATGGGGTGTGGAAACAGAAAGGGTAGGGCAAGAAAACCCCTTAAAACTTTAAAAAAAAAAGGAATTTTGGTCACTTTTTATCATTTGACACTGCTTTAACAAAAAACTTATAACTATCTTTGGGGGCAACCTCAAGCCGGTTGGTCCAGGGCAATTGCCCCGCATGCCCCTGCTTTAGGCAGGCCCTGGATGTATAATAATAATATAATGATGTGAACAATACATTATATTATTATTATTTAGGGCAAATTGAAGAAAAATACACATAAAGATTTTAGAAACTTATTAAATGCTTATTTTTCTACAACTTTGATAATTTATCCAATTCTTTTTAAAGATTATTTAATCACATTTAATATAAATCTATTGTGCTTCGCTTAAGGATATTAAAACAATTCAACTAATTCAGATGAAGATAGTGCACTGAAATTACTCAAATCAGAAAGAATGAAACATGTTCGAGGGCAGTTAACAATCATTTGTGTTTCATCACGTTTCTATTCAAAAGCGAACAAAATGTTAACAGTAACATTATTTTGTTAAAACACTGATTCTTCTTTCAGTTGTTTATGGAAATTAAGAGAAATATATCAAAGCCCGAACTGTTTTACTGCAGAGTAGAAAAAGTTGTCAGAGTTAAAAGGTTTTTTTTTTTTCATTTGTGAAAATACAAATTGAGCATTTGTATTTTGTTTTGAAATTGTTTATTTTTAGCAATAAACTTTATCTAATATGCTCTAATAGAATAATTTAGCATTAGAATAATTAACAATTAGGAAACAGGAATTCTGCTTTTACAAAAATTAGTATTTCCCCGATGAATATACATATATAGGGGAAAGTGTCCAAACATGAACCACTTTTTGTTGATTCAATTTTTTGATTGTTTTCAAAAAAAATTTTTTTTAACCAAAAAACTACCAATTGTAGATCTATTTCCTTTCTATAAGGTTCTGGTGTCAAGTTTGTTCAAAAATCATTACAGTTTGAGAAAAAAAAAATTGTGTGATGTGCCATTTGCACGTTTCAATAAAATGGGTTCTTAATATGGTATACACTGGGTCCCTAAGATGGCAATCAGTGTCATATTCGGCCCCACACCAAAAATGTCGAAGAAAATCAAGATTTCGGGGTATTAAAATAAAACGACGCATTTTTCAATTAAAATAAATTTATTATACTAGAATATTCAATCACAAAAAGTATTTTTCTGAAATATAAAAAAAAAAAGATGGTATACGAAGAATCTCAAAAATTCACCCCCCACCCCTCCAGAAATTAAATTCCAGAAAGAGAAAAGTTCTTAATATTAAAGAGTGGTCCGAAAACTTTTCGATGATATGTAACATGACTGGTCCAAACAAATTTTTAAATTTACTCCTTATCTGTGGCCTTGTTCTTTTTCTTCCCAGAATACAGTCGGAAATCACGCAGCACTCACATTAAAAGTTTTGTATTTAATAAATAACATTTACCGGAGCGTTCCATCAAAAAACCACTTCTAAAATGATGTTTATTGTCGAAAGAGCTACGATTAAAAAAAATTCTCCATCATCTCTCCCCCCTCCTCCAGAAATTCAACTCCAGATGGAGGAAAGTTTATAATATGAAAGAGTGGTCCGAAAACTTCCCGATGATATGTGACATGAGGGGTCCAAAAAATGAAAATTTAACCTCACCCGTGGCCGTGGATTTACTTTTTCTTTCCAGAATACACCCAGAAACACGCAGCGCTTACTTTAAAATTTTTATATTTAATAAATATTATTTACCGGAGGGCTCCATAAAAAAACCACATTTAAAGTGACGTTTATTGTGGAAATTACTACGATTTAAAAAATTCAACCCCTCATCGTTCCACTCTATACTTTGCATCCCCCCCCCCCTCGTTTTCCGATATGCCTCCCAATTTCAGCATCTCTTGTTTGGATAATTTTTTCCTACGATTTCTCGGGTATTTTGAGCGACTTGTGGCTTCGCGATGAATTTCCACATCGATGACTGCAATATTGCCGATATCTTTCTGAATTTTCAAGATATTTGACTAAGCTTTATAAATAATTTGCCATATATAATTGACTGTTACAACATAATATTGTTTAATATATGTTCATTCATAAATTAAAAACAAATGCTTCTATTTTGATCTTGTTTTATTGCTGTTGGAATTGGTTTGTTTCGATATTTCTTAGAAGGAAAATTAAAGCTTCAATAAAAAATGAAAGTAAAAAATAAAAAATAAAAATGACAATATGTGGAAAATCCTTTATCATTAAGTTATTTTTAGAATGAAACTGAAATTCAACTCATTATACACTACATGGCCATTGATGACCGTTCACTTGCGATTTTAGACATTTTGTTAAATATCTAGAAAAATACATGAGGTCCGAAACTCTTAGTGTATAAATATAATAGTACAAGTCATACATTTGCGTGAAGATTTTTTCCCGAAACTGCGTAGGGGACCGTCAACAAATTAGAAAAGAATGAATATCTTTTGGATAACCCTGTCAAAACTAATGTAGCAAAAGCGCTCAAGCTGTAAATTATGATTAAGTGTCTTATTGTAATAAACTGTGTTCATTTTTATGTTGATAGCATGTATACTCGTAGAAAATTAAGATTTTTATAAAATCAGCCCCAAATTTTTCCCAAATTTTTGCTAATAATTTGCAGAGTTCTTAATATAAAATAATATCCTTTTCTGAAAACATAACAAACAACATTGCACATAGTACCCTGTAATCAGAATTAAAAAATAATAAAAATTGTATGAAAAATGAGTAGGTTTACTAAATAATTTTTCACTGCGCATGCGTCAGCGATATCAAAATTTCATTTGCATATTATGTTAGCTAAATGTATAGAGCAACTTTTGCGAAAGTCGCAAAATCATAGCTTGAAAATTCTGAAAGTAATCGTCAATAGAATAAGTTGAAAATCCGTTATTCCCAAAATGAAGCAAAAACAAGAGGGGTTGTATCCATATATTTATTGATTAGTGTCAATATGGAATACAATTATGTGGGACGTACTTCTACATTTGGACAAAATCCCTCATTTTTTTGCTTCATTTTGGGAACAACGGATTTTTTGCTCATAACACAATATGCAAAAAGTTTTGATATCGTTGACGCATGCGCAGTGAAAAATTTAGTAAACTTAATCATTTATCATACAATTTTTTAATTTTTTAATTCTGATTGCAGAATATTGTGTGCAATGTTATTTGTCATATTTTCAGAAAAGAATGTAATTTTAATTAAAGACTCTGCAAATTATAAGCAAAAAGCTTGGCAAAATTTGGGACCATTTTTATAAAAATCTTATTTTCTCCATGAGTATACATGCTATTCGCATAAAAATGAACACAATTTATTACAGTCAGCCACTTAATCATAATCTACAGTTTGAGCGCTTTTGCTACATTAGTTTTGACAGGGTTATCCAAAAGATATTCATTCTTTTTTAATTTGTTGACGGTCCCCTATGGAGTTTCAGGAAAAATCTTCACGGAAATGTATGACTTGTACTATTATATTTATACATTAAGAGTTTTGAGATAATTCCTCGTGTAGTTTTGTAGATATTTAACAAAATGTCTAAAATCGCAAGTGGACGCTCATCAATGGCCATGTAGTGTATTCCCCGATATTTTGTCTGAAGATTAGCGATATTCGAATTGTTTCTACCGCCGTGAACTGATATATTCGTTCATTAATCTGTAGGTTTCATTGCAATAGAATCATTATTTAAAGTAATATAATTCTGTATTAAGTATGAAGTTTTAAAACATTGAGTAATGAATTAGTCTTTGAAGTATTATACTCATATATGTAATTAAGTTTTTATATCATGTTAGAAAAGTGACGTTTTTTTAAAGATTTTTAAAAAAATTACAAAGAAAACATTACAATTTTCCAATTTTGCTGAGCAGTTAGGAGTTTATATGAATTTCCTAATATAGATGACTGTTGAATTATGCAAAAGGAAAACAAGTTGGAGATTGCACGTGAAGCGTAGCAAATGAGGTGCGTTCGTATGATAACAAAGTTTTAAATATATTCAGATCTTGCTGTTATAATAGATAGTATTTTGAATAGAGTATAGTGGTCGAAATTTTTTTTTTGCGTTACTGTAAATATACAGGAAGTAACTTTTATTATACCTCGGCAACGTATATCATATGCTATACTATATGCTTTCTTTTATACAGGAAATAATTTGTAGTATTCCTCAGCAACGTATATCAATCTCATAAAATGTTAAATAGTTAATTACAATTAAAACGCACAACAAAAAATGTTCTCCCTATACCATTATGTAATGGAATACTTCTGTGTGACCTTGTAAATCAATAACAAAAGTTTTTTGCACCACAGATTGTGCAAAATGTATATTATAACATGTACTTCACAGATGCATAACAATTTTATTGTGTTCGAATAAGTGTAACACCATTAAAATGCATTTGAAACTTTTTTCCTCATTGACCGTAATGTAACGGAATACTTTTGATTGTCCCTGTAATTGATCTACGCATCCGATTTTCATAAAATTTGAAATGACTCGACAAAAGTATGTAATAATCATATATTTTAAATTTCAAACGATAAAAATGCATTAGAAACTTTTTTCCCCATTGACCGTAATGTAACGGAATACTTTTGATTGTCCCTGTAATTGATCTATTCATCCGATTTTCATAAAATTTGAAATGACCCGATAAAATTATATAATAATAATAAATTTTAAATTTCAAACGATTTGGTTCGGTAGTTTTTGCGTTGTTATATGCGGACGTTTAACGTTCACGCATGCGCAATTCTTTACTGAAAGCGAAATTTTGTCTAAAGCCACTTTATGCTGATTTAAATTGTGTAAGGCTCTCATGAGCCACAAAAATTTGGTTCAATCCAAGCAAGGATATTTATTCTCTTTGTTTGGGGCTTTCGTAGGATGGGGTTGCACAAAATGTCATTCTTCTTAAGATTCTTTAGACAAGCTAGGGAAAAATGCAAACATCCGCGGTGCCAAATCATTAATTTTTATACATAAAAACATGTTCCTTTACTAAGATTATCGCAAAAGTTGTAATTTTTACTGTCTTTTAATTTTTCTCAATCGCTCTGATTCTACTGAAAGTGAAATTTCATCTAGGATCACTTTATATTTATTTAAATTATGTAAAGGCCTTGTGAGACATGACATTTGGTTCAGTTTAAGGAAGGCTATTATTTTTGTTTGGAGCTTTCGTAAGATGGGATTAAATATAATCTTATGCATCTTATTTTATAGACAAGCTAAGCAAAAATGCAAAAGTCCGCTGCAACAAATCATTAAACAATTCAGAAACATAAAATCACTATTTATAACTAAGATTTTAGAAAAAGTCGTGCTTTTTACTGGAATTTAATTTCTCATTACTGTAATTAATTGTTTTCTACTTAAGATACTACTCGAGTCACTCAAAAACACCCGGATGATAATGTTAAGTCTATGGGGGCGTTATTCTCAAAAATCTTGCTCAAATTTTAATATTTATTCAAAAAATTTTTTGCATAGCTGAATACCATCTACAACCGGACTAGTTTCCACCTTTTCAGCTTTGGAATATTATGATATCATATATTTATTACGATAGTTTCGATTTCAAAACCGGTTACAGGCGTTTCCGAAATTTAAAGTAATTTTTAAAGAAAAATCTAAAACCAAAATCTACAAAGCAAAAGCTAGCCTGGTTGTAGATCGTGCTCAGCTATCCCATACAAAAAAATCCCTGTCGGCTGGGCCTATAGGCGGAGGTAGATTTCGAAGAGTGCTCATTTCAACAAAAAAAAATATATGATTAGAGATAAACCTAGTTTAATAACTTCATTTGGCCGTTTATGAAAAAAAAATTATTTCATTTTTCTGCAAAAACTGGTTTTATCAGGATCATCTTAAGAAAAATTCAGCTCAAATGCCCATTAGGACAACATATTTTGAAATGGATTCTAAATTTATTAAAAAATCGACCAAAACAGTACTTTATACAGTTCCTAAATAACAAAAAACTGTCAGTTGAAAGCATTTGAGAAAAAAATTGAATTTAAAAATGAGTCATAAAATAACCGATTTGTTGTTTGAATGGATCCTTAATTCTTTAATCATGATTGCTTCGGAAAATTTTGTGCGAAATACTCACTTTGACAGCATTTTTAAAAATATATTCTATCTTTATCAAAAAACTGGCCAATGCGTCACAGTATATAGTTCCTAAATAAGAGGATCTGTAAATTGGATGCATTTGAGAGCGAAAATGGATTTTAAAACGAGTCATAAAAAACGCAATTTGCTATGTGAAAACTTCCTTAAATTTTCAAATCTCGAAGACTTCGGGAAATTCTGTTCAAAATACTCTTTTTGGTAGCCTTTTTCAAAATATATTCTGTCTTTATCAAAAAACCGATAAATGCATCACATTATATAGTTCCTAAATAAGAGGATCTGTAAATTGGATGTGTTTGAGAGCAAAAATGGATTTAAAAATGAGTCAGAAAAAAAAAAAACGCAATTTCTTATTTGAACACTTCCTTAAATTTTCAGTCACGATGATTTTTGAAAATTCTGTTCAAAATACCCTTTTTGGTAGCCTTTTTTTAAATATATTCCGTCTTTATCAAAAAACTGACCAATGCATCACATTATATAGTTCCTAAATAAGAGGATCTGTAAATTGGATGCGTTTGAAAACAAAAATGGATTTAAAAACGAGTCAGAAAAAAAAACGCAATTTCTTATTTGAATACTTTCTTCAATTTTCAGACCCGATGAATTTTGGAAATTCTGTTCAAAATACCCTTTTTGGTAGCCTTTTTTGAAATATACTCTGTCTTTATCAGAAAATTGACCAATGCGTCACTTTATACAGTTTCTAAATAAGAGGATCTTTTTTGAAATATACTCTGTCTTTATCAGAAAATTGACCAATGCGTCACTTTATACAGTTTCTAAATAAGAGGATCTACCATTTGGATGCGATTAAAATCAAAAATGAATTTAAAAATGATTCAGAATATAAGCAGTTTGGATTTGAGGTTTTTTTCTCCAACTCCTATTTTTGTTTAATTTCTTTTTGCTATACGAATTGGTCCTATGAAAAACTTGTCAATATTAAAGTTGTAGATATTTTTGAGAAGATGTAAAATAAATTTAATCATATTTGATATCTTAAAAATTGACGGAGTTATGGATTTTTCTCTTTTTTCAACGCCCTTTTTCTTTTCTTATTTTTAAAAATTTTCTTCTTATTTTTAAAAATTGGTCCTATCAAAAACTTGTAAATACAAAAGTTTTAGATAATTTTAAGGACATTTATAAAAAATTTAGTTGGACTTTA
This sequence comes from Maratus speculifer, assembly GCA_964019185.1. Taxonomy (NCBI): domain Eukaryota; kingdom Metazoa; phylum Arthropoda; class Arachnida; order Araneae; family Salticidae; genus Maratus; species Maratus speculifer. Next base: position 193,769,131 of record OZ025295.1, on the reverse strand, counting down.
TATCTTAAAAATTGACGAAGTTATGAATTTTTTTCTCTCAAAATCCCTGTTTTTTTCGCCCCTTGAGCCCACTCTAAATTTATCAAAAATCTGTCATGCATAAACTTTTGGCCCATTTTTAAGAAGTAATATAAACTTAAAACCGATTCGATATCTACTTTAATTAAGAAGTTATGGCGTTTTTTCGGTTTTCACAAAAACGCCCCCTATTCCGACCCCCTTGGTCCGATTTTACCCATTAACGAACTCAGCCAAGATTTTATCCCCATTGATTTTATGTGCCAGTTTGGGGGAGATTGGTGAAGAATTATAGAAGTTATCGTGTCCATAAAAAAGTGATATATATATATATATATATATATATATATATATATATAGATAGATAGATAGATAGATATATAAACTGGTGCGATTGCAATAGGTAGTATTTCTTACGAAATCTACCTAAAAGTCAGGTAAAAATATTAAAATTTGAGCGAGCTATATGAAAATAACTCTCCACATAAACTTAACATTATCAGGCGGGTCTTTTTGAGTGATTAGTGGGGGGCTCTCATAGGCGTAGCGTCGGGGGGGCCCGGGGGGGCACGTGCCCCCCCAATCATCTGTACTCGGGCGCCAGAACAGAAAGCGTAGGGGCGCCAGATGAAGGCTTTTTTTTTTGTCTTTATATGCAAAAATTTATGTATATATATATCGAATTTGAATAAAAAGATCTCACAAACGAAAGATTCAAAAGCAAAACTGAACCAAGTGTATCTTTATGCATTCTGTCATTAAATACTCTTGCATTCTCTACTCAAAAACACTCTTCTGTGTGTAACTGTACTTCATCGACCATTACCAAAAAACAAACGATTTCCCTAGGGGTTGCAGAGGGGGCGCCAAATGAAGATTTTGTTTGTCTTTGCATTTAAAAATGTATCTGTATGGAATTTGCATAAAAATGTCTCACAGCCTGAAACCAAGTGATTTCTTTGGGCGTTGCAGAGGGGCCGCCAAATGAAGATTTTGTTTGTCGTTACATGCAAAAATGTATATGTATGGAATTTGCATAAGAATGCCTCACAGCCTGAAACCAAGCGATTTCCCTAGGGTTTGCAGAGGGGGCGCCAAATAAAGATTTTTTTTGTGTTTACATACAAAAATGTATATGTATGGAATTTGCATAAGAATGTTTCACAGCCTGAAACCAAGAGATTTCCCTAGGGGTTGCAGAGGGGGCGCAAAATGAAGATTTTGTTTGTCTTTACATACAAAAATGTATATGTATGGAATTTGCATAAGAATGTCTCATAGCCTGAAACCAAGCGATTTCCCTAGGGTTTGCAGAGGGATCGCCAAATGAAGATTTTTTTTGTGTTTACATACAAAAATGTATATGTATGGAATTTGCATAAGATTGTCTCACAGCCTGAAACCAAGAGATTTCCCTGGGTTTGCAGAGGGGGCGCAAAATGAAGATTTTGTTTGTCTTTACATACAAAAATGTATATGTATGGAATTTGCATAAGAATGTCTCATAGCCTGAAACCAAGCGATTTCCCTAGGGTTTGCAGAGGGGGCGCCAAATAAAGATTTTTTTTTGTGTTTACATACAAAAATGTATATGTATGGAATTTGCATAAGAATGTCTCACAGCCTGAAACCAAGAGATTTCCCTAGGGTTTGCAGAGGGGGCGCAAAATGAAGATTTTGTTTGTCTTTACATACAAAAATGTATATGTATGGAATTTGCATAAGAATGTCTCACAGCCTGAAACCAAGCGATTTCCCTAGGGTTTGCAGAGGGGGCGCCAAATAAAGATTTTGTTTGTCTTTACATACAAAAATGTATCTGTATGGAATTTGCATAAAAATGTCTCACAGCCTGAAACCAAGCGATTTCCCTGGGGTTTGCAGAGGGGGCGCCAAATAAAGATTTTGTTTGTCTTTACATACAAAAATGTATATGTATGGAATTTGCATAAGAATGTCTCACAGCCTGAAACCAAGAGATTTCCCTAGGGGTTGCAGAGGGGGCACCAAATAAAGATTTTGTTTGTCTTTACATACAAAATTGTATAGGTATGGAATTTGCATACGAATGTCTCACAGCCTGAAACCAAGTTATTTCCTTGGGGGTTGCAGAAAGGCCGCCAAATGAAGATTTTGTTTGTCGTTACATGCAAAAATGTATATGTATGGAATTTGCATAAGAATGTCTCACAGCCTGAAACCAAGCGATTTCCCTTGGGTTTGCAGAGGGGGCACCAAATAAAGATTTTTTTTGTTTTTACATACAAAAATGTATATGTATGGAATTTGCATAAGAATGTCTCACAGCCTGAAACCAAGAGATTTCCCTAGGGGTTGCTGAGGGGGCGCAAAATGAAGATTTTGTTTGTCTTTACATACAGGAATGTATATGCATGGAATTTGCATAAGAATGTCTCACAGCCTGAAATCAAGCGATTTCCCTAGGGTTTGCAGAGGGGGCGCCAAATGAAGATTTTTTTTTGTCTTTACATTCAAAAATGTATATGTATGGAATTTGCATAAGAATGTCTCACAGCCTGAAATCAAGCGGTTTCCCTAGGGTTTGCAGAGGGGGCGCCAAATGAAATTTTGTTTGTCTTTACATACAAAAATGTGTATGTATGAAATTTGTATATGAATGTCTCACAACCATAAAATTCGAAAGGAAAACTGTACCAAAGCATCTCTATGCCTTCTGTCATTTAAATAGGTTAGTCTCTCTTTCAAAACCCCTGTTTTATGTGAAGCTCCACTTCATCGATAATTGCAAAAGCAAAGCAATTTCCTGGGGTTTGCAGAGGGAACATGTGCCTCCTACGCCAAAACAAAACACAAAGGTGGCGCCAAATTTGTTTGTCTTGTCAAAGATTTTGTTTGTCTTTGCATATAAAAATGTATATGTTGAATATGTACTGAATTTACATAAAAAATGTCTCACAGCTTGAAAATTCTAATTAAAACTGAACCAAATGTATCTCTATGCCGTCTAACATTTAAATTGGTTAGTCTCTACTCAAACATCCTCTTCTGTGTGAAACTGTACCTCACCGACAATTGCCAAAAACCAAGCGATTTCCCTAGGGGTTGCAGAGGGGGGCGGGGGGGGGGAATGTATCTCGGACGCCAAAACGAAAGGCGAAGGAGGCGTCAAATTAAGATTTTTTTTGTCTTTACATACAAAAATATATAAGTATGGAATTTGGTAAAAATGTCTCATAGCCAGAAAATTCGAAAGGAAAACTAAATCAAATGCATCTCTATGCCTTCTGTCATTTAAATAGGTTAGCTTTTGCTTAAAAATCTCTTCAGTGTGAAATTGTACCCCTCACCGATAATTGCAAACGGCAACCGATTTCCCTAGGAATCGGTTGCCGTTCTCATCATTGCTAAGGAGACATGTGCCTTGGACGCCAGAACGAAAGGCGAAGGGGGCGCCAATTAAAATTTTGTTTGTTTTAATATATACTATAGAAAAAGAATTTGAAACTAAGTGCACGATGTCGACCCGGATCTACATAAATTTAGCTTTTGTAACTATTAACAATTACTAAAGATAATCTTAGAGTTAAGCTTAGAATTTTTACAGAATTTCATGCTATCAATGTAATGAAGGAGCGAATAAAATAAGTAAATTGATTATGTATATCAATTTGATAAAATCTAAAATAATGATTAAAATCAGTGTATGTTATATATTAAGATGATGAAACAAAAGTTAGAAAGAAACTATTATAATGTCAAAGTAATCTTCCATGCTGAGGAAGTATAAAAGTGCAGCTTAAGTCTGCTTGTTTCTTAATTTAATTAATTTTGTAAAGATGGTTTTCTTTTATTAATAACCTGTAAATAAATATGATTAATCGGGACATTATCTCAGTCTGTTTTATTTAATGATAAGTTTATGTGTGTCACCTTTTCTAGGAGTAATTTTTTTGTAGCATATTTGTTACATTTTTCTTTTTGGGTTACAATTGATTTACAAGGAAAACCTTCTTATAGTCCTATTAAAATATTTCTAAAAGATTTTTTTTTGGGAGGGGGGGGGGGCAAAGTTATTTTAAATTGAAATTTTGCGAAAAATTTATAAGTGATAGGGCCCTTGTAAATAATCACAATGCAAACTTATGTATTTATTTTAATTAACATTAAATAATAAACCTATTTAGAGCGACGGTTATATTTAATTATTTTTTATCTCGCGATGTCTTATCACTAGAATTTCTCTTGATGCATGACACAATGATTTCTCATTTTAAGTAAATTAAATTGTACCAAAGTTACTTTAGGTGCGGTTAGAAAATGTTTGGATAGAGTATGTAAAATTTTAACCAGTTATAAAGAGTGTATTTATATCTATCCAGCAAACTGCAAAATTAAATGTATTTCGCTTATTAAAAAAAAAAAAAAAAATAAATAAATAAATAAAAAAACTTTTGTGTTGTTATATGTTACAGTGTCAGTATTAAACATTCAAAATGCATTAGGTCAATGCTTTGAGAATCTAAAGAAATGTTGTTCTATGATTTTCTTGGGGGGGGGGGATGTAAAATCCGAGAACACTGTTTCCCACAGGCACAAAATATCACTTTATAACTAGCGCATGAAGCAAAAATATGAAATAATATAAAATACAACTCATGATTACCTTATTATTTTTTAAGAAGCCCAAAAATAACTTTTATTAAGTTGGTAATACTTTATTACTGATTTTATTTAAAAAAAACCTACAAACTAAAATTTTTATCATTGCTAAATATTGTAAGAAATTGTTTTTTCAATGTAACTCTCAGATCCAAACTGCATTTTTTCACACCATTTTTTTTATCCGAACAGGTGCTCTTATTTTCAATTTTATAACTGAATAGTATTTTCACTTTTCGATAAACTCAGAAATACTTTTAGAAGATTGTCAATTTGCATTTCGAACTGAATTTCCGGGCGGTGATAGTGAGAGTGAGGCAAAAAATTACCTCCTTGAGACAGTAACCTGCCTTAAGATTTAATTCGTTTATGGAAAATAGAAATAAAAACATTTGATCATAAATCTCTTCAGTAATCACGATAGCAATTGTCATGCTTTTAAGTTTAATATTTAGTCAGAATATATGTTAGGAAGTTTTTTGTTGTTATGCAAGGAAAAAAATATCTTTTCGAGAATCGGCTTAAATGTCTGTTTAAATTCTTTTTTTTTCTGCGTTTGGCAACATATATTTTCTTTATATATTTACAAATTCATTTTCATTAGTATATATAATACAATGAAGATTTGAAACTAGAAAAGTCCTGAAAATTTTCACCATGATTTTCAATAATATATTCAACTGTCTTCGGGATTTATTATTGTTATTATTCATCTTATTATTATTAGTTTTTTTTTTTTTTTTGTTATTTTCAGTCCATATTTTCAATGAATCTTGTAGTAAAGAATATGAAAAATACTATTTTTTCTTTTAAAAGATGTTTTCAAAAATAAATATTTTTGTACATTACAAAGATGATTTAATTTTTTTTCTGTAAAATTTAAAACTTTTAAAAAAATTTAAAGAGAATTACATTTTTTAGAAAATATATCGATCTTCAAAAATGATTAACATTTAAAATTTTTAAATTAAAATTTATATTTTTAAATCAAAATTGATTTTTTTTTGTATTATTTACCCATTATACGCAGCATAGGGTAAATCTTGCAATTGTTTTAAAAATCGAAAAAAAATTTTTTTTGACGGATTTACATATTTTATTTACTGCAGATTCCGAAAAACATTTTTATTTCCAGAAAGAAAATCGCCGTCCGTCTGTGTGTTTGTAAATGCTCTATCTCCCGAACAAATTGAGATAGAGACTTGAAACTTTGTATGTTCTTAGTATGTAAGGATGGAACGAAGCCTATTTAATATCAGTAACCTCGATTATTCGGAACTATTTTTTTCGGACTCTCGAAAAATTCGTTCTGATGAAAGGTATATAAAGTTTTTCGAAATTTTTTATTTCAATGAGTGGATGTAAAAGGTAATATAATAGCACAAATTTTGCATAAAGAATGAAGTCGATCGGATTATTAGTTGCCGAGATATTTGTAATCCTATTTTCCACATTCTTCGGTTTCTCATGACCCTGTATTTCAATTTCAATTCAAAGATATATTTTAATTGAAAATGAGACCCTTAATCCAACGCAGTAAATTGTTAGTTAATATGATTATTATTTTTGGAGTTATAAGGATGTTTCGGTTACACAATTCGGTACTACTTGAGTAGCTTGGTGTTTTATAATTTGTCGAAATTGGTTCATCAGCAATTCATTAACTCCTTCGCGAAGGGAGCCTTTTACGAAATTTTTAATGTTTGTCAACAATTTTGTAAAACAGAAATTTGTGCATTATTAAATCAGGAAAATGCTCCAATTAAATAAGGCAAATTTTACAGTAAAATTTTGCTGGCGCATATAAACAAGGATGCTTAAGTCTTTTTGCGGCACGTATACGTATCGCATTATATTTAATAGAGCATTACTATGTATATTAAAAATTTAAATATACGATTAAATTTTGTTTTGAAATTGCAATGCATTTTATAAATATTTCATACATGTTTTATTTTCATATATTATATTATGCATATCCATGATGGGTAAGTATTACGGTGGCCCCCAATGGCTAGTTTTTTATTCATTTTATTTATTCATTCATTTCACATTTATTCATTCATTAACGGCTCTACATAAAAATTTAAGCGAAACAGATAAAATATGGACCATTTTCATTGGTTATGAAATTTCGCGAGAATAAAAATTATAAATATGTTTCACGAACCGATACTAGTTTGACAAAATCACTATAGAAATTATAATATGCCCAGATTAGAGATCATATAATCGGACAATCATATCGTATCTGAGCACAAACATAATTTCTCAAGCAGAGTCGTGCTGGACTGAGTCTTATGTATACATTATATGTTTTTTTTTTTTTTTTTTTTTTCAGCATAGTCGAGTCAAAGCGAAACTGGATCTAGTTGTTTACAGTGGGACAAGCACTTATGTTTTGAAGAAAATTAATAGATTAATCGGGCTTCTAAACAAATGTAAAGGACCGGGCCAGCAAAAAAATTGAACGAACCTGCCGTTCCGGATCGATAAAAAAATGAAGCAGGCCTACCGGCCCGATATAAAGATCTCTACTGGGCCGATGAATCTGACTTTCGCAAGAATATGTATAATTGTGCGTCACGAGCCGATGATAGTTTGACAATATCAATAAAGAATTGTACGAAGTGTCCAGCATAGAGATCGGCATCGGACAGTTATATGGCATCTGAATCAGGGCTTAATTTTTTCAGCAGTCTTGTACCGGGCTAAGATCAGGTTTGCATTTTTTTACACAGTCGAGATGGGACAATACTAGGTTTAATTTTTCTCAGGGCAAGGAATATGTTCTGTAAAAATGTTATTAGCGATAATGAACGTATATTAATATAATCTTTACAAGTACAACTTAAGGTTACTCTCAAATTCCCAGCTCAACAACATGAAATTTGGCACACTTTCTGACTCATTTTTCTTTATAAAGGCATAAAATTAACAGGCTGATGATTGAAGTAATTTGTAATCGATTAGCATTTTCTATTTTTTTAAATAAATAAATAACTTTTTGATTTATAACATATTCTAATCACTTGATCACAAGTTTTTCTTCTCCCTAGTACGATTGCGTCTGGAATTTCGATTCAAAATGACAACTTTGGCAGTATTTTCTCAAAGATTTTTTGTCTTTTACGAAAAATGGAAAATTCCATTCGATTACACAGTTTCTGAATAAGAACGTCTGCCAATTTTATGTGTTTTCGAAAAGAAATGAATTCAGAAATGTATCAGAAAGTAGCTAAATTGGATCAGAATAATTTACTGAAAAATTCGGGGGTCATCCATAAAATAATTTTTTCGTGGCTAGAAAGAAACAAAATATAATTACCCAAAAAGAACTATTACAAAAGATACAGCTATGTTTTAACTACAAATCCACATTAGAACCAACGGAATTAAAACATTTGTCACAATGTGGAATAAGTTTTTGAGTCCAGTGTCATACAAGTCTGCCACCTGGGAATGGAGGCAGGAACTTGTTACAGTTGTCAACTCACGTCTCACCAACCGTTAAAATCTTGTTGAGGTATTCATTTCCTTCATCGTGATATCGCTACAGAAACATCAATGCTGCTTTCCCACGTTTGTTTTTGTGTTAAGGTGCAAGTTGATTAGGCACCCACTTGGCGCACAGTTTCTAGATAAACAGGTGTTTCGAGGTGGTTTCCTGCAATGAGAATCTTTTTCGCGCTATTTAGAGCGATACCATGCTGAGGGCAACGAGTACTTCAACAGGATCCAGTCCGGGTAGTTATGTTTTGTTTCTTTTTTAATTCCGTGGAAAACTAGTTTTTCGACAACCCTTGTATTTCAAAATCTACTTTTTTTATAGTTTCAAAGGTTAGGATTTTTTTTTTAACCAACTTTTTTTTTAAATTCTAACCTACATCAAGTTTTATGAATCTTTATTTGAATATTGAAAAGTCTTAAATGTCTAAGCAATTATTAATGCTGCTATTGAGTATTTTCAGGTATTTTCAGGGTATTTTGTAAACGCATTGTAATTTAAAGTATACTGTAAAATTATCCAATTAATACTTATGTTTTTTCACTGATTTTTTGTACGAGCAGGACCTGGCCCTAAACTATGAAAATATAAATGGGCCGGGCTCGGGTGAAACTTTTAATACCCACGCCGGGCCGTGCTGAGCCCGTACATGGAAATTCCTGTAAATGTAGACTTCTAGCATGTTCCACTGGAAGGACATGCTAAAGAGACGGTCACCACATGTACGAAATTTATTCTGCGAGCCATTTTTTGACCGACAATCATTTTCAGGGAATTTCTTTATCTCTCTTGGTCGTTTTCCTCCCTGTTTTAAAACATTGTGAACTCTTTGACAAAAAATGCAAATTTTTGTATGTTTTAGTTCTGAATTTCTTAATTAAAATTAAACCTTTTAAAGTTCCAAAATAAACGCTAAATAATTATTTAATAGACTTAATTTATGTTTGTTAGTTTTATGACGCCTACCAAAAGAAAAAGATTTTTTATTGCTTTTTTGGGGCTAAGGTAGGGGGGGGCGCCAAATTGAAAATTTGCCAAAGGGCGCAGTTTTTACTTCGCTGGTGCCCCCCCAAAAGTTTTGGTCACGCTACGCCTATGGGGGCTCTTAATGTAAATTTTCATCTAAAGGTCACTTTACGCTGATTTAAACTGTGTAAGGGCTCCCTGGGCATGAGATTTGGTTTAATTCAAGGAAGATTTCTTTGTTTTGCATAAGATGAGATTGGGTAGAATCCTATGCATGTTAAGATTCTTAAGGCAAATTAGGCAAATATGTAAATATCTGCAGTAGCAAATCATAAACTGTTATGCATGAAAATACTTTTTTAAGTCAGATTGTGGCAAAAGTCGTGATTTTTACTGCCTTTTAATTTCTCATTTGCTGTGATTAATTGTTTTCTGCTGAAAGGGAAATTAAATTTAAGATCAATTTACATTCATTTAAATTATGTAAGAGTAGCAAGATGTTTGAGATTCAGTTCAATCCAAGCAAGGCTATTCTCTTTGTTTCGCACTTGTATAGGATGGAACTGGAGCGAATCTTACACATGTTAAGATTCTTAAGAACGCTCCTAGTAGATAAATCAATATTGAGCCAATAATTGCATATTGGCTAAATTTTACCCAATATTGACATGAATTATTGCCCTATATTGGATTGTTTAAATTTTGCCGATGCCATATCAAAGTTGGTTAGAAAATGCCTGCATCGCACAGCTGATATTTCCAATATTTAACCAATATTAGTATTTCGTTGAAAGTATTTCCGTCGAAAGTAATGTGTTCACAATATTGGTTTTTTGCTTGGGATATCGTAAGAGGTGTAAGGAGAAAGGGGGTTGCCTCTGGCGACAATTTATTATTATTATTATTATTATTATTATTATTATTATTATTATTATTATTATTATTATTATTATTATTATTATTATTATTATTATTATTATTATTATTATTATTATTATTTTGTCTATCACTATTTTTAAGGAATAATATCGCTCTTACATTATGATAGTTAAATAATTTAATGGAATTTTTTTGAAGATTACCTCAAATCAAAATTTTCGACTTGAAAAAGTTTCTGAAGCTTATTTAATTTCCGATACTGTATTTACTATGAATTGAGCGGAATTATGCCTTTTGAACACTCTTTCTTATTTAAAACTGCTCATAAGTTTCGAGTTGAGTTCTGCAAAAAACATCAGTTGTTTTCAAATTAATCATTTATTTATTCAACAAGCTGCAAAAAGTGAAAACAGTCATAAACTATGTATAGTCACAAGTTGAAGGTACAGATTTAACAACTTATGTCTAGACATCTGTTCGCTAAATTAAGTCTCTTAAAATGTTTTATAAGTGTACATGGGTTAAGCCTAGTTCTGGGTTGTCCGGTTGAAAAAAAAATAAGCTAAATGGCTTACTTCTATAATGTGAACGCAGTACAATAAATTATTTAAAAGATTTGTAAAGATTTACCTCGAAGATTATTGCTTTTAAATAGTGATAGGCAAAGTAATAAAAATATATTCGCCAAATGGCAGTACTGATAAAATGAATAACACATGAAAAAGAGAAAAAAAAAAACAGCAAAAGACTATAATTTTCAATTTTGTTTATTATTTTATTTCATACAGAAACAAGTGGGTGGCATCAATGAGATGAACCCCATAAATGTCTAAGACTCTAACTGGAACACAGGGCGTGTCATTCAGCGAATCGACATCATATTAAATTAAATATATTTTTCAAGTTTCTTTTATACAAGGACGCGTCGACGTATGATGATGATGAAAGAGTTTTGAGCTGATATGTCACTAAATAGTAGAACTTCTCTCTACTATGTATGCATAATATCTACAGTCGTCAGTTCATGTTTCGTCTTGGATTAAAACGCCATGAATGAAGAACCTTGACATGATTAGATGCGTCACCTGGTGCTATGAACTGGCAATTTTGACAGAATTGAGCTTAATTTCACTAATTACTTTTCATTGTGATTGGAAAAAATTAATTGACAAAGGGTAGATTAAAAAAAATGATTATTTATTTTACATTGCAAATGATTTAATCATTGATTCTTAAATATTTAAATTTGAAAGAAAAATAAAAACAAAAATAGTTTTAAAAAGTGTTAAATTAAGTTAATGTGCAATTCAGTTTAGAAATACGCTGAATTTAAAATTTATATTTCATAAATAGAAATTTACGTACTTTATATGATAACGTATTGTTATGTAAAAACTATGTATTAAGGGGACAGTATACTTCAAAGTTAGTCAAAAAAAAGATGTTTTTTTTTTTTTTTTTTTTTTTTTTTTTTTTTTGCTTTTAAATAAAAGGAAAGTTTCTTTAATTTTGAATATTTAGACACCTCATTTTTACTCCTACAGCAATTATATCGCGAGATATTGTAAATTTTGTTAATACACCTATCGCAATTACCCATACAAATTAAAAATTTAAGTGGCTTTTTCTCCATGTTTATAATTTCGTCACTTTCCTGTTTTAAAAATGCTAAAGTTTTTTTTTTTTTTTTTTTTTTTTGTGTGTGTTTGAAGTAGACACAATCTTAATTTTTCGTATACGTTCTTTATTATGTATGTGAATAGAATGTGTTTCAGTCTCTTTTTTTAATAAAAAAAAAGTATATGAAAAAGCGTTAGAGGTCATTGTTCTTCACGATATAAATCAGTAAAAAAATTATGTTAAATGAAATTTTATATGTATCGAAAAATTTGTACGTAGTCTTGTGTAATATACATCTGAAAATTTAAAAATAGTTGAGCAAAACTATAAATGTTTAAATCATTAGTAAAAATTTTAAAAATGCAATTTTTTATACTTTTAAAACTTTAATTAAATATGCAGACATTTTAAAAAATTTAATTTTAATTGAGCATTGAAATGCAGTGAGTTCATTATTTAAGCTATATTAAAAAAATAATAAACAGAATTATTGAAAAGTAATTCTGTCCCCATAAAGATTCAAAATTATTAAACTGCTATGAAATTTTTAAATTATTGCCCAGTTTCTTGTTGATACACGGTAAACAAGCATTTTTGTATAGCTACAATTGTTATTTTGCGTTATTATAACACAAAAATCTTTACCGTTGAGGCAGACGCAAACAATAACAACAAAGAAAAAAAAAAAAAAAAAAAAAAAAAAAAAAAAAAAAGGAACCTAAAATTTATTTAAAATAACTTCTATTTCTAAGTAGTTTTCTCAACATACAATCAAAATTTATTTAAAGTTAATAATCTATTAATGGATAATTATGTTCTTAAAATGTGAAAATATAGCATTGTCATTTGTGTCACGCAATTGCACACACTTTCTAGAATTCCAACGCAACAAGATGAGAGGGCAGAATCGAGTACAAAATGCCTTCTTTACGTACATCAACCAAGTTAAATTGCATAAAATAGCGTAATAAAGTATTTAGAAGTATATTAAAATGAATTGATATTTTGCCAATTAATGCAATTTTTATATTATTGATTTGTTTTACATATTAATAAAAAAATTAAACATAAAAAAATAAAAGTATTTAAAAATATATTCTTAAAGTTTGATTATTAATTATATATTTTTAGTTTCTTCTTATATATTAACGAGAACTAAAAATGAAAAGATATATAATTATGATTGAGGATGAAAAAATGTGTTTGAAAGTGATTCTAACGATTTCGATATCTCATTTTATGGATTTATTTATAAGTTAACTCTAATCAATAAATCATAATTATATATTATTTTATCAGTTATTATTGAAATTAAGATAAAGAAATTGCATGCTGAAATAAATATTTAGAAGTTTTGATTGCTAATTTCTTTATTTATCAGTTATTTGAAATAAATTAATTCTAATTATTTGTTTATTTATCAGATGTAACTGAAGCTAAAAAATGGTGTATTTATAGAAAATTTCATTGCTTATTTTTGACTTATTGTTTATTTTTAATAAATTAATTATGACTATTAATGTATTGATCAACCATAATGAAGATAAAAAGTAAAGTGTTCAAAGGTATAAGTACTAATTAAAATACAAAGATTGTTCTCTTCTGAAATCCATCTTAATAAATTTGTAGTAGCAAACTATTATTGGCGCACTATAAAATCTTTTTTATGCAATTCTTGCAGCATATAAACTATATTATCATCAGTATTTACTAATAAATAAAATGCGATGTACATGTGGTTATTTTAAAAACATAAAAAAAATCATTTATCATTGTGTAAATTTATGAAGTATGTTTTTATTTTATATATTAAAATTACATACTTTTTGTTTCCTTACGAATTATTTTTCTTGTTAATAGTGTTAAACTATTAAAATAATTTGGTAAGCGATAATAATATTTCTATTAATAATAGCAGAAATATTAAACTGACAATAATCCTTTTTTTTTTTTGGGGGGGGGGGGGGTATTAAAACGAATTTTTATTTGACTTAGTGTAAACACGTTTCGAACCATAATTTTCTTTTAGTAATAATTTCAAATAACTTTCATGAGCAAAAATGATATTCATTAAATTTGGTTTTGCTTGAATCAAATTACACAGCATTTTAAAGAAGAAAAGTCGGAGGTTGGCAAATATGTTAAGGCTTTTATATGTTCATTTAACCGAAGACTTTCTATTCAGCGCAGCAGTATGTCGTAAGATTGGTCTATAACATATTGATAACATTCATATTTCCGAGTAAGGTAAGTTTCCGGAAATATTGAAGGAAAGTTTTATTCTAATGAGTAAATTTGCGACTTAAATAAATAAATAAATAAAAATAATAAAAAAATAAAAAATAAAAAAGTGCTTTTTGAGTAATTAGGCCAAATATATCTGTAGTCCATCGTCAAATTAAATTAAAATAAAATTATTTAAAAAAATATGTTATAATTTTGAGCAACGATGCTCGGAAAATGCTTGAAAATACTTCAAGAATAAGGCAAAACACTTTTTCGCATACCGGTTCATTTTTGAGTACTCAAGAGTTATACTAATCGGCCATCATTATTTTTTCCTCAAATTAAATTCAAATGAACTTATTTAAAAATCATATTGTAATTTTGGGTAATAATGGTCGGGACGTTTTGAAAATACTTTAAAAATTAAGACAGAACAGTTTTTTTTTTTTTTGTAATCGATTGGATAGCGATTCATTTTTGTGTAATCAAGTCCTATACCAGCATGCCATCATTATTTTTTTTTCTCATATTAAATTCAAATGAAATTATGTAAAAAAAAAAAAAAGTATTATAATTTTGGACAACAATGCTCGGATTATTTTGAAAATATATTTAAAATAAGACATAACACTTTTTTCGTAATCGATTGGATAGCGAATCATTTTTGGGTAATCAGGTCCTACAAAAATAGGCCATCGTAATTTTTTTTCTCAAATTAAATTGAAATGAAACTATTATAAAAATATATGATAATTTTGGACAACAGTGCTTGGGACATGTTTTGAAAATGCTTTTAAAATAAGAAAGAACAGTTTTTTTCTCAATCAATTAGATAGCGATTTATTTTTGGGTAATCAAGTCCTTAATTTAAATTAAATTGAAATGAAATTATTTAAAAACATTGTATTATAATTTTGGACAACAATGCTTGGGACTCTGAACTTATAAAATAAGACAAAAGAGTTTTTTTAATCGATTAAACAGCGACTCATTTTTGGGTAATCAAATCTCATACTAGTAGGCTATCGTTATTTTTCCCTTCAAGTTAAATTCAAATGAAATTATTATTATTATTTTAAATGTATCATATTTTGAACAACAATGTTCGAGACATGTTTGAAAATATTTTTAAAATAAGAAAAAACAGTTTACTCGTAATCGATTGAATAGCGATTTATTTTTGTATATTCAAGTCCCACACTGTAAAAAAATTCAAGAGGTTACTAAAAACTTTTTAGTAAATTTGTATTCCACAGAATTTTTTAGTAACCATTACAAGCATTTTTTTTTTGCAAGTGAAACAAACATCTCTTTTGTAATCTGAACAAAAGAATTTTTTGTATAACTAACTTAAAACTTTTTAGTGTGAGCCACCAAGCAAATTTTAGTAATAGTTCCAAAATTATTTTTAGTTAATTAAAAATTAAATTTAGACTTTTGAAACGGAAGATTTTCGGCAAAGCCGTAATAGATGGCAGCACCAAACATTGCTACCTGCTCTATTTTGACATGTTTCTAAAGGGGAGGGAAAGTCCAGAGATCATTACCCATGGTAAATGCTACGACAGGATTTTCATAATCCCTTTATTTAGCAAGTACTTATACATTGCATACATTCGGTGCATATTTAGTGGCGTCGAGCATCGAACCCGGGTACTTTCAGACTGGAGTTCGGTGCTATGACCACTAGGCTATCACGGACACTCCAAGTGAGTTTTAGTAATAGCTATTAAAAATGTAAAACTATTAACTCGATACGTTGCTGGCTTTTTTCTTTAATTCTTACATATTCCTTGTAACCGAGGCCCCACCAGTGGCCGAGAGGTTCGGACCTCTCAACTGGTAGACGGCAGGTGCTGGGTTCGAACCCAATCGCGGCTGTCGGCCTAACCGTTCGGAGTTTTCCGTGGTTTTCTTCGAACCTTGCTTAAATACGGGTTAGGTTCCCTTAGAAAGACCCCCACGGAGGGCACTCCTCCTGGTCCTATATCCCATTAGCGTAGATAATCGGACGACAAAAATCAACCAACCTTGTAACCGAGTAAGATTACAAAAAAATTTTTAGTAATTACAAGGATCACTAAATTTTTTTTAGTAGATCGTCCTTTCTTTTTACAGTGCATACTAGCTGGCTTTCGTTCTTTTTTACTCAAATTAAATTAAAAGGAAATTATTATTATTATTTAAATCATGTTAGAATTTTCGACAAAAATGCCTGGAACATGACTGAAAATACTTTTAAAGTAAGACAAAACAGTTTTTTCATAATGGATTGGATTGCGATTCACTTTTGAATAATTAGATTCTATACAATCTTTATCTTTTTCTCAAATTAAATTTAAATGAAATTATCTAAAAATCATGTTAAAATTTTGGACAACAATGTTCGGGACATTTTGAAAATACCTTTAAAATAAGACAAAACAATTTTTTTACCAGACGATTGAATGGTGATTCATTTTTGGGTAATCAAGCCCTATACTAATAGGCTATCGTTATTTTTTCACAAATTAATTTCGAATGAAAATATTTAAAAAAATATATTGCAATTTTAGACATCAATGCTCGTTCCATTAAAAAAAAAATACTTTTTAAATAAGACAAAACAGTTTTTTCGCAATCAATTAAATAGCGATTCATTTTTGGGTAAATAAGCCCTATACTATTAAGATAGCGTTATTTTTCCCCAAATCAAATTCAAATGAAATTATTTGAAAAATTGTGTTATAATTTTGGACAACAATGCTCGGGACATATTTGAAAATACTTTTAAAATAAGACAAAACACTTTTTTTCGTAATCGATTGCTTAGTGGTTCTCTCTTTTTTCTTTTCCGGGACAAATGTTTTCTCTACACAGGGCCAAGGTATGAAAGAAGAGGGGCTTATTCAGATCGCTTCTGTGGTAAATTTTCGAAATGCGAGACTGCGAAGCGGAAAGGGTTTATGCAAAAATGCAAAATATATTTGCACTCACGCGATTCCATTTTCTTTTTCACGAGAGATGAACACGATGTACATAATTTGGGCATTATCCGGAAAAGGTTTTAGATATGAGGCCATAGATCAGTGACTTGAGAGAAGAAGGCCCAGATGGCTCGGAGGTCCTTCCATGCGTATAAGGAAGGCAGGGCGCATCTTTCAGGGGGGACGAAAGAGTGACAACAAATCTTGCACGTTGACATCAGGGATATCCATCACTTGGAGAATCGTATGCTTTAGGATTTTTTTTTTCGCGAAATGTCACAAGAGAATCATTATGGAAGAATATGTTATGATGAAAATGGCAGTTTTTTTTCTTGTGATGCTGTTAAGCATAGACTTGAGAAACTGTTCATAAAAACTATTTGCTTCTTAAAATATTTAGTTATTTATTATTAAAAATAGAAATATCCATATGAAATCAAGCTAATTTAATGAATAATATCGTTAAACTATAAAAATAAAATAAACATTAAGTAACCTAGACCACATCAATTACCACATTTAATAAGTTTCTAGAAATTAGAATTCATAGCTCAGCTGATTATTATACTGTTGAATATTTGAGTTTGCTTAATTACAATTACAACATTAGAAACTTTAAATATAGCATTTCAGTTTCTTAGCCATATTAATACGAGGGATAGTCTGAAAATAAGATTCTTCTGGCGACTGTGGAGAAAAGGTATGTATAAAACACAAGACATATAATGAAACGTTAAAGATAAGACGTAATTTTGCTTTTCTACATATGCTCCAAGTGGGTTGAGAGATTTACCATACCCTTTCATAACCCCAAGAAAAACCTTCCAGGAAAAAATCAGGGCTCTGCATTCGAAAGAAGCGTTGAACCATTTGTGTGATTTCGACATTGCTACTAAAGCTGTAGTCAAGCATTGCTTTCGTCTATAGTGTCCATGCAAGTCAGTCCAGGTCTCGGTCTGTCCAACACTTGCTGATGCCTCTCTGTGGAAGTCTAAGGATCCGATGTGATGTCGAAACAAAAAGGGGATGGGACCACCAATTCAATGATAAGCATCAACAAGTATTGGACAGACTGAGACCTGGACGGATGAGCACGGCCATTACAAACGAAAGTAATGCTTGTCTACAACTTTGGAAGCAATGCCTAAATCACACAAGTGGTTCAACGCTTTTTTCGAATGCAGAGCACTGATTTATTTCTGGAGGTTTCTTTGAAGCTTATAAAGGAGTATGTCAGATGTCTCAACTCACTTGGCACTTAACAAAAAAAAGTAAAGTTGCTCCATATCGTTAATGTTTCATCATATGTTTTGTCTTTCATACACATATCTATTCACAGTAGCCAGAGGAAGCTTATTTTCAGACTCTCCCTCGAATTATATTACTTGATTATTTTAATCATATTGCAAGTGTGGCATTTAAAAATCTTAACTATGTTAATTTTTAACATTGAGATATTTATAAATATTGTCATTATGTCACTAGGTTATGTTAATCATTATTTGATTATACTATAAAAGATTCTATTTTAACTATTATTGGTATTGCTTAAGGGGGGGTGGGGTAAAACAATTATTCAGATTTTTTAATGTGGCTGTAAAAAAAAAAAAAAAAAAAAAGAATTACCATTTTTTTTTTTGAGTATGTTTGACTTCTATTAGTCGCATATTTAAATTTTTATTGACTAAATTAATTTGGTATAAAAATAAATGTTTAAGGAAAAAAAAATGTTGAACCGAACTTTACAAGTTCCGTTTTTGAACAAGGAAAGATAAAAAACCATATCTAATATAACATCAGTCATTATCAGACAACTAGGGAACATCTCCAACTATTTGTTTTTTATTTCGTCAAGAGGGGTATTGTTGGGACGACCTTGCCACGAGGATAAAGAAAACTTTGGCAATACTATTTTTTGAAATGTTAAGATATATGAGATAGAAGAAAGTTTTGAAATTGCCACATCCAACTAGTTTTTTTTTTCTTTTTTATGTATGTA
The DNA here is from genome assembly GCA_964019185.1 of Maratus speculifer. Taxonomy (NCBI): domain Eukaryota; kingdom Metazoa; phylum Arthropoda; class Arachnida; order Araneae; family Salticidae; genus Maratus; species Maratus speculifer. The sequence continues at coordinate 193,750,308 of OZ025295.1, read as the reverse complement.
CGACTTATAGAGCACATTCACCGTATTTCCTAATGGTTGGATTGGGGTGGGTAGTTCTTATACTTTTCTTGATTTTACAGTAAGACCTCTCCAGCAGTAGTAATGTTGATGAAACCGGATATATATATTTTTTATTTTCCTTTATGTATGACGTCACAAAAGAAATTGACCTGTACCTTGAGAGTTTCGAGAGGATAGTTTCTATATTTTCTTGATGGTCCTCATGGCAAGATTTCCTCATCGACACCACTCTCGACGAAATCCTCAATGCCCTCATAAGAAAAAATACATGAATATTGTATTGTCATTAATAATGAACATTTCTCCAAAATTTACGCAAAATAGTTTAGTTAGATATTTGATTCAATATAAAAAGTAAAATGATGTTTTTGCCCTTGAACCCTGCCCCTGATAAGTCACGGTCCCGGAAATACATAAACATTGTATATTCATCGATAACGAACTTGCTTTCAAAATTTGCGCAAAATTGGTTAGTAATTAATTAATAATTTATGTACTTATGTATAAATCTTTGAGTTTTTCTTTCGGGAATAAATCTTCAAGGGAAAAAAATCAGAGGGCGATGTCATTAAATTGTGAGAATCGTACGTAGTGATAAAAGTTGCGAGGGCCTTGTTGTTTCGCAGTGTCGTGTCGCCCCGACCCTGATTTCGACAGTGTGGCTTTTAAAAAGGTTGGGCCGGGGAAGATGAGGCAGAAGGAGCAGCCGGGGGCGAGGAATCGCTTGCCGATGACAGTTCACCCCCCCCCCCTTTCCAACCTTTACTTTTAAGAACATCGGATGTTATTCAATTTTTCCCCCCGCACACAACGGTGAAATCTGTTGGCCGGAATAATGCCAGAATAAGATAGAGTTTCAGCGATGGAGGGTGGAAGATTGCATGGAACAGTTCAACCGAGTACAGGTGGGGGCTTAATTAACTCAGCATCATGCTCAGGGCTAATTTTCAGAGACTTTGTGCATAATTAACGAGGGTTGAGCACCCCTCGTCCCCCCATACCTCGCTGTGTTTCGAATGCTCGAATGCTTTCGCTGCGGTATCCAATGATAAATATGGCGCAAAACTGCAATTAACCGAAGAAATTTTATGCTCGCGACACGGTCTTGTTCGACCTCAAACACTGACTTTTGAGTATGGACGGATATCTTCGCAAAGTCTACACTGAATATGAAAACGGAGTGTGGCTCTGGGGCAGTGCCGGCAAACAGTGGCGCCTCCAAAGACTCCTTTTTTTTGGAGGGGGGGGGGGAGGTGATTTCAATAATCTTATTTTTTAAGAATATTTAGGACACTAGTGGGATTTAAAAAAAATTCTTAATTTTTAATGGATCAATTGGAAGCTTTCCTGTGTCAGTAACAGCAGATTTATTTATATAGATAATATGAATATATAACAAATTATATTAATTACTTAAATACATATTGTTTTAAATAATCAAAATTCTCTGCATTAATTTTTAAATTTCGGTCATGATAAAGTGATGACCACGTGAAGAACTTCATGATTATTTTATTTTATTATTTTTCTTTTATTTATTTGTTTATTATTTTGCTTAATTCTGCAAAGCTAAAAGAAAGTTTCATAAAATTAGTCATTATATATATATATATATATATATATATATTTATAGATAGATATAGATAGATAAATTGGATTATCTCTACTATAAATCATAAAATACTAAAATCGATTTTTACAAATAAAGTATCCTTTAATTTGTTTAATGATCTGAGTAACAATTTTAGCAACCCGACTATATGATACACTGTTATTAAAATTCGATCTTAACTTTAAAAAAATTGCAAATTTGTAGTTTTCACAGCTACAGATTTGAAATTTTTTAAAATTAAAATTTGGTTTTAATAACAATGTATAAAAGAAATTTGGTTTTAATAACAAGGCCAAATATACTAATTTATACCAGGAATCATAACGTTCTAATTAGTGCGAAATTAATAATTGTGAACTTTTCATAACAGTATTTTTTGTTAATTATTCTAATTATTCTTGTAAATATTTTGCAAAAATAGATCTAATTACCAAAAATTTTTAATCAGTTTTAAGTAACAAAATTATCTGAAAATCAAATTGTTCTTATACATGTTGTTCTGGATATCTTGGACATTAACATAAATAAAAACTTAATAGGTAAAAAATTACATTTAAGAAACAGGTAAAATTTTAATAACAGGTAAAAAATTACACTTAAGAAAGGGTATAAATCAAAGGGAGTTGAAATAATAATAAAAGAAAAAGGAATCATAACTTTTACTTAAATAAATTTAGGAGATTTTTAAATTATTAGCTTTATTCTTTTTCTATTCTTTTCTTTCTTTCTATTTTTTTTTCTGCCAGCCATAGCCCAGATAAAGACAACAAAGAGGGAATTTTCAAATTTTTTTTAACGTTTTTCTTTTTAATATTTTCATATTTAAATATTTACAGTAAAAACTATGCAGAACTCAACTATTTTTAAATGTAATTTCAAAACATAATTCAAAAACTGTTGAAGACACTGTATCTGACAGTTAAATAAATGCTGTTTTTTGCAGCAAAATTCCAAATGATTAAAAAATAACACTGCGGTCATCATTTTGTTGTCCATAATCTGATTAAAAAAAAAAAAAAAAAACAGTTTGTTTCTCTTAACCCGTGATTCATATAAGTGGCAGTATCAGCAATAAAATTAATTGTTTTTTAATGAAATAATATTTATGCACTAGAATTCGTTTCTACCGAGAGAAAAAAAAAATACTATTCAACGAAAATTCTTATTGAACAATAATTAAAAAGATAATATTATTGAATCAGACAACGTTTTGGGGCCTTTAGGATCAAATAAAAATATTGTTGGTCCTATTAAAATTTATTTGGATAAAAAAGATTTTCTGTATTTGTTTGGTCTATTAAGAATGTTATCGAACCAACAATATTGTTTTGTGAGACTGTAAAGAGCGTGATTTTAATTCTGCGCGGAATATTTTAATTTCCGCGTTGTTTATAATAATTTGATTCATGTAAAGAAGTCACTCGATTAACAGATGAGTCTTACAAATGGTTGTTATTGTGTTACATTCCTTTTAAAGTATGTTTAGGTGGAACATTTTTATTTTGTTTTATCAAAACAATTAAACAGTACATCTGCATAATTTTATAAACAAATCTACAATATGTAGAATACAGTGCTTTAAAATTGCTTTATACACATTGTTAATCATGCTTGAATGACTTTGTTGAGCTCAATTTTAAAGTGAGGGTTCGTTAAAGGATTTGTGCAACGTATGTCTTCTTCAATAGTTTGTATTGTTTTAATTATAATACTAATAAAATACGACACAAAATATAAATATATAAAATAAATATTAGGTGTTCAAAATAATTGTAACCATTTTTAGCATTTTTTTTTCATTCATAAAAACCATATCAAATTTACACTTCAATCAATATAGCTACCAGTGTTCTCGCTGAATTTCGATAAATCTTAGCAATCAGCAGAAAATGTAGGCAAATAAGGGGAAAAAACAAAACCAAAATAGATTCGCAGAGTGTTTGCTGTAGCTTTGCCTACAATAGATATTCCGTAGCAAATATTCAGAATGTATGTGCTCGATGTGGTAAAGTTTCTCATTGAAGATCCTTTATGGTTTACCACGCCACCGAAGTGCTACATGCCCCTGCGTTGTCGTGCTGTAATATTATCCACATTGTTAATATCAAAACTAGAGTCCACTATAAAACCTGATTTATTTACCTATTTATTTTTTCTGATAAATGATTTAATTGGGGAGTTTAATATTCGCCAATATTAGTTTCATCTGATTTGAAGAGCTCTTACCTTTTTATCCTAACTAAATACAGAGCATTAGATATTTAAAAAATATGTATTATTGTTTCCACGGAATCTGTTTGCAAAGCATTTTCAGCTGTGTCTGCTTGTGCAAGATTAATAATTTGCGCAGAACTCTCTTTCAGATAACGCTGTATAATTAAAAATAGGTACTTTTTTTTGTACACCTAATATTTATACATTACAACATAAATTGAAACTGTGATGTATTTTAATCAATGAAAGACTTTCTTACTATTATTTGAAATGTATTACAATGTGTGAAACTTTTGTTGTTGTTGCTCATACAGTTGGATTCAGTTATAGCACTGCCAAAATCTTGTTGCAATAAACGTGTGTCGTTATAATCAAACACTTGTAAAATGCATTGAACTCATTCACATTTAAACAATATGTTTAATTAATGCTTCACTAGTCGAGATATTGGTAGCTATTATAATTGAATCCAACTGTAACGATGAATATTGCAAATATGGAAGCTTTTTTTTTTATAGTCAAACTAGATTATTAATCTAGTATGACTCAAAGAAAGTACTTATATCCTATTAACAACTGCAAACATTTTATGTGGAAACAGAAAATTACAATAATAAAAAAATTATATTACATTTAATTAAAGATATAAAGTGATATTTAAATAAAGAATATTGATGAATGATGAATAATGAATATTATTTTGCATATTGAATAATATGTAAATTAAATTACAGACTATTAATTAAATAAATAACCGGAGGTTCTTTCAGCATCTGCAACGCATTTCTTTTTAAGTTTCTATGTGCTTTATTTTATTTCGTTTTATTTTTGAGTTTAAAGAAATAAAGTGTGAATTTCCACTATTGATAGAATTTTGATGATGAAGTGAGATTTGTAGTAAAATAAATTTTGAGATATTAATTTGTCTTCTTTAATCCCTTTTATTATAAGCATATTAGTAACTTGTACTTTAAACTATTTGCATTATAGCACATGTATGGGTGCGTACCCATTCGTTACTTTCGTTACTATAAGAGCAAATTTTCAGAAATGTTCCCATTTATAAATTACAATTATATAACAACACATAACAACAATTACATACCGATTACATAAAATATAATTAGGATAAAAATCGATATAACCAGTGAAATACTATCGTGTTCCGTTCACATAAAATGTGTCTAATTAAAGAAAAAAATTACTTGCCTATATTAAAAATCAAAGTTTTGTGAGTGTGATCAGAGTATTACTCGAGTAACAAAATTTTGATTTAATATATTGACAAGTAAAGTTCATTTTATTACAAATTAAATATATGTTATGAGAATGGAATAGTATGGTATTTAACTGGTTACATCACTTTTATGTTAATAATAAAATAATTGGAAGTATTTCTGAAAATTTACTGTAATAATCACAAGTGTAACGAATGGACGCGTATCCATATGCGCGGAATGTCTCTCGTCTGTATCATCAAAAGTCTATATATGCGTACAATATTTTTGAATAAGATTCTAACCATAAATCATGTGTAGGCAGTGAGTAAATATAAAATCCATTGGAGTGTATCTCATACCTTTACACATAAATAAACTTTGCTCTTAAACTGTTTAAAGTTCAAAAGTTCTAAACTAAATATTTTCATATTTTCCCAACATTTATCTATCATAATACAGCAGTATCGATTTTATGATACACCAGCTTCATGTTTAAACAAGAGAATTTTCATTTGTTGCAACAGAAATTTAATTTTTTTTTAATGTGCGAATGATGATGCTAATTTATGATAAATAAATTCTGGATGAGCATAAAATTATTTAATTTAATATTCAGGCTATAAACGACTTAAATACTAAGCTAATATATGTGCAAAAGCGTCAGAAACGTTCCATGAATATAGAATATATGAACTTTATTGAGTTAAATAAAATTAGCATTTTTTTCACTTGATTTATGGTTTTTATGAGTTTTAAAATATTTTCATTTTGATATAATAAAAACATCTTTGGTGATCAGCACCACATTTCTAAACGATACAAATGGGCTAATGTAGCTCATTATAAACTCCTGCAGAAAGAATACACCTCAATTTTCAGCTACTTGTCTTGAGTAGCTTAATTAATTGATTTTTTCTTTTTTTCTTGTGGAGATAGTTTTAAAATATTTATACACAGATTATTGCACAGATTAATTTAATACATAAAAATTACATTTTTATTCTAATTGATTTTAGACTGTCTTTATTTGTTATGATAAATTAACTGGCTGTTATGATAGTCAAACGGTCAGAAAAAGTAATGATCAATGGTAATGAGTAGATAAATAGTTAATGGATATTTGAAATTTTGTAAAGCGTATTCAATCAGTCTTTATACTAGGGTTGCCAACCGTAAGGCATTTGTATGGATTGTCTAATTTCAAAGTATGCATAGTCTAGGATCTTCGAAAGAGACCAAATGCAAAATTTCTGGTTAATTGGAAAATGCAAAAAAAGAGTTCTTTTTATGTATGACTAGTTCTTTGCCAGTTTATGAAATTGTGACGCTTGTTATTTCTAGTTTATAACATGACTTAAGTTTTTAGGATTAAAAAAAAAATTGAAGGAAGTGTTAGGTAATTAAAAACCAGAGTGAGAGGAAACACTATGTAAAATAAATAAATAAAATAATAAAAAATAAAAATAAATTTTGAGAAATTTTATGAAAATGTTTGTTGTTGTATGTATTCAATATTTATTTATTAATTTTTTTCTAGGAAGCATATGTTTGAAATCTTAATGCAAAGGGTAGTAAATTCTCTCTGACTGAAAATCTTTTAAACTGTAATTTAAAGCATATTAACCCACTAGTTTTGATAATTATTTTTTTGTGCACTTTCACTCGTTAAAAAATGTTAAAACGTATAGCTTTTTTTAAAAATTAATACAAATATTTTCCATATTTAAAGGAAGATTAGAGAAGAATTTAATAAGGCGAATATTACATTAAAAAATCTGGTAGCAATAAGACAATATGAATGAAAAAAGGTAGCTCAAATGGTTTTAGAAAGTGTGATTAAATATATTCATTTTTGTAATGGTTAGCTAGGTAATTTGTTATTCTAAGGTTCCATTGGATTATTATAAATATCAGGAGCGATTAAAGAAATAATAGAATTTTCCTCCGAAATTCGTGCCAGATTATCCAGTATGCTTGGCCATAAGATGCTGAATTACAGAATTTTTACTGTACTATTAACATATTATGTAATGTATGTATTATGTAACATATTATTAACATGTACTATTACATACATTTTTTCTTTCCTTTTTTTTAACACACATTTTTATTTTTATTTTATTTTATTTTTTTTTAAATCGGAATTTTGGGTTATCCGAAAAGGTACCGATCCCAATTCATTCGGATTATCGGGGTTCTACTTTATTACAAATAGTATTTTTTTTCTTGTACTTGTTTGTTAATAAAAATGCATAATTGTGTTTCAAGCTTATTAATTTTGATGATAGATTAGTACACAATATCAGGAGAGATAATGTTTTATTAAGATCAGAGAGATTATATTCTGCCCTTTTCCCGCTTCCCTTGAGGATATGTTGGCAACTCTAATTTAGACATTAAATTCACTTAGATAACTTAGACAATTACTTTATATTACAAAATAAGAATTTCAACCTAACCGTAGCACAAATTAAAAAATTTTCCTTAGAATTTGTTTTGAGGCATTTGTGTGAAAGACATTAATTCGCGATATTTGCATTAGCATATCTAATCAAATAATCAAATATACACAATAAAATGCAACAACAGTACATAATAAAATTTAAGTACATTAAATAAATAGATACAAAATAAATATATGCAAAATAAATGAAATCTATAATAAATAGTAAGTAAAATTTGTCATTTTTGTTCTTTTTTTTTTACACAGGATGTACCCAAAAGATACTCAAACTTATTAATTCATTAATTATAATAAAGTTTTGCGACTTGTTTGTAGGATAGCTTATAAATTTTGTACGCATATATTTAAGAAATAGTTCAAATTTTCGTCAATAGATGGCATTAAATTTTCTAAATCTATAAGGAAATATATAAATTAACATGAAAAGAAGTATTAAATATCACTCCAAGTATCGTTTTTTATTCTTCATTTTGTTGAAAATCAAAAAAAGAGTTTAAAGTCATTTTGAGCATCCTTGCAAGTTGTAGCAATGCAGCACCATCTATGTATAAAAATTTAAACATTTTTTACATTACTAGACATAAAATGTATGAACTTTATTACAAACATGTCGCTTATCCTAACATCAAATTTAATTATAATTACTGAATTGTTTAATTTTAAATTTAACGAGCTTCTTTTCTGGGACATCCTGTAGTATATACAGATAAATATCACAAACATAAGATAAAACTGAGCAAAACATAGTGAACAATTTCAGAATTTATATCACAGAATAAAAAACGCGTATTTGACACTTTTCAAAGTGAGTTATGTCAATTCAATATAAATTTTAAAATGTACAAGTTAATTATTCCTTTTTTTTTTCATTTTTTCTCCAATGTCAGGTTTCTGATCTAGCTCTAGTTCGCCTTTTCTAAAGCGATATTTCGGAAACTAGGGACTACATCTATGTTGAAAAGTTTTCATGAATGTATATATATATATAATACTGCAATGTACACTTTATGATGTCAGATTGGTCAAGTGGTAGTCAGTTGCACTTGTTGTTTTGCTCATGGACACAAGTATGGAGGAAGCTTGAGTTCTTGATTTCTCTGTTGTCAAACTGACATCTCACTAAAATTCGTACTAACAGGAATTTAAACTTGCAAATTTAAACTCATTTGAACGTTTATCGATTGTGTAGCAAATTTCTAGACCACCGAAATGGCTGCACAGAATATTACCTTAACGACAATTTCTAGGATTAGTTAGAACTCTATTCGCATATTAAAAGGCAACAGTCTGTTGTCATATTTTGGTGGAAAACACCTGCAAACTTTACTTTAGTGGTTGTCTGCCATAGAGTCAATAACCAAATTTTATCGTCCTAATCTCAATCCTTCATGTTTTCATACTTCTAAATGCAGGAAAACACAATGGTAAACCTATCAGTCAACCACTAGAATAGGGCATGCTGATGTTTCCGAAAAAATTATGACTTGGAAAATCAGTTGCACTTTAATATGCGAATCGAGTTTTAACTCATCCTGGAATTTCAGCTATCAAAGCGATGAGGTGATAATCTGTACAACCGTCTTCCAGTCTATTCAGAAACTTTTATAAGTTTAGCTCTTAATATAAATTACGTAACCAGTAAGTAAATATGTTATTGTTGTTTGATTGCATGGTTTTATTTATTTATTTATTTGTTTTTTGAAGAAGAAGATTAAATATTTTAAGAAGAATATATTTGAGATTATTATTATTTATTTACATAAATGACAGATTTATCATTATAAATTGTGAATAAATATCTGTACAGAAAAAAAAATGTTATTAGGAATACTAAAGATACGAGTTGAAATTTTTTAACTGAGTTAAAAAGTGTCCAAGCCAAAAGTCGAAAAAATGAGCTTTCGTGTAACGTGCGTGCGCTCGGCCGATTGAGCTACTTGGAAAACTCATGGTGGACACACATTTACATAGAGAGCGGAGCTTCCAGTGTTTATGGGTAATTATTCGCATTTGATTGTTTGTTTTTAATGTTTGCAGGAAGCAATGCGGCCACTGCTTGGCTTTACAACAGAAAAGCGTCATCGCAACGTCGGATGTCTTCAGAGGTGTTAGTCATTCACTTACTCAGATGGAGATAATAACTGGTTGGCCGTGCAAGGCAACTCAATAGAATAAACCTATGACAAAGAATTTTAAAGTAGGAATTCAAAGGCTGTCTTAGTAAATTGCGTCCGCCAGAAATTGTCTAGTACATCAATTGGTAGATTGTTCGCACGTTACACGAAAGTTGCCTGGTTCGATTCATGTCTTTGACAATTTTTCGTCCAGCTTGGAAATTTCGATTTGTATCATTTCTTTATCAAATGTTTGATTGAGTTAAAAACAAAAAATCTTAATTCTAAAGATCTTAAAGTTTGCAATATAATTCTCAAGAACTTCAGCTTCCTTCCATAGCCCCATCGTGAGCATAAAAACGACGTAGAGAAAGAAACAAAAACTTTATACACATGTCCTACGTCATGACGCATGCGCAGCAGCAATCTCGGTTTCGAGTGTTCTGAAGGCAAAGACGGCAGTGGTCGAGGCCACTATGTCGTGGTGGCTGTCGGACTGAGGTGGAGTAGGTTGGGATGGTGGTGTCCGTTGGTGAGGTGGTGGTGGTGGTGGTGGAGGTGGATCTTCCCCACTCCCCCCTTCCCCTCTTCGCCGTCCTGCCACTTGTCCTGCGACCTTCGCCGCGCGTTCATGAAGAAGTTGCCGACCGTGCTGAGCTCGAGGCCGAGCTGCTGCGAGATGGTGATCTGCATCTCCTTGGAGGGGCGCTTCGTCTCCTTAAAAATGGCCTGCAAGGTGCGACGCTGCAGGTCGGTAAATACCAATCGCGGCTTCTTGGGCGTGTTGGGGTTCTTTGGCTGTTGCTGCTGTTGCTCTTCTTTCCGTTTGCAAGCTAGGTAGGAAAAAGAAGAACATCAATTAGAAGCATGGAATAGAAAGATTTAAAAAAAAAACACATACATTTCAAGAAAAATTGAATATTGGACTGAAATAATATTTGTTTGAATTTTTAACACAATCAAACTGATTGGTAAATTTATCATACGAATTAAATATTTCCAATTCAGCGAAAAATTGCTCACGCCGGGAATCGAACCTAGATACTTGGCTTACAAGGCTAATGCTTTACCGCGAATTAAATATTTCCAACTGAGCGAAAAACTGCCCAGGCCAAGAATCGAACCCAGTTACTTGGCTTACAAGGCCAATGCTTTATCTGAGCGAAAAATGCTCACCGGTTGTCGTGCGCAGTTAGCTTAAACGGTAAAGCATTGGCTTTGTAAGCCAAGTATCTGTGTTCGATTCACGGCACACCCCCTTCAGTCAGAAAAAGCAAAAAGAAAGATTTTAGCAAAAATCGCATTATGCTTCAATAGATAAACAGCAACAATTACTATAAAGGCAGTAATGGCATCGGAAATGAGCGGGGACGATTCGACGAGAAATCCGAAACTCATAATCTATACTTGGCTGCCTTTATAAGAGAGTGACAGCTTTCGATGCCCAAATATTTCTTTTATAGACGCTTTTGTCCCATCTACACTGTTAAAAAATTGAAACTTTTGCTGCATCCTCACGCCACCTCTTATATAGAAAACGATTACTTAAATGTATTATGGAGTATTCTCATTGATTAAAATAGAGATATTCTATAAAAGCGATGGAGTGACGATGCAGCAAAAGTTTCAAATTTTTGACAATGTATCGCATTGCCAGGCATTTTCTATTATAGAATTTGATGATGATTTCCTGGAAGAATTCAATTGTACGCGAGTGAGAAGTTAACAAGATAGACGAAAATAGCCTGCTCATCAAGATGTTTGGTGACTCGTTTTGTTCAGAATCGTTTCAACCAATCATATACTGTGCTCCATGTATCGTTATATTCATATCGAGGAATCCTACCTCAACAAAATCTGAAATCATTCTGGTATATAATCCGGTAAGCAAATCTGAATCTAAAGATAATTTTGTTATACATAGCTATGTTCTTTATTGTGCATTGACATGCAGAGATAATTTTTTCCTCCGGAACAAAATATATACTAAAGGATTTTCATTTTTTCAGCAACTATTTCCGATGTCGATTGGTATTGATGTCAATTTCTGCTTTAGTGGATGTGAGAATAGATAATGTGCATATGACGTCACGCACACGAAAAAGGATGTACTTCTCAACTTGTGGTTGGCAAAAGTAATAATTCTTAAAGAGTTAGTAATTTATAACGTATTATTTCCTGCATATAATACAATAAAATGAAATTTATTATATCGACGTGAAAATTACATTTAGTTTAGAATTTTTTAATGCAGTTCAATTCGAATTTTCGCCAACCACAAGATGAGCTGTCGCGAAAGAAGCCAGTTTATTTACAAACATGCACATTATCTATTTGGCCAGTTAAGATTTAACATTTCGGAAATTTACCGCATCCAGCAAACTTTAAGGTCCACATTGAAATCTACAGATATCGGAAATAGGCGTTGAAAAGCTGACATTTGTAAATTAACATCATTACATTGTTAAAACTATTGTGAAAAATTACCTTTGTTTTTAAAGCTATCTATTTTCTGACTAATGAGAACGATCTAAAAACGCCTATGGAGCGTTTTCATTGGTCAGAAAATAGATAGCCTTTAAAAAATGAGGCAGTTTTTCACGATATTTTTAACAGGGTTATAAGGGATTTAAAGTACTTTCAACAGTCACAGCGCGTCAAGTTGCTTCCATGATTCAATGCATAGCAAAATAATTCTATATATTCGTACGTATTAAAATACCCCTTTCAGCCATAAAAACTAAAAAGGAAGATATTATCAAAATCACATCATAATTCAATATGCCTCTATATGAAAGTGGCAACATTCGAAGTTATGACTGTTCTTTGACAGACGTGATTTTCCAAATTACAGAAAATTTAAGAATTTCTATTTCAGAACTTGATGATAGTCGTCTGAACGAGTTTGTTTTTTGAATGCAAGAAGTTAACTTGCTTAACTTTAATGGTAAGCTTATCAAAATTTTTCGTCATTTAAATTTGTCTAAATGTAAATAAAAAGACAATATACATACACATAGCAATGCACTTTAATCACTTTGTGAATCCGGCATAACAAGAACTTTGATACATAGACACTTGTGTTTTGACGTATAAGGTTCTTTAAAGATGAATTTTCAGCTTTTCGATACCTATTTCTCATATCGGTAGGTATCGATGTAAATTTTTCATTTTGGTGGATACGAGAATTGTTCTAGCTAAGATTTCGTACTTTGGAAAAAACTCGCATCTCTGCAACAATGGGTCCAAAAGGATTATTCGCTGTTTAGCAAAACAAGATTGACCAATCATAAGCCTCCATTTTTGAGAACTTTTCATTGTTTGAAGTACGGTGTCCAGAATACACTGTTAAAAATCTGAAACTTTTGCTGCATTGTCACCCCACCGCTTTTATAGAAAATGATTACTTCACTGTATTTAAGAGCATTCTTACTGGTAAAAATAGAGATATTCTATAAAAGCAGTGGAGTGCCGATGCAGCAAAAGTTTCAATTTTTAACAATGCAAATGGAGTGGAAATCTGTTATCCAAACAATGCTAAAAATTTGTATCCTCTAGATTGCTTCAAAAAGAATTTGAATTTTAAAGTTTTTATTTAATAAAAAGTTCTAATCATCAGATTTTTAATAAATTCGAATGGGACCACATGGGCCCCATACGCTTTCAAACAAAAAAAGAATTATCAAAATTGGTTCATATTTACGAAAGTTATGCGTGAACAAGAAATACATACAAGTCGAATTCATAACCTCCTCTTTGAAGTCGGTTAATAATAAAATACTTTCCATACATATACATAAAAATAGTTTCCATGCATATACATAAATAATTTAAACGTTTTACATCTTTTTTTTCATAATAAATAAGATTATGTATAATAAAGGTTTCTTTAGAAACTGCGCTACCATTGTTTACGCTTAGTTAAAATACAATGTTTGTGTTTTTTTTTTCTACAGTGTAGCAAGTTATCTTTGCTTTTTTAAGCTATTTTTTAAAGCATTACTATTTTTATTCGATAATTGTATTGATTTCACTCATATACTGAAAACTTATTCATTTATTTATTTTGCAATATTCCATAATAAGCTTAAATTATTCAAATATTTTGCGTACTTTTTACATTTTGCATTTATTTTAGAAACAAAATCTAACAATTCTATATTTTCAACATGAAAATAACAGTCGGGATTTAAAATGTTGCATTTTTAAATCAACCTAAAAAAAAAAAAAAGATTGGTTTATTTGATTTTAGTTTGCGATATTGTTCTTATATTTTTACTTTGGAAATAATTCCTTTTTACATTTTGTAACTGCTTTGGACATATTATTTTATCTATTTGTTGATTTTATATTTGCTTAAAAGCTGCACCACCAGCTATGTAAGAGATGCTGGTGCAGTGTAAAAAAAAATTATGATTTTAGAGTAAAAAACTGTCAGCGTTAACGCCATCAACAAACTGTTTATTTTATATACAGGGTATTGATGGATTTGACCGACAAATCCAGAGACCAGACCATGTTAAAAAACAAACAAACAAACAAACAAAAAACATGGTGTCGCAAAACAATTATTAAGTCACAAATGTTTTATCTTAACTGAAATTGAATTGACGCTAATAATTAAAAAAAATATTGCAATGAAAACGCAACGATATGTATATTTGTGAATAAATAAATAAATAAACAGATAAAAAATAAACTGTACAAAAAATTATCGTAGAAGAAAGTTACTAGTAACGATTGGCAGTAAAATCTACTTTTAAATGATGCATATAAAATTTTAAATGGTGCATATAAAATTTGCTTACGGGGCGGGCATCTACATATTAAAATAAACCATAACTATGTTTTTGACAATAACAGTATCCAATTCTGACAGCATAAATTTCCTCTGTACCCTTCAATTAGCCTAAAAACAAACTTTCATGCAATTCCTACGATAAGTTTCCAAGAAATTAATTATTTTAAAACGAGCATATTTTAGGCGCAGTATCCAAACTGTTCGGTACTCGAATGTTGACCGAGAGAGCCCCGTTCTTTAATAAGGCATCTTAGGCTTATACTCAAGCAGTCAATGAAGATTGCTAAATTACGGGATACCATAAGAAGTTTCAAAATATCCAGTCACTTCTATCGAAGCCCTTTAAACTATCATTTCGCCATTTTTTAAACACAATTTGAAAACTACTTGGAAGAAAAACTTGAAATTTTGGATTTCCATAAAGCAGAATTTAATAAATCTAAATCCATCAAAAAATTATAGGTTGCAAATCATAATTTTTTCGAATATTATTTTCATAATTCATACATAAAATTATAAATATGGGAAATTCAAGGTATTTATGTTTGAATATTTTAGTATTGCTGCTACATAAAAAATTAGCACATTAGGAATATAATTACAGGATATATTAATAAAAATATGAAAATGTAATTTAATATTAGAAGCATTCGATTTGGAATGTTTATAATTCAAAAACGTATCATTCAAATGACTTGAAATTTGGTGTCGAGGCTTAGTTTGAATCGAAGATTTGAAATACCTTGTTAGAATAGGATATTGCTATTTAAAAAAGTGAAGTTTGAGTTCATTTTAATATGCAGATGGCCCCCTAAGAAAATTTTATATGCATAATTTAAAAATAGACTTTATTTCCAATCATTCGATGTCAGTTATAGGTCTGCTCGGGCCCAGGCTTGGCCCATGCCGGGCCGGCGGAATCGTTCCGAATTTTCTAACGGGCCGGGCCGGGCCGACAAGCAAAATAAACGGGCCGGGCCGACAAGCAAAATAAAAGGGCCGGGCCGGCAAAAAAATTGAACAGGCCATACGGGTCGGGTCGATAAAAAAATTTAGCGGGCCTAACGGCCCGTTATAATGATTTAGGCACAAACGATAAAATAATAGCTGTTGTAAATGAATATGGCTTTAATGAAAATAAGTAGAAATGTGCGCCACGAACCAACACTAGTTTCACAACACCAATGCAGAAATGTAACTTCTACAGTGTAGACATCGGCAACGGACAGCTACATTGTGTGTAACACGGGCTTAATATTTTTAGCAGACTCGTGCCGGGCCGAAATCAGACTTGCATTGTTTTTCTACATACAAACGAGCCGGGCCGAAACTAGACTTAATTGATCTCAAGATGTGTATGTCAGACAACATGATTTGTAAAATTATTAATAGCGATAAAGAACTTATGTTAACGTAATCTTTGTATATGTTACTTCTTGGTGATTCTTAAATACAGTTTTCTACAATGCTAAAGTTTCATAAATTTTCTGACTAATTTTTAACTGTAAAAGCATAATACTGACAAGCCTGATTTTTTAAGGGATTTGGAATCAAACAGCGTTTTTATTTTTTGTAAAAAGGATACTTGGTATAATCTTATTGAAATATAAGTTATTTTGTCAAGTGGTTGTAAATTTTTCTTCCAACCAATGTTGTCGCTTCCGGAAATTCTATTCAAAACGCTAACTTTGACAGTATTTTTTTAGCTTTCTTGTATCAAAAAATGGATAAATCCATTCGATTACACAGTTTCTGAATAAAAACATCCGCTAATATAATGCATTTTCGATAAAAGAAAATGAATTCAGAAAGTAGCTCCTTAGAATTAGAGAATGAATTTGGATTTGGAAAGTTTAATAAAATAATATAGAAATATTTCCATAAATCTATTTTTACTATACAGCTTCAAAAGTTGCGATGTTTTTAACTTTCTTTTTTTTTCTTTTATTCGAAACCATATTAATTTTTTAATGAATCTTTGTTTGAATATTGAAAGTCTAAGAATCTAAGTAATAATAAATGTTGAAAATGTATATTTCCTGTAAAATATACTGTAAAATCCTCCCGGTGACATATATGCAGTATTCTTTAAAAAAATCTGAATTATACGATAAAAATCTAAATTTTTTAGAAATAATAGAAATATTGACGGGCCATAACGGGCAGGGCCGGGCTGGGCCTGTTTTCACTCATTTTTGTACGGGCCGGGCCTAAAAATGTAAAATATGAACGGGCCGGGCCGGGCTCGGGCCTGGAAATTCCGGCCCGTGCAGACCTCTAATGCCAGTAACTTTTTCTCTACGGCAATTTGTAGAAGAGTTACTAAGAGATGTTTATTTATTTATTTATTTATTTTACGACTGTAATTTATTTTGTGTGAAATGTTATAAGATGACTATATTCTAAAAAAACACGATGCTGAAGAAATCGACAGTATTGCTTAAACTGATAATCGCAATTCAAAATGTTGCTATTTTAAATTCATACTGCTGGTGCATATGATAGAAGTCTCGTCCTTCCTTTTTTATATTATCATATTTATAACAAAGATAAGAATGTCTATTAAAAGTTTCAACATAACATGTTTCAATTTTCTGACAGTTATTACCGTCAACGCCAGTTGATTTAGGGTAATACACCTTGTGTTTTTGATTAAATACGTGGTTTAAGATCCCATGTTCTATTGTAATTTTTAATTCTATTGATGTCTATTACCCACCCCCTCCCCCTTCCCCAACTTCTGAACTTGTCGGTCGAATTGTATATGTATGTATATAGGATCGTCGCAAAAAAAAAAAAACCTCTCCGATAGATAGACCCCTAGCGACCTAACCGCTCAATCAATCGAAAAAAAAAAAAAGTAAGAAAAATCATGCGTTAAGCATAGATTATGAAGCACTTTCCAACACTTAATGAAATCTTTAACAAAACCTTGTTATTTAGGGAAATAATAGTGTATAGCCAAATGTACCCAAATATGTATTCCAGTACTTTTGAACAGCCCTGTATTTCATATGTCATTTGATATAATGCGAAAATTTAGCTTAGCAAGAAAATACCCAGTAGCTTGAAATTTCTTTTTCAGCAATTCATATTATTAGATGGAAACATACTTGAATACTTTTGTCCAGCCCTGTAGTTTACATTGTACCTTTATTACACGTCAGCATTAGGCTAAAATTTATTGTAAACTAAAACACTTTTAAAACAACTGAAATCACATTCTCATAAATCATCATTCATAGACGTCCATGTACCGAATTCTTTGCGTGGCCCTGTATATCCCTTTATCTATATTCTGCAAACATTTCTCAGTAAATTGAATGCAGCTCAGCGTAAAAATGCATAGCTTATTTAAGAACCACGTTTAAATAATTTACGCTCATATTCAGTAACGTTGGTGAGCTCTTTTGGGTAGCCCTGTATATCAACTATAAATTTATACACACCATATAATGTGCATATATTTAGCGAAATATAAACGCGAATATCATAATTAAAATGCATTTCATCCCTCCATCAGCCATTATCGGACACATATACGGTATTTCGGAAAGAATATACTATTTGAAATCTTTTGTACGGCCCTGTAAATGCTATGTACTTCATATTATGCAAGACAGTAGCGTATAATTTATATTAAGCTTCAGTGACATATATCAATTTTATTATACATGAAAAAGTTTAATACATTTAAAATATGTCACACACAATTCCCCCTTTTACCATTATCTAATGGAATTCTTTTGTGTGGCCCTGTAAATGAATAATAGCTACATTTTCACCTTATATTTTATAGAATGCATATTTTAATATGTTTGACAGGGTATAACATCTTTAAAATTCCTTTGAAACGAATTTTCCCCATAGGCCGTAATGTAATAGGAAACTTTTGATTCGCCCTGTAGATAAACTAATCATGGTAGAAACTTCATTTTCGATAGGACTTGTGCTAGGGTAAACGTCAATAACGTCCTAAAATTTCATGGCAATCCGAGTATATTAACGATTTTTCCCCATAGGCCGTAATGTAATGGGAAAATTTTGATTCTCTCTGTAGATAAACTAATCATGGTAGATACCTCATTTTCAGTAGACTTTGTGCTAGGGTAAACCTCAATAACGTCCTAAAATTTCATGGCAATCCGAATATATTAACGATTTTTCCTCATAGGCCGTAATGTAATGGGAAACTTTTGATTCGCCCTGTAGATAAACTAATCATGGTAGAAACTTCATTTTCAATAGGACTTGTGCTAGGGTAAACGTCAATAACGTCCTAAAATTTCATGGCAATCCGAGTATATTAACGATTTTTCCCCATAGGCCGTAATGTAATGGGAAACTTTTGATTCGCTCTGTAGATAAACTAATCGTGGTAGATACTTCATTTTCAATAGGGTTCGTGCTAGGGTAAACTAGAGGTCTGCACGGGCCGGAATTTCCAGGCCCGGCCCGGCCCGGCCCGTAGGAAAGTTATTTCGGCCCGGCCCGGCCCGTTGCAAAACTCAAAAGTTCGGCCCGGGCCCGGGCCGGCCCGTTTAATTTTTTATATTTTAGGCCCGGCCCGTACAAAAACCAGCGAAAACAGGCCCGGCCCGGCCCGTTTTGGCCCGTTAAAATTTCTACGATTTCAAAAAAATTCATATTTTTATCATATAACTAAGATTCCTTTAAAGAATACTGTGTTACAGTTTTTTTTTATTACTGCTTCTCTTTAAAATTTTAATTATTCAAAATTCAAAACACCTCTTTCCCTTTTTTTTTCTAGATACGCACAGGCCTTAATACTCCTGTGATTCCTTTTTCCGTTCCCACGCCTTCGCAAGCGTTGGTGAATGTTAGAAAGAAAAGCACACCCCCTCCCCTTAAGACTCGCATAAAATCCCTGCTCGGCAGAGAAACGCAGTAATTGCTAAAAGCCCTTTTGTTAAGATTAAAGATGTGTGTGCTTCCCAAGCTATGAGTTGTCAGACAATAAATAGCGTACCCTATAATAATTGGCCACACACACAGTTTCTTGAGCCCTGGGTAAATTGCTAAAAGTACACTCTTTTTTTTATGACCCATATAAAAAAATGTATAGTGTCATGTCAGAGAGAGAGCGAGATACATTTTCGACCATAAAAATATCCCCGTGCCTGTTACTCCCTTTGTGTGCAATACTTGGAATCCCAGCTGTAGATTTCATGGGAACGGGAGTTGAAAAACACCTGCCTGTACAAAATCCTCATGTAAGTCACGTGATTGAGAGATAGAAACATCTCCTTATATGGACATTGGATATGGTATTTGCGCGCTGACCAACGGGAAGTCACCTTTTTGGTTGGGGAAAGTGGGGGATGCGTCCGTGTTCCCAGAAAAAGTACCCCCGTATGTTAGAGGTTTACGTGCAATTGGTTTTTGAAAATAAAAGTCAGTCCTGGTGATAGGAGTCGACGGAGAGCATCTGGTGGAAGAGATGCAAGAGTTCTGTCCCCCCCTCCCCTGTTTTTAATCTGGGAGAGGGGAGGCCAAAAAGAATTCTACGATTTTTTTTTTTCGACATTACTCCCAGAGATACGCTAAGTGGAAGTCGCAGAAGTGTTGCCTGCCAAATATAACTGAGAGTTTGCTGAAGAAATATGTCCCTTCCGAACTATTGGTCTAGAAAAAAGGGATCGGAGCCCCTCGTTTTAATTTGAAATATCCTATATGTTGCAGTTGAGTATACCAGAAGTACAGTTGATTTCCCGAGCTCCCGCACTCATAAGGCTTATTTAGATACCCGCCTAACGGAAGCCTTTACCGAGAGCAGCGGAATAAATGGCCCTTGGCGGCAAATGACTGTTAGCATGTGGCAGTGAACGTCCAAGATTGTTTTTGTTGTTTCAAATATTTCTCAGGGTAAAATGTGGATACCCAAGAGCCGAAAAATCTCAGCCTAACGATTCGTGTCGCTGATGGTTGGTTGGTTGGTTGGTTGAATGGGGTTTTCTGGCGCAAGGTCCCCTGTGGGACATGCTGCGCCAAGAACATGGTAGGAATAAGACAAGGTTAAATTTTAAAATAAAATGTAAAAAGTGAAAGCTGAAATAAAAATATGTTGTAGATATGAGTTAAGTTGATAAAGGCAAGGCGGTGATACATGAAATTAAAAACCAATTAAAACCTGACAAATATATTTAAAATTGTAAAAAGATAAAATGCTAAAACTAGTTAAAACTCTAAAACAGTAAGATAATGACACGATGACCAAATTGGAAAAGTACTACAGAAAACCTAAAATACAACTAAAACAAAGACCAATAAAAAAATTAATTTAACCAGGCACATACTCTTCAAAAATAGTGTTTTCGTCTGAATCCGAGCCACTGCCGTAAGACTCGGATTCCATAGCTTCTTGGACATAATGCTGCAGTTGTCTGGGATCTTTAAAATTTCTTTTGCATGGGCTGAGCGATGAATTTTGCAATCTTTTGACGACAGTCTTCCGCCGTGGGGTTGCTGGAGTTGGGGTTTTTATGGTTTCTGTTTGTTTTTTAATCATATGTGATTTTTGTAATGTTTTTGATTTTGTAGCAGTTTGGATCCCAGCCTTGGTTCCTTCTTTCTGAACACCAGTTTTCACTATTTGACTAGAGTTGGGTTGGACCGTGTTGGACTTAGGCGATATTTTTGTACAGGTTCCAGCTTTGATATTAGTTTGGGGATCAGATGATTTTTTGGATGGAGAATTTAATTTCTGTTCTCTTTTTTGTAAGTCAATTATTTTAACCGGTTCTGTGGAAGGTAGCCAGCGTTCTAATTTAGGGGTTCCAAACAGTTTAGTAGGGAGACAGACATCACGTGTTTCTTTAATTGGTGTGCTAGTTGATTGTGATTTAGTAGATCTATTAGGTGGATATGAGGAATCAGTTTGGGTGCTTACATGTCTTACAGATTTTGATTGGTTTTTAAATAAGCTGGAGTAAGAAATTCCGACAGATGGGGTTCTGGTTTCTACAAGTTTGCGAGCTTCAGGATAAGACAAATTTTGAGTAATTTTAACTGTGATAATTTCTTTTTCTCTGTTCCAATTAGGACAAGTACGGGAATATGCAGTATGATCTCCCTTACAGTTTGCACAACGTTCGGTTTTTTCACAATCTTTATTGTCATGGCCCACTTCTGCACAACGTGCGCAGGTAAGAGATCCACGACATGTACCATTAGTATGGCCGTAACGTTGGCATTTAAAGCAACGGAGAGGGTTAGGAATGTAAGGTCTGACAGGACAATTCAGGTAAGCGGCTTTGATTCTAGTTGGTAAAGTAGGACTATTGAAAGTGAGAATGACATGCTTTGTAGGAAGGATTTGTCCATTCCGACGGATAGTGATACGACGTGCATCAAGGACATTTTGATCTTTTAAATTTTCTAAGAGTTCATCTTTTGTAGAGAATAATAGGTCTGGTTCAGAGATGACACCTCGGCTTGTATTTAGAGATTTATGTATTTGTACAGAAACGGAAAATGTGCCTATTGTAGAGCAATTAGTGAGAAACCGCGATTGTTTAGCTGTAGATACTTCTACTAATAAATCTCCTGATTGTAATTTTTTGAGAGTGTGGCCATCCCCTAAGACAGACTGGAACGTTTTTGCAATGAGAAATGGCGATGTTTTTCCAAAGGAACTATCAGAGTGGCTATCAGTGCGTTTAATTATGAAATATCGAGTGAAAGCAGAATTCTGTGACATTTGTTGCTCTCTACAAGAGAGAGAAGGAGGAAGTGAAGTATTTCCATCCATAGTAGATAAAATAAAATTCAGACCCCGGCCGCACCACCCACTCCCGAGCCCTACAAGGGGATGCATATTCGTGCACCAGTGCTAACCAGGGCCCATACGGTCACAAGACAACCGTGTCGCTGATGGATGATAGGCGATTATGTCGCAAAGCCCTCATGAAGTTACCGTAGCTCAGCGTACTGTTTCAGACGAAGGGAAGTTAGCGTAGAAACTGTTTTCAAAGATTACTCCAAGTCTAATTTGGGCAACAGAAACGCCATAAATTAGTATAAAAAAGTGCTCTGGTGCAAGGAAAATTTGTGATCCACGTTAATAATACATATGAAAATACCCTAAATGGGTGAATGGTAGAAATAGCTGTAGGTAAGAAATGTATTTTGTATTTGTTCTTAAAATACTTTTATCCTAGTGAATATTCTTGTTATAAATTAATATTTCCATATGTTTGCAACAAAATTTGTGTTAGTGAATTCAGATGCCTTTTTTTTTATTATGTTAAATTAAATAAAGGAGAATGTATTTAAAGGATATGCTTTAGTATAGTTCTTTAGTTTTTTTTTATTTATCCTACCTTGATATTAGTTTGTTTGAATTTTAATCTCAATAGTGTCAAAATAACTATACTAAATTTTGTAATACCATGAAATTAAAGTAGTTTCTTTGAATGTTTAAAAGTAAAAATAGTTTTCAACCATTTCTTTTTTTATTCAGAATTTTAAAGTAACTTATCAGGCTGGAAATCATATAAGCACTGATTAATTAATATACTTTTATCTTAAACTGAGTAAAGATATTTAGCTAATTAATAGAATTTTTAAAGCAAAACTGTTGAGAAGTTCACATGATTTAAAATGAATTAACTTATCTTATAAAAAAAAAAAAAAAAAAAAATGGAGAAATTAAAATAGATGTACTAACACTATACTTTTTTGGCCACAATGTCATTGTTGTATTATGGGATGCTTGTGTTTATATTGTAGAAATCTTATTGCTTGTAAAAAAAATTTTTCTTTCTTTGCTCCCCACAAATAGATGGGAGATTCCAGGGTCTTTCTTCTATCTTTTGAAATTTTAACAAAGGTCTTGAGCTTTAAAGTTATCTATTCGAGTTTGATATCCCATAAAACAACATTGGCAAAATATTGGGTTCACTGCTACAGATCCTTATATGCTACATCTGAGATCTAGACAGATTGAGAATTTTGTTGTGTTATCATTATTACTTACTGGAAATCATTAATATGTATAGAAACTTAATGAATATGTATTTTTTTTTATTAGTTTTAAATTTTATCTTGGTAATCTTTCTTATTTCTGTAATTTCTTAACTTAACTTGTGTTATCTAATAGTATTTATCCTTATGAAATCTCCTTTTGTTTTGATTATCTTAAATTACAACAAAATTCATATAGAAGGTAGTCTAGTCCGGATCTCAGCTAACTCATTAGTAAAGTAGATGAAATATTTGAACTAATTAAGAAATTGAGTGTAGAAATGATTGTTTATATAGTAATGTTTATATGAAAAAACAATTTTATTGAACGAACCTTTTTTTAATTAATTAATTTATGGTCTGTAGTAGTCAAAAAAAAAAGGACCCAATAAGTTGGTGCCGCGCTGTTGAACCTAATTATTGCAATATACACAATAAGTTGATGCCGTGTGGCAGAGCCTAATTATTACGGTATACACAATAAGTTGATGCCGTGTTGAAATGCCTGATTTTTGCTATATACACAATAAATTGGCACAGTACTGTAGAGCCTGAGTTTTACTAAACAGTGTTTATATTAAGTGTGTTTCAAAGTAAATAAATATATGTGTTGTTGTTCTATTTTTATTATTTTGTTGTATATTGTAAATTTGAGTAATAGGGGTATACATTGCTATTTTATGGGTATTTTATGCCATATTTAGAAGTAGTAAAAGTTTGTGTGTGAATATTTTATTATTCCCTTTTTTCCCTCTTTTATCTTTATTATTTTCAAATTTTGTATCGTATCTTGTGCACTTTAAAACGCAAAAATGGCACTCGACCCCTCTAAAGAGATGGCGAAAATTCAGCGAAAAACTGCCCTTATTGATAATCTCAATTATATTCCCCCATTCAGTGGCGAGGGTAATTCAGTTTCTTTTGGGGATTTTTATGAAAAATTAGACAGTTTTGCCAACATGTTTGGCTGGGATGATGAGGAAAAGAAATTTGCTTTGCTATCTAGATTATCTGGTGCAGCTGCTAGACTGCTAAAAATTCACAAAATTAAGTCTTTTGAGGAGTTAGTTTGTATTTTAAAAAACAGATATAGTCAGCACATAACCCCAGATGTGCAGCTTAACAAATTAATGAATTTTAAACAAACCCCAGCAATGACAGTACAGGACTTTTATGACAGGGCATGCGACCTGTCACTAAACTCGCTCGTTATAGAGGGTATACAAGACGATGTTGTAGAAAAAAGCAGAAAAGCACTCCTTCACTCAGTGCTACTCAACAATTTGTCGCCTGAAATAAGAAAAGGTGTCATCGCTAGAAATCCAAAAACTCCCGAGAAAGTCCTCCAAATAGCCCTACTTGAGGAAAAAGCTTATAAAAGCGTAAATCCATTCTATAACTCTTATGAAAGTAGTGAGAATATACCGAACCCCCAGAATGTACCATGTGCTGCCGTATTTTCTCAGAAAAGTGATAATGAGTCCCATAACAGACAGATTCAAAATTTAAAATCCCAAATTGATCTGCTCGCAGCTAAAATTGATAGTCTAGTTGAAATAAAATCCAAAGAAGTCCAAAATAATTTTAACTAGGGATGTGAAAGTAACCAAACTGGAAGTTTTTACTGTTTCAAATGTGGTTTGCCCGGCCACTATGCAAGAAATTGTACCCTAAACAGGTACACAAATGATTATGGAAGGGGCTTCCATCAAAATCCCAGGGGACGTGGACAAAATTCCAGGGGCAGGAACTATCAGAGTGAGAATTATAGAGGAAATAATAATAGAGGTGGATATAGGAGACATAGGGGCAATTTTGATCAAGGGTATGAGACTAACCGAAGAAATAGAGATGATAATGCGAGCGGTGAGACTCGTCAGGATGAACACAGTAACCCTACTACATCCAATAATGCTTTAAACGTGTAACGGC
Organism: Maratus speculifer; assembly: GCA_964019185.1. Classification (NCBI taxonomy): domain Eukaryota; kingdom Metazoa; phylum Arthropoda; class Arachnida; order Araneae; family Salticidae; genus Maratus; species Maratus speculifer. The sequence goes on along the minus strand of OZ025295.1, from coordinate 193,724,945 downwards.
TGGTTTCGATTTGGTCGAGTCGTCTCCATATAGGCCTCCAGACCCCCCAAGCATTTTTAGTATGTTCTCCCCCCATTCTTACCATTTACCTACTGCTATGATAAATGTAAATAATATTTCTCTTACTGCACTGTGTGATACTGGGTCAGCCATAAATATTTTAAGTAGTACAGCACTTATTAATTTAAATTTTTGTGAAGTTGTCGAGTGCAATACTCCTATTTTAACGGTAACTGGCGAAAGAGTAATTCTAAGCCAAAAAGTTTCTTTGAACTTTAAATTTAATGATTTATTATGTCAGTCTGAGTTCTTTATTGTCCAGGGTAAATTAGCCGATGAATTTAGTGTGATTTTGGGGATGCCCTTTTTAAATAAATATCAGGCTGTTATAAATTGTAAAAATAATAATGTTGTTTTAAGTATTCCAGTAGAAACACAATGTAAACAAGTAGTAGAGAGTCATGCAAAAAAATTATCTCCACTAAAAAATTCCCTAGAAAGAAATATTGTAAATAATACCAGTGATATCAGAGTGAATAGTGCAGATTTAGAATGTCAACAAGCAGATATCTGTAATGAACAGTCAAAATGTAGGCCAAATGTCCCCATTCCTGCTAATAAACAGGGAGATGAGTATAGTAATAATGGCACACCTATGAAAATTGTAACCAAAACGGGTAAGGAAAGTTTAAAAGAAAAATGTGGGAATCTTAGTAGTAAAAATGTGACAGTTCAGGGTACTACATATCCCAGTATGAAAGTGAATGCAGATTTAAACATGACAATTAAAGCAAATGAGGCAGCTAATGAAACTGCACATGTTTTTTGTTTACAAAATACATCACGCAGTAACTCGAGTACAAATGAATGTGAAATTAATGAGCCTTTAGACCTTAGACAGCAAACAACGAGTCAAACAGTCCATGCTAATAAAAGTGATTTACAAAATAGGACACCTCAGACTGGTGAACAAAGCAATCTTGACAATAATAACAACAACAGTAGTGAAATTACTACTTTAGATCTTTTATGCGAAAGGATTTCTATTCCCCCTAATTCAAAATTAATAGCTGAAGTTAAGTGCAATAAAAATAATTCCATAACAGAAAATGATGTTCTAATGCTAGAACCTTTAGCGAAGAATTTAAGCCAAGGTCTGCTTATTTCTAGAGCCATATGTACTCAGGAACATGGCCTTTTTGTTTCTCTTGCAAATTTTTCAAATCATACTATAAAGCTAAGCAAAAATACATATGTTGCAAAAATCCAGAAATGTATAGATAAGTCGAATATACCATTTACGGATAATAGTTTAAGTTGTAATGTGAATTTAACTACTCCAATAGCTGACTTTGATCATGCTGATCTCACTTGGAGTTCTAATATTGACTTAAGCCATTTAGACCCTCCCCTAAAATCTAAAATGCAAGAATTTTTAGATCAAAATAAAGATGTATTTGCAGCATCTGTCCTAGAGTTACCAGGCTGTAATACCATACCCCATGTTGTCAATTTAACCTCTAATAAACCTGTAAAATCCAAAGCGTACAGAGTTCCATATAAATTACGTCAAGAAATGGAAGATCAACTTAATATTCTACTGCAAGCTGAAATTATTTCCCCATCTATGTCAGAATTCGCATCACCGGTTATACTTGTAGAAAAAGCAGACGGTTCTTATAGACTAGCTGTTGATTTTCGTAAACTAAACAAAAATCTTGTCAAAGACGCATATCCTATCCCAAACATTACTGATTCTGTGGATGCTTTAAGTGGAGCTAAATTTTTTTCAACACTAGATTTGACTAGTGGTTTTTTTCAACAGGTCATACGACCTGAAGACAGGCATAAAACTGCTATTATCACGCATAAAGGTCTTTTTGAGTGGAATAGAAATTGTTTTGGGTTATCTAATTCAGGGAACAGTTTTCAAAGGCTAATGAATGCCATTTTTGGAGATTTAGGAAATCTCGGAATCTTAGTATATATAGATGACATTGTCATTGCTTCTTCTGATGTAGACTCCCACTTTGAAAAATTAAAACTGGTTTTTGACAGATTAAGGCAGCATAAACTAAAGCTTAAACCCAGCAAATGTACTTTTCTTTCAAATAAAATCCAATACCTAGGCTTTGAAATTCATAGCGGGCAAGTATCCCCTGTAAATAAAAATATTGAAGTAATTGAAAAATTGCAACAACCTACGACACGTAAAGGTGTCAGGTCATTTATTGGAACCCTCTCATTTTACAGGCGTTTTATACCTGACTTCACAAAAAGGGCATTAAATTTAATTGATTTAACAAAGGAAAGTGGGCATTTTGCCTGGACGAAAGAAGCCCAAGAGGAATTTGAGGATTTAAAAAAGGCTCTAATTTCTAAACCGTGCCTCTTATTACCTGATTTTAGTAAAGAATTTTATGTCTATACTGATGCGAGTGGAGAAGCATTGGGTGCAGTTCTGTCACAGTTGGATGAAGAGAATAAAATTCATCCAGTGGCGTTTGCTAGTAGGCGACTCAAAGGTGCAGAAACGAGGTATTCTGCCACTGAGAGAGAACTTCTCGCTCTAGTTTGGGCAACTAGCCATTTTAAGTGCTACCTAGCTAACACCCATTTTACCATTTTTACAGACCATGCCCCCCTTACTTTTATGTTAAAAATTCATGATCCCACTTCACGTATAGCCAAATGGGTATGTACTCTATCTGATTTTGACTTTACCATTAAATATATAAAAGGCAAGTGCAATAGTGTAGCAGACTTTCTCTCTCGATTTGCAAAAATTGATGAAACACCTGAGATTAGCAGCAGTAATTTTTGTATACAGGTAGAAAAAGAAACTACTTTTGTACCGCATTCAAATTTAACTGATAAAATTAGTGAGTTGCAGAAATTCGATAAAAAGTGCTGTGAAATAGCCAGAAAATTAGACCAAAATTTAAACATAGCACCTAAATATATGAAATTTTTTTTTAGAGATGACATTCTTGTGTGTGAGGACACTAGAGATTCGAATATAATAAGTAACCCAATTAAATTGGTAGTCCCTAGGGAAATGATTGAGCAAGTGTTCGCTCTATCACACGATTCTCTGGCGGCTTGTCATCAAGGTTTTAAAAAGACGATTGACCGCATCCGAGAGCACTTTTACTGGCCCGGAATGTCAGCTGATATCAAGCACCTAGTAGAGTCGTGTATTAGTTGCCAACAGAAGAGGGCGTACAAACCTAACCAGCAGGCACCTCTTCAACGGATGCCTACACCCGAGTTTCCTATGAACAAGGTACATTTAGATCTAATAGGCCCACTACCGGTTACATTTTCAGGTAACACCTATATTGTCACGTATATCGACTCTTTTACTAAGTGGCCAGAGGCTTATGCAGTTAATTCCACCACATCTGATGTTATCGCAGATACGCTTGCTGATTTCATTTCACGTTATGGCGCGCCTGCGGTGATAGCAACAGACAATGGGAGAAATTTTATATGAAGCGATCAAACATGTCTACAAAATGTTCGGCATTAAACATATCACAACATCTGCCTTTCATCCGGCGTCGAATGGGCAGATCGAGTGACAGAATTCTACGTTAAAAAATGCCCTTAGTCACATAGTAAATGAAAACCAATCAGATTGGGATACTAAACTTAAATTTGCCCTGTTAGCGATGCGTTCCGCTGTGCACTCCTCAACAAAATTAACACCCGCAGCAATTTTATATGGCAGGAATTTAAATTTACCATATAACCTATTTTCTCAGTCACCTAGATTTAGTTATAATGACGCCCCATCATTCTGTGAATTGCTAATCCCCGCCCTCCAAAAAATATATGCCGAAGTGTACGATAATTTGGTTAAAGTATCAGAAGTACAAGAAAAATACAGAGAGAAAACAGCGGTCGTTAAAGATTTAAAAATAGGAGATAGAGTATGGCTGTATAATCCATCTATAACTGCTGGTAATACAAGAAAATTGTCAAAACTAAACAACGGACCTTTTACAATCATTGAAAAACTCAGTGATGTCAATTTTAAAATTGCATTAATTGCTAATCCTTCAAAAACCCAGGTTGTCCATGTAGATCGCCTCACCTTATTCAAAGATAGATGCATTTCAGGTGTAAATAAACAGAATGGAGACACTCATTCAGACCAAAACCACAGCCAAAGTCAAATGTCAACAACAACAAGTGAATCGAATATTCAATTCGATTTTACTGCACGTAAGAAAAGAAATCGGTTCATAAATCGATTCCCGCCACCCTTACCACGTACAGCATCCATCCAACCTGATACGCAAGGTTCCCGTGCTACGAGCAGACGTCACGAGCAAAGCAATAGCGAAACTAGACCCGGGTGGGAAAACGAAACTAGTAAACAGATGGCCAGCGACGTTTCCCCATCACACTCTACTCCATCCGAGCGTATCGGTGGAAAGGTTGATAGGTTACTTCTTGAAACACAAGGAGTGACGGACTTATCGGATAGCGTTGGGCGCGAAGCGGAAATGATGAGAGTAGGAGCGTCTAGTGATTCAGGCCGTGTGAGTCGTTCACGAGAACGATCCGGCATCAAATCAAAACAACAGAAGTGGCGGTCAGTACCGGGAGCTGATTACTCTTTGAGAAACAGGAATTCGCGTCCTAATTATAGATTTTAGAGCTGTTTAGCTTTATTTTTTTTAAGATTGTATATATATAGGTAATTGTATTTATTTTTAAACAAATTGTAGGCCCAATATAAACAAATTTAGGTAGTGTGTGAACCTAATAGTGCTTTGTTTTGATTTTGATCCGCAAATGTTTATTGTGGATTTTTAGCCTGCACCTTATTTTCTCTCGGGAGTGTTAGTAATATTACGATATATTAGGACCAATTGAGTGCTCCGCCTCCTGTTTGTATTCTTTTTTTTTAATTTTTAGCGGATTTTAACGCTAATTTTGGGAACTTAGAAAAATTTCTGGTCAGGAAATTTTGGGAAAGTAGGCATGATAGCAATATATGTAATGCCTGTAAAACCCAGGTGCAACCCTTTTTGTATATAGTATAGTTACTAGTGTAAATATAGTTCATTCTTTAAAAAAAAAAAAAGTAAGAACTTTTGCAATTTTTTTTTTTTAACTTTACCTTTTTTTGGGGTATTTTTGGAAATTTGTTTCTCTATTTGGGAGATAGAGGATTTCTGATACAAGCAATGTATACCCCCACAGATATATTTATCTAGTTTTTGTACATTTTGTATATATATATATATATTGTTTGTGTTATCTATTTTATTATGTTGTTTGATTTTTCTAACAATCGACCCTTCCCCTTATATGTGTAAATGGGGTATTTTGAAAAAGCTCGTATTCCTGTTCAAAGAAATTGGCAAGCTCTCGTGTGGAGTTAATATTATTTCACTTTAGGTGTTATTTGTGATATTTTAAGGACTGTGTATTTTGGTTACTGTCTGTATAAAAACTAGTTCCTCATCAGTGGTAACAAAGGTATACAATTATCACTCGAAGTTACACAAGGTATGAAGTTACACAAGGTATCCTATACAAATATAGTGTTATGTTCTAAATGTCCATACATTTGTGTACTTCAGTTTGAAAGGTAAAATACATTATATTGTTTTTTTTTATGAGCACACGTTATGTAATTGTCCCCACTGAATATAATCAAGTGTAAGTGCTAATTTCACCTTCTTTTATGTGTGTATACCCTATGTATGTAATGCAAGGTATTGTTCTTTTTATTGTATATGTGTATACAACATATTATCCTACTTATATGTGTACATATCTGTGATACCTCCAGCTGCAATGATATATTTATAGTGATTTTTCAGGAATTGGTTGTTTCGGCCCTTTGGCTCAGTCCTGCTCACAGGATTCAAAATTTTTCAAAAAATTCCTTTCTTTATACTGGACAAATCTTCCTTGCATTCGACTTGTGGGTAACTTTTTTTAAAGGCTTAATATTTACAGAGGTGGTAGCATGTAGAATTATCCCAGAGTATTGGTATTCGTAACTGTATGCCCAGCTTGAAAATCTAGGTGGGTATGCCACGTAAATAGTGTAGGTTTTGCAATAGCAACTTAGGCCCTAGTATACATTTAACTTTCAAATGTTATACCCAAACTTCAACATTGCATTCCGGAGTGCATAGTTGTTGTGGTGATTTAGTTAGGGTGAAGTTATCAACTTTTCGGGTCGTTGTGTGATCTGCTCTAGTTGGTAATCTTAATTCAACTAGTCAACCGGGGTACTACATTAACTTGTCATTTCACTTTTCCATTCACTTTGGATTCAATTTTTTTTGTACTTTTCTTCGACTTACCTTCCGGGATCTTCTAGCTAAAAAAATAAAATTCTTGTTTTTTGACCAAAACGAATAATGTTTATTTTTTTTTCAACGAGGGGGAGCTCTTGTTACAGTTTTTTTTTTGATTACTGCTTCTCTTTAAAATTTTAATTATTCAAAATTCAAAACACCTCTTTCCCTTTTTTTTTCTAGATACGCACAGGCCTTAATACTCCTGTGATTCCTTTTTCCGTTCCCACGCCTTCGCAAGCGTTGGTGAATGTTAGAAAGAAAAGCACACCCCATCCCCTTAAGACTCGCATAAAATCCCTGCTCGGCAGAGAAACGCAGTAATTGCTAAAAGCCCTTTTGTTAAGATTAAAGATGTGTGTGCTTCCCAAGCTATGAGTTGTCAGACAATAAATAGCGTACCCTATAATAATTGGCCACACACACAGTTTCTTGAGCCCTGGGTAAATTGCTAAAAGTACACTCTTTTTTTTATGACCCATATAAAAAATTGTATAGTGTCATGTCAGAGAGAGAGCGAGATACATTTTCGACCATAAAAATATCCCCGTGCCTGTTACTCCCTTTGTGTGCAATACTTGGAATCCCAGCTGTAGATTTCATGGGAACGGGAGTTGAAAAACACCTGCCTGTACAAAATCCTCATGTAAGTCACGTGATTGAGAGATAGAAACATCTACTTATATGGACATTGGATATGGTATTTGCGCGCTGACCAACGGGAAGTCACCTTTTTGGTTGGGGAAAGTGGGGGATGCGTCCGTGTTCCCAGAAAAAGTACCCCCGTATGTTAGAGGTTTACGTGCAATTGGTTTTTGAAAATAAAAGTCAGTCCTGGTGATAGGAGTCGACGGAGAGCATCTGGTGGAAGAGATGCAAGAGTTCTGTCCCCCCCTCCCCTGTTTTTAATCTGGGAGAGGGGAGGCCAAAAAGAATTCTACGATTTTTTTTTTCGACATTACTCCCAGAGATACGCTAAGTGGAAGTCGCAGAAGTGTTGCCTGCCAAATATAACTGAGAGTTTGCTGAAGAAATATGTCCCTTCCGAACTATTGGTCTAGAAAAAAGGGATCGGAGCCCCTCGTTTTAATTTGAAATATCCTATATGTTGCAGTTGAGTATACCAGAAGTACAGTTGATTTCCCGAGCTCCCGCACTCATAAGGCTTATTTAGATACCCGCCTAACGGAAGCCTTTACCGAGAGCAGCGGAATAAATGGCCCTTGGCGGCAAATGACTGTTAGCATGTGGCAGTGAACGTCCAAGATTGTTTTTGTTGTTTCAAATATTTCTCAGGGTAAAATGTGGATACCCAAGAGCCGAAAAATCTCAGCCTAACGATTCGTGTCGCTGATGGATGATAGGCGATTATGTCGCAAAGCCCTCATGAAGTTACCGTAGCTCAGCGTACTGTTTCAGACGAAGGGAAGTTAGCGTAGAAACTGTTTTCAAAGATTACTCCAAGTCTAATTTGGGCAACAGAAACGCCATAAATTAGTATAAAAAAGTGCTCTGGTGCAAGGAAAATTTGTGATCCACGTTAATAATACATATGAAAATACCCTAAATGGGTGAATGGTAGAAATAGCTGTAGGTAAGAAATGTATTTTGTATTTGTTCTTAAAATACTTTTATCCTAGTGAATATTCTTGTTATAAATTAATATTTCCATATGTTTGCAACAAAATTTGTGTTAGTGAATTCAGATGCCTTTTTTTTATTATGTTAAATTAAATAAAGGAGAATGTATTTAAAGGATATGCTTTAGTATAGTTCTTTAGTTTTTTTTTATTTATCCTACCTTGATATTAGTTTGTTTGAATTTTAATCTCAATAGTGTCAAAATAACTATACTAAATTTTGTAATACCATGAAATTAAAGTAGTTTCTTTGAATGTTTAAAAGTAAAAATAGTTTTCAACCATTTCTTTTTTTATTCAGAATTTTAAAGTAACTTATCAGGCTGGAAATCATATAAGCACTGATTAATTAATATACTTTTATCTTAAACTGAGTAAAGATATTTAGCTAATTAATAGAATTTTTAAAGCAAAACTGTTGAGAAGTTCACATGATTTAAAATGAATTAACTTATCTTATAAAAAAAAAATGGAGAAATTAAAATAGATGTACTAACACTATACTTTTTTGGCCACAATGTCATTGTTGTATTATGGGATGCTTGTGTTTATATTGTAGAAATCTTATTGCTTGTAAAAATTTTTTTTCTTTCTTTGCTCCCCACAAATAGATGGGAGATTCCAGGGTCTTTCTTCTATCTTTTGAAATTTTAACAAAGGTCTTGAGCTTTAAAGTTATCTATTCGAGTTTGATATCCCATAAAACAACATTGGCAAAATATTGGGTTCACTGCTACAGATCCTTATATGCTACATCTGAGATCTAGACAGATTGAGAATTTTGTTGTGTTATCATTATTACTTACTGGAAATCATTAATATGTATAGAAACTTAATGAATATGTATTTTTTTTTTATTAGTTTTAAATTTTATCTTGGTAATCTTTCTTATTTCTGTAATTTCTTAACTTAACTTGTGTTATCTAATAGTATTTATCCTTATGAAATCTCCTTTTGTTTTGATTATCTTAAATTACAACAAAATTCATATAGAAGGTAGTCTAGTCCGGATCTCAGCTAACTCATTAGTAAAGTAGATGAAATATTTGAACTAATTAAGAAATTGAGTGTAGAAATGATTGTTTATATAGTAATGTTTATATGAAAAAACAATTTTATTGAACGAACCTTTTTTTAATTAATTAATTTATGGTCTGTAGTAGTAAAAAAAAAAAAGGACTCAATAACTGCATACATATCTATGGAATGATTTTACAGTACATTTTACAGCAAATACACATTAACAACGTTAATGATTACTTAGATTCTTAGGTTTTTAACATTCGAATAAAGATTCATTAAAAAATTAATATGGCTTAGAATAAAAGAAAAAAGAAAGAAAGCTAAAAACATCGTTAATTTTGAAGCTGTTTAATAAAAGAGGATTTATAAATATATTTCTATATCATTTTATTATAGATTTCAAATCCAAATTCATTCTTAAATTCAAAGAAGCTCCTTTCTGATACATTTCTAAATTCATTTTTTTTCTCAAAAACGCATAAGATTAGCAGATATCTTTATTCAGAAACTATATAATCGAATGGCGTTATCCTTTTTTTGATACAAGCAATTTAAGAATACTGCAAACAAATAAAATACTGTCATAATTAGCATTTTGAATAGAATTTTTGGAAGCAATAGCAAGGGAAGGGAGAAAAACCTGCAATCATTTGAGAAATTATTATATCTCAACAAGGTTATACAAGTATTTTATTTACCAAAAATGAAAAACGCTATTCGATTCCAAATCCCTTCAATAATTAGGCTTATCACTTTTATACTTTTACAATTTAAAATTAATCAGAAAATATGTCAAACTTTCGCACTATTGAGAAATTAATTTAAAAATCATCAAGAAGTATATATCCAAAGACTAAGCTAACATAAGTTCTTTATCGCTGTTAATTTTACAAATTATGTTTTCTGCCAATAATTAAGTCTAGTACCGGTCCGTCCAGTCTATATGTAGAAAAATAATGCAAGCGTGATTTCGGACCGGCATGAGTCAGTTAAAAAAATATCAAAACGGGTTACACATAATGTAATTCTCCGATGCCGATACACTGTGCATTTTTATATTGATGCTGTCAAACTAGTATGGCCACATTTATACTTATTCTCGTTAAAACCATTTTCGTTGAAAATAGCTCATATTTTATCGTGTCTGCTTAAATCTTCAGAACGGGCCGTTAGGCCCGAAAAAAAATTTTTCGGCCCGTCTGGCCCGTTCAATTTTTTTGCCGGCCCGGCCCGGCCCGTTGAAAAAACTATTCTAAATCTGCCGGGCCGGGTACGGGCCACGGGCCAGGCCCGGGCCCGTGCAGACCTCTAGGGTAAACCTCAATAACGTATAAAAATTTCATAGCAATCCGAGTATATTTACGGGAGTTAGAGCGCGGACAGACGGCCAGACAAACCGAATGCATAAGCACTTTTCAACTTTGTTGGAAAGTGCTAAAAAAAAAAAAAAAAAAAAAAAAAAAAAAAAAAAAAATTCAGATTTAGTTAATTGAAGGTGTGCACTCGAGATGCTGTAATGATTTTAAAGAATAGAGCTCTCACGATTACGGTTACAACAAGAAAATTTGAAATTTTCCAATGGCAAATTTTTTTTCTTCCTGCGCAAAATCATCAGAACATTGAAAAAACATAAATGGCATTGGGACAATCAGAGGGGTTGTAGTATAGGCATCAAGAAGATGAACAAGTTGGAAATTGCACGTGAAGTGTAGCAAATGAGGTGCGTTCGTACGATTTCGAAGTTTTAAAAATATTACTCTCATATATCAATCTCATAAAACTGTAAATAATTACAATTAAAATGTGCACCAAACAATGTTCTCTCTATACCATTATGCAATGGAACACTTTTGTGTGGCCTTGTAAATCAATAACAAATATTCTTTCAACCACAGATTATGCAAAATGTATATAATAATATCTACTTTATAGATGCATATCAATTTTATTACGTTCGAATGAGTGTAACACCATTAAAATACATTTGAAACATTTCCCCCCATTAACCGTAATGTAACGGAATACTTTTGATTGTCCCTGTAACTGAACTATGCATCCGATTTTGATAAAATTTGAATTAACTCGAAAAAATTATGTAATAATTATATATTCAAAATTTCAAACGATTAAAATGCATTTGGAACTTTTTTTCCCTATTGACCGTAATGTAACGGAATCCTTTTGATTGTCCCTGTAATTGATCTATGCATCCGATTTTCTTAAAATTTGAAATGACTCTACAAAATTATGTAATAATAATGTATTTTAAATTTCAAACGATTCGGTTGAGTAGTTTTTGCGTTGTTATATGCGGACGGACAGACAGACGGACGGACTGAACGACAACAATAGGTGCTACGTATTTACAGTCACTCCCAAAATTGAGTATACACTAAGTGTTCGCTTTGAATTTTACCTATAAAAAGCTAAAATTTTGTATGAACGGAATGGAAGTTTTTTAGACGGTACTGCATATAGATTTTAAAAAAATGGTGCGAAATATCCACAATATTGAGGTAAAATCTGCATAAAAAAATTCCATATATAATATAAGGCGGAAATGTGTGTCACATAATTGAGTATACACTAGAATAAATTAATTCATAATAACCACTTTTTATTTAAAATGTTTTGCATTTATATTTGTAACGATTCTTGTAGATTGTAATTCTTATTAAGTTCTGCATTGTAATAATTTTCGTGCCAAATTAATCCTAAATGAGCAATCTGAAGGAGACTTCAATAGAAGAGCGGAATTTGGTTATAAAATGGTCAGCTGAAGGCAGATCTCTTCGCGAAATCGCTTCTTTGATTGGCAGAAGTCATGGGTGTATTCAAAACATCATTAAAAAATACCACAGAACTGGAACAGTGGTGAATACACCTGGAAGAGGACGCAAACAAATCCTCAACGATACAGCAAAAAGAACAATTATTCGCAGTGTGAAGAAAAATCCAATGAACAGTGCCCCGAAACTTGCTGCATCTGTAAGTTCAGTCATAAAGAGAAATGTTTCTGCAGAAACTGTGCTCAGGACTCTACGACATGCAGGCTATAATGGTCTTGTACCTAGGCGAAAGCCACTCATCAGCGAAGTTAATCGTAAGAAGAGACTTTTATTTGCTAAAAATCACATCTCTAAGTCCCAAGATTTTTGGAAATCAGTGATTTTTAGTGATGAAAGTAAATTTAACCTTTTTGGATCCGATGGGCGTGGCAAAGTTTGGAGGCAACCTCGGACTGAGCTGCATCCTAAGAATACAATACCGACGGTCAAACATGGTGGTGGATCTGTCCTTGTTTGGGGTTGCATGGCTGCTGGTGGAGTCGGAGAACTTGTGTTTATCGATGGAATTATGGACAAGATGTTATATCTAAACATTTTTAAGAATCATCTTAAAGCTAGCTCCAACAAACTAGGTTTGGGATCGAACTTCATCTTCCGGCAGGATAACGATCCTAAACATACGGCTAAAATTGTGAAGTTGTGGCTTCTGTATAACTGTCGCCAGCAACTGCATACTTCCCCACAGTCTCCGGATTTAAATGTAATAGAAAATTTGTGGTCTCATTTGGAGAAAGCGGTCCAAAAGCATCCCATTTCAAGTAAGGAGCACTTGAAAACTGTTTTGAAAGAAGAGTGGGCTAAAATTTCCGTGGAAACCACAAAATCTCTTGAAGAATCAATGCCTGCACGAATACGAGCTGTTATTCGAGCAAATGGATATGCTACAAAGTACTAATTCATTGTTACAAAGCATTTAATAAAACTGTATACTCAATTTTGAGACTCTTGTTTTTGCTTTGTACTATCTTTGAAATTTTTTTTATAAAAGCTATTTCAATATTTTGCATTTTTTCTTGCTATGTTGTTAGAGAACTACACACACTATTATGTATAATATTTTAAAATATTTTCTTATGAATTTGATTGTTTTACACACAAATTTAGAAACGATCAGTTCGTGTATACTCAATTTTGGGAGCGACTGTACATAATTACGAACGCACCTAAAAATGAGAAAGAACATGATGTCGCAAACAACACTTACTGAGTCCCAAATATTTTATCCTAACTGAACTCAGTTCATGATAATAACATTTGACATATATAGTCAAACTTTTTGTAATTAAAACATTAAAAAAAGAAAGAAAAAAGAAAAAATAAATAAATAAACGAAATCATTGCTAAATAATATTAAACTGCATAATCCAAAATGAAGTATATCAAAGTGGAAAATATGTAAATTCAAGGAATGTAAAATGGAGAACGGGATATGAATGAAAATGAAATTTATGATAGGAAACTCGTCTTCGGAGGATATATTTCGACATCATAAGCTAGTATGTTTAGTTTCTAAAACATAAATAGGAAGCAATGTTTTAAGCCTATTTCTCTCATTGTCCAATTAATCGTATCCAACAGATTTAGACATTATATATGTAAATATACAGTGGTGGACAAAATTGGGGACACTTTTAGGTAGCTTTAATTACAAAAAGTAAAAAAACTACCTATTGCTGCCGTCCAGGAAAGCCCATCGGTAAATTTTGCTATATTTTCGTCGATTATGTCCCTAGATCCCAAAACCACCCTCAGTTGAAATGTTGACTTACATATATATACTATATATATAGAAATAAATATATCTGAATTTTGTCATGTTGTAACTCTCGAATTTATGAACCAATTTGGATGAAATTTTTTATGTGCATAATAGGAATAATAATGTCTGGACCGAGTTTGTTGACCAGCTTCATCCACCATCTTGTTTCAAAATGGCGGCGATCTGATTCTTTTGAAATTTTTATGTTTTTTAACTTTGTATACATTTAGAAAAAGTTCCGTTTCACAAAATGCGAACTCTTATATATCATTTTAAACAGAATGTTAGAAACATCATAATACTTTTTAATCAGTCACACAATGTAAGTTAACAACATAGGTCATTTTAAAGAAAAAGTTAGAAAACATAAAAATTTCCATAAGTGTCCACAAATTCAAATGGCGTCCATTTCAAAAAAAGATGTCGGTTGAAACTGGCGAACGAACTCGATCGAGCGTACGTACGTGGCGAACGTACTTCAACTATGCACATAAAAAAATTCATCCAAATCGGTTCATAAATTCGAGTATTACAGCACGAAAAAATTTCAGATATCTATATCTATATCTATATATATGAATATATATGAATATGTAGTATATACAGGGTGTTTTTAAATTCATGGTACAAACTTTAAGGGGTGATAGTACACATCAAGACAAAGAATATTAAATAGGAAACTAAGGGTCCCAAACGTCTTCCGAAGGAGATAGGCGCCATTAAAGTTTAGGGTCCAAAAATTCAAATTATTATAAAAAAAAAAAAAAAAAAAAACAGAAAAATTGGTCGATTCGTTTGCGGTTTTCACTAAAACTATTCTTTATGTCAGTATTGTCTTGAAAATAAATTATAAAGATAAATTTCAAAAAATGCCAAGAGAGGGCAGGGCGCTTTAGACTTTGGAGTAACAAACAATTATTTTTTACCGTTATTTTTGCATCTCATTAATTTTTTTTTAGAAACTTAGACATAAACTTAAATTTTGAGCTCAAAATCTAAATCGTTGGGAGTGGTTAAGTAGCGCAAACTGAACTGTGGGGGTGAGGTTCAAATTTCAAATGATTATAAAAAACGGAAAAATTGGTCAATTGATTTGCGATTTTCACTAAAATTATTCTTTATGTCAGTATTATCGCGAAAATAAATTATAAAGATAAAATTCAAAAAATGCCGATAGAGGGCGCTTTAGACTTTGGAGTAACGTACAAATATTTTTTACCGTTATTTTTTGCATCTCATAAATTTTTTTAGAAGCTTAGACCTAAACTTAAATTTTGAGATGAAAATCTGAATCGTTGGGAGTGGTTAAATAGCGCAAACTGAACTGTGTTCATTGGGGGTGGGGAGGTTTAAATTTCAAATGATTATAAAAAATTGAAAAATTGGTCGATTCGTTTGCCGTTTTCGCTAAAACTATTCTTTTTGTCAATATTTCCTTGAAAATAAATTTTAAAGATTAATTTAAAAAAATACTGTTAGAGGGCGCCTTAAGCTTTAGAGTAACCAACAACTATTTTTAACCGTTATTTTTTGTATCTAATTAAATGCTTGTAAATGCTTAGATTTTAATTTTGAGCTCAAATTCTAAGTCGATGGGAGGGGTTAAGAAGCGCAAACTGAACTGTGTTCAGGAGTTGAAATGTTACCCTCGCCACTCCTCGAACACATTTCAATTTTCCGCTACTTAATTACTCACAACGATGCAGATTTTGAGCTCAAAATTTAAGTTTGAACTTTTACAAGCATTTAATAAGATACAAAAAATAACGGTTAAAAATAGTTGTTGGTTACTCTAAAGATTAAGGCGCCCTCTAACGGTATTTTTTGAAATTAATCTTTAAAATTTATTTTCAAGGGAATATTGACATAAAGAATAGTTTTAGCGAAAACGAAAAACGAATCGACCAATTTTTCCGTTTTTTATAATTATTTGAAATTTGAACCTCCCCACCCCCATTGAACACAGTTCAGTTTGAGCTATTTAACCACTCCCAACGATTCAGATTTTCATCTCAAAATTTAAGTTTATGTCTAAGCTTCTAAAAAAATTTATCAGATGCAAAAAATAACGGTAAAAAATAGTTGTACGTTACTCCAAAGCCTAAAGCGCCCTCTATCTGCACTTTTTGAATTTTATCTTTATAATTTATTTTCACGATAATACTGACATAAAGAAAAATTTTAGTGAAAATCGCAAATCAATTGACCAATTTTTCCGTTTTTTATAATCATTTGAAATTTGAACCTCCCCCCACAGTTCAGTTTACGCTACTTAACCACTCCCAGCGATTTAGATTTTGAGCTCAAAATTTAAGTTTATGTCTAAGCTTCTAAAAAAATTTAATGAGATGCAAAAAATAACGGTAAAAAATAGTTGTTCGTTATTCCAAAGTCTAAAGCGCCCTCTATTGGCATTTTTTGAAATTTATCTTTATAATTTATTTTCAAGACAATACTGACATAAAGAATAGTTTTAGTGAAAACGGCAAACGAATCGACCAATTTTTCTGTTTTTTATAATCATTTGAATTTTTGGACCCTAAACTTTAATGGCGTCTATCTCCTTCGGAAGACGTTTGGGACCCTTAGTTTCCTGTTTAATACTGTTTGTCTTGATGTGTACTATCACCCCTTAAGGTTTGTACCATGAATTTAGAAACACCCTGTATATGCAAGTCAACATTTCAACTGAGGGTGGTTTTGGGATCTAGGGGTTACGATTGACGAAAATATAGTGAAATTTCCCGAAGTTCTTTCTTCCGGACGCGACGGCTGCAAAAGGTAGTTTTTTACTTTTTGGAATGAAAGCTACCTAAAAGTGTCCCCAATTTTGGCCACCACTATATATTACTACAGCAATTAATGCAAAAAATTATTTAATGCCATCCTTAAGTTAGTGATTAGGTCATTTTTATTATGCGAACTTACGTACTTTTGTTTTTTAACATATTACATATATGTGCGCGATGTCCTCAAAAAATTGAAACATATATGATAAATTTTTACTCCCTAGAGATATGTAGACAATGCAAAATACATAAGTGTTCAAAAATAAAATTAAAAATGTGTTCATAAAACAAACCTACAATTAAATTTTAAAGAGGTACACTTTTTTAATTGTTACATGTTCTTTGGATGTATATATATATATATATATATAAAAAACTTTTCGCAGTTCTCTGATAAGTACAACATAAAAAATAAATAAATAAATAAATAAATAAATAATAAAAATTAAAAATTAAAAATAACAATAAAAATCCAAATCCATTTTTTGACGATTAAAACTAACCAAATTGTAGTTCTTTAAAGTTATAACAATACAAATCCAAATAACAATAAAAATCCAAATGCATTTTTTGACGATTAAAACTAACCAAATCGCAGTTCTTTAAAGTTTATGAAATTTTGGAGCTTATCGCCACTAAAAATAGACAAACAATTTTCTTATGCCACTGGTAGCAGTCTGAATTCGTTTCTTTTAAGTTAAAAATTTTCGAGTAGTATTCTACACACAATTTATAATATTTCAGCACCAGTAATTCAAAACAAAAATTTTTGATTTAATCGAAGGAGGTCTGTAACTAAATAAAGGGAAATTTGCCGCTGAAAATTACTGGTGGGAAGAACTGAAAATCGAATGTATCCTATCCTTCACGTATATGCGACGCTGGATGAGAAGTAGATAAATCTATTTACTATGTTCTAAATAATATTTACTAGCAGTTTTTTGACTCAATGGATTATCTGTAATCAGTCTCTAAACATTCTATGCCAATCTGGTACATGTGCATGAGAAATGTCTAAAAATCTATTAAAATATTTAAATTTAATTTACTATTGACGCAAATAAGTTAATATGTTTGAAAAGTGGTTTACCAGATTCTGGAAAACATTTGCTATCCTTTTTACAATGTAACGCTAATATAGATATACTATTGTATTTTATAGAAAAAAAAATAGTATAGAATTCAATGTAAGCAGGTCAACAGCTTTGACATTTTATTTGAAATATTTCTAATTTTATGTCAGAATTTCATCAGCGTGAAAAAAATCTGTTTAAATATTTTTAAATGTAAATACATTAATGTTTACTATAAAATATACTAATCATATTAATTTTCACCAATACTCATTTGTTAAATCTAATTCTTTCTTTTACTTGCCCATCATACATAGTATAGTGTATGTATTGCAATCGTTTTGAAAATGGAAATTTTTTTGACGGATTTACACGCTTCAGACACTGGAGATTCCGAAAAACATATTTATAGAAATTTTTTTTTGCCGTCCGTCCGTCTGTGTGTCTGTCTGTCTGTAACCGCTCTATCTCCCGAAAAAATTAAGATAGAGACTTGAAACTTTGTATGTGCTTAGTATGTAAGAATGTGACGAAGCTTATTTAATATCAACAACCTCGATTATCCGGAATTATTTTTTTCGGACTCTCGAAAAATTCGTTCTGATGAAAGGTATACAAAAATTATCGAAATGTTTTATTTTAAGGAGTGGACATAAAAGGCAATAAAATTACACAAATTGTGCATACAAAACGAAGTCGATCGGATTATTAGTTACCGAGATATGTGTAACCCTGTTTTTCATATTCTTCGATTTTTCATGACCCTGTATTTCATTCAAATTTCAATCTAAAGATATATTTTAATTGGAAATGAAACGATTAATCCGACGCAATAAATTGTTAGCTAATATGATTATTATTTTTGGAGTTATAAGGATGTTTCTTTTACGCAATCCGGTACTACTTGAGCATTTTGGCATTTTATATAATTTGTCGAAATCGGCTCATCAGCATTTCATTCTATGTATATTAAAACTATTTAAATATGCGTTTAAATTTTATTTTGGAATTGCGATGCATTTTGTAAATAGTTTACATGCGTTTTATGTTCATATTTTATATTATGCGTGTCCATAATGAGTAAGTATTACGGTGGTCCCCCAACGACTAGTCTTTATTTTATTTATTTATTTATTTACTTATCGTAATTCTTACGAATTTTTGTTTTCATTTTTGTTAAACTTTATTGTTTTCAAAAGTTTGTTTGTCTATTTGCAATGGATCTTTTAAAATTTTGCTGCTGTTTCTACAAAATATAGTTTTGGTCTTAACAAAATTTCCTCTGAAAAATAAAATAAAAAATAAAAATATTAACTGAATTTTCTATTAAATAGTCTTTCAATTCTGCTTGTCAAAGAAACAACTAAGTCTAGAAGAGTCACATTTCTTCATGAAACACGAGCGCCCCCTGGCTTTCATGATTGATGGCGCGGCAGTCAGCTGGCGTAAAGGCCACAGCCAATTAATTGTTCGCCAGCTG
Source organism: Maratus speculifer (assembly GCA_964019185.1). Lineage (NCBI taxonomy): Eukaryota > Metazoa > Arthropoda > Arachnida > Araneae > Salticidae > Maratus > Maratus speculifer. Next base: position 193,706,003 of record OZ025295.1, on the reverse strand, counting down.
GTGTGCTTTTTTATTTTTTTTTTTTACCTCTCAGCGGTTTCTGCCTTTTTGGAAATTCATAGCTCCAACGCTCTAGAAAATGTGCTGGTGATGAAATTCGAAAATGTGGGTTTAAATAAAGTAGGTTAAAATGAATGCAGAAATAATAACGAGAATAGAGTCTAAACCTCTTAAATATTATTAGATTATGCAACGTTACTGGACTCCACTTTAAAATACTTCCCTTAATAAATAAATTAAAAAAAAAAAAATACAGAGTTTTAAGTTTTTTTTTTTTTTCTTTCTGATCTAATTGACTTATTTTCATTCTAAATATTCCTGCTTTTAGTTTTTTTTTGAAGAGGAGGGCAGAGGGGAGAAAATTTAATCTTCTTTTTAAAATCGGTTAACAAAACTTCATAAAATACAAGTTATCATATTAGATTTCTTTTTCTTTTTATTATGTAAATGAAAATATAGTTCACAAGACTTTAATACAGCAATAAAAGTATACTATGAACTAAAGACTATTATGGATTTTACATTAATTATGGGACAGACGACAAAATTAAAAAAATTAATAATAATAACAAATTGAAGGGCATTTTCGGAAACTTTTTAAATAAACAATAACTAAAATTACACAACCCTCGTTAATTACGTTTATTTACTACTTCCTTTATTGAAAGATATAAAATCGAATGAACGAATGTAAAATCAAAAGTTTAGAAATATTTTTAGAGTTCTCTACTTAAAAAATAAAAATGAAATCATTGTAAAGTCACTTTTGTGTTTGTCCATCCGTCAGTGAATTTTACTCGTTAACTATTTAACGTGAAATGTTTAAATTGGCTGAAGTAATAAAGGCTATTGACCTACATATTTAAAAATCATTAGCCATTCACAAATATATTTAGGAAACATTTAGAGGGGTTAATTAACTTTCAACTTATGTTAGCGGTCTCAAAGACTACTGCCTTTTCAGATTTGTGTTTAATTTGTAATTTTCAGTTTAACTGCAAATACTACTGAAATTTTGTTTTGTTTGGAACTTTAGCACTATCAATAGAGATTTTTTAATAAGTGAATTTTAATTATAATAGTTCTGTTCAAAAAGTTTATTACAAAAACACCATTCTATGAGTTGATCGCGTCTTATATTCATCTTTCAGTGGGGCGGTCTCACAGACCATTTCATAGTGGTTTACTGACAATTTCTGTCACATAACTTAAGAGTTAAGTTAATTGAAAAAAAAAAAAATCCCTTGTATATTGTGAATGTTTCCGTAATTGCCGAACTCAAAAATATATTTCTTTTAATTTTAGGTATTCAATTTTCAGAAATATTATCGAAAATGCAGTTCAAAAAGATGTACTCCCTCTATTTCCGAATCTACTGAAACTAAAATTACGGAAAAAATTAGATCTAGTAGAAGTTAATTCAAACCTACTAGGAAAACTATAATGATCACCTAGGTCATATACTTTTTTTAGAAAATCGTATTTTTGTGTTACACGCAAATTTCATTTTTCGGGCTCTCAGCAAGAGAGTTACGGGGCACTCAAGATGCCTATCGTCGAGGAAGTGTTAAAAAAAAAAAAAAAAAAAAAAAAAAAAAAACTACTAATAATGATTTTAAATGTCCTATAAAGACTAGGAAGTTTTCTACGTACATAAAAATACGAGAGGCATACTCTATACGCCATCAACTTATAGTATAGACTTTTAATAATATATTTGTCTAATGCAGTGTCCAGTCGATAATTCACATATATAGTGTACTGGAGTCCTTGTACGCGAGTAATACTCACACTTGGCCAGTTAATATTTTTTTTTTCCAGAATGTAATTCGAATGAAAGAAACATCGTGCGATCTATGCGTATTAATATAACAAAGACTTTGTGAGTCTGTCTGTCATTGTACGCAGTCATGGCTAAGGCCAGAGCTACGATATTGAGTACGGCCATGGCCAAGTTCATTAGAGACCTAAAAGTTTTTGCTTGTTAAGGTGGGCCTTAGGATGGAGTTCATGATGTCAGATCATGTGATATCTGCCGGACCAATCTTGCGAGATAGCTGTCCTAGCAAGGGGCTTTACAAACAAGAACTGTCTTCGTCGATTGGGTTTAAGTTAAATCACGTGACATGATGTTATGAATTCCGTAAGAGCTTTCTGGGCATCTTATGAAGCTAGCAATGGCACGGCTCTACAAGGACCTTTCGAAGAGATTTTTCCAAAATTCCATTTATTATTATTTTTTAATTAAGTTTTAAATAACCTAATATTGAATTTTTTTATTAGTTATTTATTTTTTACTTTTCACATTTTAATTTCAAAATATTGCATAATTTCTTTTTTTAGAAATCAGAATAGAACGAAAAATGTGCTTTTAGATAAAGTTAGTCTCAAATTGAATCGTAATTCACGAAATTTTCAACAATTTATTAAAAAAAATTTTTATTTCAAGAATGTAACTTTTCGCTTTTACTCTTGCTAAATGTCAAAAGTCAGCAAACGATTTTCTTATAACATGCTTTAACAATAATAATGATGGAATATTATTGAAAACTATGTAAAGATTGATACTTTGCTGTTTATTTAAAAATAAATAAATAATAAAAAACATAGTTTTTTTTTTTTTTTTTTTTTTTTTTTTTCACATTTTAACTTAGAGAATTTTATTAATGCATAAAGATACTTTACCATTAAGTCAACCTAAGACTTAATTTTTGTGATCGAGGCCTTTTAGAACACTTGAAAGGAATTTTGACAAAATTTTAAACAAACACCTTCTGTTATCATGGCAAAGTAATTGCAATTTAAATTTCACGTTCTTTCAGTTTCACGTACTTTTAATTTCAGCACATGTGGAATAAAAAATGTGTGAAAATTGCATTGCTTTTGTCTTTAATGTAAATACATGTTTGATATAATGTAGATAAAAAAGCACATTTTCTTCATCACGGAAGTCTTTTCTTTACATTCTTTCTTTGCTCTTAAGGGAGACCCAAACTCCATTTTCGGTCAAAAATCATCAAAAGTTCAAAAATTTTTTTATCTCAGAAAACGATAAAATATATATTTGCGAATATCCATGAAAAATTTCAGAACTCGGGGACACTTGGAACAGGTAGCAAATGAGCTTTTTAATCGTAGTCACTAGAGTTTAAAGCACTAGCGGCCATTTAAAATGTGTTTTCCTGAAAATGACTTTTTTCATATTTTGCCTAAGTTCAAAATACTAAGGCTCAGTGGTAAAATGATTTAGAAACAAAGTGTTTATGTTTTTAGAATCTTAAAAAAAAACTGCAACAAAAGTAAGGAGAGATATTTTTAAAACTATTTCTGAAAATTTTACATAAATTGGTAAACATGAAAATTATAACGAAATTAGGGAAATTTACCATGCGTAATTTTTTTTTTTTTTTTTTTTTTTTTTTTTTTAAGCAGATTAAAATAGAAAATTAAAAATATCTCTCCCTAGGTCTTTTCCATATGCTATAACACTATTTAAGAAATTTTAGCAATACCAAAATATTTAAAATTGAATGAGGAGTAGTAATTTTAAAAAGTGTATTTTTCGACAAAGAAAAAAAAATCATAAAAATTCCCATAAAAAATATACTTTTTAATAAAAAGTGAATTTTTTTGCTAATTATTCCTCACAAAAATATTCTTAAATAGTATACCAAAATTCATTACTTTAAAATCAATAATAAAAATTTTGGGTTTTTTCTTATGGGTCTCCCTTAAGATTAGGACTTGAACTTAATATTTGAAAATTCTATGAAATCCTATGTGAATGAAAATTTACAGTGTTATGAACTGAATTTGTATCAAATATTTAAACAGGTAGAAATTATGTGATGTTAAAAAATGCATTATTTCTGCTACAACTTTAGATTTTTAATAAAATGTAAGTGGAATTATATCACCAAAATTTTAAGAGAGAGTTGTCGAAAAAAACCCTTTTTATTTCGGAGATATTGTAAACGTTCTGAGGTTTAAGAAGAAATGAATCATTCTCACGCAGTTATAAATAAAATTCATTCATTTTTTGTATAAAAGTACTTCATTTATTTTAAAATTACTCAATTTTAATGACGGAATTTGCATTTAATGCCATATATTGTTTCAAAGCTTGATTTATCAGTGAAAATTAAATCACTTAATTTTATGAAGGGCACCTTTGTTTAATCTTTAAATAAAAGCGAAAAATGCATTTACTTTAAAGAATCATTCATAATATGTTTCATTTTATGGAACAAATTGCCGATATAGCTTTACCCACTTCATTCTCACCGGTAATATACCGGTGTATATTACGGTATATTACCGGTATATAATCTCACCGGTCCCTGAAATTTTCGCACTTTTTTACCAACATTTTAAATCAAAAGTCTTCAAGTCAGATTCTCTTAACATCTACAATGAAATTCCACATTAAAAATTATCGTTTTAAAATTGTGGTAGGAAAGTGTGAAAATTTTAGGGACGCTGCGACCCCTGCGCTTGGTGCTTAGAATTAATGAATGTTTTATTTTCATTTCGACAGTGCGAAGAACAGATACACTGTATTATTCAGCTCCATCGAGAGGTTCTGCTCTCGAAGATGCTATACAAGAAGTTCTAGGTTCTAACCCATTCGCACCTGTCGGCCTAATTTTTCAGAGTTTTCAGTGATTTTCTTTGAACTTTGGATTTTCTTGCGTAAATACGGGTTAGATTCCCTCATAAAGGCCCCGACGGAGGGCACATTCTTTTCGGGCCTATCCCTCGTGCAGATAATCGGCCATCATAAACAACACAAAAGCACTTGTATTATTCAGTCACCAAATTTCTCTTTTTAACAACAACAATTACATCTTTACAGTGTGCGTTTGAGAAGAAAGAATGCAGGAAAAGAAAGCTGTTTACACACCAGTTTGAAGCTGTCAAAAGATTTATTATTATTATTATTGTTATTATTATTATTATTAAAAATCCCTAAAAAGTATATATTGTATTGAAACCTACAAAAAATTCTTAAACTGTAGCCTTTTTCTTTTCACTTGGGTGTCTCATATGTGTTTTATCATACGTGTTTTACAACCGTATAGTGTTTTATCATGTGTTATACATTTATTGTTAATGTAGGATTTTTTGCAATATCTCATGTAAAAAAAAAAAAAAAAAAAAAAAAAAAAATGGCATTACGATTGAATTGTCAATTTCATTAATCATTCATAATTAATAAGCACTGGCAGATAACTATATTCATTAATTTAATTTTTTATCATTTACTCTTAAGTTATTCTAAATGTTTTCAAAATACATCAACTAATACGAAGGTGATTACAAAATATTTTCTGATATTCATAATAGATGCAATTTTACAAGTTTTGTACGAAAAGTGGTTCTGCAATGAATTGCTTTTATTATCTTAAACTAATTAAAGTTATCATAGATAAAGGCCTTGTTTAAATTTAAATTTATTAAGAGGGAAATCAAATAGTTTATTTTGATATTATGAAATATATTTTTTTACTCATTTAAACTAAAAGCAAGGTTACGAGTTAAGCTGGCAAACTACGTAAGCTAAAACATTTACCCGCTTTGTACGAGTTTCGTAAATGAAAGCAACAATTAATCGCCCCGAAGATGTATAAGACTTCTGTTATCACGTCAGCAACTATAACCCTAAACTCGGCCGCAATTTGAAGGGTTAAAACTGCCGTGTTTAGGGATTTATTCTGCGTGGGAAAATGGATTTACCTTCCAGTAATCATAAACCAACTTCCTTGCTTAACTACTTTCTTAACATCGCAAGAAACTTTCACGTTTCAGACAGACACCTCAGAATAATTGAAAGCCCCCTTGCGCCTTAAGTTGGCTTCGGCAGTTTCTGTTCCTTCATTGTTTCTTCCGGGAGTTTATAATTACGAACTGAGGAATGGCGAAGGAGCGAGAGAGAAGTAAAAAAAAGAGAAGCAAGCAAGCAAAGAGTGGAAGCAGATTTCAGTAAAAGAATGGCGGCAACGGTGATTCAATTGGTGGGGGCCTCTCGGATAATCAGCGGTAATGAAAGCCATTAATTTAGGGCCTTAATCGCTCATGGCCCCGCGGAGTTTTGCTGGTAATGGCGAGCCTTTTGACACCTCATCGGGCCCTCATCGCTCAAAGTCAGAGGTTTTTTTTTTCTTTTCGGAAACGTTTTGAAATTTATGAAGGTTTTAGTCTGAAAGAATATTTTGTGAACCTGGCAACTTTTCTCGGTGATCTTTGTGAAATTATGTTAAGCGACGAAACAGTACTTGTGTAGAATAGCTTGTTCAAAAGAGACTTCGAAAAAGGTATTTTTATGCCGACTTCCGTTCACTGCTTTAAAAATAAGTGTGTTAAGCGGATAAGAAACATTCTAATTAAAAATTTTCATATATCATTTTACTGATGCAGAAATTATGACAGGACACAAAAATTGCATTTAGGTACGCATAGTCTATTTTTTAAAATAAAGCAAAATGATTTTATTGTTAAAAATAGAAAGAGCCTTTAACAGTTTGTTGATTTTAATAAATACTAACCCCTTGCGCTCTGACGTTGTTAGTGGATGTATGTCATTAGTCACATGTGTTGTCACATGTGCCAGATTTCTTTATTTTTTTTTCGAAATTTTGAATTCACTTCACAAAAATTCAATTGGTAATTTTCTTTTGCTTTATTAATGGAAAATTAATTATCTGGGGCTACGTTACTAATTTTTTGGTAATTTTAGACACCCTCTCTCCCTTACGATATCATACGTTATTATTCCTCGATCTTCTCTATCTCGATACGTTATTATTCCTACGATTTCTCCTTTCCCCTGTAATGATATCGTTATCAATGCCTAAAATTCAAATTTTCTTTTGTTTGGAGTGATGTACAATGATTATAGATTTGTTATTTACATTCTTTATTGATTCAAAGGAAGAAAGGTCAGTAAAATACTATTTTGTGTTTGAAATAACTTTATATAAATAACACTTAAAAAATGGTTATTATTTGAAAATATTTAATATTAGCTTTTTATTACGCAATGCATTCAACAGTAATAATGTTTTTGCACCTGTCCAGCCCTGTTCTATCGCTGGGGCAGATAGAACTTCTTATTAACTAAACAAGTGGGAAAAATTTTCTCTCATTTATTTAACAGTAAATACAATAAGTATTTTTTAAAGTATACAGGGTTCGCACTGTTCCTAAGATTTTCGTACTTTCCTACTACAATTTTTAAACAGTAATATTTATTCTATAATTCTATTGTAGATGTTAAACGGACCTTCCATGAAGATTTTTGATTTAAAATACTGGTGGCAACGTGTGAAAATTTTAGGAACGTTGCGAACTCTGGGTATGCTTCGCAGTTGGCATCTAAAATAGTAAATTATATATTCATACACCTATGACAGAAGAATAGGAATGCCAAACCTCGTGGTATTCCATATATATATATTTTAATTACAATTCTAATATAAGTACAAATAAAAAGAGAAAAATTTGGTTGGATCAAAAATGCCAACGATGTTAAAAGACAAACCCTTTTCTCCTAGAGATATCTTACGAGATTATTTGCCAACACCCCTTCCCTAAAATGATAACGTTATATATGCACAGCTCCTCTTATATAGTAAAGATAAGAATTAAAAACTTTCTGGTAAGAATTCGGAATGTCTAATTAAAAAAATCAGCAAGATAACAAGGATTGCGCTGTGTACGTCATTGTCGTAAATAACCTAAATAGCATGATATACGCTGTATACATCACAGAATGCAGGAGGTTAACGTCAACGGAAAATCTTAAAAATTGGCCGCTATGAATTATGTTCAAATGAATTGCTTTCTAGTCCATTGGATCCTACTTCATAGCTGGAAAATTAAAATTAGTAATAATAAAAAAAATGATTATAAAACTTTATCATATATTTATTTTTTCAAAATTGTTTATTAATTTATTCTTCAATGCACCACATCATTTGTTATACATAAAAAGTTGAAATGACAACTTAAACTTCAAACTTAAAAAAGAAAAAAACGGACGACTTCATTTCCCGCACTGTTTACTCCTCTTCTCTTCCGTTGTCCTTTTTCAGTCTCGTGTCTCCGCACAAAGGCACAAAGTACACAAATTAATTTTGTTGTCAAAAAGACAAAATTGCGGAAGGGCAACAACTCCATTGAATCGAATTCTTCTTCACAAGAGAGGCAGAATTTATCAGAACCTTCCGTCTTTTATGCTTAATACGAATTCCGAGTGATTCAAAAGGCCTAAATTGATTGCGCAAAAGTTCGTCGGTAAAGAACTTTATTCGAGGAATTTCAAAATAAACTTTTAGCCGTGGACGACGAGAGAGCTTTGGAACTCGTACACACAAAGTACCTTTACGCTTTGAAGGCAGCTCTTCAAAAAACAAGTTCTCAACGGAAATCGAAGGCCAAGGAATCGGAAGTCGATGAAGAAGGTTCGTGCAACAGGGGTAGGTCTGTTTTCGAAGTGATGTTCTGTTGGTGTTTAACAGACATTTGCATCGCCCACTGGGGCATTCCTTATTCCTGTCACAGAGAACTTATCTTCCTAAACAGAATAAGTAGTTGTTATAAATGTCGGGGGACGCGGATGCATTCCGCCGTTCCAAAATGGAAAGACTTCTTACATGGGCGCAGACAGAAAGAAATCCGGGAAAGGGCAAGATTTTGGAACAGATGCACTTACGGTTCACAGATTAGACTACCTTTGATATAAATGAAAAGTCTAAACATGAAATAGGCTAAATTGATTTCTTTCTTGGTCATAGACCACTGTGCAACACAATTTAAAAAACATGTTAGCATAAAAAACAATACAAAAAGGTAACAATTAAAAATCCTTTAAATGTTCAAAAATAAGTTTCAACCAGCATTTTTTAAGGAAAAAGCTGAATTATAGAAACAATAATAATTTATTTTTTTCTTTTGGAAGTGAGAGAAGAGGGGTTGGTGGATTGCCGTGAATTTAAAAGGAAACACAGAGTTATAAATTAACATCCACCTTTACAGGTATAAGCTCCCTGACGAAGCATTCTTAACTCTTATTCTCCAGGATCGATATAGATTTAAAAAGGAATATGCAATTAGAAATTGACATTCATGCTTAGAGGTCCAGAGTTCCTCGACGAAGCATTCCTAATTCCTATTCAGCTTAAAATTTAATTAATTTAAAGCCCTTGTTAAGAATAAATTACCATCAATCGGGGCTACTTCGGTCCTTGCGTACTTTGGTCTATCCCTTAAAGATTTTATTTTTTGTATTGAGCAAACAACACAAGATAACTTGGAGTTCTTGCCCTTGAAAAATATTTTATACTGTACTATAGAATATTTGAATAGTTTGGGATAATTTATAATTTTTTAATGGCAACACTGGATGTGGTAATAAACAACTATTTTCGTGCGTAAATTTTAACTCTCCAAACTTTCTGTAGTGAAACAATCTAGATAAGAGCTACAAATAAGCAAGTGCCAATGTATTACTTTAATAACCTGTTCTATAATGTTTAATATATGTTTAATAACCATATATTAAATTAATTACATTTTCCTTTAACTTTTTATTTTGACAGAAAATGTTTCTTATGCTATCAATTATCAAACAAATCGCAATCTGATTTAATTCTAATACATATCATACATATAATCAAAGGATAAGGCGGGTAAACATTTTGTAGTGTCTTATTTGGCGGTTTAATTTACTTTTTACGTGAAATAAATAAATAAAAATCCAATAATCAAAAAATTAAAAGTATAAAACATATATATATAACCATTAATACTATTACAATATATGAACCATTGAATTTAATAACTTATAGCACATTGAACATGGAAGTAAAAAATAAAAAAATAATAACATTTAAATTATTTATTATAATATTAAACATCTAACATTATCCTTAAATAGTACATTAAATCCCAATATGTATGATTAGACGATATATTGATACTATTAATGGAAAATCTTATAAAGTGGTATCAGATGACTACATAGTAGAAATCGTGATGACAATGACTAAGGTTATGCGCATCGCAGCAGTTATCTTAGCGCATAATATTTATAATATTGCTAAAATTATTTTAGCTACCTTTGTTATGTATTCAAAATATATAAAAGATACCATAAATAGGAAAAAATTCAAAATGAATATTTTATTCAAAATGAAAAGATACTATATTATCAAATATCAAGATATATATATAATATTATTTTAACAAAGAAATTTTATTGATTCTCTAACTTTTTTGTGTAGGACTACAAAATACACCAATTCTAAATGCTAAGTGCGAGCAGCATCAAACTGATTCTCTTGTTAGTACATTCCCCTGTAATTTTCTACCACATGTTAATATTTCTTACATTATTCACAAAATGTAAAGTAATTTTAACTTGGAATATTGAAATCATCTAAAATTTTTGACTAAATATATAGGTCTTTATATATCATTAAACTTAATAATCAAACAGAGCAAAAACATTAAAATCAGGAATGGGGCATTTTAAGAAAACAATATCTGCCAAGAATTTGTTTGATACAAAATATAGCGCTGTTTCGAAGGGATCCGAAGTGTAGTATTTATGAGCTCAGGGGAATTCCGACCAATATTTAAATATTGCCTAATACAGCTCATATTCAAAATATTAGAATAATTACCTTTTTTTTAGAAATTGAAAATATCGTTTGGTAATTTAATGTCTTTTAATGAAAATATGCAAACGATATTTTTATTAAGAACTTATTGTTGATTAAACTTACTTGTTATCTTAAATTTAATATCATTTTTGAAAAGATTAATTGCAAAAAAAATTATTTTGAAAAGTCAAAATATTAGAATATTTATTCAAGTGGTTCAAAATATTAGAATATTTCACATTAATTCTCCTTTAATTATTACCAATTCTTAACTGGTGGCATCATTGATTAAATTCAGACTATTTTATTTAAAATCAGTATTCTTTTTTGCAGTTTGTTTCTTTTTCGTCTTAAAATGGGCCGTGTGAGTGATATTCCTGAATCTACTAAACTTCGTATGGTTGATTTGTATCGGCACGGTAAAAATCAATGTTTTATAGAGAATTATTTACATTGTTCGCAATCGAGCGTTAATAAAATACTAACACAATATTCAAAAATTGGAAAATTTCAAAATAATCACCGAAATGGTGGCCGAAAACCAAAAACATCTGCTAGAGATGACAGGAAACTGAAGCGTATAGTTAAGAAAAACCGTTTTAAAAGTGTGCGATTCTTGCACCGAAAATGGAAAGAAGGAGGAGTTGAAGTTTCTACATCGACAACATTAAGACGTCTCCATAAATTTAAATTTGAATCTCGTGTACCGAAAACAAAACCTCTCATGACTGCAAGACAAAAGCGTATAAGATTGAATTGGTGTAAATCAAGACGTTTATGGAGCAATGAAGATTGGAAAAATATATTATTTAGTGATGAAAGTATGTTTTGTGTTTCATATGGTAATCAAGGTATTCGAGTTTGGAGAATGAAGCAAGAAGCATTTGATAAAGAATGCCTTAAACGTTCCGTAAAATTTGCTGCTAGTGTCATGGTTTGGGGTTGTATGAGTTCAGAAGGACCTGGAAAGTTATGCATCGTCTACGAAAAGGTTAACTCTCTGATATATGAAGAAATTTTAGAATATTACATGATTCCATCATCAGAAGATTTATTTGAAGATGATTTCATCTTTCAACAAGGTTTAGCGTCCCCGCATACCTCGGTGTCAACTAAGAATTGGTTCCGCCAACGCAACATTAAGGTACTTCCTTGGCCACCAAATTCACCAGATCTTAATCCCATCGAAAACTTATGGTGTATAATGAAGAAAAAACTTCAAGAAAATCCTCCTTCAAGTAAAACTGAGTTAGTGGCACGTATAAAGTCTATTTGGGCTAATATTGATAGAAATGTTTGTAAACACCTTGTATATAGTATGCAAGATCGATTGTACGCTGTTATAAAAGCTAAAGGGGATGCTACAAAATATTAACTACCATTTACTTCATATTCATAAGGTAATATTGTTGCGTAAAATAAAATATTCTAATATTTTGAACCAATCTAAATTTTATTCTAATATTCTGGTGTGTTTAAGGAAGCTGTATACCTAATTTATTGAGCTGTATTTTATATTTTATAAATGTTAAAATCTTATCTAAACATTCCAGATTTAATTTATAAGAAATTTAATTGCATTTACTTAGTATAAAAAATAAATAAATGACAAATATTTTTTTCTTATTACTTTTTCTCAATTATTCTAATATTTTGAATATGAGCTGTATAAAAGAAGTAACAGAGCTAAGCTCTTGCGCAAATGAAGCAGAGTATTAAGTATATATTTCATACAAAAAATAAAACCACTTAAAATTATAGTGAAGGAATAACCATTCATAAATATTTGTAATTGAATGTAATTTAGTGGCCCACCTATCATGCCGAAAATTCTCACATACACAATACATAAATACAGATTCACACATTCATGGTGCGTTTACTATTTACATTTTTCCAGGAATATGTCATCACGAACATATGTCATCATTATTTTAGCTGAGACATTTTCTATTGAGTATGTAAATTGCAGAATTTGCAACCACCTTTTTTTTCGAATTATTATTATTATTATTATTAAATATGAAAAAAAAATAATAAATCGGGTAAAACTGTACGCAGGCTAGTTTTTTTGTTTTCTTTTTTCATTGCTGATAATATTTATTTATATTGTGCAGTTTATAATGTAACATTATCACTTACAAAAAATAATACTGCCAATTGTAAATTGTGTCAGCAATCCTAATTCAGTTTTTTTTCATATAAAAATAAAAAATATATCATGAAATTCGTATCGTTCGTATGAAGTCTGAAATTCGTATTATAAAATTGTCGAAGCAACGCTTTTCGCCAACAAAAACAATAATCCGCAGCAAAGCCATATCAAAGAAATATAAAAGCACTCTGGTAGGAAAAGGATCGGCGAGAACCGACTAGCAGCATGACGTCTGCTGGAAGAAGAGGGGCAGGATGTTCTGCAGGGGAGGGTGGGAGCAGAAAAAAGAGGTGTGGGAAGGCGACAGGTGTGATCGGACATTGCGTGATGCGGGGGAGGGTTGAACACTCATCACCTGAGTAATCAAGATGGGGGTTAGCAGGGGCCACAGGCCGAGGGCTACTGTGCGATTTTCGCAAGTTTATTACGTTTTTCAGATGGCCAGAAATGAATGAGAAATTGTTGCCATGATGGCTTTCGGAGAACGCGCAGACATTTATGTTTCTTCTCTGGAGGAAATGTTTCCCCGTAAAAGTTATGTTGCATTTAAATGATTAAAAAAAATATTCGCTATTTATTTTGCAGCCTCTTTTTTTAAATATTAGATATGCTTAATTTAAGGAATTCAGGTCCATTTATATTTATTTGATTGTTTTCAATTATTTATTTATTGTTATTGCAACATTTATTTTGTTTACCATGAATATTATTGTTCTTTTTTATAATAATAAAATTATTTTACAGCATTTAATATTAATTTCATTTAGTTTATGTGACTATTATTAAATATTTTATGTTTCCACAATTATTTTATAATCTTTAATGGCTGTAAGAAGTTTTTTTTTTTTTTTTTTTTTTTTTTTTTTTTTTTTAACTAAATTATCAATACACAGAGAAAACTATTGAAGTTAGAAACTTGAATTTCTGGGCACATAATCATAACACATAATAAATATCCTACTAAGAAAGAAATTTTCGAAAATCAATTCTTGAAATTATATCACTAATATCAATTTTATTTTTTATGTACAAAAATAAACACATATATACTCATTGCTAATAAACTATATAGTTTTTTCATTTGAAAAAATTTCAGGAGTTTCTTTTGAAAAAAAAAAAAAAAAAAGGGGGGGGGGCAATACGAATAAGATCAGCAAGAGTCAGTAGCGAAATCGAAACCGATCTGAACCCGAAGCATTTAAAGTCAACTCCGATCCGTAATGAAGGAAATTAGCATCAATCCGAGCTGACTTGACCGCGGGTTGGGTTGAAATCGGATAAAATTGGGTTACCGATCCGATGTAAGATTCTAAACTTAAGTTTTAACGAGATTACACTTCCATTGAGATGAAGCTACTATTTACCTGTCAAACTACTTTTCCAGCAGTGTTACTGCCTTCGCACAAAAGAAAAACTTGATTTTTGACATTATTTGAGTCTATCACGAGGGTACAGTAGGTAGAATAAATAAATAAATAAATAATATTAATAAACTCAAACACTGTTTTTAGTTCAAGTTTTAACTGTTGCAAGTGAAAAAGAAATACATCATTTTAATTTGCAATTTAACCCTTTTATAACTGCTTATATTTTAGCGTCACAAGACATCACTACATATTAAAAAAGGTCACAATTTAAAAAATTTAAATACATAGTAAAATTATAGTGTTGTTATTAAACATACAAAAAATAAATAAACAAATAAATTAAAATAAATAAATAAAAACACAAGCAGAATATTTTAATTATTTTGAATGATTAGTTGGTGAGACATAATTTTTTGAAAAATGAACAAAATAAATATAATTTTTTTTAAATTTAATATATAAAAATGAAAATTTGTATGTCTGTGATTATGTACAATTCCAAAGTTTGGAAGTGAGAATTGTGAAATGTCACCTACATGTGTATTAAAATATGACCGAAGCAATTAACGTAATCCAGAATAGAAATAAATTATAATTAATTTTTAATTAGTAAAATAAAACAAATTTAAGAGCAATTTTATATCAAATTTAAACATTTTTTGTTATAGCAGTTGCCAAAAATTAAAAATCCACAGTAAAATTCCTACCACAACAAATATATTGCTTGATTTCTATGCGAAAAATAAAAATTAAATAAAATAATAATAAAAAAAGAAGTTAATATTACGTCATAACTTTTTTATTGTAAGATCGTCATGTGAAAAATGAAAATAAAATAGGTTGATGATATTTTTAAAGTGAATGTTACGCAATATTGAAATTATAATGGATGAAAGCAGGTGAACATATAACGTCATATGACTTGAAAAAAAGTATTGAAATATGATAAAAACCTGATTATGGAAATTTTGGCATATTGTAACTCTTTGAGTTGTTAGAGGTTCTTTGAATTTGTTTTCTCCATTTTAAAATCTATTCCATATACATATACATACGTATGTGTATATGTGTATACACTATATTGCCATTGATTATGGGACACTTGCGATTTTAGACATTTTACTAAATATCTAGAAAAATACATGAGGAATCATCTCGAAACTCTTAGTGTATAAATATAATAGTATACGTCATACATCTACGTGAAGATTTTTTACCGAAACTCCACAGGGGACCGTCAACAAATTAAAAAAGAATGAATATCTTTTGAATAACCCTGTCAAAACTAATGTAGCAAAAGCGCTCAAACTCTAGATTATGATTGAATGCCTTATTGTAATACACTGTGTTCATTTTTATGCAAATAGCATGCATACTCGCAGAGTAATTAAGGTTTTTATAAAAATGGCCCCAAATTTTTCTAAGTTTTTTCCTTATAATTTTCAGAGTTCTTAATATAAAATAATATTTTTTTCAGAAAATATGACAAACAACATTGCACACAGTACCCTGTAATCAGAATTAAAAAATAATAAAAATTGTATGAAAAATGAGTAGGTTTACTAAATAATTTTTTACTGCGCATGCGTCAAAGATATCAAAATTTCATTTGCATATTATGTTAGCTAAATGTATAGAGCAACTTTTGTAAAAGTCTCAAAATTATAGCTTGAAAATTCTGAAAGAAATCGTCTATAGAAAAAGGAGAAAATCCGTTGTTTCCAAAATGAAGCAAAAAAATGAGGGATTTTATCCAAAAGTAGTCGTAACATCCCGTATTGTGTATTCTATATTGACACTAATCAATGAATATATGGATACAACCCCTCTTGTTTTTGTTTCATTTTGAGAATAACGGATTTTCAACTTATTCAATTGACGATTATTTTCAGAATTTTCAAGTTATGATTTTGTGACTTTCACAAAAGTTGCTCTATACATTTAGCTAACATAATATGCAAATGAAATTTTGGTATCGTTGACGCATGCGCAGTAAAAAATTATTTAGTAAACCAACTCATTTTGTATACAATTTTCATTATTTTTTAATTCTGATTACAGGGTACTGTGTGCAATGTTGTTTGTCATATTTTCTGAAAAAAATATTATTTTATATTAAGAACTCTGAAAATTATAAGGAAAAAACTTGGAAAAATTTGGGACCATTTTTATAAAAACCTTAATTACTCTGCGAGTATGCATGCTATTTGCATAAAAATGAACACAGTGTATTACAATAAGGCATTCAATCATAATCTAGAGTTTGAGCGCTTTTGCTACATTAGTTTTGACAGGGTTATTCAAAAGATATTCATTCTTTTTTAATTTGTTGACGATCCCCTATGGAGTTTCGGTAAAAACTCTTCACGGAGATGTATAACGTATACTATTATATTTATACACTAAGAGTTTCGAGATGATTCCTCATGTATTTTTTTAGATATTTAGTAAAATGTCTAAAATCGCAAGTGTCCCATAATCAATGGCAATACAGTGTATTAGAATTTCTACAATGGTTTAGGTTCCTAGAGCTCATTCTTAACGAAAAACTGAAGAAAAAATTCAGATTTTTAAAAAAATTAAATTTATAGAATATTTGTGCTTTCCATTTTTCTTTAAACATGAAAAAAAGTATTTAAAAAACAAAATACTCGGAAACAATTTTTAATCAAAAGGTCGATCGTAATCGATCTCAATCCAGATCACATATTATATTTACTAAGTAAGCAGGTAATCTGTTGTCCGGGTTAAATAAATAGATAATAATAAAACGATCAGTGGAAATTACATAAGTTAACATACAATCTTAGGTGTTTCAAAATTTATTTTTCAAAACAAACATTTTTAAAACTCCGGCCAATGTCGGATACTTTATCTAGCTTTAAGGGTCGCAGCGTTTCTAAAATTTTTACATTTTCCTATTACAATGTTGAAAATATAATATTTATTATAGAATTCTATTGTAGATGTTAAAAAAATCTGCCACGAAGATTTTTGATTTAAAATACTGGTAACAAAGTATGAAAATTTTAGGGGCGCTGCGACTCCTGTAGTTTAGGTATAGTTCGAAGAATAATATTTCAATATTCGGGATTTTATATAATACTTTGCAGAAATCCATGTTTATTTTAAATTACATGTTTCTGAAACATGAGATATTAAATAATAATATTATTATTAAAAATTAATATATAGAGGCATTTATCTTTTTGATCATCACTAGAAGCTAGTCGTTGAATGTGAAAACACGAGGAAGAATGTAAAACTGGCAAATTTAAGGAATCACACTTCAGATTAAAATTGAGAATATCTTTAACGATTCTTTATATATGATAATACTAGGAACTCAACTATATATTTAAGGGTTTTTAGATTATCCTTATTGCCATTAACAATCAGTTGCTGTAAAAACTTTTAAGAATTAAACTGTAATACTACTGAATCTTAAAAATGCATTTTCAATATTGGAATATTGCTTAATCTATTTTAAATATGTTTAGCATGTTATGGAAAATCTATAAATGAAATATGGTATTTAGAATAAATGCGATATGACAAATCAAATAAAAGAAAATACATACACATAGGATGTGCATTGAGATTTCCATTGTTCATATAAAAATAGTTATATATGCATTTTCACGAGAAAATTTAACTGTAACGGTCGTTTAGAAACTCATAAATGAAAAAAATTGATGTAAACAACTTTACCACTACTCGACGATTTTTTAAAATAGGAGTTAATTTATTTATTTATTTATTTATTTATTGTTAAAAAAAGGAGAAAAAAGAAACGTAAATAACAGTACTTTTCTTTTTCAATTTCAAAAGTATTTTATTTTTATTATACATATATCAAAAGGTTTATCGATACATATGTATTATATATGTATATTTAATTATACGAATTAATTTTATATTTAAAGGGACACTTTTGTTATTACAATTGATATATTTAATTGCAGTTTCAAATAAAATATGATACGGTTTTTTTGTTAAATATAGGTTGTCAATTTATTTTTATGATTTTTCAAATGAAAAAAATGCTCTACATAACCATGCTATGACAATAACCAAGTTTAAAATATCAGAATGTGAAACGTAAGAAATTTTGTAAAATTTTTACTTTAAATAATTGAAAAATACTCAATCATTCAAACATGGTCAATTTTACGAAGTTTAGAGAATTAATAATTAATTGTAAATTAATATTTAAGATAATACTCCTATATTTTGAATATTTATAAAATAAAAAATTCAATAAATGTAATTAGATAAATCTCATCTGTTATTCATTTGTTAATTTAAAATTTTTTAAATATATTTCTTTATCAAATGTAATTAGATAAATCTCATCCGTTATTTGTTTGTTAATTTAATTTTTTTAAAATATTTTTCGTTATTAAATGTAATTGGATAAATCTCATCTGTTATTTGTTTATTAATTTAATTTTTCTTTATATTTTCTTTACTATTTTTTATTCTCATTTACCCATCATATGATGTTTTTGTTTTAATTGAATGAATGAACTTATTAAATAGATCAATAAACTCTTAACCCACCCCTCTTTTCACACTCCAAAAAAAGAAAAGCAACAGCTATCAGTTAAGAAATACAATTGCTACAGAGAGAAAAATCTATACAAGATTTTTCAACAAAATATGAGAATTTTAACAAAAGTGGAGAGAATAAATAAAGTCATTTTTTAAAAATAAAATTACAGGATAATACATATATAAAGTTATTTTTTTATAAAAATAACCGGGTAATATACATAAATAGACAGATATTCTTTTGTGAGTTTGAGAAAAATTTACTTGTTATTTACACGTTTTCTACAATATTTTTTTGCGTCAAACCAATCTTCTTTTTTCTTTTTGATCGGTAAATCTAGTTTTTTTTTATAGCCGAGTTTGCTATAAAAGAGTTCGACTATATTTAAAAGAATATAAAACCCAAATATTTGTACCGACTTGTATAAAATTATCTAAGATTTGCAGCAAGATTTAACAAATGTTGCTCCATTATTTCTATTCCTAATTCGGATAGGGTAGAGAAAGCTGTTTTACCCCTCATTAAAAGTGTCTTTGCTATAAAACCAGTTTTACACAGGTTGATAAGTGTTCATATGAACGGCTCAAATGATTAGCGATGAACTTGACGAATAATTTATAACATGACCATAATTTTTACAGATGAACTTAATTAAAATGAACTTGCATTTCAGAACTCGGTTTTACGAAGCAAAATATACGAAATAGTAGGTCTAATATAAAAATTCATCGAAAAAAAACCTGTTTGTAAAGAGAGGTGTTTGTATATAGGGAGGAAATCTTTTTCAAATTCACAGAAAAGTTACTGATTTTCCTTATTTTCTCTAGAATTGATAATTTATGGATGTTTATGCTTTTGGTGAAAAGTAATAAAACATATAAGAGTGATTATTATTTATGCGTACATAGAAAAAGGAAAAGAAAATATGGTGTTATTGAGTGGCAAAAATTTTAATTATAGAGTGATAAATGTCTAATGTTTTAGGAGAACGCAAATAATTCCAGTCCAAATGTAATTTAAGACTACTATACTATATAAATATGCTACTTGTACTATATAAATATGCACTATATTGAAAAAAATAATTTGATTTCCATTAAATAATATTTTATGCAACTTTTTTTCATTTTATATTCGATTGTTAATTCTAAAAAGTATTTTAAGGTTTGTCAATAGAACTTAATTCAATTAAAGTAAAAGTGTACAAACTTCAACAAGTTTCACATTTCTGTCTACAATCATTGCTACATTTTGATTTCAGATTGCATATATATTTTTAATTACTTGGTTTATGGCTTGGTATTAGGTATTACTATGGGATTTCGCTCCATAAAACCCTTTTCAGACAGCCAAAACACATTTTACTGCGATTATTTGATGCTTTTATTATTAAGTATCTTGCAGCACTTCTATTACCAGGGCAGCATATTTACCGAGAGTGTTAAAATAAAAAAAACAAATTAAATCCGGTGTGATGAATGTCTAAATTTCATATTGGCATGCAAATAATTTTTGTCTAAATCAGATGAATATAATGAATACACTATATCAATATACACTATACTGAACAAATTTCTGCTTCTTATATTTAATTTTACCTATTATAATTTTATTGTTTATCTGATAAAAAGCTTAAGATAATGTCGATAGAATTTAATCAGTTAGAATAAAAGTACATGAAAGTCAAAAAGTTTTATATACATCTCAACATTTATTGTTGAATTTTGTTTCCAGATGGTATACTTTTCTTTTAATTTATATGGATTACTGTCTTGGTATTATGCCCCTCTTTGGGGATTTTGCTCCATAAAATCTCTTTCAGACAGTCAACAAACACCTTTTACTACGATTCTTCGATGCTTTTCTTGTTAAAAGTTTCTTGCGGTACTTCTATTACAGTAATTCCCACGACAGCATTTACCCAGAAACTCTGAAAAAGGGGTACGTTTGTACTGCACGAAATATGACTTGCATTGTTGTTCTTTTAATGAAAGTTTCTACAGCTGTACTGACAAAACACAGTAGAGTCATTATTCAGGAATAGATAGAACTTGGTTTTCATTGCAGTGCTATATTGTAGAAAAAAAGCAAATGTTTCTTATTCTATGTAAATATAATATAATCCTAAAAGATAAATGTACAATAACTCCTTCCGAGTCACCCATTATTCCAGAAAATGTCCTTTATATTTAGAAACTTCAATAAGTGATAGATTTACGAAATTTAAAGAGGCATTTACTTCTTTAAAACAAATAGTAAGCAATTACTTTTTTACAACTAGCAATACAGTTCATACAATTAGCTCTACTTACGATCTGTAAGATTTCACTTCTTTATACTATTTATATGTATTTATATCGCCACCACTGATTTTCGGAACCTTTTTCGAATGGTATTTAAAACTTATTAATCAGTTTTCTCAAATCAACATATTGATTTTTAGGGTGCTATACATTCTCAATTAAACATTTTTGTGTGCGTAATTGAATTTACGTGTGCATGAGTAATACAATAATATTAATTTTAATACTAATGTTAATGATATTAATTTATTATGTTTGGCTTTCCGGATTAATTTTTTTAACCCACATTTTTTTTCGTTACTTTACACCGGAAAAAATGTTTTTTTTTTTTTTTTTTTTTTTTTTTTTTTTTTTTTTTTTTTCAATCTACAAAAACAAACTATAATCAAGATTGAAAATATGCAATAACCTCATCTAAGTCACTAAAGATTTTGAAAAGCATGTCATTACTATTTAAAAACCCCGGAAAACTATTTATTTTCAAAATTAAAAACATAATTTATACGGATAAATTTTACGAGGTGCCCAAGGTGCCCATTAAACGCTTCTAAATGGCTTTTAGGGTCCAATAAACAGTTTTCTCAAATCGGAATATCACTTTTTAGACGGCTACCAATTATCGGGTAAATATTTTTATATTCAGAAAAGATTTGTAACAGAAAACATACAGCATTAACAGCATGAGAATTAATATGAAAAGTAACATTATTTATCTACAATTGCAAGTGTAAATTAAATTATACAGCTAAATATGTGTACTTAAGAATTGATGGAATATGAAAAACCGATTTTCCATTTCAGAAAACTGATTAATGCATTGTAAAAGCTACTTGGAAACGTTTACGAAAGTTACAAGCAGCTGATAAAAATTTATTTTTCAAAAATCTTTAAATTTCGCATTTCGCAAATAAATTGTTTTCTGATTTTTCTAAAGATAAAGGAAAGATTTTCGGAATCTTGGGGGACTCGGAACAAATTATTATATATTTTGAGTTCGTGATTATTGCATATTTTCGTAGATTAAGAAACATCTGTATTTTTTTTTCTTTCACTGTGTGAGCAAGAAATTGTTTGCTTGAGGATAGATAGTATTAAAAAAATTCGGGTTAAAAAAATTAATACACACATACACACACAAAAAACCCCTACTTTGAAACGTTTTTGAAAATCAATGGCAGCGAAAGAAGTTTTGTTTATATATATACAGGGTGTTTCGCTACCAGACAGACAAACTTTAAGGGGTGATAGTAGACATACAGACATACATTATTAAACAGGAAACCATGGGGCGCAAACATCTTCTGTAGGAGCTAGGGGCCATTAAAATTTAAGGTCCAAAACTTCAAACGATAATAGAAAACGGAAAAAAGGGTCGATTCGTTTGCGGTTTTCGTTAAAATCATTCTTTATATCACGAATTTTTTCTAAAAAATTTTTAAAGGTTACGTTCAGAAATTGCCGATAGAGGGCGCTTTAGACTTTGGAGTAAAAAGCAACTACTTTTTACCGTTATTTTGTGTATGGGGTTAAAATTATTCTAAAGTTTAGACTTTAACTTAAATTTTAAACCCAAAATCGGAAACACTGGGATCGGGTAACTAGCGAAAATCGAACTGTGAACAGAGGGGGTGATTTTAAACGCTTATAAATATCGGGCAAACTAATCGATTTTGTTGCGGTTTGCGTGTAGATCATTCCCACGATAATCATTTCATTAAAAATGACGTACAGCTTTGGTGTCCTCATTTTTTGATAGAGGGCGCTTCCAACACATCTCCGACATTTCAATGGCATTATTCCTGGGTGTTTTTCTTCCAGATTAACATACTTCCAAGAAATGTTAGGGGTGCAAAGACGACTCGGAATCACATAGGAATTTAACGTGGGAAAGGCTATTTTTGCCAGTTACGGTTAAAGGAAGCAGAGAAAAAAAGAAACAGAAACAGTAGAGAAACAGCAACACGTTGATGTGACTAAAAACAGTTTATTTAAAGGTTTTACTACAAAAAGTGTTCGAAATTACGACCAGAAATACTACGGCATGCTTGATAGCGGCGTCACATGGAATTCCTCACGCTTTGAATGATTCCTGGCATCTCTGATAGCTTTCTGGCAGCTACCGAAATACGGTCTGTTATTTCTTCAACTGATGGTACGGGAATCTCATGGTACTGGTCGTAATTTCAAACACCTCTTTTTAGTAAAACATTTAAATATTTTTTTTCTGTCAAATTAATGTGTTGCTGTTTCACGGCTGTTTCTGTTGCTTTTTTTTCTGCTTCCTTTAACAGTAACTCGCAAAAAAGACACTTCCGACGTTAAATTCCTATGTGATTCCGAGCCGTCTTTGCATCCCTAACATTTCCTGGAAGTATGTTAATCTGGAAGAAAAACACCCAGGAATAATGCCATTGAAATGTTGGAGCTGTGCTGGAAGCGCCCTCTATCAAAAAATGAGGACACCGAAGCTGTACGTCATTTTTAATAAAATGATTACCGAGGGAATGATCTACACGCAAACCGCAACAAAATCGATTAGTTTGCCCGATGTTTATGAGCGTTTAAAATCTCCCCCTCTGTTCACAGTCCGATTTTCGCTAATTAACGATCCCAGTGTTTCCGATTTTGGGCTTAAAATTTAAGTTAAAGTCTAAACTTTAGAATAATTTTAATCCCATACACAGAATAACAGTAAAAAGTAGTTGTTTTTTACTCTAAATTCTAAAGCGCCCTCTATTGACAATTTCTGAACGTAACCTTTAATTTTTTTTTTTGAAAAAATTCGTGATATAAAGAATGATTTTAACAAAACCCGCAAATGAATCGACCCTTTTTTCCGTTTTTATCATCGTTTGAAGTCTTGGACCTTAAATTTTAATGGCCCCTGGCTCCTACAGAAGACGTTTGCGCCCCATGGTTTCCTATTTAATAATGTGTGTCTGCATGCCTACTGTCACCCCTCAAAGTTTGTCGGTCTGGTAGCGAAACACCCTGTGTATATATATTTTTAAATTTCGGAAGTATATTGGATTTTGAAATTTCTAAAGATTAAAATAAATAAAAAATTGGAAACGTGGATAATTCAGAGAAGAATACTGTTTATTTTCGCTTTTGGTCATATTTATGTAGTATTTATCTAGATTAAGAAGTGTTTATCCCTTTTGTTTTTAGCAAAATAGATCGAGCCAGTCATGTCCCGAAATTGAACCAAAAATGCACTTAATAATTTACAATATCATTGTAATGTTGATATCACAAAAACATTGCAAAAAGATTGACATTTACTCTAAATTGTTATTGTTTTATCAAAATATTTTTCTTGCTGCATTGAATTTGTTGGAACTCTTTCTTTAATTTTATCAAAGTATTTTGAAAATATCAGAATTTCACCAGAAACGTTTTAACAATTGAATCAATTGAATCAAAATATTTTATCTATATTAAAGTTTCATTTAGAGTATTTCGATAAAAAAAAAAAAAAAAAAATCATCAACATTGAATATTCATTAAAAATGCTCTTAGTTTATTTAATCAAAATTCAAATTTAATTTAGAATATTTTAGCTTAATCAGAATACACCTACTAAAAACAAACATTTCTAGGAAAAAATTACAGTTTAATCAAAATATTTCAACCGTGATGTTTCATTAAAAAAATTTAATTTCATCAAAATATTTTATCAGTATTATCATTTCATTGGAAATAGTTCTATATTTATTAATATGTTTTATCAATATTGAAGTTTCATGTTAACTATTACAAATTTATCTAAATGTTTTGTTAAAATTGGCTTTTCATTGAAATTATTTCTAATATTAACTAACTTTTTACCAATACTGAATAAATATTGATAAACTCTATTAAATATTCTTTTGTACGTAAATTTTTCAAAAGATAATATTTCATTATAATTGAAATCTATATCGTGGAAAAATTTAGCCATTATAATATCAATATAAATTAAATATAGCCAGTTTTCTTCGTTCTATAAAGGTTATGGATGTATTTTATCACATAATATATTTTTAATTGTGACTAATCTAGAGAAAAAAATTTAATGTAAATAAAATTTTGAAAAAATGCATTAGATGAAGAAAAAAGAAAATACCAATTTTCAATTGAATTTGAAGAATTTTTTATCAAGTATAATGTATACCTTTATTTAGAGATGAATGCATTACATTAAAAACAAATGTATTTTAGAAATTTAATGTAATCGATTTATGGAAAAAAACCTATAATACCTATAAAAATTAAATAGAGTCAGTGTTCCCCGTTCTATAAAGGTTATCGATGTATTTTATCACATAATAAATTTTTAATTGTGACTAATCTAGAGAAAAAAAATAATGTAAATAAACTTTTGAAAAAATGCATTAGCTGAAGGAAAAAGAAAATGCTAATTTTCAAATGAATTTGAAGAATTCTTTATCAAGTATAGTGTATACCTTTATTTAGAGATGAATGGATTACATTAAAAACAAATGTATTTTAGAAAATTAATGTAATCGATTTATGAAAAAAAAAAAAAAAAAAAAAAAAAAAAAAAACTACAATTTTTTTATAATACCTGCAATTTTTTATAGTCTTACTCGCATACTTATACATAAAATTTTAAAGGGATTTTTATGTTTTTATATAATTTTACATTTTTATATTTGTGATTACAATAAACTCTCTCTCTTTCTATCTCTCCCCAACACACATACATACCTACATAGGCCTTTATTATTTTTTTCAAGATTTTCTTTGGAATTATTAAAAAAAAAAAAAATGTTCCTCAAAAATACAAAATGTGAAAAAAAAGTAATAAAATAAAATAAAAATTGCATAAACATTTTAAGGTATCTATCTAAGTTCGGAATACTTAAAAATAATGTAAAATATTGAATAATCAAATCTATTTTTAGTTGGTTGTAGTAGAGAATGATGGATAAACATATAATCCTAGAAATAATTAATTATTAATTATAAACTAAATATTATTTAACTATATATTATTAATTATAAACTAAAATATTGTTTTAAACTAAGATTTTTTGGGGGGAGACATATGTCGTTTTAATTAAATGTACTATTTTTTACACATCCGCCCCTCTCACTACTTAACTATTTTTGCTTATTTACGTATTTTGAAATTTCTCTGCAAAATGTACTTCGATATTAAATTATAAGATTTATGTTGTTTTAATTTATTATTCCATTTTTCTCATAAAGCACATACAATTTTCTTACTATACATAAGATGAAACATTGAGCTCTGAAAAAATATCAGTGAATAATATTTTTCATGCATTTATCACTTTGTCCGGTTTAGCGAGAATTTTTTTTCCCAAGCTAAAACAGAGGCCACTGCATTGCTCACTCCCTTTTTCTCACCCTTTTTTGATGTCAAACTAAACGAATAAAAATCCGCGTGGGTGCTGGACCCTGGCTAAAATATAGCAGATTTAGCATTTGACGCGCATAAAAACTGCGAACTTCTCTCACATAACCACCCGTATCCCTTCAGCTGTTGCATGTGGGGGCTAGCATACTCAACATCATATCTTGGAACGCGAAAAAACACAAGGATGTAAAAACATTAATGGGCTGCCCAGGTGTTGGCATCTTCTGGTTTTTCTGCCACTTTCGCCTGTTCAGTTTCTTTTTTTACTGCCAAGTGTAAAGAAATAGGAAAATACGGGTAAAAAAAAAAGGCGATGAAAAGAAGAAAAAAATAATATCACATTTCGTTCTAGAAAGAAAATTCATGTTTAACCAACATTCAAGCATAAGGTGCAATATAAACATATTTATATGTTGGATGCCTATTTGATTAATTTTAGATCTCTCTTAATTGCTTTGATTTCTCTAAAAACTATTAAAGTTTTTTAAACATCTCCATAGGTATCAATATAATTTACAAAAAAATGAGATCTAAAACTACGAAAGAAAAACCGTAAAACCATAACCCATGGAAATTATAAACAATCTATGAATACAAACATGAAATTAAAGTGATATTAAAATTTTGAACAAAATCAGTAGATAGTATACAATAGTACGAAAAATATAAAAATTGAAATATAGTGAGGTTTTTCAAAATAAGCTTTTATATTGAGAAGTAACAGACAAGCACATGAGACAAAAAAATATTCATCTTTAAATAGTAACTCTATTGGTTTTGTTATAATTTTTCATATGGCATAAAGGAAGTACTATCACGAAGTAAACAATAATTATATTCATCTTCAAGTGGTAGCACTATTGGTTTTGTTGTAATCATCTAGATGGCATAAAAGAAATATCACGAAATAGTCTGGACTGATGGTCTGTGATCATAGCTGCACCGTGGAGTGGATAAGTTGTTCTGAATCTGAAGTGCGAGAATATTCTGTTAAAATGGGTAATTATGGGCATGCGCCAAAGTTAAAAAAAAATAGTATCACTCTTGGGCGTGCCAATAACCACGCAGCCCAAGCAAGCGCCAAGTGAAATTGCCTAACTTTTTATTGTACAGCGAGTTTCAAGATATAATGTACTTCTGATGCCCGTGTACTGTGGCTGTGCCTGGTGGCTAGGGATATGGGATGCGTGGAGATAGAGCTTTTGCATAAATCCTGAAAAATGCAGCATAGCAGCGCTGCCTGTTGAGTAATTTACACCAAAATGTAAACTACATGAATTCATGTCAAGGACTAATTGAATCTGAAGTTTGATGAATATTCATCCATTAGTTTTGGAGATTGGGCTATTGCGGAAATCGTAAAAAATACAGCATGGCAGTGCCACCTGTTGAGCGATTTACACCAAAAACTAAGCAGTGCTAATTTATATCAGGAACTAGCTGAATATAATTTTTTCTATGCTTTAGTTCTTGAGATAAAGCGCCCACAAAATTTATGCCACATACAGAGAGACAAAGTAACAGAACCACAGACAGACATTTTTAAAAACATGTTTTTTGGAATCTCTGAGTTTTAAAATCGTCAAAAATCGGAATTCGAAAATTTTCACGAATCCAATTGTTTTTTCTTGTAAAGATAAAAGAAATTAAAAATTGACACTGATGGGTTTTTTCGTTCTATTTCTTGCCTTTCATATAATTCTTAATACATTTTCAAACTTTTATTCTCTCGAATTAGTTGAATGAAACTGAGATGTACAGACAAAAGTTTTAAAAAAAGTCCGTGACTTTTTATTTTAAAGTTTATATATTAGCTAAGTCATAAAATTTTGCATTTACGTGTTTGAAACAGTTTAGAAATTTGTTTAAGAAGAATAACTCCTCTTTTAACTAAAACGTCTGCATGAGATAATCTTCCACTGTGTTAATATTTAGAAAAGAAAATTTCATATTGATTTTTTTCTCTATTTTTTGCCTTTCTTATAAGTCGTAATACGTTTTCAAACTTTTATTCTCTTTACTTAGTTGAATGAAACAAGAATGTGTAGAATGAAAAAGATAAGAATAATAAAAAAGAAAAAAAAAAGAAAAAAATGAGGAGATGGGAGTTGGGGAAGGTGCACATCGTCAGAAGTGCCTCTCTTTCTGTTCGAGTCAATCAATTAAGGAAAGATGCTACGGTTGTTTCTGTTGTTGTTTAACGGTGATGAACATCACGGAAAGAAGAAAAGACTTGATTTCTAGGAACGCTAAACGATTCTCGGGCACCCTCCAAAACAACTTTCAATCAATTTCATGTCGCCACCCCATTTCTGTGAGAAAATTTCTTCACCACCTTACATATAAATACGTTTTTTAATGCCCGCTTCTTTCAACTGATTACCGAGAACGATCGTAATTCGCAAAATTCTCTCTCTCTCACTCTCACCCCTTTGTTCATAATCACGTGTAGTAGTGGTTGTTCGAGGCTTTCGAATATTAATGCAGTGGGCACCCCTTTTTCGCTGGAGTAAATTGAAAGTGTGTGTATGTGTTGTGATAAAGCATTGGCTGGGGTAATTAACTGCAACCGAAAAAACTCTAAATTGTTATTGTTTTATCAAAATATTTTTCTTGCTGCATTGAATTTGTTGGAACTCTTTCTTTAATTTTATCAAAGTATTTTGAAAATATCAGAATTTCACCAGAAACGTTTTAACAATTGAATCAATTGAATCAAAATATTTTATCTATATTAAAGTTTCATTTAGAGTATTTCGATAAAAAAAAAAAAAAAAAAATCATCAACATTGAATATTCATTAAAAATGCTCTTAGTTTATTTAATCAAAATTCAAATTTAATTTAGAATATTTTAGCTTAATCAGAATACACCTACTAAAAACAAACATTTCTAGGAAAAAATTACAGTTTAATCAAAATATTTCAACCGTGATGTTTCATTAAAAAAATTTAATTTCATCAAAATATTTTATCAGTATTATCATTTCATTGGAAATAGTTCTATATTTATTAATATGTTTTATCAATATTGAAGTTTCATGTTAACTATTACAAATATATCTAAATGTTTTGTTAAAATTGGCTTTTCATTGAAATTATTTCTAATATTAACTAACTTTTTACCAATACTGAATAAATATTGATAAACTCTATTAAATATTCTTTTGTACGTAAATTTTTCAAAAGATAATATTTCATTATAATTGAAATCTATATCGTGGAAAAATTTAGCCATTATAATATCAATATAAATTAAATATAGCCAGTTTTCTTCGTTCTATAAAGGTTATGGATGTATTTTATCACATAATATATTTTTAATTGTGACTAATCTAGAGAAAAAAATTTAATGTAAATAAAATTTTGAAAAAATGCATTAGATGAAGAAAAAAGAAAATACCAATTTTCAATTGAATTTGAAGAATTTTTTATCAAGTATAATGTATACCTTTATTTAGAGATGAATGCATTACATTAAAAACAAATGTATTTTAGAAATTTAATGTAATCGATTTATGGAAAAAAACCTATAATACCTATAAAAATTAAATAGAGTCAGTGTTCCCCGTTCTATAAAGGTTATCGATGTATTTTATCACATAATAAATTTTTAATTGTGACTAATCTAGAGAAAAAAAATAATGTAAATAAACTTTTGAAAAAATGCATTAGCTGAAGGAAAAAGAAAATGCTAATTTTCAAATGAATTTGAAGAATTCTTTATCAAGTATAGTGTATACCTTTATTTAGAGATGAATGGATTACATTAAAAACAAATGTATTTTAGAAAATTAATGTAATCGATTTATGAAAAAAAAAAATAAAAAAAAAAAAAAAAAAAAACTACAATTTTTTTATAATACCTGCAATTTTTTATAGTCTTACTCGCATACTTATACATAAAATTTTAAAGGGATTTTTATGTTTTTATATAATTTTACATTTTTATATTTGTGATTACAATAAACTCTCTCTCTTTCTATCTCTCCCCAACACACATACATACCTACATAGGCCTTTATTATTTTTTTCAAGATTTTCTTTGGAATTATTAAAAAAAAAAAAAATGTTCCTCAAAAATACAAAATGTGAAAAAAAAGTAATAAAATAAAATAAAAATTGCATAAACATTTTAAGGTATCTATCTAAGTTCGGAATACTTAAAAATAATGTAAAATATTGAATAATCAAATCTATTTTTAGTTGGTTGTAGTAGAGAATGATGGATAAACATATAATCCTAGAAATAATTAATTATTAATTATAAACTAAATATTATTTAACTATATATTATTAATTATAAACTAAAATATTGTTTTAAACTAAGATTTTTTGGGGGGAGACATATGTCGTTTTAATTAAATGTACTATTTTTTACACATCCGCCCCTCTCACTACTTAACTATTTTTGCTTATTTACGTATTTTGAAATTTCTCTGCAAAATGTACTTCGATATTAAATTATAAGATTTATGTTGTTTTAATTTATTATTCCATTTTTCTCATAAAGCACATACAATTTTCTTACTATACATAAGATGAAACATTGAGCTCTGAAAAAATATCAGTGAATAATATTTTTCATGCATTTATCACTTTGTCCGGTTTAGCGAGAATTTTTTTTCCCAAGCTAAAACAGAGGCCACTGCATTGCTCACTCCCTTTTTCTCACCCTTTTTTGATGTCAAACTAAACGAATAAAAATCCGCGTGGGTGCTGGACCCTGGCTAAAATATAGCAGATTTAGCATTTGACGCGCATAAAAACTGCGAACTTCTCTCACATAACCACCCGTATCCCTTCAGCTGTTGCATGTGGGGGCTAGCATACTCAACATCATATCTTGGAACGCGAAAAAACACAAGGATGTAAAAACATTAATGGGCTGCCCAGGTGTTGGCATCTTCTGGTTTTTCTGCCACTTTCGCCTGTTCAGTTTCTTTTTTTACTGCCAAGTGTAAAGAAATAGGAAAATACGGGTAAAAAAAAAAGGCGATGAAAAGAAGAAAAAAATAATATCACATTTCGTTCTAGAAAGAAAATTCATGTTTAACCAAC
This sequence comes from Maratus speculifer, assembly GCA_964019185.1. Taxonomy (NCBI): domain Eukaryota; kingdom Metazoa; phylum Arthropoda; class Arachnida; order Araneae; family Salticidae; genus Maratus; species Maratus speculifer. The sequence continues at coordinate 193,674,510 of OZ025295.1, read as the reverse complement.
ATTCAAGCATAAGGTGCAATATAAACATATTTATATGTTGGATGCCTATTTGATTAATTTTAGATCTCTCTTAATTGCTTTGATTTCTCTAAAAACTATTAAAGTTTTTTAAACATCTCCATAGGTATCAATATAATTTACAAAAAAATGAGATCTAAAACTACGAAAGAAAAACCGTAAAACCATAACCCATGGAAATTATAAACAATCTATGAATACAAACATGAAATTAAAGTGATATTAAAATTTTGAACAAAATCAGTAGATAGTATACAATAGTACGAAAAATATAAAAATTGAAATATAGTGAGGTTTTTCAAAATAAGCTTTTATATTGAGAAGTAACAGACAAGCACATGAGACAAAAAAATATTCATCTTTAAATAGTAACTCTATTGGTTTTGTTATAATTTTTCATATGGCATAAAGGAAGTACTATCACGAAGTAAACAATAATTATATTCATCTTCAAGTGGTAGCACTATTGGTTTTGTTGTAATCATCTAGATGGCATAAAAGAAATATCACGAAATAGTCTGGACTGATGGTCTGTGATCATAGCTGCACCGTGGAGTGGATAAGTTGTTCTGAATCTGAAGTGCGAGAATATTCTGTTAAAATGGGTAATTATGGGCATGCGCCAAAGTTAAAAAAAAATAGTATCACTCTTGGGCGTGCCAATAACCACGCAGCCCAAGCAAGCGCCAAGTGAAATTGCCTAACTTTTTATTGTACAGCGAGTTTCAAGATATAATGTACTTCTGATGCCCGTGTACTGTGGCTGTGCCTGGTGGCTAGGGATATGGGATGCGTGGAGATAGAGCTTTTGCATAAATCCTGAAAAATGCAGCATAGCAGCGCTGCCTGTTGAGTAATTTACACCAAAATGTAAACTACATGAATTCATGTCAAGGACTAATTGAATCTGAAGTTTGATGAATATTCATCCATTAGTTTTGGAGATTGGGCTATTGCGGAAATCGTAAAAAATACAGCATGGCAGTGCCACCTGTTGAGCGATTTACACCAAAAACTAAGCAGTGCTAATTTATATCAGGAACTAGCTGAATATAATTTTTTCTATGCTTTAGTTCTTGAGATAAAGCGCCCACAAAATTTATGCCACATACAGAGAGACAAAGTAACAGAACCACAGACAGACATTTTTAAAAACATGTTTTTTGGAATCTCTGAGTTTTAAAATCGTCAAAAATCGGAATTCGAAAATTTTCACGAATCCAATTGTTTTTTCTTGTAAAGATAAAAGAAATTAAAAATTGACACTGATGGGTTTTTTCGTTCTATTTCTTGCCTTTCATATAATTCTTAATACATTTTCAAACTTTTATTCTCTCGAATTAGTTGAATGAAACTGAGATGTACAGACAAAAGTTTTAAAAAAAGTCCGTGACTTTTTATTTTAAAGTTTATATATTAGCTAAGTCATAAAATTTTGCATTTACGTGTTTGAAACAGTTTAGAAATTTGTTTAAGAAGAATAACTCCTCTTTTAACTAAAACGTCTGCATGAGATAATCTTCCACTGTGTTAATATTTAGAAAAGAAAATTTCATATTGATTTTTTTCTCTATTTTTTGCCTTTCTTATAAGTCGTAATACGTTTTCAAACTTTTATTCTCTTTACTTAGTTGAATGAAACAAGAATGTGTAGAATGAAAAAGATAAGAATAATAAAAAAGAAAAAAAAAAGAAAAAAATGAGGAGATGGGAGTTGGGGAAGGTGCACATCGTCAGAAGTGCCTCTCTTTCTGTTCGAGTCAATCAATTAAGGAAAGATGCTACGGTTGTTTCTGTTGTTGTTTAACGGTGATGAACATCACGGAAAGAAGAAAAGACTTGATTTCTAGGAACGCTAAACGATTCTCGGGCACCCTCCAAAACAACTTTCAATCAATTTCATGTCGCCACCCCATTTCTGTGAGAAAATTTCTTCACCACCTTACATATAAATACGTTTTTTAATGCCCGCTTCTTTCAACTGATTACCGAGAACGATCGTAATTCGCAAAATTCTCTCTCTCTCACTCTCACCCCTTTGTTCATAATCACGTGTAGTAGTGGTTGTTCGAGGCTTTCGAATATTAATGCAGTGGGCACCCCTTTTTCGCTGGAGTAAATTGAAAGTGTGTGTATGTGTTGTGATAAAGCATTGGCTGGGGTAATTAACTGCAACCGAAAAAGGGGGGAAGGAAAATTCTTGCGAAAAGCGATGTGAAAATTGAAGTTGTGGCATCAATTATGGAAGATGCCCGTTTCCAGAAAGCCTATCATCAATAATACACAAAACATGTTTGCAAAAGCGGAGTGTGTTTTTCCCTTGACTTGGTGTGATTTTTTTAAGCTTTTTTTTTTTTTTTTTCTCCGTTTTTTTTTTTTTTTTCCGCTCTCACTCGAGGCTTTGTGAAATTGCGGAATATCTGATTTGACAGCTGACTTTTGCGCGGAGAGAAGGGGTAGATAAAATATAGGTCTGCATGACTAAAAACGAAGTAAATTTCGATTGACTGGAAACAATGTCGATATTTTTTTTCTCCTCTACCCTTCTTTTTATCTACGCTTGTTTCTTTTTTCATTCTAAAAGAAAATCTTTACAAATTCAATTAAAAACGACACAAAATTCATTAGAGGATCGTAATTACTTTGAGAGATACTCCTATATTTAGCCTTCTGTTTATAGTCACCGTTAGTAACCTGGGGAAGTCAGGTGATTCTTAGAGATATTCAGTAGTATTCAACGCGAGCATTATACATAGGAATAAGTCTTTTTTAAAAACTCCATAAATGCATTAGAACTTTGAAAAATGTTCATTATTATTATTATTTTTTTAAGGTTAATTTATTTCTGAACAACATTTATAGATATTTTTTAATGAATAAGAAAAATTAAATTTGCTAACAAACTTTAAAGATAGACATTTAGTAATATACAGTACGAGCATTATACACAGAAACTTGCTTTTCTTAAACTACCTAGATGCTTTAGAACATCTAAAATCTTTCTTTAGATCTTTGGTTTCCTTTAATTCCTTTGATGAATTAAAGGAAACCAAAGATCTTCAAAGAAGGCTTAATTTATTTCTGTGTAACATTTAAAAACAGTTTATAAATATGTTTGACAAATTAAGCTTGCAAACTTTTATACTATGTTTCTATAATAAAAAATTTCTACCGTGAAATTTTCAATGTAATGAAAATACCATTTTTTATCCTATTATACTTGATTATTTTAAATATATTGGGGGATAAAAGGTATTTCATATACCCTTAATTTATGATAGCTTCATTTCAGATTTTTAATTTTCTACTGTCCAGATATCTTTGATTTAAGATAAACAAAGTCTATGGGTAAGACATCAAATTTCGGTATTTTCATTTATCTATATTTTAAATCTGAAACATGTATAGTATTAATCTTTGACGTCTTAACAATGATCAGAACCATAAAGAAGTGCGTCATTACTTTTTTTTTCTTTGTCGGACACAGATTTTCTTTTAAATATTTAATAATTTACATTTTTAGACCTTCGAATACAAAAATAAATAAATAAATACATAAAATAAAATAAAAATAACTAAAATTAAATAATAAAAAAAAAATTTCTACTCAAATTTGTAATTTAATTTACGGGTTTTCATAAAAAATAATTTTCAAACATGAATTTTTAAAACATCATCTCAGCGATATCGTTTGTTTGTTACAATACTGTAAACTAAAATTGACAGTAACATAAATAAATATTCAAAACTACACACACACACACACACACACACACAAAAAAAAAAAAAAAAAAAAAAAAAAAAAAAAAAAAAGTTGCGTAGGTTTTGTTTTAGAAAACGGCAACTAGTTGCTTTTTTCTGAAACGAAAAGACTTTTTTTGAGAATGAAACGTTTTAAGTTAATAACGATAAATAGCTAAAAATACGGATAGTAGAAGAAAGACTTTCGATCGCTTTTGAGATGTTCCGTATTCAAAACGGAATAAAACGAGACCTGAAATTTCTCATCAGAAATTAAACGTTTAAATTTAGATGTGAAATGTTTCAAATTTTTTTTTACAGTGTAAGGTGAAAATGGCAGCTGTACCATAATTAGAAATGAATTGCCACAGCTTAAGGAGAGACACTTTTTCACATATAAAAGAAAAACAAAAAGCTTACTTTCTTTTATAAAATGGAAAAATGGCGGATTTAATTTTTTTTAAAACTTTGTATACAGATTTTAAACCAGATTAGGACACAAGTTGCTTTTTTAATATGCAGTTTTTAAGAAAAATTTAAATCTTTATTATTTTAATCCATAATTGATATGGTTAACATAAAATCAATTTTTGGTGTAATCGGTAGGCTATGTAAAAAAATAATAGCTTAAAAAATTTTCTAACATCTTCTGTACATTTAGCTGTGTATGATCTTGCGAGTATCCATGTTGAATAATCTGGTGTTTTTATACTTAAAATATACCACTTGTGAGCATTTTTTGTCATTTAAATCACGTTGAATTTTTACAAATCTTGCATATTCTGAAAAGTTTTTAATCTGTATTAAAAGACGATTCTGGGAACATATAGAAATTTTGAAATAATAAATTTGTTAGGTTTTATGTTACCATGAAAACAAGTTCAACATACATTTAAAATAGCTTCAATTAAAACATAATTTACGTTCATCGAAAATAACCATTGAAGAATTTTACGATTAAATGTATAAAAAGCATAGTTTATGAATTTTTTTTCTCTGTTTTTGCTTACTGTCTAAATTTAAAGCAAAATAAAGAACCATAAATTCATTTTATCAAAGCTTTAAAGTGTAAATCCCTCTTTTATGCTAATTTTATTATTATTATTTTTTAATGAATTGATGATTTCTTAATATTTTGTGTAATAATGATCCTCTCGAAAAATGTATGTTTTGCCGTCATGAATATGATAAACGATAGATGGTGTAATGAAATCGTAATTTTAGTTTTTATTGAAAAATCATTAATATTTAAATATTATTTGATTCCAAAATCAGAAAAAAAAAAAAAAAAAAAAAAAAACTTCTTATGAAATGCCATTTGAAATTCTTACTATCTATTCTGAAACAACAGCAGTTTCCGAATATTTTATTAATACGAAATTTATAAAATCTGAAGCACTCGCATTCAACTGCAAATTTAACTAAATGTTAAATTCACCTGAAAAAAAATTTCAATTAAGAAACAAGAATCATGAGATATTAAGAAAATTAATAAAATAATTTTGGTTACAATTAGCGAAAAATATTTTTTAGAGATTGCGCTGACTGTTTAGTCATGTAAAAGCGATCTTTCATTACGAAAGTAGATCTATCATTTTTATATTTCATTAAATAAAGTTGTTAAATTTTATTAATTTGTATGAAGTAGAAATTACATTGAATATCTTTTTCAGAAAATATCAACCTAAATGTTTATAGAGTGAATAAATGATTAAAAAATGTTTCGTTTCACAAAGAAAATATTTAAAAATTTATATTTAAATGATTTAAAGGCGCACATTTTACTTTTGAATATTAAAAAAAAAAAAAAAAAAAAAAAAAAACCTTAGCAAAAGTTTTAAAACAGGTTATTAAAAAAAAAAAAAAAAAAAAAAAAAAAAAAAAAAAAAAAAACCCTTGATCGTCATTTTTTTTTCATGTACATAAAACTATTTAAATGACACTATTGTTTTCAATTTATCCATTAAAAAAAAATAATATACACTTGTTTTTATTATTTTACGTAACAAATAGTTGCTCCTTTTTTCAAGAGTGGATATATTCCGCGCTGAATAACACTCACAGAAATAGTCCGTACGAATTTTTAAATTAATTATTTAATTAAAAGTCTTATTATGGAAACAAACTTGAATTCTTCCGATAAAAAAGTAGATCTATCATAAAATGCATAAAAATAAAACTTTTTTAAACCACAGACAAGCTTAATTTTAAAAGTATTCACTACTTCTGAAAGTAAAATAGTGACAATCTCATTCTTCTATGACCCAAACTCACCAACTTATCATTCTTTAAATTCGATAAAATTTCAAATATTTCCAGAAGTATAATACTTCCGGAAGTAATATTCGGATTATATGGCAAAAATGCGTAAACTTTGTATTTTTTTAATTTTAATTTTTTAATTTTATTTAATTTTTTTTTTTTTTTTTTTTTTTTTTTTAACATTTAGGATTCTCGAAGATCGCCGTGTAAGTGAGCTAAAATGCGTATGTTATTTTCCCAACAGTGTTTTGCCATCTTGAAATTTGATTGGTCAGAGTTTTGTAGTCAAATGTGGTCATCTTGGCGGAAATCGTGTTTGGTGAAAACCCTCAGTGAAAGCTCTTTCGGTGTTAAAGACATCTTTGACACCTTTAATATGCTTTTGCCATAAAAATTAATAGAAATATATATGAAACTAATTTTCTGTTTGGTTTTTATCTTTTTATCCAATCAATTAATTATAATAATTAACCTGTGTATTTTGATGTTTTAATGTGTAAATATGGATCTCCCCTTCCGAAAAGAAAAATAAAATAAGCTTGATTATTTGGAGGCGGGGTTTATGGGTATGCTTTTTAACTTTGTATTTTTTTTATTTTTATTTTTTAATTTAATTTAATTTTATTTATTTATTTATTTTTTTAACATTTAGAATTCTCGAAGATCGCCGTGTAAGTGAGCAAAATGCGTCAAATGCGTATGTTATTTTCCCAACAGTGTTTTGCCATCTCGAAATTTGATTGGTCAGAGCTTTGTAGTCAAATGTGGTCATCTTGGCTGAAATCGTGTTTGGTGAAAACCATCAGTGGAAGCTCTTTCAATGTTAAAGACACCTTTGACACCTTTAATATGCTTTTGCTATAAAAATTAATAGAAATATATATGAAACTAATTTTCTGTTTGATTTTTTTCTTTTTATCCAATTAATTAATTATAATAATTAACCTGTGTATTTTGATGTTTTAATGTGTAAATATGGCTCTCCCCTCCCGAAAAGAAAAATAAAATAAGCTTGATTATTTGGAGGCGAGGTTTATGGGTATGCTTCTCAATAGTTTCCGCAGTTTTTTTTTTTTTTTTTTTTTTTTTTTTTTTTTTTTTTTTTGTATAAATCAAAGGGCGGTTTAGGGTCTTCTTGATTTGAAAGAATATTATTATAGAATAACATATGGGGCAAAATATTGAGAACTATATAGATACAATTTTTTGGTATTGGGAAGTAGGGAAAATTTCAGCTGGGGGTGGGATTAGCGAGCGATGTAATATTGGATAAGTTATTGAAAATACAAAATAACAAGTAGGACACAAAAAATTTCAATAATTATTATGAATGTAATAATTTTTTGTAATTTAATATGCATTTAAAATTTAAAATTTCTTTAGAATTTATAATTTAAAAAATTTTAAAAAATTTAAATGTTTAAATCTTTTAATGAAATAACTTTTTAATGAAAATAATTAAATTCTTTAAACTTTAATGATTATTTACAGAAGGAGACGACTTTTTAATTTTGAAAGGGGAAGAGTATTGCAAAAAAATTTTATTTATTTATTTATTATCACAAGAAAATAAGAAATGTGTCAAAATATATAAACAAAACCTTATTTGCAGAACGAAAAAAATAAAACCAGTTATTTTCTACTTTTTCTAATTTCAAGAAGGGCAGATATTAAGATATTTCATTTATTGGTTCTACATTTGATGTTAAATTTTTGTAAGAAATAAATTGTTAAATCAGTTGGTTACTTCACCGTTACTGTTGATTAGTTCACTGGGTTAAATCAGTTGAACTGTAAAAAATAACAATTAAAAAACAAACAATGATATTTAAAACGCCCTAAAAAATTAGATTCTGTTAAATAATAATAATAATAATAATAAAATAAATAAAAATAAACGATAGATTTTTTCCCATTTTTAAGTGGTAAATATTTGTATAGCAGATTTTGTATTATGTCTATGCTGAGTGTGCACAAATGACGAGGCACACGTAAAATACAAATATTTAAAAATACTAAGATTAATTTCAATTTAATTTAAATGTAATCTGATTTTTTGGGGTGTTTAAATATCATATTGGTCGAACTTAATTTTTATTTTTGAATGTTCAATTGGGTTAAGTTATTTGTTACAAAAACTTTTTATTAAATGTATGTAGCCTCCACGGCTTGCAATATAGGTGCCCCAAAATGATCATGGGGGAGGATAATCTGTTAATCTATTTCAAATTGTCAAGAGAAACACATAGGATCATTAAAAAAATATTGATATTTGAAACAATGTCCAAAAAATGGATACGCTTTTTAGAATAAAATTTTACTTTGCACATTGTTTGAAAATAAAAACACGTGATCAATCATAATAATCTTGTGTACTTCTCTACAAAAAAGTGTGTGATTAAAATTTTGAAGCTAGCTGGTGAACATTATTAGTTATGTTGTAATCCAATTATTTTGACATCTCCACGTTGCCCATATCTCCAGCGTCACCGTTTTTATTTTTACTAAATAATGATACTAGTAAAGATATGTTAATGGTGTTAAAGTTTGATATAAAAAATACCTTCAAAGTAATTTTCATTTTCGTATGGTTTCTACAAGAATATAAAAAAAGCTTTAAAAAAAATCAGTGATTTTTTTAAATTGTTATAAGTAACGTTAAATTTAAATGCACTTATATATACAGGGTGTCCAGCAAATAACACCCTGATTTCAAAATTAAATTTCTCAAAAACAAAGATCGATAGTAATTTGCGGTAAACGGTTTTTTCATTAGGAAAGCTGTAAAAATCTTATACAGAAATTTCAAGCAGTGTATATTTTGAAAAAATTGCGTTCTGATTGGATAGAATGCTTTGATTTGACATTTTTCTTGTTTTAGATTGCCTGCAGAGAAATAGTTTTTCAGCTTACAGTGCAATATTTTAAAGATTTTTCGAAGTACATTTTTAGAATTTCGAAATTTCAAAAATTTAATTTAAAAAAACTATGAAATATGGCACTTTAAGCCGAAAAACACATTTTCTGGCAGCAATCTAAAGCAAGAAAAATGTCAAATCAAAGCATTCTTTGCAATCAGAACACAATCTTTTCAAAATATTTACCGTTCGAAACTTTTGTATAAGATTTTTACAGCTTACCTGATAAACAAACCGTTTACTGCATAATTCTATTGATCTTTGTTTTTGAGAAATTTAATTTTGAAATCAGGGTGTTATTTGCTGGACACACTGTATATACAATTAACAGAAGGGAATATTAAGGGACGTAGGTAGTATTGATGCCCATATTGAAGTAAATTACGCAACTGAGTAGGAGATGGCCTTTACTCCTTGATTTTTAAGCATAAATCTCACTTTGATATTAAGCAAATTAAATTAAATGCTTGAGGTTATACATCCCTTTCAAATCTTGATCACTTTGAAAGGTTTGATCGTTTCAATATTAACCACTATTGTACAGAAATTTGCAATAAAAAATATCTAAAAGTCAGAGATCATTTCTTTTAGCCTATGTAATTTTATTTATTTTACTTTTATTTGATATAATACTTATTTGTTATAGGGCAGATTGGGGCACATGTGAACATGGAGCAGATGTGAACGTCACATTTTTCCAAAAAAATGTTTTTAGTTTTTAAATACATGTATATTTTAAAAATAAATTAATTAATAAATTTGTTATTATAATATTTTGTGTTAAATATTCTTGTCATGTTAATCGTTAGTATATTGTTTTTAATACATTGCTTAATTCATTGAGAAATAGATGAAATCAACTGATATTTTAGTACGTATGATTTTAAAAACCACTGGTAATTGAAATTTTAAGACTTTTTTTGATGAGGGTAGGACACATTTATTTTTTTGAGAAACTATACATAAATCTACATTATCAAAAGATATGCAGTACATTTTCTGTTCCTTTGACCGCTATTGTAAATAACGGTTACTTGATCATCCTATGCAGGTATAATGGCCAAATTATTAACTATATTATAGTCAGGATTGACTAAAATTACGGTAAAGTAACTATTGTTCATAAAAAAGGTTGAACAAATCGGGAATTTGTTGCAAATTTTTAACAGTGTAGCTCATAATTAGCTAAAAAATAATTATGCTTACAAATTAAGGAAAATTAATCTCTGCAGATCAAATTAACTTTTTAGAAGTATTTATGGCTTCTTTTATAATGAAAGCACCACTATTTGAAATGTTTTTAATGCTGATAGTTCCTGTTTGTAAAAACATTCACTCTCTACAATTCTCTTTTCTAGCAAACACTTTCCGACTGCGTAGTCAAGGTATATCTTTTCGCTAATTGCGAAGTCCTGCGACTCGTCTGCTGGCGTAGCAGGATATATCTCAACTCTCCCTTCCACAAAAAGAAGGGAATCAGGGAATGGAAACAGCTAATAATTAATCATGTTTTGAAACGAACCATATTTACGACGCGTCTTTTCTCTGATGGTCGTATTGTGATAACACTGGACAAAAGCTGCGCGACGTTAATACACCAACTAGATAACGCTCTCAAACATTTAATTACATTTTTTTCCCTCACCGTCTCACCGCCTTACCCCTTCCCCTTGACTGCGCTTTCTGTATTTTTTTATTTTATTTTATTATTATTATTTTTTTTTATTTTGTGTTGTTCCTAGCCCCGTAAGCATGTTAAAGGTTAGCTAGCTTTGCTCTGTCATTACGGTTCCAGCTTGCGATAATCAGTAGCAATTAAATACGCCACGATTTTAATATAATTCGCTTTTTTTTCCTCTTTTTCTGCCCCCCTCCCTTTCATATTTTTTTCTTTCCTTTCTAGCTGTGTTTTTCGATTTTTTTCCCTCTAATCGAAAGAGATATGGCAGTATATATGCACATTTTTTTTTCAAGCTTACGGAATAGTGTGAATGGGGGTGGGGGTGGGAGTGGATTAAATACGTTTATCACATATCTCAGTGCAGACGCAAAAAACTGGAAATTTTCATTTGCGCGAAAAAACAAAATTGTTACACGCACACAAAAAGAGAGAAGGGAGTGCAGTTTTGGATGTCCCTGGTTTTCAAAAGGCAAATGGCAGAGTATGCATGACTATCGATCTCCGATAAAACATTTACAAATCGGATGTGGCAACGCGAGTGTGGAACAACAAAACGCTTAATTATGAGCCGCGCCGCGTCAGCTGAAGTGAACTGAAGCGAATCATTCGGATCTTGTTGCTCTAAATCAGAGAACACAGACGAATCCCGACATTTTTACAAGCTTGTAAAATGCTCGGGACAAATTGTATCAGTACATTTTGGAAGCATTCTTCCAAATCGTGTAACTGATAAATTATGAAATATATTTGTGTTTTGTGGCGAAATTGCAATGGTCTTTATTTTGAAAATCAGAACCAGCTGGTGAACCGACTAAAACTGGAATATTTTTGATGTTCGATTGTGTTTTGGAAACGAGATGTATGATGGGGTGATGATAAATTTAACAACTAATTCAAAATTTTGGTAGTCATCGTTTCACACACCTTTGATACTAATGACGAATGATTAGCGAAAATATTTTTCTTTTTTTTCGCCTATGTAAATGAGAAAAGGAAACATGAACCACAAGTTTTAATATGTTTAAGGGAAACCATGTTATTGTTTGGAACATGAGTCTGCATTTATTTCAAACACGATGAAACATTCCAAGTGCACTAGTTTGTATACTATGAAATACTTAAATTTCAAAAATAAAATCTTCAGTGTTTAAAAATGCATGATTTTTCAAAATTATTAATGTTAACATGCATTTATTAAAAACTGGTTAATGTTCCATGTGCAACTACAGTCCGCGATATAACATTTCTAAAACTAAGAGGTATTCAGTTCTAATAATAGAATATAAAAAATGTCTTGTTTAATGCCAATATTACACTACACTTTTAATTCCATACAGATTTACATCAAGCATTATTGTACCGAAAAATGAGGTACTCGTGTCTATGTCTGTAATATTTCATTATAAAAAAAAAAAAAAAAAAAAAAAAAAAAAAAAAAAAAAAAATCACAATACAGTTTTAGCTTTAGTAGAGGTGAAAATGTCTTTTTTAGAAAAATAATGGACATTATGAAATGTTTGATGTGTCAAAGGCAAGATAATACATGATTTTTCTGAATTCTTAGAGTTTTTTTAAAAGAATACAGATTATTATTATTATTATTATTATTATTATTATTATTATTTTAAAATACGCTGAAAAAATCAAAAAAGATAATCATAAAAATTAAAAAAAAAAAACGCATGTATGTCAAATGTTTTTAATGATATATTTTACTGGACATCACGAAAATTCATAATATAATTTTAGCCTCAGAAGAGGTGAAAACGTTTTTCTAGAAAAATGATGGGAAATGTGTAATACCTGAGAGGTCAACGAAAAGACATAATATGATTTATCTGAATTTTTAGAAAGTCTTAAAGGACACACACATATATATATAATGACATCAAAGAAACCCCAAAAAATAATCATAGGATTTTTTTTTTTTTTTTGTTAAAAAACTTAATGCATGTGAAATGTGTTTTAATGATACATTACATTTTATTAGACAACATAAAAGATCACAATGTAGTTTTAGCCTCAGGAGAGGTAAAAATGTTTTTCTTGAAAAATGGTGGAAAATATGTATTTTTTTAAAAAATTAAAAATTCTTAAAAAAACACAGATTTTTTAATGACCTGGAATATAGAAATCAAAAAGATAATCATTAGTATTTTTTGTCACATATGATTTATGTTTTTCTGATATATTATACAACAAGAAAGTATTTACTTATGTATAAAATGAAAAAAGAAAAATGAAATGTTTTTCCATTTAAGAATATAGTGAACTTTTATGGATAGAATTAAAGTATTTTTGAAAACTGCATTATGAATTTTTTACTAATGAAATATTGCAGACCTTAGACATACACAATTATTCTATTTTTAGATATAGTAATACCTGATGAATTAAATGTATAGACAATTATTACTTGAGCAGTTGATTTTGAAAATCCATTTTTATATTATTGCTAGCAATTACATAGTTTACATTTGAAAGAGTTTAAAAATATTCTCAAGTAATAATGGAATTATTTCATATTTCTTGAAGTTTTACCTCATGTAAATTTAATATGCGATAATGGCTATCGTGTCAGTTGAACAAAAAATGACTCGTTTTCAAAAGCAATCATTTGTTGAAAACATTGATGTTCATTGAATGGAATATAATTATAATAATAAAAAATGAAATGCATCATTTCATTTACTTTTTTATTTTAATTAAATATCTAATTCTTCTTTAGAAAATTTTGAAAAAAAAAAAAATTAATGTTAAAAAAATGAGGAAAAATAAGAAAATATATTCAGTAATTATTTGTGCGCCTTTAGTTATTTAGATAAATGAGGTTTTAAAAGTATTCAAGATGAAATTCTGGTTGGAATGGCTGAGTGGGTAGATGTTGAGTACGGGGGAGGGTGGCGTTGTCTGGATAATATCAATAATTATTTAAAAAAAAAAACTGTGGGGAGAGAGATATCAGCTAAATTGCAATAATATATTTTATACTGGATGTTGAATTGACACATATGTATGAATAATTGTATAATTATATTAAATAAATCTATTAATATAATTTAATAATTAATGATTAACTTGAATCTAAATTTTAACAATTTGGACAATATCTAAAATATTATTTCTAAGTGTATAAAATGCATTTATTGATTACATATTTTACTCCTTCTTTTATCTTATACTGCAACAATGAGTTTAGTTTATTATTGTCACAATAAATAAGATTAATTTAAATTTTATTTATATTATTATCCCTGCTTTTTTACATTTTAAATATCTTAACATTATGATATTAGTTAACAATTAATTATCATTACATTATTTACTTATTAAGTAATTACGATATGATATAAGAGTAATTTAATCATTGAGATATTATAATATGGTACTATTAATTATAAGAATTATTATAACGATTCATCCATATTAAATTACATGTATTTTTAATATTTAATAAATTAATTATTATTTATAATATTTTTCATTAAATAAATAGTTAAAATTTTACTTATATATGTACTGAGAGTATATGATTAAGGCATCTTCCAATAGTGTATAATCACTTAAATAATTTATAATCATAACAGTCAATTTTTTGCTACATCAATTTAGGGGTATCTATAGTGTCTGATATGTTTTTTTATTTTTTTGTCCATTTTAATAATGTTATTACGATTTATTTTTAATGTTTTTTTTTTTCATTTTATTTTGGTGTTATGTGTGTTGGTAGCCCCAAATTCGTATTATTTTGCTTTTTCATGGCTAATACGAAGATGAAAACACACACTTCATTTGTAGTTCTAAAATATTTGTGGGCTTGAAGATTCTGCTTTGGTTCTACAAATTTCGATTATATTAATTTTAATTTATTTTTTTCATGTTTCAATGTGGTAATTTTGTATCAAATTTAAGGGTTTATATAGGTATATAACTATTAATTGTATTACAATACATGAATCATTGAATTTAATAAATTATACCACATTTAACATGAGGGGAAAATAAATAATTAAAATTTAAATGAATACAAATGGAATTTGTGGAACCAAAGCAGAATTTTCAGGCCCAAATACTTTAAAACTACAAATGAAGTGTGTGTTTTCATCTTTGTACTTGCCATGAAAAAGCAACATAATACGAATTTGGGGCTACCAACACACATAAAAACAAAATTAAATGGAGAAAAAAACCCTCAAAAACAAGGCAGATCAAAATTAGTAAATTGGATAGCAAAATGAAAAGGGAAAAATAAAATAATTATTGTCAAATTGATAATAATAAATAAATAAATTAATTAAAAACGGTATAATTGATAATAGAAAATATAAGCCATACACCATAGTTTACCCTATTAAGATTTAAAACAAAATCACACACACACACACACACACACACACACACACACACACACACACACACACACATATATATATATATATATATATATATATATATATATATATATATATATATATATATGTATATATATATATATATGTGGGGTCTGATGAATCTACTATGATTCTGAAAATTTCGAAGATATTCCTTTTAATTCCTTTTTTCATTTTTTCGTTGATATATATTGTTTTAAAATTAATGGTTTTATATAATATGTATGTATAATGTAACTATATAGTTAAATGTAGTTACAATTTTAAATTGTAATTTTAAATGTATTATTTCATAAATGTATTTATATAGTTATATTATTCTATTTTAAAATTATCTTTTTATTTTTAATTTAATTTATAAGTGGCTTCTTTTTTTATCCTCTCCCCCCTTCATGCTTGATTTTAATATTATTTTTAATTTATCGCCAATTTTTGCTAGATCATTTTAATCAAATTTTACTATCAATAATAACTTGATATAGAGTTATTCTTGGAATAATTCCTATTCTCCTCATTTTTAAAATGTAATTTACCTTAATAGATGTCTGCTCGTTATTATTCTTCGCAAACCTTTCTATCTTTATTCTTTGCTCGTTTCTTTTTCTCTTCTTTTTTGTGTAATTCATTGTCTTTAAATAAAAAACAATCAATTAACTCTCCTGAAACATTTTTTTTCTTTAAATCATCATAAATTTGTAATGAAGTTATGGCAACACCTTGTATTCATGGAATTGGAGCATTCCCATATCTCATTTGATAGGATGGTTTTAAATTATATTCATATATATTCTTAAATTATTGCAAATTATGTTTCGTTCTTGTTATTTTTCTCTATTTTTATGGGATTTTTACGATTCAAAGTGTTAAAAAACTAGTCAGATGTGGCAATCCAAAAACTTTCTTTGATATTATGCATGTTAATAGTTCCTGAAAATGCAACATTGCAGGGCCACCGGTTAGGTGGTTTAAACAAAAACCTAATGAGCATTAACTTACGTCAACTTACAACTGAATCTAAAGTTTGATGAAAATCCGTGCATTTGTCTTTGATTTGTTTCTGCAAAATATTTTTAAAAAATCTGCACAACAGTGCCACATGTTGGGTGATGCACACAAAAATCTAATTAGGATAAAATTGTTATCAGGTACTAACTGAATCTGAAGTTTGATAGAAATCCATGCATTAGTTCTTGAGACACGTGCAGCGCTATCTGTAGGGTTATTTACACCAAAAACTAAACAAAGGTAATTTATATTTTGGACTAACTGAATTAGAAAATTTGGTGCATTAGTTCTTGAGGCAGAACTATTGCGATAATAACGAATAATTTACCATGGCAGCACCACCTCTTGAGCTATTTGCGCCAAATCGTAATCAACATCATATTATATCAAGTACTAACTAAATGTAAAGATTTATGAAAAACCATGCGTTAGTTCTTGAGGTATGGCTATTGTGGAAGTTGTGAATAATGCAGCATAGTTGCGCCACCTGTTTAGCGATGTACACCAAAAACTAATCAGATCTAATTTATATCAAGGTCTAACAGAATCTAAAGTTTTGTGGAATTCCGTGCATTAGTTCTTGACATAGAGCGCCCACAAAGTTTTTGTCCCATACAGGCAGACACACAGACAGACTCACATATACACCTCGCAGACAGACATTTTATAAAAACATGTTTTTCGGGTTCTCTAACTCCTAAACCATGTAAATCCGTTTCGAAAATTTTCACGAATCCAATAATTTTTTCTTGTAAAGATAGAAGAAAGTAAAAATCTTCTTTATAAAATTTCGTAGAAACTTGTAACGTTTTTGTTGTAATTGTCACAAACGCCTAATATTTTTTTTCTTTTTCTTTTCTTTCTTTCTTTTTCTTTTCTTTCTTTCTTTTTCTTTTCTTTCTTTCTTTTTTTAATTTTAAAGAAAATACTGTTTTTTTAATTTGGAAAAATGGTAACACTTTACATATATATATATATGTTAAGCTATAAAATAGATAATATTATGACACATCAAACGCAAATACCAAAAAAATAATGAATGATGAAACTCATACCTGCCATGATAAATTATCCAAAAATCAAAATATTTAAAAAATGAAGAAGAAATCGTGATTTTTATAACAGAATTATCTAGTCCAAATTACTATAGATTTTACAAAACATGTACGATTACATCTTTGTAAAGTTCATTATTTGGGTTATCGAGCATAAAATGCCTTAAAAAAATTAATGCAAAAATGAGAACATACAAAATGAACAATATTTAATTTTGAGAAAACAATTCAAATGCGCATGTATGAAAAGAGAGAAGGGAGCACCAATTACATAATTAGAAGATGTTATCAAGCCAATACTGCAAACTCAAGATAATCTAAAAAATAAGAAGAATGACTTCATGAGAATGAATTGATTCATTTTTCTTTTTACGCAATGAATCCTCATAAAGAGTGAGAGGTGCAACCAGAAATATTTAAGTGAGATATATTACGGTACTGTAAACTTATATATATATATATATTAAAAAAAAACCTTGTTATGATTATATGCAAATGCTAAATATATATACATAGTAAATATCTGTGTTGCTTTGGATTTATTTACAAAAAGTATTTACGTACATATATATTTTTAAAATTGGATCAAGGAGAATATCTCTATATAAAAGATAAACGCCATCTATACAGTCAAACTACCTTGTTGTCCAATAAAATAATGTACTACTGTCATCTCTTCAGAAATTAGTAAATTAAATGTCATTTAACAAAATGCATGTTTTTTAAAATATTTTAATTAAATTAATTATATATTTATTGTAATATGCCTTAAACTTCAATATATGGGATCAGATGCATATTGTCAATAAGTTTAACGTTAAAATATTTTATTAAATGAAAAACATTACAGGAAACAATATGTAATTTATTTATTAATTAATCATTATTAATGATTCCCATAATTAAGTGTACCAAATTATAAAATATCATTCTTATATCCCATCTGAATTACTTAAATAAATAAATAATATGATAATTAATTAATAAATAATATCGTAATGTTTAAATATTTAAAAAGATAAAAATAAAAAAATAAAAAACGATAAAAATTGAAATTAATTTCATTTAATGTGACCGTACTAACCTAATAAATAAGTAATATAATGATAATTAATTAATAACCAATATCACAATGTGTAGATATTTAAAAAAAGGAAAAAATAAAAAATAATAAAAATGAAATTAATTTCATTTAATGTGACCATACTAACCTAATAAATAAATAATACTAGCTACACAAGTCAAAATTTGATGGAAAATTATATATATTAGATATCATATACATCAGTCTTATATACACAATAAGATACTGAGCGAAATAAACAAGTGTTACCTCTTAAAATAGGGACAATATAGCCTTTCAAAATGAAGATACACAAACTTCAGATAATAACAAAAAATAAGGAAAACAACTCATAAATTATTATGTTGGACTTAACTTCAGCTGCAAATCTTTTTAATGCGGTTTCTAAACCTTAAACATTATTTAAACGACAAATTATTTAGGAAGTTAATATAATACCTCAAAAGACGAATTCAAAAATATCTGCATAGTTTTTTCTCCATTTAAATATCGCTTGGTAACTGTACAATAATTATAATATCAATAAAACATTTGAATTATAATAGAAACAGGGAGTTATTAAACTGCATAACCAACTCACTACACATTTACAGCACTTGCAATAAATTTAATTTATTGTAAGTGCAAATTATTTATTGGTTTGTAGCCTCCATGAACTTGTGAAAATTAATTTTATTGTTATGGCAACGAAAAGAAGAACGATATCTTTGTTATTAAAAAAAGAATAAAATTTCTGTGTTTGTTGCTGATATTCAGAAAACATTTTATTTATTTTTATTTTAAATAATAACTTAATACAACGAAATGATTTTAATTTTTGATATTATGTCAAATAGAAATATCGTGATACCGGTATATCACAGGTTTTATTTTTTTTATTTTTTATTTTTTTTTCTAATATAACATCATTTACACCTTCAGAAACACTCACATTTTCCGAAATAAAAACGTGATTTATGCAATTATTTAAAAATTCTTTAGTTTCACAAAATAGTTATTATAATTAAATAGAAATGGCGCAATTTATAGAAATATTTTCATTTGTGCACACCACGGACCTTTAAATAAATAGAAGTTCAGTTTATTTGATGCAGGAATAAAAGTCAGTGAATATGACATCATCACTGACACAGCTATAACAATGTATATTATATTCATGGAACAAATTTATCTGGTTTCTGAATAACGACATTTTCTCCATCAACAAAATTTCGCTTTAGATATTATATTTTATAAAGTTTATTTTCTGTTATTTTATTTACATAATACTTAATAATATTACTCAGTAAATAATCTGTGTATTGTACCGCGATTAGTGAATGATTATGTGCAATCATTTTATTAGGATTAAGTTTTACGAAAACCATTATTTTTTTTCTTTGAAATGCGATTACACATTCACCGATGAGATCAAGCTTCTGACTGGTGGAAAGTAATACAGAAAAATAAATTTTTATTATAGTGAGAAAAGCTTAACCTGTTGCCACTGTTTTGAAGAAATGTCACGAAAAAGCTTTTAAAATTAAAAATAAAATATAAAAATGGAAATAAATTAAAAATTAGCGAGAATGGGCACATCTACGCATAAACAGCTTTCATTGAAAAAAATGATTATCAAAATCGGGCTAGTAGAAAGCTTGGGGCCGATGACTAAAAAAATAGCCAGGTCTTTTAAATATATAGATAGATAATGTCAATTAATTAATAACCAATATTACGATATATAGATATTTAAAAAGAAAAAAAGTGAAAAATAAAAAACAGTAAAAATTGACATTAATTTCATTTAATGTGACCCCACTAACCTAATAAATAAATAATATAATGATAATTAATTAATAACAAATGTAATAATGTGTAGATATTTTTTTAAAGGGAAAAATAAAAAAGTCCTTCCGGCAATGCTGAGAGGAAGAGGTAGCTTTCATATACTTATTTCTTTATTTTAAATTAAGTTATATAAATCAAATATCCGAAGCTCAAAATAGTGGAACGCGATTATATAAGATTGAATACTAGTTTTTGTCAATACTGAATATTAATATGAATTTTTAGAAATTAGTCATCTTTTATTCAACCTGGTTTTATTTTAAGAGACTTATAGGGTCGTCAAATTCCAAGATATCCATTTTAAAGCAATGTGAACATACACACTCACAGCGAAATCGATTAATATATACGAGTGCTGTCGCGGGCAAATCTCTATAAATAAAAGGAATTCCGAGGATAATTGAGGCACAGTGGAAAGCAAATCTTGGCAATGCGCCAACTCGGTCCAGAGGAAGCAAATCTTGGCAATGCGCCAACTCGGTCCAGAGGAATATCATTAAGAAGAAATATAAAACAGATAATGTATTTATCACAAAAAATCGTCTGCTAAGAAAATATCAACACTTTAACACGAAACTAACGCAATCGTTGGATACATGTTCCCTCCCGTGTTTCTCATTGCTCATTTTAAGTATTTTTAGAGTTTAATATTAGTTGTTGTTTTTAAAACTGATTTTTCACAAAGTCAGCTGCGACGTATTTCAGACAATGCATTTCTGCATGCTTCCAGTTATTGATAAAATCATACAAATTTCAAGTTCGTTTAATATTGCTAATACGGACCCGGGCAACGCCGGGCGGGTCAGCTAGTTGACTTAAAAAAAAAAAAAAAAAAAAAAGTCACCCACATTAGAAATTCAAACTGCGATATCCCAGGCGTTTTTCAAGGTAAAGACAAAGCATAAAATACTCCGGAATTCATTATTAAGATAAATACTTTAGAAAGAACCTTTTTTCATTTTATAATTTTTTGTTTATACATCATTATACATTTAAAAGATTTTTGACAAATTTAAATGGCCGCCATTTTGAAACAAGATGGCGGATAAAATTGGCCCGTGAACTCGGTCAAGACATTGTTATGTACCATGAACACACGGAGTTATATCGAAATCAGTTTATAAATATGTGTATTAACGCGTGGCGAATTTCAGACCGTTTCAAAATGTCAGTCACACTTAAATTGAAAGTGTTAAAACTCAGCCATTTCTCAAGATATAGATGAAACAAAAAATGCTCTGGATTCTTTGTATCAAGGTCGAAACACAAAAGAAAAATCTTTTTCAATTTATTACTTTTTTTGCACCAAATTTTAAAATTTAAATTAAAAAAAATAATATTCCGCCATTTAGAAACAAGACGGCGGTTGGAACTGGCCAACGAACTCGGTCAAGGAATCAGTATGTCCTATCTATGCACCAAGTTTCATCCAAATCGGTGTATAAACACGTGTGTTATCACGTTCCGAAAACCAGACCATTTAAAAATGTGAGCAACACTAGAAATTAAAAGTACTATAACTCAGACATTTTTTAAGATACAGACGAAACAAAAAAGTGATTTGGAATCTTTGTATCAAGGTCAAATGCATAAAAGAAAAATCTTTTTCATTTCTCACTTTTTTGTACCTAATTTCAAATTTTAAATTAAAAAAAAATTAAATGGCAGCCATTTTGGAACAAGATGGCGGATGGAACTGGTTAACGAACTCGGTTCAGGCTTAATTATGTACTATGTACACACCAAGTTACATCCATATCGATTTATAAATACGATTTTTATCACGTGACAAAAATCAGATCGTTTCAAAGGTCAGCCATAAGAAAAATTCAAAGTGCTACAACACAATCATTTCTTAAGATATAGACAAAGTAGAAAGTGTCTAGAATTGGTGTTTTAAGGTCTAACACATAAAATAAAAATATTTTTCAACTTTTCATTTTTTCGCTTTTAATTTTAAATTTTAAATTTTTAAATTTTTTTCAAATGGCCGCCATTTTGAAACAAGATGGCGGATGATGCTAGCCAACGAACTCGGTCGAAATATTTGTATGTACTATCTACATACCAAGTTTCATTCAAATCGGTTCATAAATACGTTATTTATAGCATGACAAAAACCAGATCGTTTCAAATGTCAGCCATACGAAAAATTCAAAGTGCTTTAACTCAATCATTTTTTAAGATATAGACAAAGTAAGAAGTGTTCTGGATATGGTGTTTTAAGATCTAACACATAAAATAAAAAGATTTTTCAACTTTTATTTTTTTTCGCATTTAATTTTAAATTTTAAATCTTTAAAAAAAATTTAAATGGCCGTCATTTTGAAACAAGATGGCGGATGATACTGGCCAACGAACTCGGTGGAGATATTTTTATTTACTATGTACATACCAAGTTTCATTCAAATTGGTTCATAAATACGTTAGTTATAGCATGACAAATTCAGATCGTTTCAAAATGTCAGCCATAAGAAAAATTCAAAGTGCTATAACTCAATCATTTTTTAAGATATAGACAAAGTAAAAAGTATTCTGGAATTGGTGTTTTAAGATCTAACACATAAAATAAAAATATTTTTCAACTTTTAATTTTTTTTGCATTTAATTTTAAATTTTAAATTTTTTAAAAATTTTAAATGGCCGCCATTTTGAAACAAAATGGCGGATGATGCTGGCCAACGAACTCGATCGAAATATTTGTATGTACTATGTACATACCAAGTTTCATCCAAATCGGTTCATAAATACGTTAGTTATCGCATGACTAAAATCAGATATATATATATATATATATATGGTTATATATATATGTCAACATTTGAACGGAGGGTGGTTTTGGGGTCTGGGGGTCATGATCAGTGAAAATATACCAAAATTTTCCGGAAGTGTTTTCCTCCGGACGGCTGCAATAGGTAGCCTTTTACTTTTTGTAATGAAAGCTACCTAAAATAATAAAAATTGAAATTAATTCCATTTATTGTGGCCGTAGTAACATAAACTTTAATAATACAGTAGTATTGAATAAAACAAAGATTATAATAGATAATTAATCGATGCATTTTAAACATTTAGAAATAATATTTTAGGTATTGATCAAGATGCTAAAAGTTATTCAAGCTCATAATTAATATTAGTTATTAATTTATATTAATAGATTACCAAGTATAACTATACAGTTATTCATACTTAGATGTCAGCTCAACATCCAGTATAAAATGTATTATTGCAATTTATCAGATGTCTCTACCCTCTCTTTTTTTTAACACCCACTACATATTATCCAGAGAACTCCGCCCCACCTGTGTACTATATATAATATACATGTATAACCTTTAAAATGTTTAGTTCAGTTCCTTTTTTATACATACATATGTCCACACATATATATATAAATAAACAGTATTAATGTATATAGTTTCAACAATTCTTTGTTATATTCGACACTATCTTAAACCAAGAAAAATACATATAAAATTTAAAAAGAATTGTTGTTAAACTAGATGTTATATTTAGAAGGGTTGGGAAATGTTGTAACAATAATATTTTCAAAAAAAAAAAAAAAAAAGGGGGGGGGGGGTAAAGAAAATTAAAATATAGAAATATAAATACATAAAAATAAAATAATAAAACGGATACATAGCCTTAACTATGTACTTATCTGCACGTTTGAAATTAAATAAATTACAAAACAAATCAAAGTGTATATTAAAAATATGATGCCACAAAATAGCATTTGGTGCTATTGTGAATTTGGAAGTTACACTTCGTAAAATATCAAAGCAACACGTTTTTCGACAATATAAAAAAGCTTCAAAACAAAGTTCAGTTAAGAACCACTGGACATCTGTTCTTATAGCTCTATCTAACAATACTACAACGCTATAGTTCTAACAATCTAAAGGTTAAACCAATTCTTGAGAGAGAATGCACACTGCCCGGCGTTCAATTCCCATTTGGGGCAGAAACGTTGTAATTCAATTTAAAACCTCTTCATATCTGATGAGGCACATTAAAAGATAAAAAAAAGGAAAGAAACAGAGGAAACACTGTATGAGAGATACAAATGCAATATTTGTCCAGATATGAAATTACTGATGGTGTTGGTGTTGTTTATGACGGCCATTTATCTACACAAGGGATATAGGCCCGAGGGGATATGACCTTCGTGGGGGGTCTTTATAAGGGATCCTAAGCCTTTTTACGCAATATTCGAAAAAAAAAAAAAAAAAAAAAAAAAAACCCGGGAAACTTTGAATGGTTAGGACTACGGACGCGATTTTGTTCGAATTCAGCACCTCCCGTTTAGCACTCACCCTTCCGGCATAAATCTCTGGTGGGGCATGAAATTATTCAAGAAAAAAAAATGAAAATCTAAAAGTAATTAAGAAAAAAAATTGATAATTAAAAGAAAATTTATATGAGCATGTGAATATACAATCCAAGCTGTTTCTAATCCGTAACAAACTTTTTTCTTTCTTACAAACTTGAACATTTGGATGCTTGCAAAAGACGAAGTGAAAATCATTCATTAAGACGACATTCTTTTCTTAGCCTCATCCATTAAATTACTAACTTTTCTCTCTTGTCTGGAAATGCTGTGGGGGAACAAGTATACAGGTGGTTGTGGTTCCCACAAAAATCTGCGCTTTCGCCTTGTTTGGGAAAGGTTTCAGCTTTTGTACAAGAATCGGTAGCAACGTAGCAACATCCCCACTTTCAACATAAAATTCACAGAAAGTCTGAGAAAAGTCTAAAATTTGAAACTTTTGCTACTAATGGGAGATTGGACGGAAAATCTCGTATGTATTGCTGACGTGTCTTCATTTACAGTACTACTTATGATGAAGACATTCGAATATCTCTGAAGTCACTTTTTGAAAATTTCATGCATTTCATCGTTTTAATTTATGCTGAAATACGAGAAAAATATGATACGATGAATTTTTAATAAACATAAAAACTTTCAACAAAGTAAGAGCATTTTTGATATTAAGATTATTTTTTTAGAAATTTAATTTTACATGAAAGACTGGACCTTAATGTGCTTTTCAAAATTAAACAACGCTTATTGTAACGTGCGACCAGTTTTTACATTACTTCCTCATCAAAGTCTGTTGCCTGTTCTGCTAACCACTACATTGCTACTGTTTTGACTCATTGTCTTTCTAGTGCTAATCACAAGATGTTTCTTTAACTGGACGAAGAAATGGTAGTCACTTAGAGCTAGATTAGGGCTATAGGGAGGATTATGAGACTGTCCCCAAACATATAACATGATGAGATCCTGGGTTCAATGTCTTATGCGAGCGAACATTGTTATGAAACAAAATGATTCCGGTACTGAGCAACCCGTTTCTTTGTTTTGGATAACGCGGCACAGCCCACGATGATGACGACGATGTCTATATAGCTGATTAATAATAATAATAATAATAATAATAATAATAATAATAATAATAATAATAATAATAATAATAATAATAATAATAATAATAATAATAATACCAAGTTTTGGTTTCAGATAGGTTTAATCCTCGGATTCCAGACCAGGATTGGGGATTGTTTTTATAATACGTAATATCGTACCATAAACGTACCATAATTTTCTTTTTTTGGGGGGAGGGGGGGGGAAGGTGATGATAGATGTTTCTTCAAAGTATGATCTATAAGTCTATGGCAGAAATTATTTTTCAATGAAAAACTGGGGCGAGTAGAATAAAAAATGTGAAATATATGTCCCGACCTGTAGTCAGAGATTTAAACGCCTCAGTGGTCGTCTACTGTATTTTATCTTTCTTGGCACCACTAACATCTAAACAAAGATGACATTTAATTTCTTTACAAGATTTTCAGAAATTTTCATTATCCTATTTGTATCTTAATCGATCGGAAAATAGCTTTTCCCTCCAAAGGAGGGAGGGAGGGATGTGTAGGACACATAAATGGACAATACTCCGACGCATTTCATAGTCAGAAGCATTTATAGACTAGATAGTGGACATTGCTACCCTAGGCCGTTTGTAGTTGATCGGTTACTATAGAAACGTGACCACTGTTTGCTTACAAAGCTGCGTGCTATTTAGAGATTCTTTTTTTTCTTTTTTAACTTCCTCTTCAAATGCTTTATGAATAATTGCCGGAGTAGATGTTTTAGAACTAACAGGGATCTCAGTTTATTATTTAACAGAAAAAAAAAGAAAAATTACAAATTTTATCTACAAGAAAACTATTTTTATTTTCAATTTTTGAGATTATAAATTCTACAAAATTTTTAAACAAAATCGAATGAAAATAAACCTATTGATCGAGAACTTTTATTACATTGATTGCCTTAATAACATTAACACGCAGATACTAGACATTGAAATTCCAAAGGTTGCGAAAAGCCACTGCCAGAAATTACTGAAACAAGTAAGAAAAATCATGCGTTAAGCATAGATTATGAAGCACTTTCAACACTTCTTGAAATCTTTGACGAAACTTTGTTATCCAGGAAAATAACGTATTATTGCCCATATCCAAATATGTATTCCAATACTTTTGAAAAGCCCTGTATTTGATCTGTCGGTTAATATATAGATTATATAATGGTAAAATTTAATCTAGCAAGAAAACGTCTAACTGGTTGAAATTTTCTTTTCAGCAATTTATACTAACAGATGGAAATATACTTGAATACTTTTTTTAGCCATGTAAAATACATAGTAACTTTAATACACGAAAGTATTTTGCTAAAGTTTAGTTTAAAAAAATTCTTTAAACTACTTAAATCAATTTTCCAGAAATTATCATCCAAAGACTATCATGTATCCAGTTCTTTGCGTGACCCTGTATATCATTTTATCTATATTCTACAAACATTTATTAGTAAACTAAATGCATTTCATCGTGAAAAAGCATAACATATTTAAAAAACACCTTTAAGTAAATTACGCTCGTATTCAGAAACCTTTCCGAAATCTTTTGTGTAATCCTGCATATCTAAATTGCGCAACAATTAGCATTTATATAAACCATAAAATACGCATACGTCTGGTGAAATTTAAAAGCGTATATCATAATTAAAAATTCATTTCATCCATCTAACAGCCATCTTCTATAATATACAGGACTTAGTATAGATGACTATTCGGATTATTTGAAATCTTTTGTGCGTCCCTGTAAATGCTATGCATTACGTATTATGCATGAAATAACTCATATTAATCCTCAGCAACGTATATCAAAGTGATTATGTATGAAATCGTTTACCATAATTAAAATTTATCGCAAACAATCCCCCCCCCCCTTAATATTATGTATTAGAATTCTTTTGTGTGGCCCTGTAAATGAATAATAACTATTATTTTCGCTGCGTACCTTACAAAATGCATATTTTCGTGCACTTTGTAGATGCATATAAATTTGAAGATGTTTGACAAGGTGTGACATCTTTAAAATTCATTTGAAACGATTTTTCCCCATAGACCGTAATGCAATGGAAAACTTTTGGCTGTCCCTGTAAATAAACTAATCATGTCAGAAACTTCATTTTCAATAGAGTTTGTGCTGGGATAATCGTCATTAACGTCTAAAAAT
The DNA here is from genome assembly GCA_964019185.1 of Maratus speculifer. NCBI lineage: Eukaryota > Metazoa > Arthropoda > Arachnida > Araneae > Salticidae > Maratus > Maratus speculifer. The sequence goes on along the minus strand of OZ025295.1, from coordinate 193,646,944 downwards.
TTCATGACAATCAGAGTATATTTACGAGAGTTAGAGCGCGGGCAGACGGCCAGACAAACCGAAATCATAAGCACTTTTCAACTTTGTTGAAAAAGAAAAAAAAAAGACCACAGTTTTTTTTTTATTTTTTTATTTTTAATAACCGAATGTTAATCTTTGCTTTATTTAATGACAGATTATACGTGATTTAGATAGCAAATATGAAAGTATAAAAATATTTATTATATTTGTAGCATGTCATTATATTTGTAGTAGAATACAATATAAACATACCATTTAGTTCGCCTTTATAATTTTTACTGTTAAGGAATTACTAAATTTTGGGAACCGTTTCTTAGTACTAAATCAAGTTTTTAAAACAATTTAAATTTTAAAGTAGTTCTTTTAATCAATTAAATGATATTTGTGAATTTCTTGTCTATGCGCGTATAGTTAAGAAGTGTTGTAATCTGAATTTAATCGTCTAACTAATAATTTATTTAAATAATTAAAACATCTTATACTTTAACAATTTTAATTACTTTTAAAACCTATGATCTCTTTTAAAAGTAAATCAAATTTAGTTAGGTAGTTTACATTGATTATATAGATCTTCTATTAACTCTTTGCAGCACAGAGCCCTTTCATTTCTTAAATGTTGAAATTAATGAATGACACCGGAATTTGAAAACAAGTTTATTTGTAAATAAGAAAAAAGTTACATTTCATGTAATAAACCGAAGTTTTTCTTATCAACTTCCTTGTGCCAATTTGGTCTTTGGAAATTAAAATTAAGTGGTTTCATAGATATACCACCACTCCTAAAGTGGTTAAGAGGGGGCTTAACTGCATCTTTAAAAGTATCACTAAGTCACTTTAAAAGTATAACTAAATCTTCTAGTTTTAAAATTTATTTCTGATATTTAAAACTGTATTTATGTTGAAAAATTTATTTTCGCAATTTGGACGTCACAGATTTTCTCATAAATGCTAAAACAATTTTCCTTGTATAAACATAGTTTATCATTAATCATATCTAAGATTTAAGTACTAAAACTTAATTTGAGTAAAAATAAACTAACATTAAGTAATTCCTGATTAAAGCATATGTGCACAGTTTAAGGCACCTTTAAGCGGATTGATTAGCCAATTTTCCAACTTGTTTCATTAATGCCGAACCTATGATAATAGAATGTATTCGTATACTTAAATTATATTTTCAAATAATTAATACTTTAAATTCTTTTTTCCCTGCAGTCTTTTTAAGGAATGTCTCTGTTTTCTTAATTATTAAAATTTATGCATAATTTAATATTTTATGTATTAAAAACTGACGAACTGTGTGTAAGATCTAAACACTTCAAATAAATTAAGCAAATATTTAAAAAATATTTAACCTCCCCCCCTAACCTAAAAAAAAACATTTTAAAAAGAGTGTACAGAAAAATAAGTTTAAAATATTAATATGCTGACGAGATATTTTAAATAAACAAATCCATTCCACATACATAGGTTTAACAGTAGCGGGAGAAATCAGGGAACTGAATTACTAGCAGCTTTAAGTAACACAAATATGATGTGCATAGTAATTCACAACTGCAAATCTTGAGGCTTTTTTTTTCCAAAACAAACAAACAAAATTTAAACCAAAAAAAAATTTAACGATTTTTTTTCTGTGTTGCTATTTATTTCTTTTTTTTCCTCCTTAGTTTTGACAGAAAAAAAGATCTGGGAAGGTAGCAAGTATAGAAGTAACACACTATTCCAAACTAAAATCACGTGCGTCTATCTCTACATCATTTTGAAGCCGTCTAATATTCCACGCATATCGTTTGTCTTTTGCATACAATTTATTAAAGAGTAATTTGTAGAAATTCACTTTGTAGAGAACATTACTTTTATAGCTGAATAAGCTATTCATATCGGTATGCGGCTATGGATGGGACATTTCACTCTTTCAGAGGCCATTAAAATTTCCCTTCTCCCTCGCTTTTGGTTTGCCAAACAGCCCGATGATCACGGGTCATAAAGGAATCAGGCTTTCTTAATTTATACACACTCTTTACCTTCCGGTCGTACCACTGAAATGATTCAGTTTATTGACGATCTTTTCCGATGCCTTTTATTTGCTTTGCTGCCCTTTTCGAAGCCAGTAGAGGTTAATTGTCTCAACCCATAAATTCGCGGTTAAATATTTCGACAAGATCTCGGGATCATCTTGATACTTCGGGAAAGAAGGGAAAAAAAATGGCCGGGAGATGTTTCCCCTAAATCACTTTTTGATGGCATCGGCGGTGATGCCGGGTGAATTTTAAAAACGTCCTCGTCTATCTCTTAAAGATCTTTTGATGGAGCGCCATCTTTGGGCACCAAGTCTTCTTTCCTGCATTTGAAGAAGTTGGGGGTGTCTCTGATGGTTGGATAAAAATGACATGAAGGATTCTCGGTTAAGCATAAGTAATTTGCACAGAGAGCTTATTTCTGTCATTTTGATCCGCAAGGTTGTGTAAATGAATGGAGGTGAGGGATTTTTGTTATTTTTTTTTGGTTACCAACGTGCAAAATGAACAACTAAGAAAAGGGGTTAAATACTTTTTCATGTAAGTACTATTCTACTAGAAATTTATATACTTTTGATAGCCATAAATAATTTTTGTTGAATATTAAAAACGTGAATTAATACATTGCAAAATAACTGTAAAACCGACAGAGTGAAAAAAGTGGAAGTCGGTAACCGATCCCGGTTCCATGGAATAGCGCTTCAATGCTCTGTCATTTGAGCTACAAGAACGATACCCAGCATTGCATCTCTCACTCACATGTGTCGGTAAGGCTATAACCGCAAGATGTAAAAATATTCATGAGTACATAAACTTGGGGCGAAACACGAGACACAAATAAAGCCCAGCATAAGTGAATACATATATATATATACAGGGTGATTCCGAATTTTTTTTACAATAAAAGAGGGGTGATAGTACACATCAGGACAAACAATATTAAATAGGAGACCAAGGGTCCAAAACGTTTTCCTAAGGAAATAGCCGCCATTAAAGTTTAGGGACCAAAATTTCAAATAAATATAAAAAACGGAAAAATCGGTCGATGGATTTGCGGTTTTCACTAAAATTATTCTTTATGTCGGTATTTTCTAGAAATTAAATTATAAAGATAAATTTCAAAAAATACCGATAGAGGGCGCTTTGGACTTTGGAGTAACAAACAACTATTTTTTGCCGGTATTTTTTGCATCTCATGAAAAGTTTTCGTAAGCTTAGACTCAAACTTAAATTTTGAACTCAAAATCTGTAGTTGGGAGTGGTTAAGTAACACAAACTGAGCTGTGTTCAGAGGGTTCAAATTTCAAATGATTATAAAAAAAACGGAAAAATTGGTCGATTGATTTGCGGTTTTCACTAAAACTATTATTTATTTAGGTATTTTCGTGAAAATAAATTATAAAGATAAATTTCAAAAAATGCTGATAGAGAGCGCTTTAGACTTTGGAGTAACGAAATACTCTTTTTTGGCGTTATTTTTTGCATCTTATTAACTGCTTTCGTAAGCTTAGACTTGAACTTAAATTTTGAGCTCAAAATCTGAATAGCTGGGAGTGGTTAAGTAGACAAACTTAGCTGTGTTCAGAGGGTTCAAATTTCAAATAATTGTAAAAAACGGAAAAATTGGTCTATTCGTTTGCGGTTTTTGCTAAAACTAATTTTTAAATCAGCAGTTTTCTTTATCAGTCATGTTTTCTTGAAAATAATTTTTAAAGATAAATTTCACAAAATGCCGATAGAGGGCGCCTTAGATTTTGGAGTAGCGTACAAATAATTTTAACTGTTATTTTTTTAATCTCATTAAATTCTTTCAAATGAATTTTGGGCTGAAATTCTGAATCGTTGGAGTGTTTAATTAGCGAAAAATTGAATTGTGCTCGAGGAGGAAAGAGGGTTAAATTTTAAGTCCTGGACACACTTCAGTTTGCGCTTCTTAACTCCTCATAACGATTCAGGATTTGAGCTCAAAATTTAAGTTTAAATCTAAGCTTCCGAGAACATTTCAAATGCTTTTGCAAGCATTTGATTAGAACCAAAAAATAATGGTTAAAATGAATTGTTGGTTACTCTGAAGTTTAAGGAGCCCTCTGGCGGATTTTTTTTAGATTTATCTTTAAAAATTATTTTCAAGAAGATACTGACTTAAAGAATAGTTTTATTTTAAACCGCAAACGAATCGACCAATTTTTCCATTTTCTATACTTACTTTAAATTTGAACCTCCCCCTCCCCCTTGAACACAGTTCAGTTTGTGCTACTTAACCACTCCCTACTATTCAGATTTTCAGCTCAAAATTTAAGTTTAAGTCTAATTATAGTATCATTTAAAGAGATGCAAACAATAACGGCAAAAAATAGTTGTTCGTTACTCCAAAGTCTAAAGTGCCCTCTATCGGCATTTTTTGAAATTTATCTTTATAATTTATTTTCACGAAAATACCTAAATAAAAAATAGTTTTAGTGAAAACCGCAAATTAATCGACCAATTTTTCCGTTTTTTTTTTAATCATTTGAAATTTGAACCCTCTGAACACAGCTAAGTTTGTGTTACTTAACCCACTCCCTACTACAGATTTTGAGCTCAAAATTTAAGTTTGAGTGTAAACATACGAAAACATTTAATGAGATGCAAAACATACTGGCAAAAAATAGTTGTTCGTTACCCCAAAGTCTAAAGCGCCCTCTATCGGCATTTTTTGAAATTTATCTTTATAATTTAATTTCAAGAAAATGCCGACATAAAGAATAATTTTAGTGAAAACCGCAAATCCATCGACCGATTTTTCCGTTTTTTATGTTTATTTGAAATTTTGGTCCCTAAACTTTAATGGCGGCTATCTCCTTAGGGAAACGTTTTGGACCCTTGGTCTCCTATTTAATATTGTTTGTCTTGATGTGTACTATCACCCCTCTTTTATTGTAAAAAAAATTTGGAATCACCCTGTATATATATTTTTAACTAAATTTTCAATTAATTTTAAGCAGAGAAATTGTGAATTGAAACAGTAAAATTATTGAATATTAAATATGTGAATTAATTTTCGCATTTAATATTTAGTGATATTGGGCATTGTTTTATTGCGAAAAATCAACTGAAAATTTAAATTAAAAAATTGCATTTTTTGTTCTTTATACATTTTAAGTACTTTGATTGCTGTCTAACAGTAAGTCTCATAGTCTTTATATTAGTAAAACATAATCAATCAATAAACCTACCAGAAATTTGTAAGAGGCTCTTTCACTATGCCAGTTATACTGTAAAAATAACTATGCAAAATAAGTATTCGTTTTGGTTATTATATACATTTTAATACAGAAATATAATACAAGTCATTAATTTGAATTCCTCATATAAAATTCAATAAATGATTATGCAAGCAAATATAGGTCATTGTTAAAAAAACTGTTGCAGTGTTTTATGTCAATAAACCAAAAAATAAATAATTACATAAACATAGACACCCTCCGATTGTCTTTGGAAAAGATAATTGTCATCGAATGTTGAAGCAAAATTTTGTAATCAATAAGTAAATTTGAAGAAGAGAAAAAAAAATCCCTATATTTTCTTGAGCCTGTATTTGAGAAACCAATTAATCAGTCAATGCAATTTCTTTTATTTTTTAAAATCTCAATAGTTTTATTTATAAATAATAACAATGTTATTAATAATAATAACAGATAAGTGCACAAAAATTTTCTGAATAGTGCAGAGAAATTAATTTGCAATAAAATACCAGTCACACGAATATGCAACAAATTGTTTTTCTTGTACATGGCTAAGGAGGAATAAAAATTAAGATTGACTTGACCGACCGTAGCATGGGCATCGCAATCTGTAATGCTTTATAGGGGTAGCTTATTTAAAACTATAAATCTGATTCCCTATTATCAGTACAGTTATAAATTTGAAAAGGAAAAAAATAGTACATTAGATGTTATCGAGTAATAGTTTCCATTTATTTTTGTAAAAAAAAAAAGCTTAAAATGTCACATATGTATCATTATCTATTGCGTATAATGTAAATACAATTTTGTTTATAATATACAATCGGTGCTTACAAATACAATTGTAATTGCTCGTAATTACTATTGCTGTTTATAATGCAAAACGTTTTTATAAACTTATGCCAATGATTATTTAATTTCAACTCAAAGTTGTTTTTGGCATATCCCATATGAAAACTTCTTTTTTTTTAATCTGTTAGTTTTTAATGTTCATTTATTTATTTATTGGAATGAATGTAATGTTAATCAAAAAGATAAATCTCTTTTAATTACTACCTTAAACACAACTTAAACACATTTTTCATGTACATATTAGATTGATTTAATTAAAAGAGAGTATTAAAAATCAACCATTTTAAATAAATTTTGAATAATTCAAATTTCATGACTGTAAAATCCAAGATAGTTTTAGTTAACTTTTTATGCATAGTCAGTCGGATTTTTTCATAAAAAAATCAATTTAAACGCTTGTGGATAACAATAGAGAAGCTTATATAATGTCATACTTACCCTGTTTTAATTAGTTTTAATCAAATTATTTATAAAATTGCATCTTCTTAAAACTATAGTTATTACTATATTTTCCGAACTTTTAAATTTAAAATTTTTAAATGTACTCTAAAAACTTCTCCGTTACCCATTTCATCTGATCTCTTTAATTTTTCCATTAATATTTATTTAATCACAAGATACATTTAATGAGTTAGCTTTTACTTGAAAAAACTAAAAAAGAAATTAACGTAACCAATTCACTTCCTCTAATGTCCACTACCTCTAATTTTTTTCATAATTTTAATTTAAGTAGATTTAGAAATAGATGGGGGAGGGGATATATTTTTGCTCTATATTTTCGACGATCTCTCTAAAAATATAATACCTAAATTTAAAAGAAATGTGTTTTTAAGTTCAGCATTACAAAAGATTTCACACAATATCCCACTCAAACTAAGAAAGAAAAAATAAAAAAAAATTCAAGTTGTTTAATTAGTCTCTCTAAATTTTTCCTAAATGTACTTGTGAATGTTTAAAAATTTATAAATATGTGGATTAAGAATCTTTATTATTTCGTCCAACTTGAACTTCCATATTTCATAGTTTACGAGAAAAGATAGCTGTGATAAACAGACACGCGTGTGACCTTATAATGGTTCCGTTTTCACTTTTTAAGTACAGAACCCTAAAAAATAATAAAACAATAAATCAATTTTTTGAGACAATGTTTAATATTAAATATCTTGTCATAAATGTAGGTCAAATTTTAATTTACTTTAAATTAGTAGCAAAAAAGAGCTGTAATATATAATTTACAATTACCTCCAACTTTTATTTAATGCTACAAAAATACCTTACTTTTTTTTTTTTTTTTTTTTTTTTAAGAGAGAAAAAGAAAGGAAAAATATTATTGAGTTGTTTTAATGCACATTCGTACATGTAGATGATGCAATAAATTTTATTAATATTATTAAAAATTTCTGACTTAAACCAACATTTAACCTATATAATTGTATTAGTAATAATAATTCCAATGTACGACCTATTCGCACCGAAGTATGCCCAATTTAAAGTCGATACTTTCGTAATTTTTACGTTTCATTTAGGATATTTGCAATAGAAAGCCAAATGTTGACAATAATTCCCTTCCATTGGAAATATTTCTAATAAAAGCTAATATTTATGCAATATTGGCGTTTCAATGGCAATATTTACAGTGTAACAGAAGCATATTTAACAATCAATCAACATTCTAAACAGCCAACCTCTAAACGTCATTTACAAAAATTCTACTCGTGTGAAAGTAATACTGTAATATTATCTAAAATTTACAGACTCTCAGCATTTTTACGGATTTGGAACTTCAAAATGTTAATTGGGAAAATCGTGTTTTTTTTTAAAATGTAATACTATTTCCGTAAAGAAAAGAAAAAAAAGAAAAGAAAAAAAAAAGAAACAAAAATATTTTTTCGAATTTTTTTCTGATGATGCCTTTGTTTATTAATAGCTTATACAGTTGAAAATTTTGCCTAATGGTCTATTGATCTTGTAAAATGTTAACAGAATGTACAAGTGAAAGATTTCGGTTAATGAGCTTATGAATTATAGAAAGTATAAACACAAATAACATTCCAGAATGTTTGATAGAAATAAATAATTATCCAATTAGCTACATTGCAGTTTATTACTATTATTTTATAGAAACAAAGGACGATACTTTTATATAAATAGATTTATAAAAATATCTTATTTTGAAGTTTTCTTAGTATATAGGAAAAATACAGAAAAAACACGGCTTTTTTCCGACTTTCTTATCCTTTTAAATATATGCTGAAACATTTTCATGAATTTTTAACGTTTTGAAATGAAGTAAAAAAATATCAATTCTATCAGTAAAGAGGTGAAATACAAATTTAGAATTTCAATGAAATGTTTCGAAAACACTATTTTTTTTTAAATCTACCCTTTATGGGAATAATGTTCATTGCCAGATTTTCCTTTGAAATTTTAAAAATATTTCCTTTCATTTTCGTTTCCTTTCATATTTTTGTATATCAGGCTTTGCTTTTCTTCAATTATCCTAATTTATACGCATAATTCCTTTTTATTTGTGTAAAAAATAAAGTACCAGCACAACACTTTTTTTCCTTTATTTTGTATTTTCATTTCTTACACGGAGTGGGGGAAAAAGGAAAAAGGGAAAGTGTTCGAGCCTACTTTGTAATTCTCGTAGCATGTTTCCCATTTAAACCATCTAAGAGAAATATATCAGGAGGATATAAGTGAGTAAGAGACGTTATTGATTTTAGCCGCGCCTAAAACGAAATTGAAAAATTTTTGTCTCTCTCTTATACACAGTGTGTGTGTGTATCCGATAACCGTGACTAATAATAAGACGTCGCAGATTTCGGATTTCTGAATTCGTTTCCAACAAACTTACCCCCGTTTTATAAATATGCAAATCCGTAAACCGCTAATTCAGGATAGGCTGCAAAACGTAAAATTATATGTGATTTCAAGGCGTCTCTCCCTTTTTACACCATTAGCATAACTCCAGAAAGTTGACAAACTTAGCTGAAGCGGCGGTTTTAATGTCCTCAGCCACCTTCTTCCTTTTGGTGGATCTTCGTAAATGGTTTAAGATGGAAGACGGAATTCAGCCTTTTTTTTTCACTTCTTCAAATGTGGAATCGAATTTATGTTAATGCAAGGACGCGCGTCTGAGTGAGTTCTTCATTTTTTTTTCTTCCTCTCAGTACTGTACTGTTGTAAGTACATCTCATTTGCTACTAATGAGTCTTGATTTATCAAAAGAAAATGTTTTTTTAAAGCGTGGCTAACACATAGCGTATCGAAAATTACTTCTTTTTGGGAAATACAGTCTCACTGTCGAATCTTCGATTTCCCAAAGCAGTTGACAGCAGGCGAATTTGTCGATCGCTCTTTAAGGAAACTGAAATTCACAGTTAAGTTAAAATTTGAGATATAACATAATTTTTACCATGTCTGTTTCGTTCTGTGAAAAGGTATCATCGTCTTACATCTGCAAAATCAATTTGATAGAGATGGAAGTGTATTTTGCAGATTTACCGAATAAATTTTATCCCTACTTAATGCATACAGAATATCGGTTCATTTATGAAGTAACATAACTCAAAAAGAAAAATCATTGTGAAGGTTGAAGGATTTTACCTTATTTTGCCAGTTTATTTTAGCGCAGTAGAATTAATATCTTTGAAATTTTATGATCGAATAAAAGATTACTATTAACTTAAATCTTATTGATAAATTAATTGTGAAAGTCAATCTTGTATCATTTTTCTATAAATAAAAGAGTCACAAAATGAATTTAACATTGCAAACATGTAATGTTTAAATATTTAAAAAAATACAAAAAAAAAAAAAAAAAAAAAAAAAAAAAAAAAAAAAAAAAAAGAGGGGGACAGAGTTGTTGACGATTTTTCATTTATTTTTGTTGATAATTTTTCAAAGCAATGCGGTGAAAAGAACATCGAAAAAAATAAACATGCGGACGAATTATTCCGCGAAAAAGAAAAAAAAAGGAATAGTTCCAAAAGCCACTGGTAGGGGAATATGTGGCGCGATGTAACAGTAAAAAAAAGTATCATTGTCATATTGAGCTTGAATTAAAAAGTTAAATGCACTAAATAAAGGGTGATTTTATTTCAGTATTGATTCTGCATTTTTTAAAACTCTTTTCTGTTACATAGCGCCACATATTCACCTAGCGATGACTTTTGCAACTACATCTTTTTTTCACGGAATACTTCGTTTTTCGTCTTGTTTAATCTTTTTATAAAATTTGAGGTCATTCTAAAAATTAAATCATGCTACAGAACACTCTGAATACTGTAAGTTTAATTAAAGCCACCTTGCACATTAAAATAAAATATACACAGCTATATATATATATATATATATATATATATATATATATATATATATATATATACCAGTTAAATTGAGTAATTAAATTTAAGAGTGGGGGGGGGGAGGTAAGAATTTTGCTAGTAATTAAAAAAAGTATAATAAATACAGGTATTAACATAAAAAAATCTTAAGGTAAACCAGTGGTAGAAAAAGGACATTAACACTAGTTTTTGTACAAGTAAAGTTCTTAAATTTGTAACATAGATATCACTCCGAATCAAAATCAGACTGAAAAACGTTGATTCAATATTTGTAATTAGCACACTAAGATCGGACAAGGGAAGGGGTTCCAGAGAGAAGGAAATAAAGCATTTTACCTCACTAAATTATTGATTTTATACAATATTTGTGCTTTAATAGTAATGAGACAGTCAGGATCCTCATCTGGGAGGAAATTTGAACCATTGTTATTCATAAATAAACAATTCTGTTGTGTTCCAGACTTATGAATTTAATAAATACGTGCTACATAAAAACCGATGTAATAAACAACACAAACAGTTATAATAATTTTAGCATTTATGCGTTTAAAAGTTTCGTAAAAAACACGTACTTCAATAGTCAGAGGGGGGGAGGGAGTGGCAGCAGTAATGTACGTATTAATTTGCTGCTTCAATTCCTAACGCTTTCTTTCATTAAATTTGTGTTGAAATAGTCTCCTGTTATGAAACTTGAAGCATTTAAATGATGACAATTTTATGCTGTTTATGCTTTTCTTTATCTTGGTATTTAAACGTCATATTTTTATCATAATACAATGGGTTTTGTTTTTATATACATCTCATCAATTTAATATGCCATGGGAAGGATTTTATTTCAGAAATTCCCCTATCCACCTTTGAACATATGAAAAATAAAAAATATGAGGGAAATAAAAGCCAAAAAGTTTTAAACCACATTATCTATATTAATAAAAGAACAAAACGCTCTGTGTGTGTGTGTGTGTGTGTGTGTGTGTGTGTGTCTGCGATGGCTAGCAAAATCTACAGCGTGTACAAAGTTCAAAATTTTTTTGAGAGTAGCCCCAAATCTCTCCTGATGCACCTGAGTTTCAGAATTTCGAAATTCCAATTATTAACTGAGTAATTAATTAAAATCGAGAGGTCACTCTCATAAAAAAATCATCTTTTTCCCAATTTTTTTCTCTTTCGTTTGTTTACGGTTGGTTGGTTGTGTAAAAATTTTAAGAAAGCTGAGACAGAATTAAAGAAACCCATGGAGGAATGACATAAGTGGAGGTGAAGTAAGCTTCAAAAAAGGTTTGTAATATGAAACCATATATCGCTCAAATTTTAATGTGCCAAACAAAAGGACGTGGAAGGGATTTTGTATTATAGGGCGAATTGAAAGAAACGAATTACAATTGAAGCATATTTTAAGAAGAAATAGCAAATTTTTAAAATGGTCTTTGTTCTATTAATATTTATTAAAGTAAATGTCCGCTTTTAAAATGAAGGAAATTGGAAAATTAGCAGTAATTAAATATCAAATTAAAATTAAATAAGATATTGAAAACATTTGATACGAACTAAAAATTGTATAACTAAAAGTTTCCTTCATTAATGTAATTTTAAATACTTTATAACGTAGATGAAAAATGTTTATGACTTAATAATTGCATGTAAATAAATATTTAAAGTACACTCTGTAAAAAAAGTAGAAGGACACTCGAATTTTTTAATTAACTTAATTGTGATTTATATTTACGGTCTGATTTTTTTAAGGGCATAATTTTATATGCATTCTTTTGTTGTGAAATGAAAAATTAATTGCTACCACAATTAATTTATAGAAAAATGAACTTATCTAAAAATTTCACTGTAAAAAAAGTAGAAGGACAGCTGTGGAAAATTGAATTTTTTGGGCCCTTCTGCTATAGATAATTTAAGTACGCATTATTATTTTATTGTTTTCATCAAAGAAAAAAATATATCTCCATTTTTAGGTTGATTTTTTTGTTTGTTTGTTTTTTTAGAATGCCGAAAGGAATACCTTTAAATAATTTTCAAAAAGGCCAAGCCATAGCATTTAGAAAAGAGGGTAAAAGCATCAGAGAGATTGCTAAGTTGCTTAATGTTAGTAAAACTGCAATATCCAACTATCTTAGAAATCCAGAGCATCACGGTACTAAAAAAAAGACAGGAAGACCTAAAACACTGACGCCTCGTGATGAAAGAAACATTATCCGAAAGTTGAAAAAAAAAGATTCCACAATTTCGAAGGTCCGAATACGAGCAAATCTAGCGCATGTGTCACGCCAAACTGTATATAACTATATAAAAAAGTCTAAAGTCTTTATTTTCAAGAAGAGACAATATCATCCAAAATGGACAAAAATGCATATAGCCAATCGCTTATCTTGGGCGAGAAACTACATGTCTTGGACCACGGAATGGACTTCTGTCATTTTCTCAGATGAGAAAAAGTTCAATTTGGATGGTCCTGATGGATATCAATATTATTGGCATTGTATCAAGAATGAGGAAGAATTGTATTCCACTCGACATATGGGAGGGGGGAGTTTGATGGTCTGGCTAGCAGTTGGATATGGTGGAAGAACGAGTCTAGTCATTTTGCATGGTAAACAGAACCATGAAGATTACATCCAGTTGTTGAAATCTGAACTTCTTCCTTATGGTTCAGAATTAGGTGGAGAAGATTGGATTTTTCAACAAGATAAAGCAGCGATTCACACCGCTACTGGAAATTGGTTCCACACAAATAATATCCGCGTTTTGCCATGGCCAGCTAAAAGCTCTGACCTTAACATTGTTGAAAATATATGGGCGACATTAGTTCGTCGCGTATACAGTGGAGGAAAACAATACGAATCTGTTGTCGAGCTTCAGAATGCACTTAACGATGTTTGGGACAATTTTTGCCAAAGTGAAATACAAGCACTGTACGATTCAATGCCAAACAGAGTCTTTCAAGTGATAAAGGCAAATGGAAAGAAAACTTCTTATTAATATTTTAATTTTCATATAAAATACTTATGTGTCTTTTTACATTTTTTACAGAGTTTCATGTAAGCAACAGAAACTATATTATGAAAAACAAATTATCTTCTTAATTTATTTTGGATTATTATGAATTTATACTCATTTAGTTATAAATTGTCAGGCAAATAAAGATATTTGCGGTAACTTAATCAGTTGTGCTTTTATTAATAAAAAGTCTAGTGTCCTTCTACTTTTTTTACGCAGTGTATAATGATGAAAACATTCTTTTAAAATCATGTATGAAAACTTAAGTAATAGATATTATTCTAAAATATAGATTTCTGACTGGAGACGATTTTAAGATATTAACAAAAGAATGTTATAGTTTCAAGCAAAAAGTTTAAATAGTTTTCTATATTTATATTTAAAGCACATATGATAAAATAATTAATAAATTTTTACTGGTGAAGTGATAGATTAGTTCTTTTTAAGAAACAAGACCAAAAAAAGTACGGATTTAAACCTGTTTCAATTGATAGGCGTGTCAAAGCACGTGTTGCAGTAAATATATTATATACGTATATACGAAGCTTTTTTAGCAGTTTTTTTAAGTCACTGATTAAATTTGAATGCCCTTTATTTAAGTTAAAATTTTATTATGATTTTAATTTGTTTTTAAAACAAAAATAAAATGGCTGTTTACGTAAAATTGTTCGAATCGGCAGACGATTCATACACAATAATAAATTATCAAATAGCAAAGTAAATTATATATCAAAAATAGTCAATAAAAGAATAGTAGCAAAACATAATGTTTAGGCTTATTAATACATAACCCGATCCCAACCAGAAAAAAAGAACCACACTTCGATCCAAGCAAGACAAACATTCCATGAGCACAAACCTGATCCGAACCTAAAAATTCCATTTGAAAAAAAAAATATGGATTTGATATCTGACCCGAATCAAATCTGAATCCCACAAAAATATTAAAATGAAGCATACCCCAATCCGATAAAGGAAAAATAATGTTCGTGTATATGCAACCCGACCCGAAACTAAAAATTTTCTTTGAAAAAACCCGAAAAATGACCAGAACAAAACATGAAATCGATAAAACTATTCCATAGAACTATAACCCGATAAGAGCAAGACAAAATACTTTCCGTGAACATAAACCTGACTCGAACCTAAAAAATTCCATTTGAAAAAAACCCTGAAATTTTATGCAAACTACATCTGAATCCAATCAAAATATTCGAAAGAACCATAACCGGATTCGAATAAGAGAAAATAATTTCCATGGACATGAACCCTATCCGAACCTAAAATTCTATTTGAAAAAAATACCTGAAATTTGAATTGAACCAAATATGAACCTGACAAAAATATTCCACAGAACCATACCCGAATCCGAACAAGACAAAAAATTTCCATGAACATGATCCCAATCCGAACCTAAAAACTGAACTAAATCTGAATCTGACAGAAATATTCCAGTTAAAGATATCCTTATTCGTACAATAAAGAATAATTTCCGTTGATGCGCAACCCAACCTGAACCTAAAAATTCCATTAAAAAAATGAAATCTGAATTGAACGACATCTGAACCTGAAAAAAAATATTCTAAAGACCTAAAACCGGATCCAAGCAAGACAAAATAATTTCCCTGGACATGAATCTGACCAGAATCTTAAAAATCAATTTGAAAAAATATCTGAAATTTGAATAGAACCGAATTTGAATCCGACGAAAATATTCCAAATAACTATAACCAGATACGAACAAGACAATATAATTTCCATAGACATGAGCGCAATCCAAACCAAAAAATTCGTAAAAAAAATCCCGAAATTTGAACCAAACCTAATCTGAACCTGACAAAAATATTTCAGCGAAGTATAACCTCATTGGAACAAGGTAATATAATTTCCATTGAAGTACAATCCGACCCGAACCTAAAAATCCCATTTGAAGGGAAAAAAACCCCACGAAATCTGACCGAATGAACCGAATCTAAACTGAACAAAAATATTCTAAACAACCATAACCGTATCCGAAGAAGACAAAATAATTTTCATGGACATGAATCCATTGCGAACCTTAAATTCGGATGTTCTACAAAACATAATGCGGTCCGTAGCGGTGGAAAGTGAAACTAAGTACTTTGTAGCGCGTGATGGTTAAGATATTTCGTTTTTAGTTAGTGTTAAATTAGAACTTATTTACGGTTAGGTAACAGTTAGGTTGCAATTACGTTCCAGTGAGCCTTATGTTATATTTAATTTCCGGTTAGGTTACAGTTAGGTCATGGTTAAGGTACAGTTAGGTTAAGGTTAAGTTATGGTTAGGTTGTGGTTAGATTATGGGTAGGTTATGATTAAGGTGACGGCCAGATTACATTTATGGTATATTTAAGTTACAGTTAGGTTACTGTTAAGATACAGCTAGATTACAGACAAGTTATGATTACAATACAATTAGGTTAAGGTTAGGATTTTGTTCACAAAATGAACATTACGCATGTTTGATAAAAAATATACACCTATTTTTGTAAAATGGCTCAAAAATTATAATACTATATACTAACCTTTTAGCTAATCATCGACTATCGATTTCATTCACGGTATAGTCGGATTGAAGAATGATATAATTACTTTGAAATTCAAAATATTTCACTTGGGATATCTATGTGAAAAAAGTATTTAGTTAAGTCACCTAACAGTACATTTAATGATAAATATCAACACTTTAACACGAAAGTTACACAATCGTTGGACACATATTCCCTCCTGCGTTTCCCATTGCAGTCATTTTGGGTATTTTTGCAGCTAAATATTAGTTTTTTAAACCGATTTTTGACACAGTCAGGGGGCACGTATTTAATATAATTTACACTGTAAAAAATTTGACCCTTTTGCTGCATCATCACTCCTCCGCTTTTATAGAATATCTCTCTTTTGACATATGAGAATGCTCCAAAATAGGCTGAAGTAATCCTTTTCTATAAAAGCGGTGGAGTGACGATGCAGCAAAAGGGTAAAATTTTTAACAGTGTATTTACACATATTTCGAGTTAAAGATAAAATCATAGAAATTTCAAGTTCGTGTAACATTATTATTACGGACCCGGGCAAAGCCGGGCGGGTCAGGTAGTCTACAAATGTTTCATGACCTGAATTTTCTTTTATCCTCATTCGGACGATATGAATTCTCCAAAACTCGCAGAAGATAAAAAAAATACTTCTTAGGTTAAAACTGTAAAACATATATCTATTTTTTTTTCTTTTTTTCCAGTTATGTTCTAAGTTTTCGTGTCGTGTGTTTGCGGAATCTCGGCTTCCGCATTTGCATAGCGAATCCCTTTCAAACACCCTAAAACTCATATCTTTAATGCCACACCATCTGTTTCGGACCTTCCATGTGTTGACAGAGTCTGCATCCCGTAATTATTTAAGCGGCGGATCAGGCGCCCCCGTAATGAAGTTAAACGCCCCTGCGACGACCGCCCCTGCAAACAGCAAATGTCGTCCCTCAAATCAAATTAATAATTAGGACGCCCCATTCTCCTTTGAGGCCCCCCCCACAATATGATTCCATCGCTTGCCTGATTGGATTAAGGCTTCAGCTTAAGACGTCAGAAGTTTTCTGAGGAGTGAGGAAGCGGAGGGGAGGAGAATCTGAGGAAAACTCCGATTGCAGAGAAAAGGGAAAGAATTCCCAGAGGAAGCCTCGAAACAATGGAGCCAGATTTTTACCAGAAAAATCTGTACCCCTTGTCCTCGGGCTACGAGTAGAATAAAAAGAAGTATCAAAAAGACCGAAGTGCAATTCTTTTTCTGCTTTTGTTTTCATGCATGAGCGAGTGAATCGGTGTTAATTGAATACTGAGAGAAAGTAGAGAGAAAGTCCACGCTTGCTACACATTTATGATAATTTTTTTCTTCCCCAGCAATACGAGAGGTCAAAAGAGTTATCAATGCGAAATAATTTAATAATTTTTTTGTGAGCGAGGATAATTTAATTGCTTCATTCGCCATGCCTCGTTAGAGACTCAGAAAGCTGTGAAATTTTGCCGTAACCCAGTTTCGTGTTGTTTTCGTAACTTATGCTGCATCATAATATTTATAAACCGCATAAAAAGGGTTACTCAATAACTGTAGGTTATACGTAAAAAATAAATAAATGCAGAGTCAATGTATAGAAATCCAAGTTTCGATTTCATAAATAAATTTAAGGAATGTAATAGATTTTCCAAAAATTGCGTATTTCTAAAAAGGAGTCTTTCGGCTTTATTTTATTTCTTCTACTCAAATTTTTACATTTGATATTTATGCATAAAATAGTTAAAATCTTATTATAATTTTTATTTATTATAAATTGATAGGAATTGTATTTTTTAAAACCAGAGATTTATAATTATTAAAAGCAAAAATTAAAAATTAAAAAAATATCATAATTTTTTTTTCATGACAAAATAAACAAATAATAAATTAGTAATGCAGGGGGTTTCCAGATTTTTGATGAAAGCCGCATTAGTGTCCTGGAAATATACTGGCCAAGACTAGAAAAAATAATTAAATACTGGAAAAAAAATAAATAATAAAAATTTAAAAAATAATAAAAATTAAAATTAAAAACATATAAAAATAAAATAAAAAAGATTGGTTTTTTTTCATCTACAAAACATAATAGATTCACGAATAAAAATATGCAACAAATTCTTTTGAGCTATCCATTATTCTGAAAAAGATTTTTTATCTTAAATATCTTTTAAACCAATGTTTTTTCGACATTTGAAGATGTATATTATAAAGCGCAAAGTTTCTTTTGCTGTTGTTGATATTCGGAAAAGCTTTCAAATAGATTTATGGTGTATTTGTTAATGTTTTTAAAGCTAAATATGGATTTATAGGAAGCTATTAATTCTTAATGATGCATTTTCAGGTGAATAATTCATCTTATACAAATAATGTTAATAATAATAGGAATAATAATGTTTATGTTAATAATATTTATTTATCACATTTGTCTTTAAAACCCATTTATTAAGACAAATTTGCTTATTTGAAAATAGACAGCATCTGATAAACCTGAATTCCGGATTTTAGAAAAAAACCAATTAACCTTTTCCGGCGCACTACTCTTTAAAGTTGGAATTTAAAGAAATAAAAAATTAGGCAATCTATTTAGGCCTAGAGGAGTACACAGGTATTGTTTTGTAAAGATTGCACTAACCATTTTAATTATACAGCTGTTGCCGAAGTGGTA
This sequence comes from Maratus speculifer, assembly GCA_964019185.1. Taxonomy (NCBI): domain Eukaryota; kingdom Metazoa; phylum Arthropoda; class Arachnida; order Araneae; family Salticidae; genus Maratus; species Maratus speculifer. Next base: position 193,628,244 of record OZ025295.1, on the reverse strand, counting down.
ATCTCCCATAAGTAAAGCATTGATAAGCGCAGTGAGAAGAGCATTGCTGTGAAGCGCGTATTACAGTAAAACATTTTACCTATTATTTAAAAACAGTAGAGTTTGATCTTTCTGGTGCTACCATCTAGAACTCATAAGAAAGATTTAAAGTAGCCATTAGGGTAGTTTTTGAAATATTCACGGAGTTTTTGTGTCTCTAAACAGGAGGAACTTTAGGTGTTGCCAACCCGGCAACACTGCGCGTTAAGGGGTTAATACACTATAAAAATTAATAGGACGAAAATCAATGGAAAAAAAACTTTGATACATTAATAGTTTTTTTTTATTTTTAAAATACATTTGTTTTTGAGCATTCTAAAAAGAAAAAAAAGGTGGATAAAGTGAGTAGTTCTGAAGAGATTATTGTATATTTTCGTTCTTGATTATATAATATTTACTTGTGTTAATATATATATATATAGGCAACTCTCGTTAATTCGAAATCGGATAATTCGAATTTTCGCTTAATTCGAACTAAACATGAAGTCCCGAAATTTTCAATGGCAGAATAATGTTAAAAATTTTCAATAATTCGAACTCATTTTCATTGACATCGCTTAATTCGAACTAACAAGAATTCCGATTTTTCATTTTTCTTTTCTTTCTCACAGATTTCAGATCCTTTGAATGACTTTTTTTTTTCTTTGATTTTTGTGAAACTTGTTCCGAACGCGTATACATATAATCCAATGCACTTGATATACACTTTCTTACTGCCTCGTCTGTTCATCAGTGACGCTTTAATTTTTTCTTCCATTGTGCTTGCTTCTAATCTTTTAATTAGTTTATGTATTTATACTTTCTAATTTAATATTAAGTCATACTCTAAAAATAAGAGACGAAATGAATTAAAAAAAAACACTATAATATTAATTCCTTTATAATAGTACCATGTTAAGCATGGTTTTCATTTCATATTTTCCATAATTCGAACTTCGGATAATTCGAACATTTCTTGTGGTCCCGACGAGTTCGAAATACCGAGAGTCGACTGTATATATATATACATATATTCATTTTTACAGATTATAAAGATTGTTTTTTAAAAACAAAACTAAACATTATACATATTTTTTAATTTTGTGTGACTTTTTATAGTTCTCTACATTTGAATTTCAGATGACAATATGTAATAACAATAATAATTATTATTATTATTACACATTCAACACCAACCTAAAAATAATACTCCAGAACTTAGTTGAACCAGGACCTTTCCAAAAGTAAAGTGTAAAAAGGCATTTTAACCAATTGTATAAATTTATTAGTTGAAAATTAAAGTTTATGAAAAGAACTGACAGGTCAGACTAACAGATGAGCGTTTAAATTAGTTTATGATAAACAACATTAGTAAACATGATCAGAACAATTGTCAGCAGAAAAAAACCCAGCTAGATTAATCTTTTAATTAGTATTATTATGCTAATTTCTGTTTTTAAGTTACAAGTTTGATTCCGTATAATTAAAAACATTTTATTATTATCTTATATTCTACTATCATAAAGTTTATCTGAAAACGATGATGACTGATGAAAAATTATCCATAATTTTTTTATTATAATTCATTTACTATCTCATTTAATTTTACATTTCAATATTTTAAAAATATGTATATATATATACATTTTGTTAAATAAAACTCAAATATCTTATTGTAGCATACAGAATGACCAACTTTAATTTTATTACAATGCTTAAAATGGAACAGCTTTCGAACTTGCATTAATCGCTGTTTTAGTTATGTATTGTTGCTCCTTTATTTTACTAAAAACAATGGTTTTCTATCTATCATAATGGCTTAGTGTTTGAAATTTAATTAATAAGAACACGGTAAAACTATATTTCCTTGAAAATAAAAAGAAGAAACTTTTTCTTAGAAAAATAAAAAAAACTATTGTTTCGAGTATTGTTGCCGTAGTTTCATTTTCCGCTTCTCCCTACTGGCATTTTTCTACCGAAGATAGACTACTGCAAGAAAACACGTTCTACAGGTAAAGCTGGAAAGTTATTTTTTCCCCTCTAGCGTCAGTTTGACAGAATAAAAGAATTTTAAATATTAGAGGTTATTTTTACGTGACCTTGCACAAAATAAACAAGCTGGAAATTGCCCGTGAAACATAGCAAATGAGGTGCGTTCGTACCATAACAAAGTTTTAAAAATATAACTCTCCTATATCAATTTCATAACATTTTAAATATTTAATTACAATTAAAATGCGCACCAAACAATGTTCTCCCTATATCATTATGTAATGGAATACTTTTGTGTGGCCTTGTAAATCAATAACAAATGTTCTTTGCACCACAAATTATGTAAAATGTATATATTATAATATGTACTTTATAGATGCATATCAACTTTATTATGTTTTAATGAGTGTAACAGCATTACAATACATTTGAAACATTTTTCCCCATTGACTGTAATGTAACGGGATACTTTTGATTAATCCTGTAATTGAACTAGGCATCCGATTTTCATAAAATTTTAAATAACTTGACAAAATTATGTAATAATTATACATTTTAAATTTCAAACGATTAAAATGCATTTGAAACCTTTTTCCTCATTGACCGTAATGTAATGGAACACTTCTGATTGTCCCTGTAATTGATCTATGCATCCGATTTTCATAAAATTTGAAATAACTCGACAAAGTTATGTAATATTTATCTATTTTAAATTTTAAACGATTTGGTTGGGTAGTTTTTGCGTTGTTATAAGCGGATGGACGGAATGAGCGACAACTACAGGTGCTACGTATTTACATAATTACGAACTCACCTAAAAAGTGAAACTGTTTATGTATTTTTCTTATTTATGAAATCGCTAAATATCAAAGCACTTATTTGGTGCAGTATTATTTTAACTCAGTCATACTGATTGGTAAATTTATCAGAAATTCAAATTTCCAAACAGAGCGAAAAATGCTCAAGCCGAGACTCGAACCCGAAATTTCTGGCTTACATTGGCATTGTTCTATCATTTGAGTTACTTGAGTAGACAACCGGTGGGCATTTTTCGTTCAGATAACCTTATTGGTGATAACATTGGGTCTGCCAAATAAATAGATCGACAGAATAAGCGCCAAGTAATGGAACTTCATTTAAAGGAAGAGTGAATAGATACAGTATTATGAGTTATATTGATTTGTAAAGTTATTCTACGAATTCAGTTTTCCAACTGATCAAAAAAGCGACGGTAGAGTATTGCCAAAGGTTCTTATTTCAAGTGCCGGATTGGGCTTTTTTCTGCTCAATTAGAAAAAAATAATTCGTATGATAACTTTCTTGTGCTTAGGTGAAAAAATATATTTTTAGTCTTCTAGTCACAATTAAATGATAATAATGCCCATGTTTTGCAGCATTTGAATAACTCCATTTCCTGTTTCTAACACTGATGATCTTTTAGGATTAATTTTTAAATGCTAAAAATTTTAAATATTACAAAAACCTTAATTTTTTTAATAATTTATACTAATCACCAAAAGATTCTCTTAGTATAGGAATTTTGAATTATTAATGAACATTCCTTTCAATTATTTTAGAATGCTTTGAGCTTTTACAATCCAACTTTTCAAAAAGCTCTAAACATCACTTGTTGCACTAAGCTGAAGAAAAAAAAGTCATGCAAAAAGACCATTTGTTAAATACCAACCAAAATGCTCAGCAGATGTTCTTTTCCCCATAAGGCTGACGTTTACCATGCCAAAGAGAAGGGTGTACCAGTACTAGGTACCAAACAGCCATCGTCATTTATTCGTGCACATATCGTTAACTCTAAAAATTTCCGTGACATCGTCTAAATTGTCATTAACTTGGTATGTTTGCATAGTGTGCGGGTTTGTTTCAGCTGTCATATCCTTCACGCGATTCATTCTCGAGCTCTTTTTTTTTTCATTCAAATTCAACAATAGATTAAGTTAAGAATACAAGAAAAACTATCTCAATTTCAATTAGATTACGTTAATAATGATTTTATTGATTTTTTTCTGCAAACAATTGATACTGTTACAGAATTTTAGAATTTAATATTTCCAATACTCAAGATGAAATTTTATTGGATAATCTTACTGAAATATAAAACTTTTTATAATTTTAAAACAAGAAAAGTAAAAAAGGCTTATTTTAGTAAATTATAAACTACATGCTATTTTCAAATCTAAAAGTAAAATTTAATTCGCCCATTTTAGTGAAATTAAAAAAATTACTTTTCATAAAACCAATGAAATAAAATTATATGACCAAATTGATTAGAGGTATTTGGATGATACTGTTTACCATTTCTCACACCAATATTTTTTTTCTAACTAAGATAAACTATTTCAAAAAACTTAATTTACAGGAAAATAAAGAAAAATATATTCCAGTACTCTGCTCAGATTAAACACGATAAAATGTATTCGAAAGAACTGTGTTAAAAAATGATTTTCATAAGACATAAAATGTTCGTGAAATTTCAATGTTATAATTTTTTTCACTTATATTTCCTTATTTAAGTACGCAAACATTATTATTTCTTTTTTGGGGGGGAGGGGTGGGGATTAGACAAAAACAAATTTTTTCGATGTTTTGGTCTCAATTCAAATGATATCCCCCCCCCCTATTTTAAAGCATTTAAATCGTTTCATTTCCTGTTTTTCTCGTCGCTGTCGCGTAGTTCTTTTCTTCCGGAGAATGACTATTGCTTAAAAACTTGTTTTACACGCAAAGTTAAAATCTACTGTGGTACTTTTTCTGAATAAAGCAAGTGCGATAAAATAAAATAATAATAATAAAATCTTATTTAAAAAAATATTTTTTTATGTAAATTATAAAACCTCACCAAACGCCACGTTTGTTTTCATCTAAACAGATGAAACTATTTTTGTTTTTGAGGTGAAAAGAATTTTATTTTATGTTATTCTATCCATCACCCATTAAAATAACACGTAATTTTCGTGATCAGATAAATTTCAGGTTATTTTAAAAACATTATAAAATACCTCTCTTAAAATGTCTTGCCATTCATCTGTCCGTATCAATTATGCGTCGTCGTTCATAGGGCGTCGGAAATGCGGAAATATGCTGTATTTCCATTTCTCATTTTTTCTGCTGAAGATAGAATATTGCACGAGAACTACGGGTACAGTTAAAAATTTCCTTCTTCTCAGAGTAAGTATCGTAGAAATAAAGCATTGTAAGTCAAAATGTTTTACGTACAATAAATAAAAATCTTCGCAAAATATCAAATTGAATTTTTTTTATATTTTCTCGTGTAATCACCTAGACACTTTTTACATTCGGTGAAACATTTGTGTATGTGCGCTCGCACTCGTGTGTTTTGGGGATTCAATTCAAATGATAAAAAATGTCTGTATTTTATAGCAGTTGAATACTTCTCTTTTTCTCAGACAGACACTTTTTCCGTAGAAAATAGTCTACTGCTGTTCTACAAGTAAAGTTAGAGAGTCTTTTCTGTTCAGATTCGGTCCGACAGAATGAAAAGATTTTAACTAGCTGCTAGAAAATTTTTTACGATGAAATATAACACATCGCAAAAAACACAAAACAATAATTCCATTTTCTGTTTCGCTTAATGGCTTTTTTTCTGCCAAAGATGGACTATTCCAAGGAAAATGGCTCCACAGATAAAATTAGAAAATGTAATTTGTTCATAGAAAGTACGAATTATAAAAACATCATAAAATTATGTTAGAAAATCTTTGAAAAAGAAGTATAAAACCTTGCGCCAAGCATGCGAATGAAACTTTCTTTTTTCTCTAACTACAAAAACATTTATTTGATGTTTAGGTGAAACCACAATGTTGCCAGCTGTTTTTGCCGTACAAATTGCAGTAAAATTAGAAGTAATAAAAATATTTACTTTTAATTTAACCGTAAATTTAACAGATTTTTTTTTTTTTTTTTTTTTTTTTTTTTTTTTTTTTTTTACAATGTATGATCCAGGTTGCATATACAAAATATGTTTGTCGTAGTGTAAGGTTGGATAAAAAGTTTTCTTAATCATTTAAACTTTGGAATCACCTTTTATATTTTTATTGTTGTCTTATATATTATTCTCTTGATAAACATACATATATATCTATATTTAAATACATAAATTTTATTTTGCAGTTAATTTAAAAAAAAATTCTTCTAACTGAAATAGATAAAATTTATTCAACTGAGAATTAGTAAAACCAAAATTCCACATAGCTAAAATATATAAAATTTATTCTTCAGCGAATTTGTAAAGACAAACTTAACCTAGCTAAAATGCATAAAATTTCTTTTATTATGTATTTTTTAATATAAAAAAATATTGCTGTAGTTATAAAAACCTTTTATTTTAAATTATAAAATTTTTACAAGTAATCATCTGTCCAATAGCAGAGTACAAAAAGCTTTATTTTATTTTATTTTTTTTTAAATTTTACTCACTGTAATCAACTACAATGATTCTAACCTGTTTTTATACAAGTTTAAGACAATTTTATACAGTTGTTTCATAGGAGCATACTTTATTCCTTTCGCAAATAATTGCACATTTTTTAGACAATCGATCAAAAATATAAAGTTACGATTGTAATAGAGGAAGAAGAAAACATTCTTTCCTTACTGCAAATTCTGATCTCTCATTGCATGTCTATTAAATCATTATTTTCAAAAAAAGAGCGTACAATTTTCAAAACGATATAATAACAGAGATCTGATAACTCTAATCACGATACCAGCACGATTGCTTTCAGATGATGCTTTTCTCTCGGCTTAAATTACAGTGTCCATCTTCTCCCCTCTACCCCCACCCCTATGAACCGTTGATTGCCCTTGCTGTTCATTGTACTTTGAGGGGCCTTTTTTTTAATATTTTTTATGCGATTATTTCTTTCGCACTTTGGTTCATCAGCAAATTATCGGGGGAAGTATTTTCTAATGTAAAATACTTTTTGTTCTCTTTCTTTAATGTCGTATCAAAAAATTTGATTTTGTAAGTTGTAAGAGAAGGAAAATTTTGTAATCAATTCTCATCGGTAAAAAACTCGAACAGGAATTAAGTGGAATTTAATTACTTATTGCTAATTTACATTTTTAAGACTGACTGAAACTCATTACATGTTTTATTTTAATTGCAGATAAAAGTTTGTTAAAAGTTAATTATAGTCAAACCTTTCCATAATTATTTTTAGTGATTATCTGAAATTGCACGTTATTAAAGTTATTTAATCAAACGAAAAGGGAGGGGATTACAGTTTTATAAGCTGCTTTATGCATTATTTTAAAAAATATATCTGTATATTCTTTAGAATGTCACTAGTTTTTAAACGATTAATCATTTTTACGGTGCAGAGATAACATGACTTTTTAAAATATTTGCAAATACAGTTAATCTTATTGAAATGCAGATTTTCATGTATTTAATACATAGTTGTTCATTTAGCGCATTTTTTTTTTAAATTCAAAATATCTATCAGAATTTTTAACAGTAATTTAAACCTTATTTAATGACAGATATTTTGTGGTTAAATAAAGAAAATATTACTATTCAAAATTTCTAGTATGAGTTTCGACAAAACAACTCGTCATTGATTAACAAATAGTTATAAAATTCTTACGGTCCAGTTTCGTTCTGTTCTTTTATTCTCTTTTTCTAACATAAAAACTAGCACTAGAATTAAAAAAAAAAAAAAAAAAAAAAAAAAAAAAAAAAAACTTTTCTAAAGCGGTATTTTTTTGTATATTGTAATTTAAAGAATTGAGATTTTATGTGTCCATCTCAAAAGAGTGTTTGTATAATCAGAAAAAATAAATGTATGTTAAATATTATAAGATTCGTATAGAAAATTTTATTACTATTCTAACTGTCTTAAAGAAGAAAAGTGGCAGAATGTATGATAAAAGAGTTCAGACAGGAATTTTTTTGCCTGTAACTAATGTATGCGGAAAAACTAATGAAATAATCTTTCCAATTTATTCATAAAACTGCAAAATTTTTGTTTACTTCAATAATTTTATGAGAATTAAGAAATTTTTACAAAAAATATATTTATTAAATTGTCTAAATATTAATACAAACGCTTTTTTTAATTTTTTAAAATTTAATAGTACTTTTTATATGGATGGCTTCTGTATAAATTTCACATAATTATTTAAATTTTTAATGTACCTTTAGATTCTGAGAGATAAAACAACTGGGCAATTTCCTTAACTGTAGATACCGGAAATTTTATTGATTTCTTCTAAAATTGTTTCACATCAGAATTTTATTCAAATTATTTCCGTGTGATTTATATTTTATTTATTTTATGAAGAAATTTCTGACTCTAATCAAAATATTTCTGTTTAATATTCGCCAAATGATTTCTTTTTTAAATTAAAAAAAAGAGGGAAAAATAAATAAATAAATAAATAAATAAATAAATAAATAAAAAATAAAAATAAAAAAATTAAAAAATAAAAATAAATAAATAAATAAATAAATAAATAAAAAATAAAAATAAAATAAAAATAAATAAATAAACAATTAAATAAACATACAATGATCAAGCACTGTAGCTGTAAATATCAAACTAAGAAAAAAGCTTAAAATTAATTGTAAAAGTGGGCCCCCCAAGGTTACACAGAGTATCTCATTTCCCGCTGATATAAAAATGTTAAATCGCCAAAATCTTCGTCGCTTATTAATAATGTACAAATGTATATTATAATGAAACTCTAAAACTCGGCAGTTATTACGCTTTAAATTTCAATGTAAATGTTTATCTCACTGAATTTAAATATTCATTTTAATTTGGAATACTAAACTTCTGTGTTGTTTCTCAAAACTTCCTTCTTGATTTAAGATAGAAATATTCGGACACGCGAGACACTGGAGACCTCAGATGTACCATTCCGTACTTTTCAAATTACGGTCGCTCGAAACATGTTGAGTTTTCTCGAAAAAGACGTTGATGTTTGTGAGACGCCAACTTGCTGGACGAGCGAGTCATTTTTAATATATATTCATGGCCGTTTTATTTCGGAGTTGCGGTCGAAAACCGACTCTTTTCCCGGTAACTTTTCCCTTTTCATATTCTCCGCTAATGTTTCTCTTTTACGCACAGTTCATCGGTCCCTACACGGCTGCGGGAGAAAACACTGGATGTTATTGGATAATTAATTTCTGTGTTGATTTTAATTTATCAGCAAAGGCTTTACCTAAATAGTCCTCAGCACTTTTCACTTCCCGCGCATAAATTAGCGAAGTACGCCAGCGAAATTTATTGATGGTCAATTTTGCGAGAGGATGATGGGGAAGAGGAATTCTAGCTGAATGTGCTGCAGACACCACACGCACGCACACATCGCAATGAAAGTGAAACGCAAGGAGTGAAGTGAAGCCAGAGGCTCGGGAAAGAACAGGTTTGGAATTTATTTAAGCGCTGTGTGTGCGGGGGAGGATGGGTTACGTCTAATTGGGAATCAAGGGACATTAGGCGGGATTGAAGGGTTGTGTTTCGAAATGGGTTTGTTAATCAAATGCTGCCCGCAAACGGCTGTTTCGCGCGGCGTGTTGCAGTTTCTGTTCTGTCTGTCGTTCTCGGAAAGCGAGGGTTTCTTTCTTTTTTTACGCTGGGAGAAACGAAAGCAGAAGGTTTAACGCGGCAGCTGATACACTGCGTTGCTAAAGGGCTTGTGATATGACGATTTCCTGGATTTTAAATGGAATATATTTCAATGATTGAATTATATTAGAATTGACAGGGAAATTAACAACTGGTAATTTGCTAAATCATTTAGTTAATTTATTATTCCCCCCTTTTTTTACTGTGTTTTAGATCTTAAGCATAAAAAATAATCAATAGAATATTTATATTTATTGTCAAAATTATTCAACAAATCATACTAAAAATATTATTTCTTAGAAATTATTGGAATAGACTAATTTTTTGCTGAAGTTCATAATGCCAAAGTATTATAGGATGTTTCAGTATACAGTTTACGAACTTTAAAATAATGTGGTAGAGGATACAAAAAACAATTTTTATATAGTAATCTGGGGTAGCATTCAGCAAAATTACAGATTGCTTGATTTCAATCTGATCCTGAATTTTTGGTCGTAGGATTAAATATAATGAAGTTATTTTGATGATATATACAATAAAATTAACTTGCGGGGAGCAAGATGTGGTGTAATCACTTAGAGCGGTAGAAGAAGAGCACAAAATTCAGTCTGTGAATCGAAAGTAATTCCAAATGTATTCCACAAAATGGATCATCTAATTTAATAATAATTGATGAATAGGGAAGACATTCAAGCAACTTAAATGAGGCAACATCATGAGCTTGGTGAAAGAGGCCAGCCTTCGCATAGAATCAGCGATAAATTAAACAAATCACTTTTCGGCATGTAATTGATATTACATACGGTTCAGAATACTGTGTGCCTTTCAAGTACTTTATATCATTCTGTTGCATTTTGCACACGACAAGTTAATCTAGTTATTATTGTTAAAGTTATTTCCAAAAACCCGGACTCATATTAAAATAAAACATCCTGTAATTTTGGCTGAATGTGTAGATTGCGGGCCTGGTTTCCTACAAAAAAAAAAAAAAAAAAAAAAAAAAATGTTATAGTATATGTTAACACCTCATTAAAGTTTTTAAACTTTATACTGAAACACCCCGTATGAATTGCAGTCAAATATTCATTATTCGTGTTTTGGGTGGATAAACGGATAATATTCGTTTATTGAAATCTATTAAATGGTTTGCTTATAAACAGGTCGGGAAATTGTTATAATTTAAACTTAACCAAATTATTTCTAACCATGTAAAAAAATGAATATTTCAAAAGCAAAAAAGTGTTTGAAACTATTGTTATAACCAGGGGTGGGGAATTTTCGAAAAATTTCACCAGCCAAGGATTTATTTTACCAGCCAGCAAAATACAATATACAGTTGAAAATAGTTAAGGCAAAATTTAAACAACTGAAAAAACAGTTAATTACTATTACTACAATGCATTTTCATATTTTTGTTCGATAAAAATAAGAAATATATACAAGAGAAACAATATTAGTACTATAGCGTAGAATTTAGTATAATATTTATATTACAAAAGTTGCAAAATATAGGGAACTAATAAAAATAAACAAATAAAGATTCTGGCATCTTTACAGTTTGAAGTTTGAAAAAATAACTTAAAACTTCACTCGCCCTGAAGGAAAATTTACTCGCCAGTGGCGAGTGCAATGATGTAATTCCCCAGCTCTGGTTATAACAAAAGACTACCAAAATATTATTTAAAATAACAGAAAAACTAATAAGAGGAAATTAATAAATAAACTTATATGTATATATAGGTAATTTACTCTCTATATCACTTCAAATTTCAAAATGATTTTAATAGGATTTCATTTTTCATGTAATTATACATAAAGACAGTATAAATACTGGTTTCAGTGAATTATTGTTATGGTAATATCTGAGTTACTTTGGTTCTATTTGTAAAAGTATTTATATATATACATATATTGGTTTTCTTAACTCAGGGCAGTTCTACAATGATAAATATGACATTGAAATGTTCAAAAGTCTAAAGGAAAAAGCTTTCTGTCAAGTCTTGATCAATTAAATGAATAGAAAAATCCAGTGATTACGCCAAAAGCTTTAAAGGAAGAAGCAGTTCAAATCGTCGATATTATGTTTTATCATTAATTTTGATTTGTACAAGTTTATATAAAAGTTCTTGTTTATGTGTACCATTGAGCTAAATTTATGTGTTTCGACATATGCATCTTTTTTTTTTTTTTTTTTTTTTTTTTTTAAACCATTATTTCATTTACTTTTTTTCTGTTACATATATGTTGGCAAGTGTTTAAAACTAAAATTTCCTCCTGAATTTTACAGTATTCATTAACTTTTATTTTTAATTAAAATGTCGCTTAATGAAAAAAAAAAAAAAGCTGCAACATGTTATTTAATTTTTTTTGCTTTGTACAATTGAATAAATTTTAATTATTCCTTTCATGAAATCGCTACTCGTCGCGGTTTCATAAGTTACAATCTTAAATAATAAGATACTTAATAAGTAAATTGACACACAAATTTTCCAATTTTATTATTTTGCAAAAATTGTAATTGAATAAATTATATTTATATAAAAAAATAAGAAACTCTGGTTTCATGTTTGTAAAATTTTATTTTTAAATAACATGTCATTTAATTACTAAAATTATTGAAAAACAATTTCCGATGTCTTTCACTTTGTAGGGTTTTAAATGAATAAAACTACTCAAAAAATTTTAGTCTCTTTTATTTTACAGAATTTTGAATGAATGAAATTATTCAAAAATTTTCCCATTCTTTTATTTTGCAGAATTTTAAATGATTAAAATTATTCAGAAAAGTCCTCAATCTCTTTTATTTTGCAGAATTTTAAACGATTAAAGTTATAACAAAACAAGGTAAAACAAGGCGTAAAACATGCTCCTGCAATTTGAGACTGTATTTTTTTTTTTTTTTTTTTTTTTTTTTTTGTTCATATATACCGTATAACGCGCATTCTTTCCTGAAATGTACATACACATACAACGTTTTATCTTTTAAAACCATTCATTCCAAAGATTTCCATTGGCTTTGAAACAGTGGTATACTGAACATCGAAATCATAAGCATTACATAGATGTTAGAAGGTCACAAAAGCATTTACTAAAGGTGACTAAATGTGCCATGCCAGTCTAAAAATAGTTTGACAAGCGTGGAATGAAATTAAATTGGACAAAGTCTATTAAAAGATGCATTATATCCAACAATCTAGATGGAACGGAAGATTATTACACATTTACGGAACAGAGCGACAATGATGGTAACAGAATTTGATGATGTGCCTGCAGATATAACAAAAGAAGAATATGATAATTTTTTTATGTTATCAGTAATGAAAATTTTGTAAGATAATGTTGTTTCTTTTAAATAAACTGTACTTACCGTACATGTAGAAATCTATATATATATTTTTTAATTCTCCTATTTTTTTTACTTTTAAATCCATCATTATTATATATTTGGCGTATAACGCGCATTCATAAATTCCAATTTTGGGGGGGGGGGGGAATATTAAGAGAACGCGTTATACACCATATTTTACGGTATTGAGTAAAGTCCTCAATCACTTTTATTTTGTAAGATTTTAAACGAATTAAATTACCCAGAAAAGTCCTCAAAATCTTTTTTGCACAATTTTAGACGAATAAATTTTATTTTTCAAAATTCCATTCTCAAAATGTTTGCCCCTCTCTTTTCCAATATTGATAAGCTTTGCTTTTAAATAATAGATTCTTTCGAAATGTTGTTTAGAAATATGCATAATGTTTTAGTATTAAAATTATCTACGATGTGTTATTCTAAGGAAAACAAGCAAATAAGCTAGAATTTGCAGTTTATGAGAGATACGAAACTAATTGCATTTTTTGTTATTTTTTAAACTATTATAAATATGGATAACCTATGCTTATTTATATCTTCGGAATATTCATCAAATAATTTTAAGATTGGGCATATGATTTAGGTTAGTAATGTGTTTATTAGTTAATGTTGAAAATAAATAACTAATATTAGCTATCATTTTTCACCCTTGATAAATTAATTTCAACAGAATTATTCTAGTTAATGTACGCAAATGATATGAGTCAGTTGCATTTTTTTAACTGAGTGAAAAAGTGTCCAGACTACGTTTTGAAACAGTGACCTTTTGCCTCAATCTGAGAATGGTCTGCTAACGGAGTTATACTGGAAAAATCGAGTGGCGGAATTCACACATTTAACCTTTTGATCAGGGGCTGTGTTCTGTTTTCTGATAAGTTCAATATAAGAAATCCCAGTTAATAAAACTCGAAGTAAACAAGTAAGCAAGCTCCTAGTAAGAGAATTCAAGATTAATCCAAAAGGTTTCTTGTTCAAATGATGACCTGGACATTCACTCGACCATTTGGAAAATAAATGCTAATTTGAAAAGTTTTAATTCTGTTAATGCGTTGTTAAAATTTCTGCACTGAAAAGCTTCCTATGTGTTATTTTGTATTTTACAGTTATTTTAACAAAGCTTTATTTTTCGAATTGTGATTTACTGCCAGGTTTTCTAGTGCTGTTTCATTAATAAATACTATTATTTATCCAAACTTGTCTGAAATTGCGTACCTTTGAAATCTATGTTAAATTTGAGCATTGATTAAATATAAAAATTAATATGCAAATATTTTTTTTAAATGACAATATTTTTTAAATAGAGATTATTTCTAAATATAATCTAAAGAATTCTAAAATTAGTTGGTTAATATTGAAACGTTCAAATACTTTACAGCCTCAGCAGTAACGAGGTATTAAAAATATAAAATCATAACCAAAGCAAAACTAGTTGGATGTGCCAGTCTTAATCTTTCAAAAAAGGTTATACATATTAATACTTCTATAATATTAGTTCAATACTACACCAACTTTGATTTTCATCTTAAATTTCTGTTTCAATCAATTAATCAAAATACATATTTAAAAAAAAAATATTTTGCATAATTTTACACACGTTCTCATGACACAGTAATGAAAATGGCACAGACAGCGCTATTACAATATCCCCTTTTGGCGGAATACCTCCAAATTAAAGGAGGACCTACTGATCACAGCTAAAAATATACACAATAAATTTGGTTCAATTCTGTACTTAACTTTATACACTTTTCGGTCATTTAAAAATTAAAACGTCGCTATTACTGCGCCCTTTAAAGCAGATTTTTTTTTTCAAATTTAAAGAGGACCTCTTGCCACAGTCAAAAACATACACAAAAAATTTAGTTCAGTTCTATGTGCAGCTTCGTATATTTTTTGATGGTATAAAAATGTAAATGGTACAGACATCACGATTACAGTGCACCTTTCCGGCGAAATGTTTTCAAATTCACATTTATATAAACATTTTATGTAAACATGTGTTTTGGTATCTCTGACCCTTTTTAAATAAATCCCGTAAAAAAATCCGTCGAAAACCAGAAACTGCAAAAAAAATTTATTACAATACATCCTTCTACTGAAAAAAAAAATAACTAACCAGTTAAAAAATTTTAAAATTTGCTACTGAATGACAAAATTTGTGGTATTTTCCAATATATTAAGTTACCTCCCATTTCTATTCTTATTCTATTAATTAAACATTTTTGTGTATTATTTCTCTTCTTTACATTTCCCACACAAGTTTACCATGAAAATAGTATTGAAAAATTTTGCAAAAATGGGTAGTTAATTTTCTTCAAACTAATGTTGTTTTTATTTCTTAATACTTAGAGGAAAAAATTAAGAGAGAGAGAGAATGAAAAACAATTTGCTAAATTAAGGATTAATCTTTACTATCTAATTTTCTATTGTATGGCAAAATATGAGGTATTTTCGAATATTTTACCCATATTATGTTACCTCCTTTTTTTTAATTCTTATTCCCCTGAGGATTAAACTTCGGAAATTATCAAGTATGTTACAAGCTAAAATATTAATATAATTTGAGATGTTCAAACTGGTCTCATCTAATTTTACGTTAATATACATTAAATTCAATATAAAACATGAAATGTGTATAGGACACATGTGAAACATTTGTAATTCATTGATATTGGGTTCGGTTTTCTAATGATATCTCATGCTGTAATGTTTGATTTTAAAACCATATAATTTCAATATCTCATTAACTAAACATTCTTATTAATTAAATGAAACTGAGTTTAATCTTTTTCTCTTTTAATAAGTAACAATACCTTTACGTATGAAGCCAAGAAATCGTTTTCTGATGGCTGTAGTGAATTTAATCAAGAACTACAGGCTTTGAAGTCCCAGAACTTATACAGATTTTCATACTTTTGCAAATTATTGTCGTTTAATAAAAATACATAGAGATATAAAAATAAATACCTAAATAATTATAGAGATTATATTAAAAATAATGTTTCAATTAGTGATTGCACTTCCGAAAAAAAAAATCTCGAATGCAAGTATCACTAAAAAGCAATAACGATTTATTTATACAAATGCTCGATTCATGTAACTGCGATATAATTTATACTGTTTTATGGAAACTCATTTCATGATAAATTATCTGTAAAATATTCTTTTCTTTGTCATTTCATAGATTACTTCTTTTTGTGCTTTTTACTTTAATTTTATGTTTAATTATTTTTACTTTATTTGAGAAAAATACTTTTTAATAATTTATTACAAAAAGTTTTTTTTTTTTTTTTTTTTACTTTAGACGGAATATGGACCTTATGGACCCTTATATTGATTACGCGGCTAGCTTTGGTGCGATAGAGGCAGAAGAACTTTCAGCATGAAATATCCAAGCATGGCACTTTGTCTCTCTATCTTTGCTCTCCAAAGTGACTATCCATAACGAGTGTTAGTATGCCAAGCACGAGGGTTTATGGAAAGCACTCCACAAAGTTCGTGTTTTTTCCCGACACACATCCAACAAAGCGATGCCACCCTCTTTTAATTAAAAGTCCAAAAATTTTTGAGCGACCGCAACAATTGCCACAAAACAAGGCCACAGAGCGGTATATTAATGAGCACTCACTAATTAGGCAGCGGAATTATCTGCCAAACATGCCTCCTGTCAGGAGGGGTGCGGCAAATTTTTCCCACAAGGGAAACAAGGACCGTGCTTTCCCTCGAAGTGCCACGTGGTGCCGGGTTCGAATAATATGCAGAGATGATTCGATTTCGAAGATTGGAGACATATGAGGTAAAACGGCACAAGTCCTAAAGATACGATGAAATTGTTGCGTGGCAAACTGCCTTTTCGTTATACATAAATGTCCTATAAGTTTACTTGCTTTGATAAGTGAATAAAAAATTGATGCAAGAAATCCTTTCAAAAAATATTGCAAGGAATCTATAAGAAAAAAAAAATTAGGCAGGCTTTGCATTTTGACAGGTATGCCGTCTATTGTATTTGCATTATCTTTTCGTTGGGATCATGAACCGTCTTTGTTTGTAAAAAAATTCCATTAAAACAGATTCTGTTATCAGAGGTTTTATTTTATTTTGAAAGTAACATTTTTAAAAGGTACCAATCTGTTTGAGACATAGTTCTTGTAAACATACTTATATTACCACAAAGTTCATGTCATATATCAACGAAACAGAGTTATTTATTCTCTTTAAGGTACATTTCTGTTTCGGGGCCTTTTTCTGTTTGTGGACAAGATTCTTTTATAAATGGGTTCTGTTTCGCGGATTTTATTCTTTTTTGATAATAGCATTACAAAAAATCTGTTTTGGATTTGTTTGAGTAATAGTTCTTTTAAACATATTAACGTCACTACGAAGTTTAAATTCATATTGAAGAAGTCAAGAGTAGAGTAACTGTATAATTTTAAATTAGTTTCTTTATTGTACACTATTAATGGTGTAAAAGAAATTGATGTTACTATTATACACCATTTAAACAAATCAAGTTTGTGTATTCGATTTAATTCAATCGATTGATTACTATTAAAATATATTGTTATTTTTTTTGCCATCTTTTAATGATATTAATAATACTAATGACACTAATAAGCTACAAAATAATGATTTATATAAGTGGAGTCTTAACCTGCTGAATATTTCAGAACAGTGGTAAAAAAAAAATCCTATTTTATTTTATTTTTATTTATTTATTTATTTATTTATTTTTATAGGAAAGAATTTTATATTTTACTTGGAACATTTAAATTGTTCTTAAAATATAGACATTTTTTGGCTCTATTGTTTAAAAAATTACTGCATTTTACAAGCAAAAATACTTTATACAGATTTCCACGTTGTCGGAATTCTGTAATCTGAACTCAAAAGTTAAAAGTTTTGTAATACAATTTTGAGTCTTTGTATTATCATTCAAATAAATAACAAGATTACATCACAGTAGGTAAATAAAGACGCATTTTATGAGAATGAAAGGGCAAAAATATTTTTTAAATGTGCAAATGTGCCTTATTCCAGGTAACTTACTCTTATAGACTTAACGGAAAAAGAAGCAATGTATATATAAACTCTACTGGTGCAGTAAATTAAGTAACGGCTGGTAAATTTCCTTTTTAGGATATTGATAATATATGGCAATAAAATATAATATCTTTTATTATGCCCATAAGTTTTTAATATGGTATATTGTTTTTATATAAAAATATATTGTTGAAAAAATCTTCCTTAATCCTTTATCTACCGACGGTACTTATAAGTACCATTAAAATTACTTATTATAAAATTCTTTTAATACGTCGATTAGTTGTAATACGGTTTAGAATGAGTTACAGATACATTACTTTGTTTTGTTCCAAAAACATTACTGGTCACACAAAATAAAAATATTTTTAAAAGGATGATTTCTCTTGCCTTTGTATCTTTTCAGCTTTCTTGGCACTGGGGGAGGGGGAATGGGGATTTTTCAATTCGGAAATATTTCTGTATTTATATTGTAAGAACATCATATTTGTACATTTTATAATTCTACAAAATACCAAGAAAACAATTTATAAAAATAAATTTGAGTGGGGTTATAAATATTGCACAAAATCCCTGTATTTTCAATTTTAATAAATCCTTCTAAATCCTACAACCCTTCTAAAATCCTTCAAAAACTTATTAAATGACTATGAATCTTTTAATTTATCTTTTAATATAGTCCAAGCAATTAACATAAAATGCTTTTGAGTACAAAATTTTCATGAATTCATAATTCGGTAGATAAAGGGTTAAGCAAGATCTTGGCTGTTCCATCGTAAACCTGTAAAAGTACTTTTCCCTTTATACGAGTATTACCGCGGTTAAGTGAAGATGGGGGCTGTATCAACATATTTTTTAAATGTTACGTTTCATCCTCAGAGTGCTCTTTGTCTTCGCAATATACAGACAACTTAATTTTAACCCTTTGGGAACGAGCGACACGTGTACGTGCTGCAAAAAGGCTTAATAATCCTTGCTTATTCCCACCGGTAAAATTATACTGTAAAATTTGCCTTATTCATTCGAAGCATTTTCTCGATTTCAGAAGGAACAAATTTCTGTTTTTTAAAACCGGTGGAAAGACATTAAAAATTTCGTAAAAGGCTCCCGTCGCGAAGGGGCTAAGCGATTAATTAGTCAAATTTAAATAATACAATTACAAAATATTAAATATTTTTTCTTTATAACTATGAATTGCGCAATAGATAAAAATATGTTGGATATAACTTATGAATAATAATGGTTATTATACAAGAATAAAAAAAAAGGCGTTTTAATCTTCATAAAATAATGAATTAAAATAACTGCATCTATTTATTTTAGACATAAAACTTCATTTATAAAAGGTTACCCTTTCTTACCTTTGACGAATAGCTAATTTCTAAGAAGATAGTTTTAGAGGCATAGTTCCAGTTGCAAAAATGTTTTAAATGTAGTTCTTTATCTTGCAGAAATTCATTTAATAATGAAAGAAAAAAGTTTATAAAGTTATGAAATTAAAATTCTTACGCGATTTCTGGTTGTAATAAGTTATTGATTAAAATAAAACTTTCCCGTGCTTTAAAAAGGCAAAACAGTAAACATTTTATTTTGTACGACCAAAATTTACCGAGATAATACATTTAAAATTTTATGAATTTTTAACTTTTTTTTGTCCTTATAAACGAACTAAACTCGCTTTAATCCGTTATATCGCAAACTATGAATTTATGAAAATTTCATGTTCTAAAGCACTTTTCGTGAATTTTTAATACTGCGTTAGAAAATTTACACAATCATTTAATAAAATTTAGAAATACTTTGTCAATTAAAATTAATTAATTTAATTTGAATTTATAGAGATTTTCTACAATATTTATAAATACATTCAAATTATATATATATATTTAGTATTTTACAGAATTAGAAAATGTATAAATATAATGCTCTTACAATAGAAATATAGAAATATTTCTTAACTGAAATTTTCCTATCAAATTTTTTCAAATCTACTTCAGTCAAATGAACAGACCCGTTTGCTAATGCTAATCCTACGGAAGAAATTTATACAGATATCTCGGTTGTATTTCAATACTTTTAAATATATAAATATATATTTTTTTGCATTAGATAGCTGAGATTGTTCTGAATGCAGGCTGTTTTTTACTTTTTCGATTTTTGTTGCAGATATATTTTTTGTAAATGCTTTCGCATTCCAAATCGGTCCCGAAAATGAAAGTGTCCTCATAAAACACATCTGTAAACAAAATCAAAAAAGTAAAAAATAACCTGAATACAGACTGATCTCAGCTATCCAGTGCAAAGACAAAAATCATTTAAAAATCTTAAAATTCAACCGAGATATATATAAATTTCTCCCATAGGATTAGTATTAGCGGACGGGTCTTTTCGTTTGAATGAAGTAACCTCTTAATTTATTAGAGGGCTTTGCCCTCTGCATCCTTCATGCACAAATTTCCCGATTTTCAGCAGACTTGTTCCGAATTTATCCATTGGTGAAACCAGACTGTAATTTACCCCTAAAAATAACTTTTAAGTTCTTGGATTTAAAGTTACTTAAAATTGAATAAATTTGGCAGCGACAGACAGATTAATTCTATATATCATACGCTTAACTATTTTATGCAACGACTTAATTGATTATTTTGTATCGAGAGGACAGTTTGCCTTTTCAATAATTTTATTTTTATTTTATTAAATGTGGTTCAAATGGTTAATTCACTGCATTTCAATGTAAAAAATAAAATAAAATAAAACCTTACATGAAAAAAAAAATGAACATTTAAATAAATTTTTCAAAAAATTAAAAAAAGTTATTGTCCTTTTTTAAAAATTTTCAAATGCATGTTACACAAGACTGCATATGGATTCTTAAATACATCTAATATTACATTTAATATTTTTTTTACTCATAAATATAGTGTAAAATGATGAAATCTAACGTATCTTCATATACTTTTATAAAGAAAAAAAAAACTGAAGTATATGTATACGCATATTTACGCATTTAATACACATATTTATTACAGATACAATAAATAGCATGTACAAAAAATTTTAAATCTTTATTTCAAATAAATAAATAAACAAATAAAAAAGGGCTTTGCATTTTTAAAATGTGAAAGTGAATTAAAATTAAATGGAAAAAAATGCGCTTAAAGTTTTCATTTGTGTGGGGAACTGCGCTGGTTGTGTTAACAAAATTTACAATGTCTCGCGATATAATTACTGTACAGGTAAAAATAAGGTGTCAAAATATTCACAATTAAATGGGATTTTATGTAATATAAAAAAAATCAACATTTTGACCAATTTCAGATTAAACTATTCTTTAATAATGAGTTGCTAATTTGTAGATATTTCCATATTAGTAATTTAAAATGTTCCTTGCATTAGAAATGACTTTATATATATATAAATTCAATGTAATCACTATAAATATCCTCACATAGCTAAACATAACAAATTAATTTCATTTAAAATTTTATGTGTATAGATATAATAAGGATATTTACAACCAGTTGTCGATATCTACACAAAAGAAAATCATGTAAAATCAATGCTACCTATCTTTAATATATATAATTAAATGTAATTTGAATTTGATTAGTACTATTCTCACTACAGGGCATTTTCAGTGTAAAAGAACATTGGTTTGAATCTGTTATACTTACTTTGAACTTTAAATACTGTTGCTAGATGAGAAAACCTAAAAAAATCCCTTTTGAAATTTTATTTAATGTAGTTTATGACCAAGGGAAAAAAAACTAATATGTGAAAATATTTATTAGAATATAAATAAGAACATGCCAGAACCTTCTTCGTAAACTTTATTAAAACCAAAATGTAAAAAATCAATTTATATAAATTTAGTCAAGCCATCAACGGAAATTATAAACGAGAGAGAAAACAATGTTGGATTTGTGCTTTATTTTTAACTTTATCATAATTGTCATACACCAGAAATATAATTTTTACTCAAATTTCAGTTTAGTACCCTCAATTCCTCAAAATCTTTCCAAAAGGATTGAAACGCAAAAGACGATTTACTTGAAGCTGTACTATCTAGCTTTATCTTGAGTACGGCACAAAGTGAACAATTACACAGTGAAAATTAAAAGCCCAATATTTAATTTTGCTTTTCTATTCCTAACTAACTGATACTATCGGAGTAGAAACTTGAGTTTAAATTATCCTACATAATTTTCATTAGGAGAATATGTGCTATAGTAGAAATTATAAATTATAAAAAAGAAATCCATTTTTATGAAAACGTAAATCGAGCTGTTGGAAAAGCTTTTTTTAAAGATTTAATAACAATAAAAATGTTGAAAAAATAATATTATTTGATTTAAAAAAAAATTTTTCCACCCAAGAGTGCTACAAACACCAAAGAAAATCAAGCGAGAAACTCTGACGTCATATTCAAGCTGGCATGACTTAATAAATAAATTCTGCTTTTTACTGCTTTTTTTTAATATTGCACAATTTTGATTCCACATTGTGAAAAAGGAAAAGAAACCTTTCTTTCAAATGTTGCTTATTTGAAGGTTGTATCTCAATTTGCAATTATTTTTATGTATTTAAAGTATTTTTGTGTGATTTTTTAGAAATCTATCTCTATTGCGTGCAGATCAAATGACGAATGAATAATCCATTCTCACTTAAAACAACACAAATAGTTCAGCATCTGTTTATAGTTAATATTCTGCAAAGAAATTAAACTAAAATTTATGAATAAACAAATAAAATAATATGAATAAAACACAAACTTAACAGATACGTAATCAAACTAAATGCTTAAATCATAAAAATTATCAGAATAATAATAATAAAAATAGAATGTAAATAGTGAACTCTTTGGCGATTTCTTTCTTTCTTTATTATGTCCTGTTTTCCAGGTTGTAATGTTTTCCAGGTCCTGTTTTCCAGGTTGTAATGTTTTCCAAGTCCTGTTTTCCATGTCTTTTAATAAATTTTAAAAACTTTATTTAAATACATTATTGATACTTTCGATATGCGAGTGCTTTTTAATGTTACTATTGTGCAGTCTAAGAAAATTTTATGTGTAAAAAATATATTAGAATAGAAGAAATAGAAAGAATAAAAAATGAAAAGAAAAGAAAATGATTATAACCTATGTTTTGCAATCCGCGAAGACTGAGTATGATCCTCTAAAGGAATATAAGCTGGCAACAAGATCGCAACAACAGTTGCGAAATCTTATGTAAAACAATGTTTATTATTGAAGTACCGTTTACTGGGTTATAACCGAACCGATTTCTATGGATAAATTGTTTTTAGCATAATAATTAGCCATATTGAAATTTTTATCCTGAAAATTGAATTTCATTTTAGTAATGTTAATTAAAATATTATCTGTCAACAAAATCGCGTGACTTTAATACAGTTTTAGTTTTTATTTCTTACACGACTATTGATTAATTGTTTCGCTACTAAGAAAACTGATTAAAAAATATTTTAAAACCTTTCAGCAAGTCTCAAGAAAAAGGTGCTTTTTAAAAAGCATTTTGTTAGTGTTGCTGTTCACTTAAGAATCTATACCACTTTCGCGATGAAAATCGAACGCTAATGTTGAGCATATGAGAGAGTTCTTTTCAAATTTCTTGCTTGTATTTTAATATTTTTATTTTATTATAATTATTATTACTATTACTATTATTATTATTTGCATTGGATAGCTGAGATTGATTTATATCACCTAATTTATGTTTTTCCCTTTATCATTCCCCCTCCCCCCCCCCTTTTTTTTTTTTTTACAAATGAAGCTCTTTTTAATTTTAGAATCGGTTCCGAAAGTTACAGAAATGAAATTTTGTTTAAAAAAAGAAAGCTGCAATTAATTTGAAAAACAAAATACTAACTCAGTTAAAGATCAACTTCACATTTTTTATGCGAATGAAAACACACATACATTAAAATGGAAGCAAAAAAAATTAAATTAATTTCCATACAGATTTAATATTAGCTCAAGAGTTCCTTCGTGTGGCTAGTGCAGGATCATAAGTCATAATCATGTAAGTCGCAGAAATTTAAAATTTATATTACAAATGTTCATGACAAAATTCAATTTAATCTGTTTATTTAGGGCAAAGTATGCAAATAATCAACTGAAATCATATTGAAAACTTTTCGTAAAAAAATTCTTTCTTAAATTTTATTTTAATACAAATTAAAAAATGCAGAATATTTTTCAAAAAGTAATGAAGAAAAAAAAATTCAGTTAAATAAATAACACATCTTGCACTTTTGCAAAGCTTTTCTTATGTTCTAAGTAATACCGAAATTACATCTATAAAAATCTGACCCTCCCCTAATAACTATTCAGCATTATTTAAAAAAATTCTATTAACATAAGAAAGAAAAAAAAAAGAAAGAAAGAAAGAACATACACTGAAAACAAATCAAATAAGCAAGCTTTAGACTATGTATTACAGACAACAATTGCCTTATATTGTATTGTTAAAGACAGATTGATTATATTATGTTTATTTCATTGTATAAAAGCTTATTTTATTTTATAAAAAAACACTACAATTTATACAATAATAAAGAACAATGTAAAAAGTATAATATTTAGAAAACGATTTAAGAGTGAAGTCACGCATAATGTCCTTAAAAATATTTTACAGAATCGATAATATTAAAACATAGAATTTATTTTTCATATTTATTTATTTTTAAACAACTCTCGAAAAACAGGAATGCTTTAAGTTCTATTTTATATTTATAAATACTTTTTTTTTTTTTTTTTTTTTTTTTTGTATTTTCACTCTCCCTTTTAATATTTTTTTATTTTTCCCTTCTTTTTCATTTATTTCCACACACGTCATTTTGTTTTAATTTTACACACACACACATATATATATTTATATATGACTTTATGACAAATAAACCGATCAGATCTTTAACATTTTTTTTTTTTTTTTTTTTTTTGGGGGGGGGGGGGGTAGGGGAAGAATGCAAAATATTTTTATATTGGTTCTTTTTATCTTGATTGGTTTTCAGTTATGTTCTTATTGCTTGTTAAATAAGTTTAATCGAATGTCGATATGTGTTTGAACTTAAGAAAATTAAAATTAAAATAAAATAATAAATATATAATTAATTAAAAATAGCTGAAATTTTATTATATCTGTTATTGATAGTTTTTTTTTTTCAAGAATAGTGTCTTTTTTCTAAGGTTGCATGAAAAAACTGAATAGGTAGTCATTTTCACATTTAATTAAAAATTTTAAAAATATGCCGATTCTTTTTTTATTTTTTGTAATGTTTCTATCAAAGGGGTCTGGGTAATACGATATGAATTTTATGAATGTTTTCTTTCCTTAAAAATAAAATAAAATGAATAAAAAATATAAAAAGTAATTAAAAAATTTTGTTTTAGAAAAAAAGAATGCTGTGTAAAATTAAAAATGTCATTTAAGATGGTATGTAAAAAATTATAAATCCCTCCCTGATAATTCGTTTACAGAACTTTGCATTCCAACTTATGGGAGGAAAACTTTCTTATTGTCCAGGAAGCATTATTATATTTTTGCAAACATTTTAGCATGTTTGCTTTTTGTTTACATAATAAATTAGGCTGTACAACAAAAGTATACTACCAGTTAGCAAGCACAAAAACAAAGGGTGTCATCATAATAGCATTGCATAATCCATTGGAAAATAAAAGGAATAGCACCTTGATTATAGGGGATGCCAATGGGTATCATATGTTTAAAAAGCATAATAGGAATACCATTCATTTAATTTTGCAGCGAGCTGTACAATGGTGGTATGTCAAGAATACCTGCTGATGCGCCAGCTAATTGTCAATTTCGTTATCCGTATCATCTAATCTATTATATATACAAAATCATCGAAACTAAAATTGGTTGCAAAAACGTGACGTTACCCCCAGAATATGAGATTGGTACATATTTTATCCAACAAAAATATTTAATCAGTTGGTGATAATCATACTATATCTGAGGAAATAATCTTTTGTTTAGAGTCTCTTAGTTCTTATAATAATGATCATTCATGCTTAATTTTAGGTAAATGTTATCTTTTTTTAGGCAAATTGGTTAGTCATTTTTTAGGGGGGGCTTTGTATATGATGTTTTAATGCAAGAGTAAAGTTAGTTTTAAAACGGTATTTTATGCCATAAAATAGCTTTAGGAACATGCTGCCAATGCAAGCGTGAAGACCTGTTATCGGTGAAAAAATTATTCCAGCAATCGGCAACAGGAAAAAAAAAAGACAGTATCATTTCTTTTATTTTAGAAATTTTGCCACTAAAAAATTCAGATACAGTTTTAATAAATTTAATATTATTCGTTTTCACCTTACGCTTTTGGATAATCCATCTTTAATTTTCCCAGTTATATAATAGGGAAGTAACCTGGGAAATAAATGGTAATTGATACACATGTAAAGTACCATTTTCTACCTCTTGTTACGTCATCATTATAGTAAACCGAGCGGCTAAAAGTACTTGATTTGCTCTAATCACTGACCATGAACAGAATGGCTTGTCCTTTCCGATTCCGCGATCACGTATCGCCTCTTCCTCTTTCCGCGTTAATTCACTTTTCCTCTGATGCTCCCGTGTCATTCTTCAAGCAAGAGTTAAAACCGAGTTGCCAGTTTAGCTTGCCACAAGGAATATTTTGTGACTGGAGTTTTAAAGAAGAATTCGGATTCAATTAGCGAGCGCAGTTGGCCATTGTCACAAGTCGCTCGTTTGAAAGTGACGAGCACGATGAATATTTTATAGGAGTATATTAAAAGATGCCTCTGCCCGGGATTCATTAATCGAGGAGTCAAGGTAAAGAGTTCTCAACTTCTAAAAATGGAAATATAATTAAACGGGGGACTTGTTACGGGAGCATTCTTGCGCTCGGATTTCGGGAGCCTTGACACACGACGCCGCTCTTAAGTGACAATATTGGTTTTGATACCGGGAAACACAGATCACGGCGATATTTAAAATTTAAAACGAGGCACTCGGATGGAATTCAAAATTTTTAATTATTTTCGTTCGGTTTTAAATTTAGGAAAGATATTTAGTCGCTAGCTAGATATGAAAAGAAAGAACAGGCTTAATTTTCGTTGTACAGGATCGCTCAAAAGTTTCTTGGCGCTTTATTAATAAAATAATGTGGGGCCAGTATTTTTTTTTTCTACTGGTTTTACCTTGGTCAGTATTAGTTATATCGGGCGATTTATTACGAAGTGTTGGATTAAAGTATTGCTCGGAGTTTGGACTATTTAAATTTTAACAATTTATGAAATAATTGCAAAAAATATTTTTCCGTTTCACTGCCAATACTTCCTATGTAATACCAATATTTCTACAGTATCAGCATTTAATTGCAAATACTTTTAATGCAAATCAGTATTTCTTTATTAGTGCATCTCATTTCAAATAGTTCCAATATAAAGCAAATATTTAGTCAATATTTAGATAATTGGAAATGTTTATTTTGAATACAATAAATTGGTATTTGAATACAACTACTATTGGTTTGTTAAAAGGATGATTATAAAAGTTAAGGTTCGATTTTGTCCACATACTTTCTTTTAAATTTAATATATGGAGATTTTAGAGCTTCACTATTAAGAGATGCGACATTGTATTAAAAAATAATTTTAAAATCAAAGTGCATTTTGGAAATGGTGTTTTAATGTTATAAACCTTTCTATCGAGAGGACAATACGCAATTCACTATGTTTTCCCCAACAAGGTAATTTAACTGACTTATCTTACGGGAATTGTGTTTTTTCTCTTTCTTTTACACTGCAGACTACTGATATCGTAATAGTTGAATGCTTATTTAAAAAAAATAAAATTCTAGTACTACAAAATTTCATTTAACCATATATCTGCGCATGAAAAAATTCCAAGCTGGAATGTTATAAATCTGAAGTGTAGAGTAAAAGAATTATCTAAGTTACAAGTTATTAAATTTTAAAATCACCAAATAACTTTTAGATGATTTTTATAGATAGATGTTGCTTTAAGAATTAGTGGTAGATTGGATCAACTGCTTCCCTAAAATAAATTCCGAGAGTGCTCTAATGTAATCGTACTTCTGGTTTTAATTGTGTTGGGCATCTTTATGTATCAAATTTTGGTTTGCAAGCATGATTTAATTAAAATACACATACATTTTTAACGTCTGAATTAAAATATATAAACTAATAATAATCACTAAATAGACTTGGCAACATTAAAAAAGATATTAAAAAAAATATATGCATAAAAACATTTATTTCAAAACCAAAAATATACAAAAATAGAAGTTTCGCTATGCAACGCACAGTCTCATCAGTACAAATATCAGCAATAACAGAATATTGAACCAATCATGGGCACAATCAAAGTTAAAATTATTCTTTCAAATACTTTATGTATATCAGCTACTTCTTTCTTTTAAAAACTCGTTGAATTTGAAAAATAACTGCAGCACTTATCATTATAAATTATTCAATGGAAAATTGGTTTACTAGATATAATATCCTTACACGTTCAATGAATCTGGTTTGATTCCCTATAGACTGGGATTCCATATGATTTCCTATGGACTTATTTCCTGCTCCCAATCCTCCATGTTTTAATACTTTTGAATGCAGGAGAGCACAATGGTAAACCTACGAGTCAACTATTATAATCGGGTTTTTAGGTGTTTTCCACCTAGATATAATTTGGCAGACCGATTGCGTTTTAAAATCCGAATCGAGATTTAACTATTCCTAGATTTTCATTCATGAAATCGATGAGATGATGATGTGTGCTGTTGCCTCCCGGTCTACTTGGAATATTACACGTTTTTGAAAAAATAATTTTAACTTTGACTGTTTCCATGGCTAGTTCGATTTTCGCTGACATTTGAAACGGTTTGATGACGCTTTGCGTTGCATAGCGAAACGTCTATTTATTGTATATTTTTGTTTTTGAATTAAATGCTTTTATGCATATTTTAAATTTAATGTCTCTTTTTTTAATGTAGTCAAGTCTGTTTAGTGATTCATAATTAATTTATAATTTAATTAAATAGAATTTAGCATTTTTAAAAATAATTATTATCATTTAAGGATGTACTCAAATCCAAACGACTTATTTTCTGAATTATTTTTAATTTCATTTTTGTTCTGAAACGCATCAAAATGGCAGATTCTCTTATTCAAAAGCTATATAACCTGCCATGCGTGTCTATATTTTGATAAAAGCAGAATATATTGCAAAAAATGCTGCCGAACTTTGAACGAGTTTTGAACTGAATTTTTCGAAGCCAGATAGTGGGAATGAAAACACTAGTCATACTAAGAAAATAATTGTTGATAAATGAAGTTCTAATTAATTAAGCAAAAAATGAAAACACACGATCTCTAACAAATCTCATCAAAAATTACCTCAGCAATTTCAAGCTGCTGAGGGTGAAAAAAATATTTTTTTGAGTACATTCCTAAGAGATTCAAAGTTGTACAGCAAAAGTTAATTAAATAAAAAAATGTAAGTGAAAAATAATAATATTTGTTTTTTTTTCTTAATTTTTTATTTTAAAATGTGCCTGATTCAATTAATGTGCCAATCAATGTGCCTAATTCTGTAAGAGTTGAATACGAATACTATGCAGTCCTTCGAAAAAAAAAAAGTAAGTAAATAAATAATAAATAAATAGATTTTTAAAAATCCTTCGAATATTGATATCCTCCAACAAGTGATGGATTATATCAAGAAAGATAGTACATTATTTCGCATAATTGGAAAAAAACCCCTATTTGAATAAATGTTGGGGCATTGAAATTAATGACATCGTAATAATTAAACCGTATGGCTTTTTTTCTATCTTAAAATTAATATTATTATATAATCATATCTTCAAAGTCGTCGCGATTTTCTAACTGTAATTGAAGGATTCCTTTTGTCCGTGAATAAAAATGATCGTATCTGAATATAACACCTTTTAATAGTGTTTACGAAAAAAGAACACAAATCTCCAACGAGTGTTAAAATTCAAAATTTTTGAAAAAGTTTTTAAAACAGAATTATTCAGATTATGCTAAATATTATGTGCGATCGTACTTTGGTGTAACAAAAGCAAACAAAGTTCGTACGAATACCGTTTTATTTTTCAAGTAATTTTTTTTTTTTTTTTTTTTTAACAGTCTAGTTCTATGGGTTCTGTAGTGTAAGTCACATAACTTATTAATTGCTATGCTTGTTAGCCACCGTTATTTTCGAAAAGTCTCCTTGGCTCTATTCAATTAATGAGAATGTGCCAATAAAATTAATCACATTTTTTTTGTTCTATAATATTGGTAGCCAAAAATTGTAGCCTGTGATTTACACTACAAGTACTCATGAAATTAACCTAGATAAAATCTAGTTGAAATGCACGAAATTTCGCGTTACTTACCAGGAAGGTCTACATACTGGGCATACCCAGAATATTATGAAAAAAATGCTAATTAAAGTACTTATGTATGTAATAAAGGATCAGTCAAAATTAGCGGTGGAATCTCATTAGATATTGTGTAAAAAAAATAAAATATTTCCGAATATTTGGCGTGAAAAGACGGAAGAGTCACTCGATTTGGCGAGCAGTCCTTTTCCTCGCCAAAAGCAAACGGTATAATGCAACTCAAAACTGTTGGATATTTAGTTTGCGTGTAAATGGTATTTAATGAATTTAAACATAAACCATGAGAAACTTTAATATATTATATGCATATATATACATATTGTATTACATATGTATATATATTACTTGTTGAAGTAGTTATTAATTAATCACTGGAAATAATGTTTTCATAGCTAAAAAAAAAACATATTGAGAAAAATTATCTTCATACATTTAAGCGTATTCAAAAATAAAAGCCATATGTTTCCATAGCAACAAAATCTAATCGACAATTCTCAATTGGACTTTGAGCTTGAAACAAATTTAATTAAATTTAAATTATGAATTTCGTTTTAAATCTCAAATTTTGATGATTAAATTTGAACATAAATACATATAAATTTCGATATAACAAAATTATACTTAAAGCGAACTAAAACTTACAAAACTAAAGTTATTTAAATTAAATTTATCAAAACAAGTTCAACATGATTTTTTTTCCCCCTTGAAGTGTATTTGACATAAAGAATTTTTTGAAATTACATTCCATTGCCAACCGGCAATAAATCGACAAATAGCGAAATTTTCATTATTTTCTTACGGTTACTGAATGGAGGTTCCGCCGAAATTTTTTTTTATAAACGTATATTTCCACACGAGAAGAACATTCTGTAATTTTCTCAGATTTTTCGGGGTATGCCCGTATGGAGACCTTCCTTGTTAGACAGATATTTTCTATAAGAAAATACAAAGAATTGTACAAAAGAATTTACAGGACACGTACGAGCTGGAAAAAAAAACTTTGAAAAGAAACTTTTTTTTTTTTCATTTTAACGTAAGGAATCAATGATCGTTCAATTTTTTGAGGAATTGATTAGTTAGTGAAAATAAATAGGCAAAATAAATTTATTAAAAGCA
Source organism: Maratus speculifer (assembly GCA_964019185.1). Classification (NCBI taxonomy): domain Eukaryota; kingdom Metazoa; phylum Arthropoda; class Arachnida; order Araneae; family Salticidae; genus Maratus; species Maratus speculifer. The sequence goes on along the minus strand of OZ025295.1, from coordinate 193,596,666 downwards.
AATACTGAACTGATTGCTTTTAAAGATGGAGTATAAATGTAATTATTAATAATTGAATATACATGTGATACATATGTAATATAAATGTAATTGAGTATATATATAATTATTAATATTTTCCCCCTTACATACCATATTTATTATCTGAGTTCTTCAATTATACAATTTTGAATTAATATCTAATTGTCTAATATTAATAACCTTCTTATCAAGTTATTTACTGACAATTCGTGTTCAAATTTAATTTAAAAGGATTCAGATGAAACAGCTAATAAGTGAAAATATTTTTAATAAAGCACTTATTTAATTAATTAATAAATAATTACATATTAACAATTTAAAATTTTAACGTTTATTATAAAATTTTAATTATTTAGAAGCTTTCAATATAATTATTATTTATTATTATTATTACTTTTAAATGTTAAAAAAGGAAAAAAATGGACAGTGCATCATCTAAGTTTAAGAATATATAAGATATACTATATTTTCTTTATCGTGTAATTATCATGAAGAAAAATAAGACATTCGGAAAACATCTTTTAAAAAATATTTTTTAATGATTAAATGTATAATAAAGAATATTTATTTACTTAATAGTAATCTATTTTCTTACAAATTATTTATTATTTCATTAATATTAAACATAAACATGTAATATTTTCATTGAAATATAAAATAATCATTTTTAATAATAAATTAAATTTAATTATCAGGTAATTAATTAGATCTTTTAAAAAAATTTTGTCATTTTTGGATGAAATATGCATTTATAACGAAATATTAATAGATAAAAAGATGAATAATCATTACATAAGTATATAATATTAAATAATTTAAATAAACGCTAAATAAATGCTCCTTTTGAATTTATTATCATTAATGTATTACAAAATTCCAATAATTAGATTTTTTTTTTTTTTTTTTTTTTTTTTTTTTTTTAGAAATGTTGAAGTTTTAATTCACACGTATGTAACATTTAACAATTCAAACACAATATTAACAAATATACACGTTTCATTATTTTTATGCAATTTTAAATTTTTGAAAGAGGCTCTGTCAGTACGTATAAAGTTTCCTTTAGAGTTTTATAAGAAGAGGACAAAGGATAATATAAATAGCATCTGGCTAATTTTAATTTATTTGTCTATTTAGATGAATTATTTAACATTCCTTTTTAAGCATCAGGGATTTCTTTTTATTTTTTTTCCACTAATTTAATGAATTTAATATAAAAATAAAATAAAATTATCATAAAATTAGATTTTAAAAAATTCTTTAAAAATATAATTAATTAAAAAAAATATAAAAAATAAAAAATAGTTAAAAAAACGGTCGTATAAGAGCAACATATGTTTATATTAAAATTTTTATTATTAAATTTTAATGGCTGTAATAATAATTTAATTGCATGTTTAATACCAATTTGACAAATTGAACATAAAACAATTAACTTATTTAAAATAATTTATCATAACCATTTCGGGTCCGAATTTTTTTTTCAGTTTTTAGAAAAAATTACTTTTACGTTAATAACATAAACGCCAGCCATCCAAATAAATTAATTAGTGTTTAATGAACATTTCTTTGGCTGAAAGATAACGAATGTTGTTGTTTTGAGTACTATTTCAAGTAATATTCATATCACAATAAGCTAAGAAAATTTTTTTGGAGATGTTTATAAAATATTGTTCTACAATAAGAGTTAACTTATATTGCATACTTTCTAATACTTTTTGCGCTTTATTACGTATGCTTTTTTCAGGAAAGTAACTTTTATTTTAAATTTAAAGAGTGAAATATATGTTTAAAATAAAAGAATGGCAAACGGCACTGAGAGAATTAAGCAAATAATAATATTTATTTTTAATATATTTTTAATTTTAAAATTTTTAATATATTTTTATTTTTTTTATTTTTAATTTTATTTAATATATTTTTTTAGCAAATATTTATTTTTATTTGCTTAATTTGCCTAAACATAAATGAAATCATATAGTAAATGCATAGACATAGACTAACATTACTACTTGTAAATAGTAGCAAAAGTATTTCTTAAAACAAAATAATACTCCATTAACAGACATGCACTATTAATAGTACACCAGACCCGATAAGGGTTAAATTTATCGAAGAGATTGAAAAAGGTGTATGAATATTGAGAATTGATATACTCATAAAAAAATAACAAAACATTCATATCCACCTAAAAGACCAGATGATGGGTTATATTAAAAAATAATTGCATGCTATTTTACATTATTTTAATTAATCTTTGCTAAAGGTGTTGAAAGTATAAAGATACTAATAAATGAAACACAATGTACAGAAACTATAATTATTTAACATAAAAAAATAGAAAGTTTTATTTTTTTTTTCTGATTTTGTAAAATAGTTAATCATTATATAGTTAAGACTGGAAGTTTATGAGTATCAGAAAATCCTCTCAATATATGCATTTTTTTCACGCATTACCAAACCAAATAAATGAATAAGACAAAAAAAGGGATTTTTTTAAACTGCACTAATAAAAAATGACAATTATTTTTTAAAAAATAAATTAAATAAAAAATAACAAACAAAACTAGTTTTTTTAATAATATGCATAATGTATTAATAATGTTTCATTGATAAACAACACATGCCACTGTAAAATGTAATTATATTAGCAAAGATTTTCATTAAATATTTTAAAATTTTTAAGCACGCATAATTATTTTTGTATACTGGATTGGATTAAGATGTTGTTCTACAATTAATTACTAAATCTGACACAATAAAAAACAATGCATTAGAAGAAACATATAATCTTTAACTGTCATTTTTTAAGGTTATAAATTGATGTTGATGTCCTACTGCATTATTCATTGAGCAATTGATAATAATTATATTACATTCCTAAAATAAATTGAAGGTCCTATTAGAAATATTTATTTATTTATTCAAATATTAAGCAAGTGAATTAATAATTCTAAAACTTAAAAAGAAAATAGAAAAAAAAAAATTCAGCGACATTAACCTTTGCATTTTAGCCTTAAGTTGAAAATTCATTTATCTTCATATCTTAAATGACACATTATTGCATCATGCATTAAAAATTTGCAAATTTGCTAGTGTTGTATATTTAAATTCTGTTTGTATATTTTTTTTTTTCAATTTTTGGTGTGACTTGTATCGAAAGAGTGTGGAAAATATGGAAGAATTCTAGAGAAATATATCTTTTAAGTCAGCAGTTGCCAAAATTTATTGTTACGGAACTCACATTAAACTTTTAAATTTTGTCGTGACGCACTTTATAAAGATACTAGTTAAGCCACACGACATTGCCCGGGCCCATAATAATATAACTAATAATAAGTATTACTAAAGTCAAAACCGAATGATAAAAATTTATTTTTTCTATGTAAAAGAAATTACATTCATTAATGAATATAATTTATCTTAGAAAATACAATTTTAAAATTAATGAAATTTATGACATCTTGCGTCAACGATAGAGATTGTATCGAGAATGAAACAATTTGACCCTCAATTTGATTTTTATATAAAGTTTAATTTTAAAAAGTTATCTTTTCACACAGTTATTTATCTGTATATTGTTAAGATTTTTCCCTTTAAGGTAGCAAAATTATTGTTTTCGTTATATTTTTTTGCCACAAATACAAACAACCTCCACCTTTGAAACCTAGAGAAGATCATTACCCGATCTACTTAAAGATCGCTCAAGACCTACCAGTAGGTCGATGAATATAAATAAAGTATACAATTTATTTATTTAAAATGCTCTTTATAAATTTGTTATTCGATGCCTTTTCCAATGAATGTATTTTGTGCTTTATTCTTACACGAAAGTATTTTTAGCTGCTTGTAATAATTAACGAAATAACTATTGCTTTATCATAGGCATAGACATTCATCTAGAAGTCAGAATTCTCTGGGTGGTATTTTACGCAAACACGTCCCAGCTCCAGAACACAAGGAGTATCATTAGTCATTTTAAAAGTTTTATGAATGAAAAAATATCGACTCATTTAGATCTTTAATTACTTTGAAATATTTCTCGTATACTGCGAATCAATCTATCGTTTTCTGTGTTTATTTGGAAGTTTGTGTGTGTGCAAAACATGCGAGTTCGTATTCTCGAGAAGCACTTATCGTTAAAACAGCAATTAAAGCGACCTCTTAAACACACGGCAAGAGAAAGAAGGACATGCAGTAGGAAGAGTTTCCCTATTGGTATTTCCATCAGTTCTATTCCAGGGTGTAAGAGCCTTTTTAACGCATGAATTCCCTTCCAAACTGTTTGGAATTCAATCTGCCCCAACCCCTGGCAAAGTGCCTCCGGAGATAGGTCCTCCGGGAGGCACTTCTCCTGCACCTCTAATTACCACAAACTGGCAAATAGAAGAATTTGTCACGTTGGGAGAAGGGAGGGAGAAAAGAGAATCTGCAAAAGGACAACCAGTAGTGTCCTGTAATCCAGGGTATCCGGGCTGATAGCGCGCACCGTGACAAAATCGAATATTGTAATGCCGAATTCCATCCCGGATCGAATCGTGATTAGGGCTGGGGCCATTACGGGCTTTTCTTCTTCTGGGTTCGTTTTCGAAAACTTTTCTTTTCCGTAAAAGGGCTCCTCTCTGTTCTTGTTGTAAAACTTTAATGTCCGCCTCGCGCATAAATTGAGTGTTTTGGGGATCCCAGTCTTAAGGTGGGAGGAGGAGAGGGAAGGGATGCTTTTCTGGGGTTTTGCCGGATAGAAATGAGAATGGTGCATCTGCAGCCGAAATGGTTATGCCCGATAACTTCGTTTGTGGTTGGATAGACTTGAACGTTCATTCGTTTCTGAAAAATGTATCCTTAGAGATCCTGCGACATTCTCAAACTCATTCCATCTGAAGGTTAAAAAGTAAATAAGAACGAAGGCAGCGCTGTAAATCATGAATGTTATCCAATGTATGTCAATATGAACTCGGCATTATATTATATGCATAAAACTGGGTAAATTTATTACATTGTTTTCGGTAAATTTGAGTGTTCCTAACTTAACAAGAAACTATAAAATGTCCTGAAAACTATCCTAGACAAAGTAGCGAATTTTCATGTTTTTATAATTTCAAATAAATTGTAATTTAGAGATAGAAATAAAAATTTTCATTAATTTTTTAGCCACTAATTAGCCAATTATTTAACAGTATAGAAATACAGGGTGTCCGAGAAAGATTCGTACAACTTCAAAAATTTATTGAAAAAGAAACAGTAGGGTAACAGCGAAACTAATTAGGACATTAGATAGAATAACTCAAAAAGTTTTTTTCTGCAGTATGTTTCTGACCATAGATGGCGCTACATGTCATGCAAAGGAATATTAAAGCATTTTAGTTATTTCAAATGCGGATCGCGTGAAGAAAGCTCAATGTGTTGTGTGGTTTATCGAAACAAAATCCGATACGCAAACACAACGGAATTATCGAACGACGTATGGGGAATCGCCACCATCTCGGTCAAGCATTCGTGAGTGGTTCCATTGCATGGCCACCCCGGTCTCCTGACCTAACACCACTGGATTTTTTCTTTTGGGGTTATGTTAAAGATACTGTATACCGAACGCAAGTTAACAGTCTCGAAGAATTAAAGCAAAACATCCAAACAGCTGTAGCTACTGTTGATGTTAGCATGCTGAAACGGTCGTGGATGGAATTGGAATATCCTCTTGATGTTGTTCGTGCTACGAAAGGGTCTCATGTAGAAATTTCCTACGGTAATAACTTAAGTTATAGAAAAAAAAAACTTTTTGAGTTATTCTATCTAATGTACTAATTAGTTGCGCTATAACCCTATTGTTTCTTTTTCAATAATTTTTTGAAGTTGTACGGATCTTTCTCGGACACCCTGTATAATTAGAAATTAGATTAAATAACTTTTTTATGAATGCGACGAAGGTGAATTGATTTTAAACTATCATTTATTTTTCCCACTACAATGACATTGCTTTAATTCAATATATATATATATTTTTTTTAAAAATGCATCGTAAATATCTTTGTGAAATTAATATAAAATCCTATTAATTCAGATTCATAAAGATTATACAGCATACCGATTCATTCTAATCGAATAAATCCAGTCAAGAAGATTGATTTAAATATAGAGAGCGATAATATTTTTGTAATTTGAATTAATTGAATTCTTCATAAATTACAATTTTTAAAAAGCAACTCCATTTTTTGTTTTGTGCATATACAAAAACTCAGAATGCAGTGATTTGTTATTCAAACATTGTATGGTTAGTAAATAATGGAGAATATACTCACTTAAATATTATACAAAACAATCTTAAAATCTATTTATCCATTTTATGTAAAATGTAATTAATTCGAAAAATAGAAGGTTCTAAAATTTCTGAGCATGGCGAGTGAGTTAGCATTAAACATCGAAAATAACATTTTATTTTTATTCACAAATGTTAACTTTTCTGATACAGTTTTAAGTTGTATCAAGAATTTTATTTTGGATAAAATTTCATTATAACAAGAACCTTATTTTAAATAAAGCTCGTCTTGTACCTTTTAAGCATGAAAATTAACAAAAACATTCAAAGCTTTAATTATTGTAAATCCCTAAAGTTTTTGCATATAATCATGGAATTTTGGCTATTTAATTTGTGCTTCTTAATATCAAATTATTTGAAATTGACCTTCATTTACAAAATTTGATTTTATTGAATTTAAAATAGATTTTTTTTGAAACTCTGTTGGTAATTACGTGCATGATATCTTGAGAATATATGTATGAATTATTATGAAATTTGATATGATAATAAGCACGCATGCATTTAAAAAATGATTTATTTTTATGTATTTACAGTGATAATATTCTTAAGTTACAATTAAATATTTTCATTAAAAATATAAAATCCTGAATTAAAAAAACACATTATTTATGCGGTTAATGAAATAATTTTGACTTAAATATTAGATCATTTTAAAAACACTTACGTACTTATTATTAATACCATTAATAAAAATCCATACAGTCATTTTGACGATATCATGCGTGCAATGACTGAGGGAATAAGTAAAATAATTATTTTTATTTCAATAGTACATAAATTCTGTAAAAGACGAACTAGTTTCTAATGGTAATACAGTAAAGAGCCTGATATTTTAATCAATAGTCATATTTCATGTTGATACATAAAAAGGTGTGAGGATACACTAATTCAAACTTTGAATGCTTTTGTTGATTTTTGTAGTTTTAAAGGTAATAGTCTCCTTAATTAAAATTGTAATTAAATGAATAAGAAATTAATGCTGTTTAAAATTTGGAATAATTCTATAGACAGATTTTTTCATTACTCTATATTTAAATAACAAAATTCATCTCTTTTTTTTCCAGTAATATTATTATTTATAAAGTAAAGTATAATCTGGATGTTTTAGATATGTTAGAATGATTCTACACTAATTCTTTAGTAGCATTCATGATTATAACTCGAATTGATTATTTGAGTATTTAAAAATTATTGTTATAAATCATATTTAATATTTGAATATTTTAAATATAAAAATAAGATTATTTTCTGCATTCAAACTCATTTTTTTTTTAAATATTACGTGAAGGCATTTTTTATTGTGAATATTTTTACACCTCTTTTTACCCACACGACAGTTATATCGTGAGATATTGTAGATTTTGTTAATAGATCTAGTGCAATGATCCATACAAATGAAAACTATAAACTGTTTTTTCTCAATGTTCATATTTTTATAACTTGCTTCTTCAATAAATATTAAGGCGTTTTTGCTAATTGAGACAGAAGTTTGAGTTTTTTTACTTGTTCTCCGTGATGTATTTATATTTTTGTGCATGGATTTAATATTCTATATATGTTTATAGCTATTTTTTTTAAAATATTTACATTGAGAGTTTGTTGAATTTTTTTCATTTTTTGATGTATATGAGAGAAAAAAAAGTCATATTAAATGTAAAATCCCATACATATATAAATCCATACACAGTTTTATATAGTATATTTTAATGAATGTAGAAAACAAATTGAACCAAAAATATTCATATTTATAAAAGTAGTAGGGATTTTTAAAAATATAACTTTTTTAATTAAATTTTAATAAAATAGGCAGTTTTACAAGATTTTTTATTTTATTTTATTTAATTTTTAGCATTAATTATTGTGACATTACATATTATTACGGGATTATACAAAATTCAAGAGATGGTTTCAAAGATAGTGTGTCTCCTTAATTAAAACATAAGATTCAACTGATATTATTATAGATCATTATTGAATTCTTTAGTTAAATGTTTGCAGAAAGGTTGAAAAAAGCCATATAAATTATGTAACTTTTTCGCCATACAATGCAGCTTTCGTGAAACTATGAGTGATCTACTTGATTTCTGCAATAGACTTTACCATAAGGAAGGAGCTATACCAAAATAATCTTTCATCCCTTACAGCTAATAGTCGACCGAGGCTGGTGGCTCTGCAGTCCGGTCCATTATTTGTAACAGAAAAGGGTTCAGTCCTCACCCAGAAGTCGCTAAAAAAAAAGAGAGAGAGGGAAAGAGAGAGAAAAATAGAGAGAGGAAGAAATAAAGAGAAAAATCTCTCTGTCGTTGAACGGAACTTTTTTCTCTCAGTCTAAGGGTGAAGCTTTCTTTTTATTTCTTTGCCACCTAATGGCAAATCCGATAGCGGCGAACAGAGGGCAATGGCAACAGGTGGCAAAACCCTGTGTTTTCATCGAAAAAGATTAATCTGGAGAGATTAATGTTTGCGGCGATTTGTGTGTAGGAAGTGAGTTGAGTTTTAGCCTGTGCAAGAAGATGAAAGTGAGAGAAAGTATTAAAAAAATGGGTTATAGTTGCGACAAAATAGCCAAGTTTCTGATGTATCACATATTAAGCCATTTTAACAAAACTTCAACGTTTGCCATCTTTTGAAACTTTGTATTTCTGTTTTATTTACAACATAAACATTGATTATCATACCATTTGTATTTTTTAAAGATATTTTTGAGTAATACTAACAATTAAAGTGATAATATTTTAATCTAAGTTAATAATAATTTAAAATACCGGTATCACTTCGGTATTGCTTTACAAAAGATAATTTAAAATTTTCGTTATTGTAGTTTTATAATTATTCAACATGAAAATGTTTTTTTTTTTTTTTTTTTTTTTTTTTTTTTTTTTTTTTTTTTAATTAACCAATTATGGAAAATTTTACAATTACCTTATTTTTTATTTTTAAAGAAATCATACAATTATACTACTATTACTACTAATAATAATACTAACATATAATAGCAATAACAATAATAATAATAAATGTTTATTTTGAATATTGATTGATATTTAAAACTCAGGGCTCCCAAATGGTCCGCGAACTGAGCATCAGAAATTTTTTAGAGAAATTTTCCTTTTAGATTTTTCTTGCAAAATGCCAAGAAACCACCTTTGGAAGTCAATTTTAGCTGAAATTCTGTAGAAAGCTATCATGAAATTTTTTGTTAAAAAACATTGATGTTCAGTTCGCGGACCATTTGGGAGCCCTGAAAAATATATTTAGTTCATGTTTAAGCTTTCATTTATGCGTAACTACGTGATATTGGAAAGAATCGACATTAGAAAAGTTTCATGGAAAGGGGAATAAGATTTTTTCAATAAATAACTGCTTGTTTCTTTTCTTTTCTTTTTTTTTTCTTTTTTTTTTTTTTTTTTTTTTTTTTTTTTGAATTATTTGTGAAAGATTGCGGAGGTCGCGAGTTTAAAAAAGATATTTTTTCATAACAAATTTCTCACTATAAAAGTTATGACTGAAATGATTTTAAATATGTGTAAAGATCAACAAAAACCTGCGTTACTAAATTATTCTTCTACATTTTTTTCTTTCATACGTATTAATTTTTAATTTACAGGTTCAGATTTTAGTGTTACTTTTTCTTTTGTGTTTGGTCTTTTTAAAGTATTTTTAAATCTCATTTTAGATATAAAATACATAAATTATTTTGATCTAAACTTTCACATTTTTACATATTTGCACTAAAAATTAAGATGTATTTTGACTTTCTAAATTTCAATTAAGCCCATAAACTCCTAAAAAAATTCAAATTAAAAGTATAAAAATATTTTCCAAGAATTCTCGAACAAGTATTAAAATTTCTTGTCAGTGTATTTTAAATTTATAACTAGGCGAAAATGCAATAATAATAAATGATAATAAATACTAATACTAATAATAGTAATTATAAAAACATTTTTATAGTATAAAGTCATAAATGGCTTAAAAAAATTAGTTACAAAATGCTCGCTATTATATAGATTCATACAAAATTTTATACTCTTTCATTAAAATAAAAATCTTAAATAAAATAAAGAGCTTAAAGTTCTAAAAATCAAAAGGTTATTCTTTTTAATGTTAAACAATTCGCAGTTTGATTAAAAACTCTTGAATTGTTTAAAGTGGAAAAGATAACATAAAAGTTTTAAAAAGTATAAAAATATAAAAAGTAAAATATAACACACATATAGGTATAAAAGTTTTAAAAGTATTGAATATTTCTTCTTATACATGCCTGTAAAACAGTCTTTCTTATATTAAGCGTAGATGGGCAGAAAAAATGACGGGAGGTACAAGGATAATTTTCTCCACGGGAGGTACAAGAATAGTCTATTTCCCTTAGAGTTGGGGTTGTTCCCTTAACGTAACATTTGGGTTTATAAACACATTTTTAACATACACTTTTCTAAAAAAATATAGAAAATATGAAAAAAAAAAAAAAAAAAAAAAAAAAAAAAAAAAAAAAAAAAAAAAAAGCTTTTTGTGATTTTAACTTTAAAAAGTAACATTTTGGCACTGTATGTGAGACATGCAAATGCATACTACATATGACAAATGATGAATCGCCAGTGTTGATTCTCAACTTTATCTTTCACAAAAGCATCATTGTCACCCTTTACATTTTTGAGCACAACTATTGCTAATTAGAAATATTGACTTATTTAATAGCGAAAATTCAATGATAAAATCTATATTAATAAAATAACAAATCGCTCTGTCTGCGTGTGTGTGTGTGTGTGTGTGTGTGTCTGCGATGGCTAGCAAAATCTATGGGACGTACGAAGCTCAAAAATTTTTTGAGAGTAGCCCAATACCTCTCCTGATGCACCTGAGGCTCAGAATTTTAATTTTTTGATTAGTTTCATAGATATTAATTATGAAGCGGAACTCACTCTCATCAAAAAGTCATTTTTTAAATGTTCTGGGAAAGAAAACGTTTGCACATGCGCAGAAACTCAATTACGTATTTAAACGGAGGAAGAACCTTTTTCCCCCGTTTATTTCTGAATTGGGATCATTTTGTTTAAATCCAAATCAACCAAACTGCTCGACGTAGTTAAACTTAAGAGACATATTTCGAAAGATCATATTTTTAGGTCTCAGATGCAATAATCAATTCGAAAAAATTTTGCAGTTAACCATTTGAAAACAAATATTCAAAAATGGTCGTTTTTTCCAAAACTATTTTTCTCCCTTTTGTCAATGCCCCTCCAGGGCGTAATTTTTAAGATATAAACAAACCAAAAAGGTGATCTTAAAGTTGAAACTTTCTTCTTCACCGATCGTGTAATTAGTTTTAAAATATTTGGATTTTAACCCTTTCAAATACACTGGCAAAAGAAGGTCATTTTTCGACTGGCAGAGAGGATATTTTTTCCATGCTAAAATTATCTTAACGTTCATATTTCAACTCAATCTTTTAAAATCTTCTCAATAGACCAAATTTATACTCCCTACAAAAAATTCGACACGTTTGGACGGATAGAAATATTTTTTACAAAATAAAATGTGCGAAAAATTTGATGAAATCAATAAAAAACAGATGGTTTTCATTGCGTTTTTGACTTAGCAAAACGCAATCTTATAGGTACCGGTAAACAAAAAAAATATTCTTTAAGCTTAAAAACATTTTTATAACTATGATGCAATCGGTTTTTAAAAATATAAGATTTAACTCTTTCAAATACACCGGCAAAAGGAGGCACTTTGCGACTCACAAATAGAATATTTTTTCTACGCTAAAAGTATCTAAGCGTACATATTTCAGTCCAAACTTTTAAAAGCATCTCAATAGATCAAATTTACACCTTCTTAAAAAAATTTAAAACGTTCGGACGAGTAAAAATAATTTTTACAAAATAAAAAGTGCGAAAAATTTGAGGAAATCAATAAAAACCAGATCGTTTCATTGCGGTTTTGCCTCTGCAGGGCGCAATTCTATACACGTCCTGACAAACCGAAAATATTTTCTTAAAGCTAAAACATTCTCATAATTTATGTTGCAATTTGTTTTTAAAAAAAATATGAGATTTAACCCGTTCAAATACACCAACAAACACGAATTACATCCCTGCTAAAAGTAACTGGATGCCTATATTTTAGCACAATATTTTTAGAGCCTTTCAATAAACCAGATTTACATTACTTTAAAAAGCTTTAGAACTTTCGTGTGGATAGAATTCTTTTTTACAAAATAAAATGTGTGAAAATTTTTACGAATTCAGTAAAAACCTGAGTGTTCCGTCGCAGTTTCGTTCGCTTTCGGTTCGCATAGTTTCCAAAAATTCAAATTACATAGAAAACAAAATACCAAACAGCATGTGCTTTCAATTCAATATCTTTTCGCGATTTTTCCGCTTTTAAAATATAAATTTTGACAAAATGGACTTAAAGATATAAAATCATAGAAATTTAATTTAAGGGTCATAAAGCAAATAACACATTTGAAAACTAAATAACATTACGGGCCCGGGCAACGCCGGGCAGGACAGCTAGTAAAAGATAAAATAAATGATAAGATAATATAAATAATTAGAGAATAGTGGTATCAAAAACGGGAACGTTGGCAGTAAAACAAAAAGCCAGGATTTATTTATATATATAATTTGTATTTTTTATTTTTAGGTGTTAAAAATTGTAACCGGTCAAATGTGGGTATATAACTGAGTACAGAGAGTAGGCCAAAACTACTGCAAGAAATTACTGGGTCAATCCATTTCAAGTGGGCCAGCAATGGTTGCTCGACCATTTTTAAAAAATCTGAAATTTTTTTTTACAACAACCCTAACATGATGGAAGTTCAAAATGACCGTTATTTTAATTTTAATATTTTTTGTTTGTTCATGGCGGCCATCTTTGTTTCATCGTGTGCAGCGATTTTTTCAGATACTAGGGTAGACAAAATTGTAAATATCTCGTCTTTTATTTTCCCAATTGAAATGGGGTTTGCAGCATATTGTTCAAAATAAAATAGGCTAAATGTACGGTGGTAGAATAATTTTGAAAAATAAATTTTTACAGGTGAAATTTTAGCACAAAAATTAAGATTTTTTCCAAAATCTATCCGTTTGCAAGAGGAAATGTTTCATGCAAGGAAAACTGTCAGCCTTACACAATTTTTTCTACAAATCGGTCAAAAGTGCGTGTACTCATAGACCATGTCCCAGATCTGGGAGTTGATTTCTCTTTGCGAAAAAAATTCCGAAATTCGTCAAAAATTTCAAAAATCGCACTTTTTAGGCTTTGATATCTCTGGTTAGGCACGAGATAAAAATCTGAAATTCTGACCTTTGATAGTTTTGTATAGTAGTGTTATGCAAAAAAAATTTCAAGAAGGAGATTTGACTACAGGCTGAGATATGACATGGACAATATGTGAAAACAATACTGCCAAACTATTGTAACCTACTATGTGTTTGTTCATACCTACAAAACGTTAAACGTAATGGTTGATGATGCAAAGTTAAGTGTTCATTTTAAAGATCATCTTCAAATGCTTGTGTGTGATTTAAACAATTCAGAATGTATGCTAAGCCTATTTGTCTAGATGAAAAAACCTACTAGAAATGCTATCGCAACAATTTTATTCGGAACGCATTTCAGAAAAAGTAAATTACAGACAATGGGTTGCAACTGATCGAGTTGACATGGTTTCAATTATTAAACCTAGAGAACTTCATTCAAATTAACAAAAGATGACAAAACTTGGGTGGCTTCAAAAGAATTTTGAGAAAGAAGAGCCTGATGGACTGACAACAGTAACTGGTCGAACTCATAACATCTCTCGTAAATAGTGTTAAGCTCTTTGTTGAGCATATATAGTATCTTTGTAAATTAAACATTTATTGTTAAACTGTTTTCAACAAACGATATTTTCTGTATAAATATTTTAATAAAAGAGACTAATCTGATTTCTCCTAATGTACTCGTAATAGCATTTCTTAACATATTTAATCACCGTATCTCAGCTTATAGTCAAATCTCCTTCTTGAATTTTTTTGTGCATAACACTACCATAAAATACTATCAAAAGCCAGAGTTCCAGATTTTTATCTCGCGCCACACAAGAGATATCAAACTTTAATGTGAGGAAGTAGCTACACACGATGAAACAAAGATGACCATCAGACGAAAAATATTAAAATTAAAATAATAGTCATTTTGAACTTCCCTCATATTAGGGTTGTTGTACAAAAAAATTTCAGATTTTTTTTATAACGGTCAATCAACCAAATTATATTCGGGGCCAATGAAATGGACGAATAGCATTTCTAGTAGCTTTTGTTCATCTGGACAAATAGTGCTTTAGCTTAGCATACAATCTGAATTATTTAAATCACGATTTAAACAGAATTGGAAGATGATCTTTGTAACTTTGCATCACCAACCATTAGTTTAACATTTTATAGGTATGAACAAACACATAGTAGGGTACAATAGTTTAGAAGTATTGTTTTTACATACTGAACATGCCATATCTCAGCTTGTAGTCAATTCTTCTTTTCAAAATTTTTTGTGTATATAACTACTATACAATACTATCAAAGGTCAGAATTTCAGATTTTTATCTCGTGCCCCACCAGAGATATCAAAGCCTAAAAAATGCGATTTTTGAAATTTTTGACGAATTTCGGAATTTTTTCCCCAAAGAAAAATCACTACCTGATCTGGGTCTTGGTGTATGAGTACACACACTTTTGACCTATTTGTAGAAAAAATTGTGTAAGGTTAACAGTTTGCCTTGCATGAAAAATTTCCTCTTGCAAACGGATAGATTTTGGAAAAAAATCTTAATTTTTGTGCTAAAATTTCACCTGTAAAAATTTATTTTTCAAAATTATTCTACCACCGTATATTTAGCCTATTTTATTTTGAAGAAAATGCTGCAAACCCCATTTCAATTGGGAAAATAAAAGACGAGATATTTACAACTTTGTCTACCTTAGTATCTGAGAAAATCGCTGCACACGATGAAACAAAGATGGCCGCCATGCACAAACAAAAAATAGTAAAATTAAAATAACGGTCATTTTGAATTTTAATCATGTTAGGGTTGTTGTAAAAAAATTTTCAGATTTTTTTAAAAATGGTCGAGCGACCAAAAAAATATTTTCTGGACCACTTGAAATGGATTGACCCTACTGATATAAAAAATTAAAATTTTAAATGATGCTTTTTCTAAAGTGGTCAAGATTGTTTTTTAATTCAATGGTAAAAAACAAATTCCATTTGAAAAAAAAATTAATTGATAATATATCCATTTATAATTTCTACTAATTAATTATTTTTAAAAAGCTTATGAATATACAATCTTCTTAGATTAACAGTGAAAACAAATTTTAAAAAAACATTTTTATTTTGTTTTATTTTGTTCAATAGTGTTAGATCTACTCTTATATAATGTTTAAAAAAATATTGATACTAATTGCAGCAAGAAATTTACAATTATTTTATCGGCTAACATATTTCTTAGTTGATATCATTTTAATTTTGTGGCATAAAAATGCATCATGATTGTTGCACACATATAAAAATTTAATTGAAATACGTACAAGAAAAACTTTTTTAGTTTTATAAATAATATGTAGGGAAGATGGGGATACTTGAGTCACTTTTTAAATTTTAATTTTTTTAAATTTTTTATAATTTCTTAGAACAAAATAAAATATTGAAAATGAAAATTTGATCATTTTTCTTCAATTGAAAACCACTTTCAATTAATTTTGAACTATTTTTCTATGTCTAATTAATTTTTACTTTTTTTTACATCGTGGCTCAAGTAGCCCCATGGAGGAGATACTTGAGCCATGGTGTAGGGATACTTGAGCCAGTAGGAGAAAAAACCTACAAAAGTAATTTTTTTTTCGCTTTATTTTTGCACAAATATTTTATAGAATGATAAATTATGTTACATAAAGTCCTTCAAAACCAATCGAGAAAACAAAGCTAGTAATACGATAGTTTTTTGTCGTTATAGCTAGTGATCGAGGATCATTCCAAAATCTTTTTACTTTTAGCTACATGGTAACTCAGTAGGGCTCTCCGTTGGTGACAATAGTCATTTCTTTGATTAAAAAAACCTTATAGTAACAGATGATGCTACAATTTCACTATAAAATATTAATCTTCATACATTATATTAAAAAATAAATATTTTAATATGTTGGACCTGACTAATTGAAGTATTAGAGATTAGGATTTTTAAAATAGCTTTAAATTTTTTAATGTAATAAAAATTAAATTGAAAACTATGTTTACGTTTATCTAAACCGGTTATTTTTTTAGTCAAAATGAAAAATAAAATGGATATTTTCATTAATAAATATACATTTTTAAGCATTTTTTTTTCTAAGTCGTTATTTTTTAAAGAAAAAAATATCAATTAGTGAATATAAGGACGCAATTTTATTTTTTGTTTGTTTCATCCATGTCTAATTTCCTAGTGGGGATGGTTGAGCCATGGCTCAAGTATCCCCATTACTACCATTTTTGTTTATCAGAGTTTTACTAAGTAAAGCATGGAGATATTTGAACTAGTTTAGATTCAAAATACAATTGAAATTATGCTTATTAAATTTATCCATATGATTGCAACTTTAAACAAAACTTTTAATTAAAAAAAAAATAAAAAATAAATAGAATAAAAATAAAAAAAAACCATGCACCTAAATATTTACTTAAGATAGGGAAAAACAACTATTAATCATCATACTTTCAAAATGGTAGCAAGGTACGTGATTTCTTTTTTACATGTTCAGAACTATAAATATGTTACCATATTGCCAGTTTTAGAAAGAAAAATTAACCAACTGTAGAAATAATAGGGGTGGCTCAAGTATCCCCTATGCTCAAGTATCCCCATTCTCCCCTATATTTTATCAAGTGCAATTTATGAATTAACGTTTTCCTATTGTCGCGTTTCGTTATTTTAAACATCTAATGTATGATATATTTACTATATTTATCAAAACTTGTTGTAAAAGTCTACAGAAAAAAAAAATCCGCTTGATAAGCAGAATAATAAAATAATTAAATAATTGAATAATCGTCAAGAAGAGGAGAAAATCTTAAAAATTAAAAAGAAATTTCAGAAATATGCAATAAAACTTTCAATGTCTTTGATTAACAATGTCCTGAATGCCTGTAACATAGGCCCTTCTTCCAAACTTAATTCCCCTCCGCACTTTTTGCTTCATGTTGAGGATGGGCGAGTTAGATGGAAAAGGAAAGTAATAATAATATTTTTAGTTTATTGTTTGAATTTTTTACTTAAAATAAACAGACTTGCATAGTATAAAATTGCCATTTTTAACAATGGGTAATAAATCACTTCCACATAAACCTTTAAACCCTTAAAACGAAAAATAAAATAAAATAAAAAAATTAATATTTAGAACATAGGCACTTCTTTCAATTTCAAATACCTCCATTTTTGTCTTTCTTCTTTGCATTAACGACTCATATAAAACCTGACAGACGGTTAAGGAAAGTTATAATATAAAGATAAAAATACACAAATGATTCACCGCCTAAAAAAGGTTTTAATATCATTTTAATCTGTATTAGTCATTTTTTAGATAACGAATCATTTGTGTATTTTTATATTGTATGAGGATGAATCAATAAGTAACGCTTTGGTTGCTCTAAATTTTATTTCTTTTTTTCACAGCGACCAGACTATCTATACATGATATTATGGAATTAACCTTACTCTACTTATATAGTACTTTCTTTTTTCGATTGGCTGATTAAAAGCATGAATCTGAAGCTAAAAGAAAAGTCGTTATTGAATTCCTGGCAATAGAAAGTTGTGCACCTAAGAAAATTTATAATCGTTTGAAGAATGTTTATGGGGACGCTGTAATGGACATTAGCAATGTGCGGCGTTGGGTGAAAAAATTTAGTAACTGAGAAACAGAAATTGTAGATAAACAGAGAAGCGGTCAGCCAACAACACCAGTCAAACATGCAAATTGTGAACTTACTGATGAATTGATTCCAGAATTGCACGTAAGAAAATTAATAAAATTAAGGAAGCGACAAGAAAGAAGTGACCATTAAAAGAGATTCGTTCCATCAATCTTCATCATCATAATGTGCGGCCACACACGTGTTAGTTCACAATTTAGGCCACTGCAAAAATCGGCTGGTCAGTCGTGCCTCATTCACCTTACATCCCAATTTGGCTCCTTCTGACTTTTACCTGTTTGGACCAATAAAAGACAATCTAAATGATTGCATATTCAATGGCTTAGACAGCGTTAAAATTGCTTTAAAATCATGAATACAGAAGCAAAACCCTGAATTTTTCCAAAATGGTTTTGATGCTTGAGTTAAACGACGGCGAAAATATATACACGGTAGAAGACAGTTCAGGTATTTAACTACAATAACTTCAGCTATTATATCTTCATTATTAAAGTTTTTAAGATACATCAGGCATTACTTATTCATCCATTCTAGCATTATTAACATGGATTTAGCATTCTGAATTAGTTTATTTTATGTGAAAGAAATGACATTATTTCTTAGTTTATTCTTTTAAACGTTTATTAAATGTTAACAATAAAATTGCATTTTTTAACACTGAGACCTATAATGGACCCCATGAGTTCTTTATAAGATAAACAAACCCAATTTTCCAAAATTTGTATCATAGGCATTTATTCTAGACACCCATTCAATTATTTAAGAATGTTTAAAAGATATTTCATAAAAGCTTTGATAGTTATGTAATGAGTTAAAGGTATTTGGATTATTACTTCTTTTACATTTCTACCATTAAATACATAATATTTTTCTACATACTTGTGAAAAGTTCTTAAAATGCACATAGAGAAAACATTTTGGCTTTATAAAACGAGTGTATCAAATACTGCATTAATTGTTTCGTAAAGCTCGATAATTTCTTTAAAATCAATGTAGGGATATTTATCGTATAAGCTAATGGTTAAAAATTATCATTGTTGCAGAACTTTTGAAACTGAATAAAAAAAAAATCAAAACAAACCAATTTTTATTTGTAAAAACAATTATTTTCATTGGTATATTTAATTTATAATTTAGCAACTTTATTTGATAATAAATATTAGTTTGCATTGATTTTTTTACCGAATTTTTATTGCAGTCTAATATTATTTACTTTTAACTGGTTAACATTAAATGCATAAATATTTCTCAGGATATTTATGAAAAGTTTTTTAGATTGCGCGCAAAAAATATTTAGATATTATAAAACGTGTATATCAAATGAGGAAATAATTGTTACATAATGATTGCTAATTATTTTATCAAAATATTGATATTTATCTTTTTAATTAGCGGTTTTTGAATTACTTAGGTTGTTTAATTTTAAAACAAAATCGAAAATAAAAAAATCAATATTTATTTTAAAAAAAACTTATTTTCCATTAATGTGTATAATTAGCAGCTTGTCACTATTTTTTCTGGTAATAAATATTGGTTTATACGCATTTATTAACTCAATCTCGAAACTTTTGCTATAGTCTTACATAATACATAATATTTATTATCATATTCACGGAAACTTGTTTTAGATGCATGCAAAAAATATTTACTCAGCTAGTATATCAAATAACGTAACAGTTTTTATATAATGTTTGTTAATTATTTCACAAAATATTGATAGTTTTCTTATTTAGATTGGCTCATAAGTTTTGAAACTGCTTCAAGATTATCCATGCAAACTAAAATTTATCAACAGCAAGAACAAAATAGTAATAATAAAGCATATGTATATTTTAAATGTGCATCCGCTTTTATTCTCTGGTAATAAACATTGAGTTACATAGATTTAATGATTCTGTCTCAAAATTTTGATTACATTCTAATATTATTAATTTTTAGCCTTTTAAAATTGATATCTAATATAACTTAGCATATTAATGAAAACTTTTTGAAAATGCATTCAATACTTAGATTTTAGAAAGCGAATGTGTCAAATAATTTAATAATTGTGCTTGAAAATTATTTTAGTTAAATAGTCATATTTATCTTACTGGATAATAGTTTTCGAAATACCACAATGTTAATTTTTGAAACTGAATCAAAAAATCAATAAAAACAATAATTATTAACAGAAAAATGCATTTTCAATTAACATACATTATTAATCTTTTGCTACTATTTTTTCTGGTAATAAATACTGGTTTTATGAATTTATTGACTCAGTTTCAAAACTTTTTCTATAGTTTAATATAACACATGATGTTTCTTAGGATATTTACGGAAAACTTTTATAAAACGCATGCAAAAAGATATTTAGACTTTATAAAGCGAATATATACATAATGCTTGACAATTATTTCAACAAAATATTAATATTATATTATTAGTTAACGGTTGGATGTTAAGTTTTGAAACTGAGTTAAACATTTCATAGAAATCAATATTTATTAACAAATAATTTTATTTTTTAATAATATAAATAATTACCAGTTTGTCACTAATCTTTGGTAATAAAGATTGGTTTGTAAGGATTTATGGACTCAGTTTTAAAACTTTTGCTGCTGTCGAATATAATAGATAATAATATTTCTTAGAATATTTATGAAAACTTGCTTAAAATGCATGCAGGAAAGTTATTTCGGATTTACAAATCAGATATATATCAACTTTTCTTAATATCTATTGCAGGAAAATAGGGGTTAGGGTGAGGAGGAGGTAAGGAATAAGAAGAGAGATAGATAGAGAGAGATGGACACTCACTGCCTGAAGAGCCCTCTCCGCTGTAGATTCCGGCCTGGCCCTGCTCTCTGGTTTTCATTGCGCATCTGATACTCTGCAATGAGACAAGAGAGCAAGTCTCAGTGCCAGTTAGCAAAGACAAAAAATAAAGACATCACAAAAAGCACAACTCTTAGCAAAGAAGAAAAGAAAAGTTTTTTTGAGAAAATGAAAATAAAGAAAAAAAGCAAGAGTATTAATAGAGTATGTAGAAAATAAAAGCTAAGATTTCTATCACACAATCAATGAGAGGGGAGTTCCGATTATAGACTCTTGTTTGGGACTATAAAGTCAATAAATACTGCTTAAATGAATCATGTTTGTTTGAATTCATTAAAGAAAAAGATTTTAAAATTGAACATAACAACTTTTTGATTTCCACTTCGTTATCAGTTATATTATTCTTCAAACTGGTTGGTTGCTTTCACAACAAAATGATTCATATAAGCGGCCGATACTTTATATCCCACCTGCAAATGTATTAAACTGAAACAAACAGTTTATTTTATTACCTGCACACAGCTACTTTTTTTCTGATATTGTTATTGTAAATATGTTATCTTAAATATTACACTCTTGTCATCATTTCATTTATTCGTCTAGCTCTTTTAACAGGAATTCCTGTGCATTAAAATAGAATACGTACTCTTTCTTAAGTCTTTAAAGTGTGAAATAAAAACATTAGCGATTATCTATCCTAGTTGAAGATAATATTGGTTCCATACAGCTTCAGTTTTCTTCCATATTGCATTTTTTGGAAATTTTCCTAATGATATACCAGCATTAATTATATAATTGGATTTACATTGGAAATATTTACAATGAAATGCAGCTATTCAAAAGTTATTGTTTTTAATATGAAAATATTTTCAATAAAACTTCAATATTGCAGAAAATTTGGTTTTATCGTGAAAATATTGACAGTGGAATGGCGAAACATTTCTTGCAAACATTGCATTAGTATTGGAAAACCGTAATCATCTTAATGTTAAAGAATATTTCAAGGCAATTCTGCCAATGTTGACAAAAGTATAATCAATACCAAAATGTAAAGCGATAAAAAATTTTCTACTGGGATATGATGCATTTCTTTTGAGAAAGTGATTCTAGCAACGATACTTGACACGAGATTAACACCATTTATGAAAATTATGTTAGTGTCCAAACAGTTAATATTCAGTTTAGCAGATGGTTAATCAGTAACGAAGATAAAAAGAACAGTGCTTATCCATCATTTACACTTACATAGTTCATCAATATAACTTTTTTCCAATGTATCTGATTTTTTTCCCTGATTAACCGATGCACTAGAAATATTTCGAAATAAAAAATGCATACTTATCTATCTACTTATTCAAGTAGCTGAATGCAGGTCTCAAAGAAATTTTTGGAACAATCTAAAAGAATGGACTTACAATGGTATTAAAACCAATTATTTTTTTTAAAAACTACTATTGCCAGCAACTTTATATTATCATGATACTGACATGAAAATAAGTCGTAAGGTAAATCTATCTTCATATGTTTCTGGTAATAAAGAGTCATTTAATTGGAACTCAAACTACAAAAAATTACAAAAAGTAACTAGATATTTTGAGGTAAAAAAAGAATAAAATCTAAATTGAACTACAGAAAAGCAACATAAAAACAGGAGGATAAAAATAATTAAAAAAAACTAAGTAGCAAGATTTCATAGACACGTAATATGGAAAACTTAAATATAATAACAAATAATAATTAATTTTGATATTCTAGGGTTGACTTCGATTTCCCTGAGTTATTTTATAGTGGTCATTACAAATTTATTGATATTGATTATTCACTTAATTAAGACATAAATTATTTTATTAAAATAATATTATTCATTTTTCATTCAGAATAAAATTGAAGTAATACAATATTGCATGCTTTTCGATTCTAACCTGTTTACTTAAAATAGCAAAATTATTAAATAATCGGATTTTCAAATGAATATAAATAATACATTTCGATTTGATATTTTATGAGAATTAAAAATGCACATACATTAAATGTTTTAGGAAGAATCATCAGCACCAGAACAATCAGTATTAAATATATATAGATTTCTTCAAAATTTTATCAATTTGATATCTATTTTTAAAAAATTTTTATTTGCTGATATTTATCCTCTAATTTATAAGTTTAATTATCAAAAAGTTTTGGCAGTTTCCCTAAAATTTCATTCTTAATGTTTTCTAAAAAAGAAATATGCTCTGAATTTTCTTTAAATAAAATAATTAAATAAAATAAATTAATTAATTAATTAAAAAAAATTAAAAATAAAATAAATAAATAAATAAACAGAAAGCAATACAGCCAGCACATACAAAAATAGCGACAAATTGGTAAAAACAATACCTATTAGTAAATTGAGAAGAAATCTAATAAATATTTGCTTTAATTATTTAAAAATGCCGATTTACGTGTTTCAATCTAAAATTATCTTGTTCAGGAATTCTATGTAATCAATAACTAATAAATTAGAATATATATTCTTTGTAAATAATGCACATAAATTGTCATAAAAATAATGATTTTTGTAAATTTCAGCAAGAAATTTTACATCCAAATAATTGTTCTAGTACTAAAAATAAAACAAGAAATGTGCATGTATATGTACAGATATATATATAATATATATTTGAAATCAAAAAGAATTATAGGATAATCAGTACCATTAATGAATCCCAATTTCAATTATTTACACTTACATACTTCATTCATGTAAAGTAAAAATTGAATATTAAAAATAAAAAACAAGATGTGGAGAAAATATTAAGTTTACAATGCTTGAAAAACAATAAATGCATCATGAAACTGAAAAATTTCTTAGAAGCTGTAAATTTCTTAAATAGTTTCGAAGCCACTTTTACAGGTCTGTTTCTGAATCCCATGGATACTTTTCGATATCATAAAATTTCCAGAGTGTCAGTGCTTTCCCGAATTTTCTTCTATTTTTAAACATATTTTTAAGATCGAAGTGAGATTGACAGCTCTTATAGACACACAGATAGAAATAAACAAATAAACAAAATTATAATCTATACGAACAGCATTTAAAAGGCATCAACAATATTTCAGATGACAGAAGAAACTCGATTTTTAGCATGAAACAAGACACACACACACACACACAAAATAGTGTTATAGTTAGGTGTCTAAAAAACAGAGATTTAAAGTAGCATTAAAAGCAAAATAAAACAAAACAAAAAAGTATTTAACTATGTTGCCAGAAACAAAAAGATAAGTTGAATATGCTGTATTGAAACAGCTGGTCACCCGCGGACAAATTTTCACAACTAAATTTATATAATATTCTTTCCCTTATTTAATTAGTACTAACTAAAGCAAACCCATGACGTTACCATTCTTTAAAGATGATTGCCTACAGTAACCAACAATGCTTTCTTACTATGGGCTATGAGGTGCTATGCACTATTTGTTCTAGTTAGGCATCAGCCTAATGTGAGATCCTCAATTTTTAGTTCATAAGCAATCTTGATAATCATTTTATTAATATGGAATGGAAAAAAAAGGTGAATAAATCCAGGCCAGAATCGAACTCTGGACCTGCTGCGTGGCAGTCAAAAGCACTGCCATATTGCCACTGGACTTCTTTATTTAATTAAACAATTTCTTATAATAAATAAGGCAAACATTACTGTTAAAATTTAGTTTGATAATAGGCTCATTGGAGAGCAACTGTTTTATCACTGAATATTCTTTACTTTATTCATTTTTCTAATACAGGTATGCATTCATCTGAGTCGTTCTTTTTTACTAGATTACAATGAATGCAACTTTGATTTAACGAATAAACAGATTTAAATAAAAGTATGATTAGATCTAACAAACCTTTAAAGTAGAGAAAAATATTACGTATTTATAAAAATTATCTGAAAATTTCCTGCAAAGTTTTTATATGACATTCCGCAAGACTATCACATCTCACAAATGAGTCTCAGACTTTAGTTTTGAATCTTGACATGTAGTCTCTAAACTATCAAAATATCAAGGCCCAAAATATAATATCTTATCGGGATTAAACATAAAATGTTCTGTTTTCATGCCTTTATTAAAGAAAGTCTAGCCTGAAAATTTTTTGGCAGATTTGACGCATTTTGTACTCATAAATTCCGAATTTATGCCAGAAAATTTTAAGCGATAATTTTTATTTTATTTTATTTACAAAATGTTTATCAATGCATAAATTAAAAATAACTATTAAAAATTTCTGTTGAGAATTCGTAATTTCCGAATAAATAATACTTTATTTTTGGCAACACTGTGAACAACTACACGCATTTTATTTATTTTTATTTATTTTATATATATATATAATTTTTTTTTTTTTTTTTTTTTTTTTTTTTTTTTTTGAGACCATCCCCAAAAGTCGAAATTTCCATACTGATCGATAGCAGTACTGAAACTGCCGATTATTTCTATATTCCATTCGGACCACTGTTTTTTTTTAAAGTAAATATTACATTAGTATATTTCTCTTGCATATTCTGTTTTATTAAAGTGTTGTGAAATAAAAATAAAATATAATCGACAGTGGCATCCATGCTTATAATTGCAATTCAACATCTTTGCGTACACAGTGTGCTAGCTATCTTTTTGGCTCAGAAATGGATTGCACACACGGTGTGCAATTCAATATCATTACGCACTCAATGTGCTACTGTCTTTTCCGTTCGGAAAACGCATTGCACACACGAAGTGCAAATCATCTCGAATAGGTGAACAATTGGGTTACAATGGCAGTTAATTCAATTAAATATGATGTGCCTGGAATTGATTAGGTGGATATTAATTATCGATGTGAATGAGTGTAAGATATTTGAAGCTCCATAACCCGGTAATTACACATTATTGATGCAATGACCTCCCCTCACCCCGAAATCTACTCTTTTGAAATTAAATAGAGTAAAGTGGGGACAAATACCGCACTTTTACTTTTGTTCGTGTAAAATGTACAGTTTAGCAAAAAACAACTAAGTATCAGATATTATAAATCAAACTCTTTAGAATCTAATTTCTATGTTGAACAAGTTAAAAGCCTTTTAATAAAATAGGCATAACTATTTTCCTAAACATCCTTTTTTAATTCATTTTCTACGTGCAGGGTCAAATGTCACATGGTGGTGTAGGACAGATGCCGGATTAGATTATTATTATTTTTTTTTCTAAAGCAAAATGCATTTTTTTTTTGTCAAACTGCTTAAAATAAAAGTAAATAATAATAAACTTACAAAAAACTATGTATCACTAAATTGCGAAAAATTGAACGAAAAATGCAAAGTGTAAGCTCAAAAAAAAAAAAAAAAAAAAAAAAAAAAAAAAAAAAAAAGCTTAAGGAAAAGATGAAATTAAAATGGAAAAACATTTGAATTTTCATGAACGTATAACATAACTGAAAACAATAGACAGCATAATTACAAAAAGGTATAATTCACTTGTTTATATCCAGGTGAGCATTGCAGTTTGAGCTAGTTATATTTTATTTAGGCTATAGTCTTTTTACTTTTCACATTTCTTCTCATTCTTTGATTTTGATTTCCATTTGCCCGCAATTACCACACTTCCATTTGCAAGAGTAATGTGAGCATGTTTTATACAACTAACCGATTGCATTTCATGCACTAAATTCAGTCCGCTTCAGACATTGTTTCTTGATAAGACTCCAGACACTCAGTACATTTAGAGTCATCAAATTCGAATCCAGTACTGCCATTAGAATTGGCAAAAATCACCACTTTCATCACTGTCACTGAATATAAGTTAATTTACATGCAAGTTCTTCTGAAATTGTATTGATGAATTTATTGAACCGAAAAAAAAGATGTATTTTGCGTCATCTGTCCAACAGTGGAAAGAAAGGATCCGCATTTCTGATCTTTCGGCAAAGCCGAAACAGAAGCAACCCTGTAATAGTCTATGATATATATATATATTCTTAAATACAATTTTTATTTTATATTCTTAAAAAATAAATGTTTAAATTTTATACTGATTTTTATAGCGAAAAATAATTTCACGCATTCACATATTTTTTTTTAAATATGTGCTCTTTTATGACAAAATGAAAATAAGAAATATTGTTTTCCTAATATTCTTCCCTAACATGATTGCTTAGCTTATTCTTACAAACATTTTTTTTAAACTTCTATCTTGCCAAACTTTATCTTCTGATTATATATAGCTTAAGATTTATTTATATTATACTTAAATTATATCCGAATTAAAAGAATTGTGTGTTGAAATCAAATATACACATTTGATGTATAAAATATTTTTCTTTTTTCTTTTTTTTTTACATGTTTAGATTATTTTTTATTTATGGTTTCCGAATCCCCCCCCCCCCATATAAAAGGTATTGCTTTCATGCCTTCCTTTCACAATGTGGCGTGTGGATTACTTGGGTTTAGGAGCCACTGGCTCCTTACAAATTTTGGGAATTTGCACCTATAATATATACATATGCATATATAAGGTACAAATGCAATTAATTTTACTAATAGACTGCCTTTATATTTAGACTGTATATATAATAACTAGAATTTACATTACAAATATTAATTAATATATTAGGAAATTGCAAAATATAATTATGGTGGATTAAAGAATGCAATTTTTAAGTTATATATATATGTTACAGGCCAAACCCGATTTTAGGCCAAACTAGATTGGCCTAGGCCGAACCGGTCTATCCTAACACCCATCGGATAAACTAGTTTTTCCTAGGTCAAACTGGTCTATCCTAACGCCCATCGGATGAACTAGTTTTTCCTAGGCCAAACCGGTTTATCCTAATGCCCATCGGATAAACTAGTTTTTCCTAGGCCAAACTAGTCTATCCTAAGGCTTTTAGGACAAACTAGATTTTCCTAGGCCAAACTAGTTTGGCCTAACTCTTTTAGGATAAACTAGTTTAGACTGCTGTTTATTGGTCTGAACTAGTTTATCCTAGGCCAATTCAATTTGGCGTGATTTTATTGAATTCAATGACCGCCTCAACGCCAACATTCTTGTTTGTCCTAGGCTGATCTAGTTTATCCAAGCCAATGTAATTTTACTTGTTTTTAGCTCACAGGCGTCAAAGCGAGAGAAATAATGGGCTCACAGGTTCTGTATGTACATGTATGCACGCATGTATGTACGTACGTTATGAGCGTAGCGCGATATCTCTTGATAGAAATAATGTAATTTGACGTGTTTTTGTCTCATCAGGCTACCAAAGCCTGAGAACTAATGTGCCCGTAGGTTATGTATCTATGTATGTACTTAAGTACGTAACGCAATAATTCTTGATAGAAATACTAGATTTGCACCAAATTTTCAATATAGGTATATTCTTATGAGGAACTTTTCTGATTAATTTTGGGAGATCATTGGAGAAGAATAAGGGGGGGGGGGGGGCGAGAGGCTGATTCGTCCCTTCCCTTAATTCAAATAAATGGGTTTCCATGCATTATTAGCATATTTTATTCAAATTTTAGATATAGGATTATTCCCTTGAGGCGCCTCCATGATTAGTTGCGAGTGTTCATTGTTTAACAATTAAGGGAACGGGAAATAGGGGTAACGCCCCATAATTTATGTAACTCCTTATTTCACACAGAATTTACTGTTTTGCTTCAAATTTTAGAAATAAATTCATTCTGGTACAGCGCTTCCCTAATTAGTTTTGGGGGTTAATTGAATAAGAACAACGGGAAGAAGGGAGGATCCCGCTTAATTTTGGCAAATGGGTTTTTCATGTAGAATTAACCGATTTGCTGCAAATCTTGGATTTGTTCATTCTGATGAAGCACTTCGCTGATTAATTTTGGTAGTTCTTCGGTTAAATATAGTAGAGAAATTTACAATTTATTTCCTTCCTTAAATTAGATAAATTGGTTATAATACAGAATTATCCAATTTACTTAAAAGTGTGGACATGAATTCATTTGATCAGCCGCTTCTTTAATTTTTTGGGTTTTTTCTTTTGGTTAAGTATAATGGGGTAGTGGACGTTTTATCGCCTTCCTTAAATTAGATAAATAGGTTTTTATGCAGATTTATCCGATTTGCCGTAAATTTTGAATATAGTTCTTTTTCTTTATAAGGCGAATCCCTGAATTGTTTTGAGGGTTTAATGATTAGGTATAAAGGGAGGAATGAGGGATTACCCTCCTTAATTCAGATGAATAGTTTTTTGAGCAGAATTATCTGATTTGCTTCAAATTTTGGATAATTGTTTAATTTTATAAAGCGTATCTGTGATTAGTTTTAGGGATTCTATGATTAAGTATAATTGGAGGAAATGGGAAAAAGTAAGCCAACTTACTTTATTTTTCAAGAGTGTTATTCTTAAAAAAAAAAAAAAAAAAAAAAAAAAAAAAAAAAAAAAAAAAAAGGCTGTAGTAGTGTAAACAGCCTGTGAATGCAAAGTCATCAGTTTAATTGGGAAATATTCTTTTTAATATTGATCTCGAATACTGCTCCTTAGCTAGCCTTGTGCAAAGTGGTTTTGTAATCATCCTTATATAATGTATTTTATTCGAAGGGTTGTAGAATACTGTCAGAGCTTTGCACCGGCCGAAATTCCAAGGCCCGGGCCCCCCTTCCCGAAGGAAAGTTATTTTGCCGTGACCTGGTGTAAAAATAAAAATTTCAGCTCGATCCCTGTCTGTTCAAAAAGTGAAAAGAGACCAGTCCGGCTCAATCTAACCCTATTCAATTTCTGCAAAAAATTCATATTTTATTTAACATACAATTAAGATTCCTTTAAAAATACTGCATATATATTTATTGCATGAATTTACAATGTATTTTTAAATTACAATGTGTTCACAGAATGGTAAATACACCATGTATTATTGATTATTTAGATTCTTAAACCTTTCATTATTCAAATAGGGATTCATTAGATAATTAATTTAGTTTAGAACGAAATAGAAAAAAAGAGTTATAAACAACATCATAACTATTGAATCTATTCAGTAAAATGTAGATTTGTGAATATGTTTCTCTGTCATTCCTTAAGGCTTTTCTCAAATCCAAAAGAGCTACATCCTAACACATTTAAGAACTAATTCATTTTCGGAAATGCATAAGGTTAACAGGCATTCTCACTCTGAAAATATGTATTCGAATGGCGTTAACCATTTTTTCATAAAAGTGATGTACCTTTGAGGAAATACTATTAAAGCTATGTTTTGAATCGAATTTCCGTTTATGACTTTACGGAAAAGAAAAACTTGACACCGTGACAAGAATAGCTTATATGTCGACAGGTAATTAATTTCTCAAAAGTGGAAAACGTTGTTCGATACCAAATTATGTTCAGCTTCGATCTGGCTCGAATATGCAATAATAATAATAATAATAATAATAATAATAATAATAATAATAATAATAATAATAATAATAATAATAATAATAATAATAATAATAATAATAATAATAAATGCAAGTCTGATCTCAGTTGGCCCGAGTCTGCAAAAAAAAGAAGCAAACACCATGTCCAATGCATCATGTCTCTAAGATGGACATGTTAAATTTCTGTATTGATGTTATAAGCAATGACTCTTTATACACATTTATACTTATTCTTGTGAAAGACATGTTTTTTACGGCCAAACCTGATTTCGAGCCAAATTAGATTAGCCTAGGCCAAGCTATTTCATCCTAACCCCAATTGGATAAACTAGTTTTTGCTACGCCAAACTTGTGTGTCTAAATGTCCATAGGATAAATTAGTTTTTCCAAGCTAAGAGGGTAATCCTTCATTTTTCCCTTCATACTTAACCATTAACCCCCAAAACGATCCAGAGAATCGCCTTATCATAAAAAAAACTTATATCCAAAATTTGAAGCAAATTCGTCAATTCTGCGTCAAAAACCATTTATGTAAATTATGTTGTGTAACGTACATTGCCCTTTCTTTTAGACTTAAGCAATAAACATCCACAACTAATCACGGAGGCGCCTTTTCACAATGATCCTATATCTAAAATTTTAAATGAAAACTGATAATTCTGCATGATAAATCCATTTCTCTAATTTAACGGTGTGGGATTAGCCTCCCGTTCGCCCCCCTTTATTCTTATCGAATAAATTCCTAAAATTAATTAGAAAAGTTCTTTATCAGAATGAACCTACATCCAAAATTTGAAGCAAATCGGATATCTCTATCAAGAGTTATCGCACATACGTACATACATGCGTACATGCATATACATAACCTGCGTTAATAAATATTTTTCCGGCTTTCACGTCCGTGAGCTAAAAACACGTAAAACTACATTGGCCTAGGATAAACTAGATCAGCCTTGGACAAACAAGAATGTTGGCGTTGAGGCGGTCATTGAATTCAATAAAATCATGCCAAATTGAATTGGCCTAGGAAAAACTAGATCGGCCTAGGATAAACTAGTTCAGACCAATAAACAGCAGTCTAAACTAGTTCATCCTATAAGAGTTAGGCCAAACTAGTTTGGCCTAGGAAAATCTAGTTTGTCCTATGGGCCTGAGGATAGACTAGTTTGGCCTAGGAGAAACTAGTTTATCCGATGGGCGTTAGGATAAACCGGTTTGTCCTAGGAAAAACTAGTTTATCCGATGGGCGTTAGGATAGACCAGTTTGGCCTAGGAAAAACTAGTTTATCCGATGGGCGTTAGGATAGACCGGTTTGGCCTAGGCTAATCTAGTTTGGCCTAAAATCGGGTTTGGCCTGTAACATATATATAGATTAATTTCAATTATGAAAAAAAGGAGCTTAAAATTATTATTTTCATTTTTCAAATTTACTAATTCTCGATAAACGGAACATATAAAGTGTATTATTATTATTATTATTATTATTATTATTATTATTATTATTATTTTTTTTTTTTTGTGGTATTACAGTTTTTATACACAATCATTTAGTTTATTATGAAATTCTGAAACTAAACATCTATACAATATTTTCAGCACACAAAATTGTAATATTTTGAAAACTTTAGAATAACATTTTAAACGGAATCATTGGTAATGAATCAATGAATAAGTAATTAAAATTTGTATATTTTGAAAATTTTTCTGTGAAAGTTTGGCATTGTTCGGTCTTGTTCAAAAGAAAAAAAAACTATAATATGAATGTTTAGCATGAACCTATTTTTGTATAGTATAAATTTTATAATATAAATACTGATGTAGAGCACGTAATAGCATTAAAGAACTTTTATTTCATTAAATTAGCAATTTCGGTACATCACATTTCTTTTAATTTAATTCAAATTTATCCAATTAAAAAGTGTAATTTTCTTTTAAAATTTTTCTTTTCTTTTTTAATAGAAATGTCTATACATAATTAATCACAGAATGCTTATGTTCAAACTTAGTACGTGGGATTACAGAATTGATTTTAAAAAGGTGATTGCTCACAAAAACCGCCTCCAATAAGAAGGTGAACAATCTGATACAGTTTTTTATAAACACACATCTTAGATCAGCTCCCATTCACATTAAGTTTCATTTGTTCCGTTTTTGAATTAATTTTTTCCCTTATAAAATCTAATTTATGAACAATCTTGACACATTTCAGACTGAATGTTAACATAATTTTTTATATTTATTTATATTTTTTCCTTCTTATTTTTAACTACTTTTTTTACCATAAGCAATTGAAAAAATTATTGTCTTACCTCACTAACTCTTTTTGTAAAAAAAAAAAAAAAAAAAAAAAAAAAAGTAATAACAGCAAATTAAAGTGATAAAAGAGACCTGATTTCCAGTCAAGATTAATTTCAACAAAGATCGCTTCTACGTCTTTTCTCTTTTACCCGTTTTTGATGCCACAGTATCGACGTTCTATCGACGTCCGCTGTCTTTTCGGCTGACAAACCGAGCCGGCGAATGTCACACACTTGTCACAAATACTCACTCCCCTCTCCTTAGCCCGACAACAAGTAGAAAATCCCTTTTCCGTTGCTTGTGTGTGCTCTTAAACAGTTTTTGCACAGCATAATCGTCTATATTTTTTCACCCTTTAATATAGAAATACGATGAATTTTTATTTATACGGCCTGTCTGAAGCTTTTAATTTGTTTAGTATCTTTATAAAAATAAAAGATAATCAGTTTAATTTTCATGAATCCACTTTGTTGTAAATGTGTAAATTATTTTTTTTCTTTTAAAACTTTTACATGCATAAGAAGGGCTGAAACTAGCCTTTTTCGCTTCCGGGGCAAACATGAATTATTTCCATCCCCTCTTCACTCACAATAAAACAATAAAAGTTATCGATACTCTATGCTAAAAAAAGATCTTTAAAAAATAAAGATTATTTAATAATAACTAAAATGCTAGCAAAAAATATGTAAATAATTCTCCCATATGATTAAAATTAGCTTGGGTGTTAAGAACTTACACTAGTCACTGGAAGAAACTGCATCGCTAATGTTAAACCTATGGGAGTATTCTTTCTTTCGTTATTTTTTCATTTGCATATTAATAATTATTTTTCTTACTTAAAATAGCAGAGATTGAATTCTAATCAAAGTAGTGGATAATTTTTCGAGTTTGGTTGTTGATTTTTTTCATATATAAAGTTGCTTTCCCTTTCACAAATTGGAAAAGAACGCTCCCATATGTTTAACTTCGGCTTTCGAGTCTCTTTGTATTTCATATACAAATGTATATAATTTTGTATAAAACGAGAAACAACCTTAATTTGGCGCTCTCCTTCGTCTTACGTTTTTTCGCCATGAACATATGCCCCCTTTGCACTCCCAATAGTTTTGGCCCTATGAATAAATCCTAATAATAAGTATATGGAAGGAGTGAAAAAGATGTGATAAGTTTTAAGAAGTGGTAGTGCGACAAAAATTTTTCACTTAAGGTCACAATCCATTTATTCGGTCAAAAAATACAAGGTGTCTCAAACAAATCTGTTAAAATTTTTTGTTCATAACTTTAACAATAATGAAACTAATTTTATGAAATTTGAACGAAAATGACCTATTTAGTGTTTGAAATGTAAGAATATAACATAGCGGGCGGCTGATATCGTTATCCAAATAATATTGAGACTAGTGCTACATTTTCTTAATGTAATTGGTTGTTAATTATATACTAAAACATAAAGGGAAAAATTTAAGTAAACTCGATGCAACATATTTGCGGATGTGCCAAAACTTTTTTCGGACGTCTTCAGTTTAGAGGGAAAGGGAACTAATTTCACCTGTTGGCGGAGCGCTGATTAGCCCCTAGTGTAGAGCCCCTACAAACTCTAAATTTTTTTAGGGGTCGCAGATTCGAACCCAGCGCCCGTCAAAATGATTTCTGTAATATTTTTGGCGATAATTTATTTCAATAATGACACATTTTGTTAGTAGGAGAAGTTATATAATTTTTTTATTATTAGTACTATTAGTTAAATGGTTTATAATTAAATGAAATTTAATATTGAACGATATTAAAATAATAATAATAATTTTATATTAAAAATCTTTTGTGTGTAATTATGAATCAAATAAATTGAGAAGATCTACAATTTTTCTTATATTTACTGACCAAGACTGATCAAGAATATATATGTGTGCGAAAAGTTTGCTTTTCTTTTCGTTGAAACATAAAAAATAAAACTGAAAGAAAGAAAA
Organism: Maratus speculifer; assembly: GCA_964019185.1. Lineage (NCBI taxonomy): Eukaryota > Metazoa > Arthropoda > Arachnida > Araneae > Salticidae > Maratus > Maratus speculifer. The sequence goes on along the minus strand of OZ025295.1, from coordinate 193,561,904 downwards.
ATATTCATATAAGAACTATAAAAAAACTTAATATCCATAATTTAATATTTAAAAAATCTATAAAAATGGAAAATAAAATTTAAGAGTAAAAAATATGTATTATAAATCGTTAGCTACATCAAGTTTCAAATTTAGATTTTTAGAGAATGAGACTGATAAAAAAAAAAAAAAAAAAAAAAAAAAAAAAAAAAAAAAAATTCATGGCAATTTTTAACAGGTATTGCAGTTAAAAAAAAATATATAAATAAATAAAATTAAACATTGCTATTTTTGGGGGTAAAAAATGAGACTATAGAATGCAAAAATAAATGCTCTACCCAAGTTTTTTAGTTAAATTTCTGATAAAAAGCAAACATAATTAGTTTTAAATTATTAACTTATATTTGGCTTTATTAAATAGGTTTGACAGACAACATCATTTGTCATCTTAAAGAAATAGGAATCACTTATGCAATATAGAACTTTGTCATGATTTCAGTAATCAATTATCCAAAAACAATTAACTGAAAATTCAAGAATATTTCTAAAGAAACTTTCAAGTTATTTACCGTACACACACACACACACATATATATATAGATAGATACTTTTATAAATACATCCAAAGTTATTCAGACAATACCATTAAATAAACCAATGAAACCAGTATTTTTACAATCAAATTATTAAAAACAGTTGAAGTTTGAAGAGAAATAGAAGGCAGATTACCAAATTACTAAGAAATATATGGATAAATGGACATTATATAACAAGAGTAATTCATATATTAGCATAAAATAAACCAATGAAACCAGTATTTTTACAATCATCTTATTGAAAACAGTTGAAATTTGAAGTGAAATAGAAGGCAGATTACTAAAATAATGAAAGATAAATGGATAAAAAGGCAGTAGAAGGCTTTTCTATTAAACTACTTCTTCAGGGATGTATAGTTTAACAAAAAAGCAAAAACATCCAACCAGTTTCTGTTATGAGTCGTGCTGAAAGCTAAGAATTCGACTTACAGTACACCCGACTGGCTGGAAGCTATTCACATGACAAATTAGTAGAAAGATACTCATTGAAGAAAATAAAATCAATATGACAAAATAACAATAATATAATATTCCTTAAAAAAAAGGATATATATACTAAAATATTTGCCATTACCCAAATCTTAGCAAGATTTGTAGTGAAATCAGATACAAACTACATGTGACTTACTAATAGTCAAGGTTATGGTCATAGTATAAATCACATAGATAATAAAATAAAGTTGTAACAATAATTATAAAAATTAGTAGAACATATATTATACTATATAAGTCATAATATATTTAGAAAAAAAATAAATGTTACTGTTAGAAGTATTATATTGTTATTTTTAATCAATTATTAATATTACTATATTAATTATTTAACTAGAATATATTACTACAACTTCTAGCAGAAAATTATTTTAGTGGTGCCATCTATAGGATTAATATATTAATTAAATTATATGCTTACGGTGCTGCCCTCTATTATAGGAAAAAGTAAATAAATTATTTAATAGCTAAGAATTTCCAAGAATAATTTCTATTCTAATATTTTACAAATAATTTCTTTAAGACAAATACAATAGACAACCATATCTTATCTCAATAACTTGATCATTTTTAAGTTATGCATATTAGTTTTTAGGTAAACATAAACTTTAATACGACATGTAAAGTTAATTTTTTTTGTTGAAATGTATAATAATTAACCATTGCGTATTATCCAGACAACACCGCCCTCCTCCGTAATCTAACATCTAACCCACCCAACCATCCTATTATTCATATTTTTTAATTTTTTTTTTAATTTTTAATTTTTTAGTATTATTTTTATTTTATATATATATTTTTTATTTTTTTTTACGCAATGTGTTAATTATTTTTAAGATCATGTAATAACTTATTATATATTAAAGACTATAGGAGTTCTTATCAATAATATCATATGGTGATGCATAAATTAGCTTGTTAATGTTTGCAATATTGGTTGAAGAGAAAATAAACAGTTATTACTAAATAAATGTTTATACAGATAATATATTTTTAACCAAATGTAAAGGATAACCATATCTTATAGCAGTTTCTTGTACAGTTTTTAAATTATGCATTTTAAAATTATGTGAACAAATATTTTTTATGCTATGGGCAAAAATAAGTAATATATTGACATAGACAGATTTATTTAGGTAAGAATTATAATGAGTAAAGAGGTTTACTTTAAAAGGAAAGTCGTTATGTTTATCATAAATATCAAATAGAATTTTATTATCAGAAAGAGTAATATTAAGATCAAGAAAGTTAATTTTATTATTACGCATATCATTATAACTGTATTTTAAATTTTTGTGGTATTTGATTGGTAGCGAATAGTTAGATGACTTTTTAGAATATAAAATTATTATATCATCAAGATACCTGTATAAAAAACAATTAACAATAGAAGTATTACGTTCATAATAATGTAAGTAGAGATCAGCACAGATGGATGATACAATCCCACCTTGTGGAAGACCGACTATTTGTTTAAATATTGTATTATTAAATAATATGTAATTATGATAAAGAATAAATTTGGTTAAAGATTTGAAGTAAGATAAAGATACTTGTATGTTAAGAGAATTCCTATATTCCTTGAATAATAAATTTATGATCTTGAACATATCTGCAATATCAATTGTATTAAATAAATCATTAAAGTCATATGTTTTGATGTACTTAATGTTTTGCAAATTTTTGATATTATTTACAAGATGTAAACTATTTTTTATACTATAGAATTTATTATTAGTTTTTGCAATATCTAGCATTTTTGTAAGTATTGTTAATAATTCTTTACCTGCATTATTGTTATAAGTATTACACCCAATAGTTATCGTACGAAAATTTATAGGAATTTTATGGAATTTTGGAAAAACCACAATGTAAGGATAGTTATAATTATGATTTTTTAATTTTTGTAATTTATTGTATATATACGTATATGTGTATACATACATATGTACATATGCATATATGTACGTATATGTATAGGTATATATGTATATGCATTCCGTACATATTTATTTATGACATATAATATTAATTTAGTCAATTAATCATGAAAAAAATAATAAAAACTGTGATCATTAGCATGTTGTTCCTTTTAGATTTATAATAGCTCATTATTATTTTTTCGTTTTTGTCATTTGTATTAAAATGGCCGTTACATATCAATTCAAATATAAAAAAGCGAATTAATATAAAATTTTCTGTTACTAAAATGTTTTATCTAAATTATGTAATTTAATTATAACACAGATAAATTTATTAATTTTTTGGAACAAATGGATTTAGATAAAAAATATAAGATATTAATTTTTTAACATAAATCACACGTGACAATTACTACTATTAAAAACTAAAAAAAAAAATTGGTTGGTTAATTTGCACACAACATTGACTTTAAATATTCGAATTAAAATTTATTACTAAAGTTGAAAAATTATAATTTAAGTTACTCATAATTATTAAATTAACTATATGAATTGGACACTAGATGGCAGTATAATAAATTGTTTAAATTTTTTTTTCACGATATATTTTTGCAACTGTTCAAAAGTCTTAAAACTTAAAAAAGATTATTTTTTCATTGCTTTAATAGTCTTAGAAATTAAATATAAATAATTCTACTTAGTTGTTATTTTTGCATTATATTTAATTTTAATTAGTAATAATCGTGATTATTTTTAATATTGATAAATTTTAAATTCATGAACAACTTAACAGTAGCCGTAGCAATTAAACATCTTATCTATCATCATTAAACTGTAATATAACTACTATATTCCTCACATTGCTTCTCGTAATATTGAAAGGGCTCCGAGTACAACCTCCTTTTTTTTAAAATCATTATTAGATTATTATTATTTTCCTATATATTTTATGCGATTTTCTTGTTTTAATCTTCATCTTCTTTTATCTTTATTTTTATCCCAATTCTGTTCCAATTTATGATTAAATGTTTTTTATTTCATTTATTGTTCTGTATCATCTGTCTTATAAATGTATTTATGATTTTAGATACACTGACATCGTGGGTTTAATTTATTAACCCTTTCGGGTCTGATTTTTTTTCAATTTTTTGAAAAAATTACTTTTACGTTAATAACATTAACACTCACTATCCAAATAGATTAATTAGTGTTTAACGAATATTTCATTGTCTGAAAAGTAACGAATGTTGTTGTTTTGCGTTCAATTCATATTCATATGACAATAGGCTAAAAAAAGAATTTTTGGAGATGTTTAGAAAACATTGTATTACAATAAGATTTGACAAATATTACAGATTTCTAATATACCTTGCGCTTTATTACACATCATTCTTTCAGGAAATTTACTTTTATTTTAAATTTAAAGAGTGAAATACATATTTAAAATAAAAGAATTGCAAACGGTACAAAGAGAACTAAACAAATAATAATAATTATAATTATTACCAAATGCCTAAACATAAATGAAGTCATATAGTAAATGCATAGATATATACTAATATTACTACAGCTCATATTCAAAATATTAGAATAATTGAGAAAAAGTAATAAGAAAAAATTATTTGTCATTTATTTATTTTTTATACTAAGTAAATGCAATTAAATTTCTTATACATTAAATCTGGAATGTTTAGATAAGATTTTAACATTTATAAAATATAAAATACAGCCCAATAAATTAGGTATACAGCTTCCTTAAACACACCAGAATATTAGAATAAAATTTAGATTGGTTCAAAATATTAGAATATTTTATTTTATGCAACAATATTACCTTATGAATATGAAGTAAATGGTAATTAATATTTTGTAGCATCCCCTTTAGTTTTCATAACAGCGTACAATCCATCTTGCATACTATATACAAGGTGTTTACAAAATTTTCTATCAATATTAGCCCAAATAGACTTTATACGTGCCACTAACTCAGTTTTACTTGAAGGAGGATTTTCTTGAAGTTTTTCTTCATTATACACCATAAGTTTTCGATGGGATTAAGATCTGGTGAATTTGGTGGCCAAGGAAGTACCTTAATGTTGCGTTGGCGGAACCAATTCTTAGTTGACACCGAGGTATGCGGGGGCGCTAAATCTTGTTGAAAGATGAAATCATCTTCAAATAAATCTTCTGATGATGGAATCATGTAATATTCTAAAATTTCTTGATATATCAGAGAGTTAACCTTTTCGTAGACGATGCATAACTTTCCAGGTCCTTATGCACTCATACAACCCCAAACCATCACACTAGCAGCAAATTTTACGGAACGTTTAAGGCATTCTTTATCAAATGGTTCTTGCTTCATTCTCCAAACTCGAATACCTTGATTACCATATGAAACACAAAACATACTTTCATCACTAAATAATATATTTTTCCAATCTTCATTGCTCCATAAACGTCTTGATTTACACCAATTCAATCTTATACGCTTTTGTCTTGCAGTCATGAGAGGTTTTGTTTTCGGTACACGAGATTCAAATTTAAATTTATGGAGACGTCTTAATGTTGTCGATGTAGAAACTTCAACTCCTTCTTCTTTCCATTTTCGGTGCAAGAATAGCACACTTTTAAAACGGTTTTTCTTAACTATACGCTTCAGTTTCCTGTCATCTCTAGCAGATGTTTTTGGTTTTCAGCCACCATTTCGGCGATTATTTTGAAATTTTCCAATTTTTGAATATTGTGTTAGTATTTTACTAACGCTCGATTGCGAACAATGTAAATAATTCGCTATAAAACATTGATTTTTACCGTGCCGATACAAATCAACCATACGAAGTTTAGTAGATTCAGGAATATCACTCACACGGCCCATTTTAAGACGAAAAAGAAACAAACTGCAAAAAAGAATACTGATTTTAAATAAAATAGTCTGAATTTAATCAATGATGCCACCAGTTAAGAATTGGTAATAATTAAAGGAGAATTAATGTGAAATATTCTAATATTTTGAACCACTTGAATAAATATTCTAATATTTTGACTTTTCAAAATAATTTTTTTTGCAATTAATCTTTTCAAAAATGATATTAAATTTAAGATAACAAGTAAGTTTAATCAACAATAAGTTCTTAATAAAAATATCGTTTGCATATTTTCATTAAAAGACATTAAATTACCAAACGATATTTTCAATTTCTAAAAAAAAGGTAATTATTCTAATATTTTGAATATGAGCTGTACATGCAAACAATAGCAAAAATATTTTTTAAAACAAAATAATACTTCATTGAAATGCATGTACTATTAATAGTACACCAGACCCGAAAGTGTTAAGGTATATACAGCAGACTTCGTACGATTCCCGGAATTTTCAGAACAGAAAATTTTTCGTTAGGAGTATTTTCTTCTAGAAAATCTCTCCCTAAATAAGGCAAAATTTCACGCATTTGAAATAGATTTATTTTGTTTTTTAATAAAAAAAAAATACTGATATTTTACCTGCAAAATAACGAGACCCCGTACTAACCCTGAATAGATTTGTATCTTAATAAATAATACCTAACCATACACATTTTTTAGTGTAACAATTAATGCAAAGTATCATTATATTCCATCTTAAAATAAGATATTCGGGGATCAGATCATATATATATATATATATATATATATATATATATATATTTGAATATACATGCATATATATTCAAAGTACAGGTAAAATAATTTTTTTAATGTATTTGTAAAGTTACTTCAGTTTCAAACCAGTCTGGGCCAAATCTTTGATTAATATTAGTCGAAAATTGAATTTCTGACATACTGTCAATATTGGTGTAATAATGGCAAGAATTTTTCATTTATCTAAAGTAAATTAATAATAGTAATAATAAATTTTGGAACGGTATTCTATTTCATTGCAAATATTTTCATACGGCTAAATATTGTCTTTATATCCAAAATATTTTATAAATATTATATAAATATTATCTTTATATTGAAAAGATTTATTATTTAATGCCGAAAATGTTTAAATATTACTTTTGAATTGAAAACATTTCCAATGAAACGTCCTTATTGTACAAATATTGGCTTGATATTTTAAATATTTATAGTGAAACACCAATATTGCAATATTATTGATTTTAATGACTTTACATTGATTAATTATTTTTTCAAGACTCCAATATTAGAGAAATATTTTATTTCAAAAATGTAATATTTGACTAAGATGTATCCAGTTTTGTTCTCACATGGCTAAAAGCTACAGTACTGAAAATTCCATTATGATTGTAATTCTTATATATTTGCATTTTCATTACATGAAAATTTACATGTTAGTCAGAATTTTTTCGCATATTTCTACTTATCCTTGCATTACTAATTGTACATCAAGTATTTAGTCAATATACTGCTCGTTTTAGCCAACTCACATTTAGACTTTCTATTATTACGTTAAAACTCCTTTCAATACTGATTTATATAACAATATTAAGGCGCATACTTTATTAATTATAATAAAAGGCTACACTGTGTTGATTTTCTTCTATTATGGCTTACTTTGTCACTTAAATGCGAAGGTGTTCACATACTTGATTGTTACCATTATTACAGTTTTTACTTAGTTATCATATTTTAAAACAAATATGTTTTAAGTCTTTCCTAATATAATTACCAAATCAACTTTCTACTTTAAAAAGCCTTTTTTTCAGATTTAAAACTGCATCAAATACGCATTAATGTTTAAAAAATAAGTAAAAATAAAAATAAAATGAAATAAAATAGTCACACTCGAAAAAAAAAAAAACCATGTAGATGTTTTGTTTATTGAAATATTCTAAAAATGAAAAATTATAAAATCATTTGCTATAAATGAATTTATTCAAGATTAAAAAAAAAAAAAAATACAATTTATATTTACAAAGATATAATAAAAAAATATTTTTCATGTTTTATGGTACATGCTTTTTATATATGTTTTTTTACAAAAATATTTATAAAACAGTTGAAATGGTTAAACTACTCGAAAAAGAAAAATCCTGTAGATGTTTTGCTTAACCAAATCATGTAAAATGTAGAAATTATAACGTAATTTACTCTAAATTAATTTATCCTGAATTAAAGAAACTTATAATTTTTATCTACAAAGATATATTTATATAAAAAAAAGAAAGCATGTTTCATATTATATGGTACATAGAAAAGACTGTAACCAACTAAAAACAAAAATAACAAAGAAAATGTTCTAATGCTACAGGATAAAGAAAATAAAATGTTCGATCTCCTCTCTTAGTCACTAGAACTAAATCAGGGAATGAGAAGAGGATGCGGAGCAAAGAGAGAATCACCCCTAAAGATCGTTCGGTAGCCCACGAGGGTGTGCTTAAGGCTAAATTGAATCCTCCTTGACCAGTAGTCGTTAGGGGTTGCAACAGCAGCATAAGTTGTTTACCACTGTAGGGGCACCTGTCCATGACGCCATTAAGAGGGCCATTTTATGCAGGCCCGCTGTCACGTTGTCGCAATTTGGTCACTTGCGGAATGGCTTCAGAACGAAAACTCTGCTGGTATGCACCGAGTGTTACTGATGGCACTTTTCTAGTTCTTCAAGTGTGAATTATAAGATGACGAATAAGAATACTTACTTTCAAGATGCAGAACACAGCTATATTTTTGTTTAATCAATGACTTAAAAAATAGAAAATTTTTAACTTGAAATGCATTTGTTTTTCAAAAAGTTCGTAGAAAAAGAAACCTTTAGCCAATTAAAGTAAATAAATTCAACATTGCGGCAATATTGATATTTGTTGGAAATATTTTAAATACAATCCCAGCGTCGTTAAATATTAGCTTTATATTGAAATATGATCTTTATATTGAAACGCCTATCATGTGATAGTAATTGTTTCACCGGTTTTACATTGACTAAATATTTTTGATCAACATTTCAATATTATAGTAATATTTCAAGCCATTAAATTTCATATTTAGCTAAGATAAGTCTATAAATCTAAAGACTATAAGCACTGAAATCTTACATATTTTATTATGATTTCTGAAGAATGAAATGTTTCGATTTTCCTTATTTTAGCTTTGGTGTCAATATTAAGGTTTATATTCGTATGTGGGCTCATATCCTATATATTTGCATTCTAATTATGTAGCAGAAAATGCTCAGTAATGGTGCACGGAGAAAATGTGTAATAATAATGTTTGATCTAATTAGATTTTATTTAAAAGAAAAAAAAGATGATATCAATAGCAAATGCAAGAAATTTATTAAAATATTGTTATTACGTATATACATAAATAAATAATATGCATAAACTTTTTTAATGATACTATACAGACTAATCGACATTTTAAAAATCATAATAATAATAATAATAATAATAATAATAATAATAATAATAATAATAATAATAATAATAATAGCAATAAAACCCATAGGTGGGTAATAAAGCCAAAAAGCATTGGTCAAGAAATTACGCCATTAAATTTTATGAATATATATCTGCTAAAACACACATTTTTCTGGTATAGATAATAAGTTTCTGTTTCAAATTCTGCTGTTGTTTGAAAAAAAAAAAAAATCTAAAAGTAAGCCTTGAAAATCGGTAGAACCTTAACGTGGCATTATTATCCTAGGACACCTTATATATATATATATATATATATGTATATATATATATTTTTATGGGTATACTTTATTGATTTATTATTTAAGACAGTAAAAATATCTTTCAATGTTATTTAGTATTGTACGTTAGTATAAAAATCATTCATTATATGTTATTATCGAAAACTATTGATCGGAAAAATAATATATGTGCAAAAATTTGGATGCCATATTTAGATTTAAGAATGCCCGATCTATAGTTCACATATTCGTTTAGCAGGGGCGGGGAGGGGGGGTTATAAAATTTATCTATTTTTTTTCTAACCAGTGTAATTAAATTACATGCATTTTTTATGGCAAATAAGGGTAATGTCTTCATAGTAAAGTTTCATTTTAAATTCTGACATGTATTTCAAATGATATCTTTGTTGACTACTAACTTTGTTAACTACATTATGAATACGTATATCAGATTTTCTTTAATATTATAAAGTTATCTTTTTCTCGGTTAACAAAATAAATAAATAAATAAATAAATAAATAAATAAATAAAAAATAAATATAAAAAATAAATAAATAAATAAATAAATAAATAAAAAATAAATAAAAATAATTAAGGTGCAGAATTGAAATTAATAAAGTGCTCAATTGAAATCTTTAAAAAAAATCTCATTAGAAATTTTGTTTTAGAATTAGTATTAACAATATTTAACGACAATTTTTAATGCTGTGGATTCCATTAGATTTTTTTTATATTATATAGTATCCTCGTTTATAAAAATATTTTCTTCTATTTAATGATACATTTTAAGAATTTCAAATATTTCCAGCGTCATTTAATTGAGCAAATACGGCATTTTTTCTTTCCTGTTTTTATCAACAGAATGAACAAAAAATTTTCGAAGCTCTTTGTAGGATTATTGGTTCTTCAGTGGGAATTTGATATGCATCAATATCTATGTAACACTTTTCGAAACAATTGTGAAAAAAATCTTGTTACACGATACATTTAAACAAAAAACACCAATATTTTATTTTCATAGTAAAAAGTATATATTTAATGCGGAAAAATACAAAATTACATACCATTATTAAGTAAATTTTCAAATTAATCCCTAATATCTACACATTTTGATTTATCTAATATGTAATTACAATTTAAGGGTAATCTACATTTTATTTTCATAGTAAAAGGTATTTTACTTTCATAGTAAAAGATATATATTTAATGCGGAAAAATACAAAATTGTATGCCATTGGTAAGTAAATTTTCAAATTAATCCCCAATATCTATACCATTTCGATTTATCTAATATGTAATTGCAATTTAAAGGTAATCCACATTTTACTTTAATAGTAAAAGATATATTACTTTCATAGTAAAAGGTGTACATTTAATGCGGAAAAATACAAAATTATACACCATTGGTAAGTAAATTTTCCTATTAATCACCAATATCTACACCATTTTGATTTATCTAATTTGTAATTACAATTTAAAGGTAATCCACATTTAACGCAGATTTTGCAGGACCCTTTGTAACCGTTAAATCGAGGATCGGCTAAAACCTCGATTTAACGATGCCACATTTAGCAATCTCTTTGATTAACAATAAATTTTAACATTATTGATGCATCTATAGTTGTACCTATAATAAAAAATTCTTGTTTAAATCAAAGTTTTCCTCTAATTAACAATTCTGTGTTTGTTTTTTAACTTAGACAAATATAGACAAATATAGAGATCAATCTCAGCTATCCAATAAAAAAAGAAAGAAAATATTGCAAACGAGATATTAAACAAAATTTCTTTCCTAGTATTAGCATTAGCGAGCAAGTATTTACAGGTAACTCAAGTAACCCCTTAACATTAATTGCAAATCGGAGATGATGGGAAAAAATAAATTGTCCTCATTAACAAGAGATATGTCATACGCGGAGACACATTAACTGGAGCCCACTGTAATATAGTGGCGAAAACAAACAAAATACGTCTGATTCAGATTCTGATTGAGACACAAAACACAATAATAAATTATTTTTTTTATTTTATTTTATTTTTTTAAGATATTTTATTTTACCTTATTAAATGATGAAATTTCGCGCAGTATTCTGAAATTGTTAAAAGCTGTTTCACAATTTATGCTTCAGGCATAATTTGTCTTTCTTTTTAATATTTAATTGAGTTTGCTTTATAAAGGGAAATAAAGCAAAATAATGTATGCAGTTTTTCTATTAGCACAGCCAATGTAAATCCCTTCATATTATCCATTGTTAGAATATGCACTTTTTTCTTTCCACATTTTGATATAACATGTTATAATGTGTCGTTTTAAACATACATGAGAATGGAATAAAAATGCAATTTAGATGAAATTTTAACGTTGTTCGACAATAATACAAACGACATTTCATTCCTCATTCTGAAAAGCACTTAAAAAAAAATAATTGAATAATTTGCTATTTCTATGGGGGTCATATAATTCTGAATAAAAGAAGAAAAATCTTTTTTGTTGCCATGAATAAAAGAAAAGTCCTTTTCATTTATTCAATTAGCCATTCTGTTTGTGACACTTTTCTTCTAATAGAAAATTAATAAATCCTTTTTTCGTTCTTTTTAAATAACTTAAAAATTTGAAATATTTTTTCAACATTAAAGTTTTATTTCATATTACAAATGTTGGTTATATTTTATATTAAACAGGAACAAAGAAGTTTGTAAGACTGTTTTCTTTGTTGCATTCCCTTTGCCTCAGAGATTATAATTTATATAAATGTAAAGAGGTGACGCTTTTATAACTTCATCGCAATTCTTGTGCCAATGTCCTTGGGCCATTTTTCGGAACTTAAACCAAACAGTTTTGTGATTAATTAATATTGTGGTATATCCATGTCTTTTTTACTGTAATGCATAAGTATTACTAACGGTTTTTATTTAAATTTAAGAAATTTACAATGACACTACTTAACAAAAAATTTCTTCTGTCCGCATTTGTATTCTATGCACATATTTACAAATAACTCTAAATGTTGTAAAGTAGATAATAATAATAATAATAATAAAAGTTTTAGGCTATGTCACTTATTTATGCTTATAATACAATAAAAACCCTTACAACTTTGTAATAAAAAGAAACACCAAAAACAAGATTTAAAAAAATGTAGACACAAGCGTTTTTATGCTAAATAAATATTTCTGTCATAAATACAATTTTCACTTTAAATTTTATTACTCATATTTATTAAAATAATAAATATATAAACAAAAAGCTATTGCGTGAAATAAATATATAACAAACTGTGACGAATAAAAGACGAATATGAATATTGAAAAATGAAATGCCAACGCTATTTCAAATATTTTAAATTTTTAATAAGTAACAAATCAAATTAATAAATATGAATAGTATTGAGAGTCATAAAGGCTTATAATACATTATTATTTTTGCTGATGGAGATTGTTTTCTTCTAATGTAAAATAAATTACCTTCCTCCTTCTTTTAAATACCATAAAAAATATATTCTCCCCCCACTGTAAAATTTTATTTCATATTACAAAAGTTTATTAGACATTAAACACTAGCAAAAAAGTTTTATAAACCTATTTTCTTTGTTGTGTACTTCTTTTCTCCGGATATGTAAAGAGATGTCCATTTTATTACTTCCTCCCAACCTTTGCGTCGTTTTTCTTCGTTGATGTTTTTTTATTTATATTATGGCATATTCTTGTATTTTGTATTTTAATAAATAAGTTGTACTAACGATCATATTAATATTTTATTTTTATAGCGGTTTTTACATAATGACTATTTATATTAATGATTTAATTAATTAATTTATAGTGAATACTTTTATTATCTATACATTATAATGATTTATTTATTATTTTATATGATAATGAAAATATTTAAATTGAAGAAATTTACAATGATAAAGTTTAGTTCAACATTCTCTAAACATTTATAATCTACACATATTTACAGAGCTGAAAATTAAACTAAATTAAAATTAATAAATAATAAAAAGCGATTTAGCCACTGTTACTTAGTTATGAATATAAATTTTTAATACACTGAAAAGTTTAAAAATATCTTAAAACTATTATTGGAGGATAAAAATTTCAAAATGTGTACAATAAAGTTTAGAATGAAGTTCGGCTACTGAAGTTAATTTTATTGCTCCAAAATTAAATATATCTAATGACTGTTACTTTTTTTTATAGGTACTCAATGATTATTAATTCATATCGCAAAATTAGTTTATGTTATTTGTTTGTTTCAAAACACAAGCCGAAAGGAAACAAAGGCCAAACATACGAACAATGTTGTCTTAAGAATAAGAATTAGATTAATTTCTTATAAAAACGGTAATAAGTGTTTCATATATTACTTAGATATAATTAATCTCGTGATAATAAAATTGAAATTTCAGCAATCATACTTCTTGTTGTAACACCTTAGTAATTCTATAAATAAGAGATGAAGCAATAAATAGATGAACAACATCTTGCCGCATCTAAAAGTAATGAATAATCAAAAGAAAATGCGACCAATTTAAAATACATACATACATACATAAATTTTTACAGTAATTGATGTTGATTTGTAGTATTATCTAATGGTTCTCTCTCTCTGTCTCTCTCTCTGTCTCTCTGTCTCTCTCTCTCTCTCTCTCTCTATATATATATATATATATATAATTGCTAAAATAATATATATGTATATATAACAAAAATCAAATCATAAATGTATAAACTACTTGGCAGAATGCTAAAAATGAACAAAAATTCATCGTGGAAACTAGAATAATAATAAACTATAAATTATACAAACTTTCTGTATAGAAAAACCATTCAAACAAATGATATTGTTCAAACAAAATGAAATTGCTATTATATGTGTGTATACATTCCATAATAATAAACAAACAAATAAAATTATAATACTATAGAAAATCACTAAAGCTCAGAATTTGAATTTCCATTTAGACTGATTGCGAGCATTTTTAGTGATATGAACTAAATTAGTCTTGATTTTTTTTTTTTTTTTTAATAATTTTTTTTTTCAACAGTAAAATTTTATTTTTCATTACAAAAGTTTATTAGACATTAAGCAGCAACAAAGAAGTGTCTTAAAACTGCTTTCTTTGTTGCATACCCATTTCCCCCAGAGATGCCAATTCATATAAATGTAAAGAGGTGACCCTTTTATTACTTCTCCGCAACCCTTGCGTCATTTCCCTGGATCGGAGTTTAATTGATCGTGCGCGCCATCTGGTAACCTCGAAAAGTATCGGAAGGGTCAAGAATTTGGCTCTTTCTTTTCATTTCCCTACCCACTGACCACCGTCCAATAATCTAGTTCGATGCGAGATGCAAAAGTAAACATTTTTTTTTCTTTATTAAGTGACGACTTAATATAAGATTTGCCTTTTGTTCTAAGGCAGATCGGAAGCACATATTGTTAAATAATTTAGTTATAATATTCCAAATATTAAGGGAGCTCTTAGTTTAAAAATGTACAATCGCAGAAGAAATTTTCATGCAACTTTATATAACATAACAGATATTCTAATATAGATTCATAAAACATAGTTGATAATTTGTCGAATAATAGAGTGCTGGAAAAGATTTAGGACAACTAACCCAAAGAGTAAAGTTCTAGCATTAATCAAAAACTATTATCATCAAAAACATAAAAGTTGAAAGTTATGTAAAATCTGTTATTTGTTTTAAATTAGAGTAATATGTTTTAAAATATAATCAAAAATTAATTTTTACATAGCACAATTTGGTGAAAAAAAGTTTAGGACCATTATATTAATTATTTAAATTTCACATTTGTACATTAATTCCCAGTACCTTAATTTCTTCCCCTTAACAAGGATGACTTTCAAAAGACACTTTGAACAGGGTTTGACTTGATTTCTGCATGTGAAAATGAGTATTAGATTCTATGTTTCCAAAATGGCTAATTTCAATTCAAAAATCAAATCAAACTGCTTTTCTTTGGCACAAACTTTCTATAGGATGTAGGTCAAGATTTTTACTTGAAAAGTCAAAAGTTTCATTGTTTATTATAAATAATCTGAAATTGATATAGACTTTTAAATGCAAGCGTTATCTTATGCAACACAAAATTCTGATCGAGAAGTTCATCTTTAAGTAGAAAAAAATTGTTACAAAAAATATCTTGATAGTTACAGGAATGCATCTTTGTCTTGGTAAAAACCATTTTTTTTCTTTTGCATTAAAATCTGCGCAAATCCCCATTCATTCAAAAATTTGTGTACCTCCTGATAACAAATATGTTTCAAATCATAAATTATGCTAGTAATATCTTAAATGACTTGGTCGATCAAGGTTTTTTTTTTTTTTTTTTTTTTTTTTTTTTTTTTTTAATCCTTAAAAACTAGTTTTTGCCACAGTTTGTATAAGACATTAGACGAAGCGAAATTTAATCTTGAAACGATATGATGCTTTTGTAATTTTATTTTGACTTTATAATAATTTAAGGATTTGGCACTTTTTAGAATATCTCTGATACTTGTTGACGTTACTGAGTATTCTAGAGCAGATTTTATAGTAGAAGAATATGCACGCACAATCTCGAATCAGCACTTTGATAACTTTCCGTTTACACCGGACTGAGAGTTTTGACGGCCGTCCGCTTATTTCATTTTTACATAGTTCATTGGATGAGAAGGAATATTGGACTGGACACAACAGTTTTATATATATTTATTTTTATGGCAATTTGTCTTTCACGCAATCCGCAACCTGAAATCAGTGTAAAATCACTCGTTCTGATTTTACACTTTTTTTCTTCAGCCAATAATTTCCCATGATTTATGCTCAAAAGCAGCAGTTGTACAAACCAAAACTTCAAATCTAGCTACTACTAACCTATATAACAATCATCACATATTGTGCCTCATAAAATACTACTGTCCAGACGTCAACTAATTATGCTAGATTTAAAAGAAACTGCTAGTCCTATAAATTTATTTTCATTTGTTAATATTATAAGTTTATAATACTTTAGATAAAACTATATATACATATTAATATAATTTTTAATATTTTAAATCTAATTACTTGCATATATTGTATGAGAAATTAATGCCTAAATTCAAGATATATAACTGTTTTCAGATTTTTATTCTCAAAAACTAAATTAACATGTTTTTAATTTTTTTTATAGCACTGTATAATGATTCATTCATCAAATTCATTCATTCATTGTTATATCTTTACTTTTATTTTACTTTAACAAACAGTGAGGTTAAAATAATCTATAATATAAATATTTTAATACACTGATTGACTCTTCAATACTTCAATATTCATATAGAAAAAAGATATTTTTTACTACAATTTTGTAATATTTGTAATTCATTATTAGTATTTGTAATAATTTTTGTAATATTATCATAATGCTCCAATATATACATAGAATTTTTTTTATTATAATTTTAGTATTACTTTTTATTACTTTTAACCAATTAACTATAAAATATTCGAAAATAACTTTAAAAAAATCTGCACTTATTACATGTGCATTATAAAATATTTTTCTAATAAATAGTTTTTTTTTTAAATGAATACTTATGTAATATATTCACTTTTATAATACTTCTTAACATTTTATTAACATATTAAAATATATCTTTGTACATGATTGATTAATTGTTGGTAATTTTATAATATTGAATGTTGATTTTTCTCGATTTTCTACATCGAAACGAGAATATTTATTGAATGAGTTACAGAAATCTACAGTATAACATCTTATACTTTTTCCTATACAGTTTTGAGTTATTTTATTGTATTTTGATAAAAAAAAAAATTATGAATAAAAAAATTGCATTCAGTGCACTTTCAGATGCGTTTGAATGTAAACATGACAGAACAATAAACTAATATTAATTTTACTATTAATATTAACGTTCTTAATTTATAACCTTTGATTGTAATACATGTTTATTTTACACAAAATGTTTAATTGAGGATTGATAGCATTCAAAAACCTATATTCCGGTTTGATAGAATTGATTAACACACTAAAAAAGTACTTGGAAACTTTTCCAGAAATTAGTGGCAGGAAACAAACAAACAAAAACACTTTGTTAAATATTTTTTTGGGTCTCAAAAATACATTCAGACCGGGAAGCGGCAGCACAGACAATCACTTCATCGAATTCGCGGGTAAAAATCTAGGATTGGTTAAATCTCGATTCGTATGTTACAACGCAATCGATTTGCCAATTCATATGTTTGGTGAAAACACCTAAAACCCGATTTTAGCGGTTTACTCATAGGTTTATCATTGTGTTTTCCTGCTCCCAATCCTCCATGTTTTTATATTTTTAGGTGCAGGAAAGCACAATAGTACAATCGCTTAAATCGAGTTTTTAGGGTTTTTCAAAGAAATATGACTTGGCAGAACGGTTGCGTTTAAATATGTGAATCGAGATTTAACTAATCTTAGATTTTCACCCATAAACTCGATGAATTGATTGTCTGTGCTGCCATCTCTTGGTCTAATTGCTTTCTGAGATTTTCAAAATGTTAAATTTGTTAAAGCTGCTTTGCTTGGAATAATGGCTGAATCGAAAGTGGTTACTGTATATTTTCGTTCATGGTTATATTACATATTTCTAGATTAAAATAACTCTTCGTGTTTTACAGTACTTTTAGAAGTTTCTGTCTTGATCAAAGTGTTTGCATTAGCTTAATATCTCCACCCTGAAGTAATCTCTGATGTTATTTAGTAATATTTTGGAAATCTATGACTAAACGTATAATTTATATGTTATAAATTCTGTATTTAATGATTAAATTTTTCATTTACCAGCCAGAAACAAATGCTGAATTTGTGTCGAAATCGCACATGATAGACTGTTTTAAGAATTTTGTGTGAAATAAACATAAAAAAATATTTTAGAAGCACCCTTGATCCCTGACTTACAAGAAAAAAAAATATTTTTTAGGCCTGTGTAATTAATATATTTTCGTGAAAATTAATAAAGAAGTGTTTTATGATTAATTGACTTTTTTTAATCATTATTATTTAGCATGGCAATCTATGGATGTTTTTCAATCAAATTCGAGTCAAAGTACACCACTTCTATAACGAGAGAATAAAAAAATAGCATAAGAAAAGAACCCAAATAATTAAATCAAATGAACAATATGTTTTCATTAAAATTAATAATGAATCAAGAGATAATTATAATAATTAAACTTTCTTTCAACTTTTAATTACTAAGCATTCGATTTACTTCTTATATATATATATATATATATATATATATATATATATATTAAAAATATGAAATACTCTTTTATCATGGACAGTTTTAGCTAATTTGTTATTTTATAAATACTGTAAGTATTCACTTTTATTCGCTTGAAAAATTAATTAAAAAAATCGCATTACACAATAGAGTTCATAAAAAAAGATCGTCACTACTACAATAAATATTTATTACACAGTGAAAGATTACATGCTGTTGCTCGTGTAAAAAAGAAAAAAATATATACATTCTTTCTTTTTTCGTAATGAGATCACTATCTCTAGAAGTCGATCGAATAAACAATCAGTTTTCATTAAAATTAATAATGAAGTAAGTGATAATTATAGCGGTTAAAATTTTTGCATCTTATAATTATTTCGCATTCGACGGAAACTTTTTTTTTCTAATTACGAATATGGAAGAGCAGTTGTATTACGGAAAGTTAATTGCTAATGGCTCCCACCGTATTCAGCAGCGCCGAGAGAATTACAGTTAAAAAATGAGTCTCGATCTAAAAAAAATAACTAGAGAAAAAAAAATTCTCTTTTCAGAATATGATTTAGGCTAATTTCTGGTACGGGGTCGCCATCCCATGAAACAAAGGAGTAATTTTATGCCCCTAGAATAATAAAAATTAAAAGAAAAAATAAAATCCAGGAAAAAATTAAGAGCGAAACTTGTGCCGTGTAACCCATAGTTAATATAAAAAATGAATAATTTTTGCGTCGCGTATAAAGGTTTTTCATACATTTTAAACTTTCTAGTCCGGCCTTCGGGTTCGTAATCAAGGGCTTCTGTCATTAATCATAGGGCCCTGCAAAAGAAAAACCTTTATTGGAACAAATGACGCTTGATATGCCGAAGAAACTTTTGTGCTGGGGGGGGAAGGGGAAGGGGATTTTTCGAACGAAAGAGGGAGGGATGAGAAGACAAAAGGAAGGACACGATGAATCACAGAAGATAAAGAGAGGATGAGGAAAGTGGGATATGCTTAAATCGCATATTGAGCGAATTAACCGAATTAACTCTGATTTGAATGACAGCGCCTTCTTTTTTTCGCCTGAGAAAAAAATTGACATTGATTTCGAGTATCGGTCGAGAACAGAGGTTCAGCAGGAGTAGATTGGTCTTTTCGAAATCTGACAGATATACATCCCTTCTGCCGAGAAATTACAGGATTCTGTGAGATTTTAGATTATAACTAGTCTCTAATCAGATCTTTACTTTGAGACGGGAGAACATTTCGATGAATGAAATTTCATGTTCCTTGGAATTAAATTGACCCTCGAACACTATAAAATAAAAAAAAAAAAATTCTAAAATTTTAGCAACTACTTAAGAATACTTGACAAAATTTAGCTAAAAGTTCATTTTTTTGCAGTTTTTAACCACAGGAAGTTAGATAATAGTTTCATAATATATTTATAAAATTCTTAATTTTTTTTCTATTTATTCGTTATTACATAAATTACTCGTTATTACTCGTGTTTCATTTGATGCACATTCTATCTAAAAAATACCACTTATTTGAGATTCTATCTTGCCAACTTTAATGTAGCTGGCTCGAAATGGGCCGAATCAAACCAAAACGATAGTCCCTTTAGTAAAATTGCATTAAATACCGTTCAGATTAGTGCAAATATTAAAATATATTGTTACAGTTTTATATACATTTAAACTAGGACAATTCGAAGATAAGGGACCAGAGAAAAGTTTCAAATATCCAACAATTTTGATTACATATACTGTCTCCAAAAGAAGAGATAAATAAAAAAGATGGATTCAATTCCATGATGAAAGATTTATCACATAGACTTTACCTAAGCATGCTGCTACATTTCCCCCATCCTTAAATCAGACGTTTTTTGCTAGCTTAATTATTCTTCACTTTACGAAAAACTCAGATATTTTTTAATGTGTCCTTTGAATGAAATTTTTGTGCCATAGCATATGATTACAACCTATCAATTAATACAAAAATAGAATCTTCTACAATAGACTAACCTTCACAAAAGCATGGAAGTTCATGTATATGCACCATAGATTCTGATGATTTAAGTATAGGGATAAGGGCTTCTCTTGTATTTCCTTGTTCCTTTCATCGTCAAACAGTCTGTCCTCAGTCCACACGCAGACACATTTTAGTCCACGTCGACATAGTCGTCACACAAGACTTATGGATCAGATTTTATACTTTGGGTTGTAGGGGTATAACCAGGTCTTGTGATTTTGCCAACCAGGATTTTGCTTGGGTCAGAAAATTCCTTGGAAATCCACTAATAATGACATTCAAAACAATCGCCTTTCGTTTCCTTAGAAAAACTGTTAAAATATTTTGAACCTCAATTGAAAAAAGTCGTGAACCATTTTTACTGCAAAATTTTCAGGGCAATCGCATGAGAAATTCGAATTATCCAAAATAAAATTAGAAATATCCATGGTTTTTTTTTTCATTATTTTAATACAGAATTTTAGAGATAATAATTTGAATTATCCAGAATTTCGAATTAAACAAGCTCGAACTATCCAAGATTTACTATATATAGATTATTGTGCTCAGTGCGACTTCTTTTTATTGAAAATTATGAATATATACATAAATAGTGGTCAACAATAGTTTAGAAATAGTGTTCCTATTCGGAGAATTTTACATTTCAAGCTATGAAGCTGGCTATCAATTGATTACGGCAAAAGGATCTTTTTACTATTATTTCGTTATTAAAATTGCTTATAGTACATAATTTTACCCGTAATAAACAAATATTTAACAATATATTTGAAACTGTATCCGCATATATCAGATGATTCACAAAATATTTGTGTTTGATAAATTTTCCATTTTATCAAAGTAAAATACTTTTCATTATTTGAAAAAGTTCCCATATTTTGTAAAAATGAATAAAACTGGTGTAAATTTTTGAAAAAGTAAATGGAATATGATTACTATATTCAGGTCTCTCTTAATATTGTATCCGAAATTCGTTTATTGTAAAAAAATTACAGCAAATCGTACAATCGTTAGCCCATTTTAACGGTTACTTAACATCAGATCCTAATCAATATGAGGACGTTTCATAATACAGACAACTAATCATTATCACCAAATGATTGAATGCCAAATATTAATTTTTTTTTTTTTTTTTTTTTTTTTTTTTTTTTTTTTACATTCTAAAAGCAGAATTTCGTCTGTAATTTTTTTTCGCTCCAGTTATTACTTTTTTTCTGACAAATTTGCGGATTTTCTTCTCAGTATAAATCATTTCAAACTTAATATTACTTTAGCATTATGTTAAAATTTAGACGTATATGAACTATTTATACTGAATTTGGATAGTCAGACTTGTTATTTTCCTATCCTAATAAAATTTCTGCAGGCAGCCTAGAAGATATACTTGAGCATTGTTTAAGCTATACAGTAGCTGCTACTTAATTTGTTCAGTACAATTTATTTTCACAAAATCGCTTAACGCTTCAACCCTTCCCCCCATATATATATATATATATATATACGTATATATATCACTAAATATTTTGCTTGCAAGCACTAAATAGTTGGTTGCTATCTTGCAAGTGGAAGTCTAAAGTGAGTATCACCAAATCACAATCTGATCTTTAGCAAACAATGGTTGCAGTAGCATCTACACGGCTGTTATATAGCTCCAGAATTTGATTATATAAAAAGGACTTATTCCAGTGCATAACAAAAATAACCTGGTAATTTCTGTTACTCTCCATGATTTCATTCACAAAAAATACCAATGATTCATGCATAATAAGCAAAAATCACTACTGCGTGTTAGAATGCGGGCTAACATTTTTGTGAAATTAGGTTAAAATGTAAAACTTAATTTTAAAGAAATCTATGAGTAACTTTTTCCAAAGCTGCTTACTATCATGCCAGTAGACAGTTAAGCTGAGCTTCAGAAATTCCCCATTAACCTGAATGCGAGCAAAGAATGGCTGAACCAACATCTTCTCATCATCTGTTATACAGTTCCCAAATTTGATACTACATTAGAATTTATTCCAGTGCATCACAAAAATAGCATTATAATTTCAGCGATGTGTTGCATGATTTCATTCACAAAAATAACAGATTGGAGTTATAAATTATTCATGCATATGAAACCAAAAATATTCCTATCATGGTCAAATTGAGTAACCTTTTTGTTACATTAAAAAGTAAGATTTCATTATATAAAAAAAGAAAAAAGCCCCAAATAACTTTCCCCAAAGCTGCTTGATATCTTGCCAGTGGAGAGCTAAGTTGAGCGTCGGCAATCCTCCATTAATCTGATCTGGTCGCAAGCGAACAGTGGTTGCAGCAGCATCTTTTCGGCTCTTATACGGTTCTATAGTTGCAAAGACAAAAAGCAAAGAAAAGCAAAACATCGGGTCCAAAACAACATTAATTATTCAAGCACAGAGCGCGCAATACAAAAGGTGTCGTAAAGCAAAAGAGTAAAGTTTATTAACACCGGGAGAGAGCAGGATGAATGTATTTTTATGGTGAGTCCAATAATTGCTCGGAATCTCTTAATAGGTCTCCCCTGGGGAAAGGGGGTGGGAGATGTTAATTAATTTTGCTCGTTAAGTTCTCCACCTCGGAATCAATTCCAAAGAATTCTCTGCTTCTTTAGCGCCTTTTTTCTCTTCCTTTTTGTTTCTGGCCGAGGTTCCTTTTGTTTGCGGAACGGAGCATATTACTAGATGGATGATTTTGGTTTTAAAATCCTCCAGTTTTACAAAGTCATAACAAATGTGCACGCTGTGATTTATAAGGAAGCATTGTTGAGAATTGCGGGAGTGGATTTGTGCGTTTCCTTTGTTTCATTTGGAGTGTGTTCGTGGACAACTAAATGTTGATGAATCAGAACACACAAAAGAAAGATATTGCATCAGAAAGAAAAATACATTCGTGGATATTTATTATCGAAAATGAACCGGTAGTACTTGTTTGGACTATAAAAGTATTTCATTCAAGTCTGGAAATTGAATCGGGAAAGGCTTCTTTATCGGTTTTGATGATGTTCCCTTATCCTGCGTTCACGATTATTAGAAAAAATAGAAAGAAAAATATGATTTTCACAGTATCATATAAATATAGATTACAAAAGAAAGACTTCGTGACTAATTATTGTTATAAATAGTAATATTTATTTTTATTTTGAGTACGAGGAGCGATTCTCATCCTTATGTAAATCGAATTCGACTTAGTGATTAGAACTCAAATAAGAATTTATATAAACTTAATCTAACTAAGCTATAATGATTAAAATTCATAATTGTAAGATTTAAAATAAATAATGTATGAGCACAAGGTAAGGTACGTGCGTAAAGGTATGTGCGTAATGCAAAGAAAGAGTTATCGAATTAAGTTAAAAAAAATAAATAAAAATAAAATAAAGCAACACGATTTCAAAAGTATATCTTGCCGGTGGAATAACATACACATTTTTTAAACTGAATGATACTTTTAAAAGATACCTGTGGTTATTTTTTATATTCCCAAAATTGCACATACCTTTTGATAACTTTTATCTTTTTTTTTTTCAAAATTTAATGTACTTTTAATTAGCAGCTTGGTCTTTAACCCTCTGATACCGATAGCACATTATACGTCCCAATGAAATTGTAGAAGGAAATTTTTATTGCGTCTATCATTATTTCCAAACAAAAATCTTCGCGATAAGTTTCTGTTATAAATGTTTTATGATGGTTAATGTTCAGAAATTGGGGTTTATAGAACAAACAGTAAAAAGAATAAAAAAAGTCCAACCCCACTGGTGGAAAATAAATGGCACTCTAAGTGTTATAGCCTATAAAAAGCACATAGTATTTTGCAGAAATAATATGTGCACATATTATTTCTGCATATGTTATTAGAATTGGATGCTTCAGTTATTATATAGAAACAAGAACTTCTTCCTGAGGAGTAAGAGTATCTGAAATTCATTCTCTAGGTTTTTTCATGATACAAAAAGCAGGCACACACATACGCATACATAAATAATGCTTAATCAATTTTAGGTTTTATCAAGTCTGCCACTTTTTATAATTGAACCATCGAGGACAGAAAAAAATAATTATTCTTACTGTATATTGAAATCAACCGCTTTTAGAGTCATACTACGGTGAGTGTAAACGTGATTTATTTCAATAGTGGCTACTGTAAGTAGTATTAAAAACTTATGTACCTATGTACTTATATATATATCTATCTATATATATATATGTCATAGTATATTCAATAAAAATCAAATGCAATGATAAATAAGGATGCAATCATAAGAGTATTTTTTCGCAGAAATATTCATCAGTTGAAAACATGATAATAAATAACATGATTTAATGGTAAATAAATCTTTTAAAATGAAAAAAGTATATGATAAAAATCAATCTATCAAGCCAGTAGACAACTTCATTCAAGTCACTCTGATATCATTTTTTTATCTTAAATTTTCATATTATTTGTCGATAATTAGTACCTCTTTCAAAAGTTAGCATAGCAGTTTGGCATTAAAAGAGTTTGTAAAAGGCGTTTACATTGTGTTGCTGAGGTACCTTCAAGGATGTTGATAAAATGATGAAATGTTTCCTGTCTCTTCCCTCCTCCCTCCAGATGTTTTAAAAGCGGTGATGCTGCTGCAGAAACAAGCGGACGCATCACCTTGGCCATACCGTCAGACGAACTCTTTCATGAGGCTCGAGTGCTCTGAATGGCTTTAACCCTCTTGGTCTTTTCATGATGTAAAAGAGTGTCAAAGCCCGCAATTGGCCATCAAGTTTTCACCGGGAACTTTTAATGTAATTCAAAGCTTTCTATTGTAGCAAGAGAACTCGCATTTTAAAAGAGAGACCCATTCAGATTCTGAAAAGGGGGGCCTTGAAATCTAAACCAAGCCTCGAGTGGTTTTCGAACGCTGCGGTGGAGATCTCGAATGCTTGGTGATCGAACGTATATCTCCTTTTACAGCGGTGTATGTCAAAGGGAAAAGCCGAGATTTCGTAATCGTCACCGTCATTTTAAAATTGTTCTTTATTTTTCTTTTGCCCAAACAGTCCTCAAAAATGATGATGGAGCGTTCGGAAAACTCGTGCACAAACTTTTACTCGGTTGTTCTTTTCTCTTCCCCTGCCGTATTCGAGAAGAGAAATTCCTAATTTTCGAGTTTTAATGATTTTGCGGGGAAACGTTTTAGAAACCAAGTTAAAATCGGAATTAACGAACAATTTTACAGAACTTGAAGTGCTTTCAAATCAAACGCCGATTCGCCTTTGAAGCCAGGTATTTTTTTTCCCCTCTGCCTCTCTCTCTTTAGAGCTCACGCTGCAAAATAGTTTCGTTCTAAAGAGTTTATGTATTTTAAATATTTTCTCTTAAAAGGAAATGAGCGGGTAAATTTTTCGACAATATTGTACATTTTTGAAAAGGATCAAGTATTAATCTGACGAAAATCTAAGTTAAAAAAAAAAGAAGTGCTACGTAGAAACACGATATTTCCCCCACAGAACTGAAAACCATCTCCATCATTAAGTTTCTCTCATATTTTTGTAGTCAATTGATATTTTTCTAGTGCAATATATGTTTTCGTCGAATTAAAAAAAATAAACATTTTAATTCAAGACATTTTATGACTTCTCTCGAATTTCTATTGATCTTTAACAAAACGAGTATTAAAAGAGAAACTATTTAAAATGCTTTTAAATTTTATCATGGCATTATTAGATAATAACATTTCGTATAAGAAAATTAGAAATTTATGAAAATGATTTCTTTATTTTCAAACTTGTATTAATAAAAAAATATTTGATCTTATTTTACTCATAACTTAATTTGCTAATTAAATAAAACAGAAAGATTTAAACATTTTAATGAGTTCAAAAACATTTTTTAATAAAAAATAAAATTAATCAGATAAGTGATAACATTTTAAAGAATAATCATGTTTCAGCAACTTGATATTTTATAAACCTTAAGATGTTTTTCCTGTAAAATACTATGTTATGAGTTTATTTAAAGTTCAAATAGTAAATATTTTCAAAATTATACGTATTTTTTAAAATTCAGAATATTGAACTTTTCCTTTTAAATCTTTTATACGGCGGTATCTGTGTAATATAAAATTACCACAAATAAGAATTTTTTTTAAAATATAGTTTCGTAAATGATTATCAGTTCAATGAAAATAAAACAAAATTGTTGGTATTTTTTCTCAACGAAATATTTAACTGGCAATTTCATAAAGTAATCAGCAACTAAACAAAGTTGTGATAAAATTTGTAGAGTATTTGGCATTTTATTTTTATCAGAAGATTCCACACTGTTGACTGTTTAAAATTCCGGAAGAAAAATTTCATTCAAATTAGGATCAAAATACAATTTATTTCATGGATTAAATATAGAGGATATTTTAAATTAAAGAAATTACTCCATGAAAATTTGCTGGAAATATATATATATATATATATATATATATATATATATATATATATACACTATATTGCCATTGATTATGGGACACTTGCGATTTTAGACATTTTACTAAATATCTAGAAAAATACATGAGGAATCATCTCGAAACTCTTAGTGTATAAATATAATAGTATATGCCATACATCGCCGTGAAGATTTTTTACCGAAACTCCATAGGGGACCGTCAACAAATTAAAAAAGAATGAATATCTTTTGAATAACCCTGTCAAAACTAATGTAGCAAAAGCGCTCAAACTCTAGATTATGATTGAATGCCTTATTGTAATATGCCTTGTTCATTTTTATGCAAATAGCATGCATAGTCGCAGAGTAATTAAGGTTTTTATAAAAATGGTCCCAAATTTTTCCAAGTTTTTTCCTTATAATTTTCAGAGTTCTTAATATAAAATAATATTTTTTTCAGAAAATATGACAAACAACATTGCACACAGTACCTTGTAATCAGAATTAAAAAATAATGAAAATTGTGTACAAAATGAGTAGGTTTACTAAATAATTTTTTACTGCGCATGCGTCAACGATATCAAAATTTCATTTGCATATTATGTTAGCTAAATGTATAGAGCAACTTTTGTAAAAGTCTCAAAATCATAGCTTGAAAATTCTGAAAGTAATCGTCTATAGAAAAAGGACAAAATTCGTTGTTTCCAAAATGAAGCAAAAAAATGAGGGATTTTATCCAAATGTAGTAGTACATCCCGTATTTGTGTATTCTATATTGACACTAATCAATGAATATATGGATACAAACCCTCTTGTTTTTGCTTCATTTTGAGAATAACGGATTTTCAACTAATTCAATTGACGATTATTTTCAGAATTTCCAAGTTATGATTTTGTGACTTTCACAAAAGTTGCTCTATAAATTTAACTAACATAATATGCAAATGAAATTTTGATATCGTTGACGCATGCGCAGTAAAAAATTATTTAGTAAACCTACTCATTTTGTACACAATTTTCATTATTTTTTAATTCTGATTACAAGGTACTGTGTGCAATGTTGTTTGTCATATTTTCTGAAAAAAATATTATTTTATATTAAGAACTCTGAAAATTATAAGGAAAAAACTTGGAAAAATTTGGGACCATTTTTATAAAAACCTTAATTACTCTGCGACTATGCATGCTATTTGCATAAAAATGAACAAGGCATATTACAATAAGGCATTCAATCATAATCTAGAGTTTGAGCGCTTTTGCTACATTAGTTTTGACAGGGTTATTCAAAAGATATTCATTCTTTTTTAATTTGTTGACGGTCCCCTATGGAGTTTCGGTAAAAAATCTTCACGGCGATGTATGGCATATACTATTATATTTATACACTAAGAGTTTTGAGATGATTCCTCATGTATTTTTCTAGATATTTAGTAAAATGTCTAAAATCGCAAGTGTCCCATAATCAATGGCAATATAGTGTATATATATATATATATATATAATGAACACTGCATTTTAAACGTAACATTGAATTCTAAAGATTTTGAGTTTATATTTTTTATTTTATATAAAATTTGGTTACTACTTATAAAACGTTTGGAGTTGATTGTTTATTTAATATATAAATGGAAAAAACTTTGTACAAATTACAACAGAAATCTTTTTTCATCCAACTCATCACTTTTCAACTTTAATTTCTACTTTTTTTTACTCCCGTTCATAAATATTCGTTATTAAATCAGATTTCAATTGAAATATATTTATTATGTTAACAATCTTTTCATATTCCATATCAATTTAAAATGTTTAACTGCAATTTTTTTTTTTTTTTTTTCAAAGCGAAATAACGCTCTTAAACTTAAATGATAATCAAATAAAAATTTATGTACGTTTAAATTATATATTTTTTAAATATTGTAAAAGAAACTGATCGGAAAATTCCGAAGAAGGCTTTGATATGCAATTTAAAATAGAGCTAAAGATCTTACTAAAGCAAAATAGTAAAAAATAATTTACTTCAGGTATAAATATGAAAATTACATGTCATAATATTAAATAATAGGTATAAGTACGTGTTATACTTTTACGAAATTGCTCTTGAAATCTTATGAAACAGTACCACAAATGTTAAACTAAATTAAAATGAGTGAAAAGCCTTTACGTCTGAATAATAAAAAGTTATATTAATAAAGTTCTGTATCGGGTCGGGTGACCCGATTTTTATTTTTATTTTTATTTTTTTTTTTATTTTTTTTTTTTTATTTTTTTTTTTTTTTTGATTGATTTGATTTTAAATATTTCGGGTTTGGGTCAGTTTTTAGTTAGGTTTTGGATTTTTTATGGTAGGTTCGTGAAAACCAAATTTTTTAAAAGAATGTCCAGAATATTTTTCAAAAGAAAAAATACTAATATATGATCATATATGATCGTATATGTGTCTATTTTTACACATTTTTATGAATAATTGAAGGCTGTTTTCCCATTATTATAGCAAAATGTGTATTAATATTCTTTTAATTTGTGTTTTGTTCAAGTTTTGGTTTGATTTTAAACAGAAATACCCGACCCTAATCCAGGACTCTAATATAATAGTTATAACTTATTGTTTATTTATTGTTTTAAGAGTAGAAAAGGCACCACTGTTTTTATAAAAATTTACTGTAGTTATCTCAATTTAATAACAGCAGAATTAAAGCATAGTAAGTCTTCTGAGTTTACGAGTTAATGAATTCCTGAAATTTACAATTAGCGAAAAAAGTGTTCGGATATTTTCTTTTCACAAAAATACCCATTTAATTATAATTTTTCTCATTGTGTTTCAAGCAATGAAAATAATTGCTACAGTTAAACACCAATGCATAGCATTTTTTAATATTTTGCAACTTAGTTGAAAATGTTGATGAATTCAGTTTGTCTATATGTCATTTATCCATGGCCTGACTTCCCTAAATATACTCGGAATGACATGTGGACTATGTTGAAAAAATCAGTATCTCTGCATTTTGTTTAAATTTTTTAATTAGATATTGAATTGCACTGCATGGAAAAATAAAACATCATAATAATATTTTGTTAACATTAAAAAGTACTTCTAAATTTATTTGCCACCCCTGACAACCAATTTTCACCTATTTTAACTGAATGCTAAGAATTTATATGCGTTACTTTTATTGATAATTTAATTTACTTGTTTTATCCTTCGAAAAATGAAGGATTCCGGTAAAGAAAGCAAGAATAATTTACAATCAATGCCAGCATTTCGTTCATTTTTTGTTGTTATGTATTTCATCGTTCTTGCAAAAAGAGTTTAAATTACTTAGGCATATATTTTTCTCACCAGTTGCAATACGTTCGCGAGTGCGGAAATTATTAAACCTATTGAGTAATCTTCCGTAATTGGGTTCACTGCCATTTGGCATTTTTTATATAATACGATTTGGCTCAACAAAGGTTTTTTTGTGTGTTTGTGAAATACCATTAACCATATTCATTCTTTTTTGTTTCACTCTAACATTCGCAGTAGATTCGATTACGGAAGATCAGAGAATCTGTGATCATTCTCACCTAACCGTGTTAAAAAATGTGTCATTAATAGGCTGCATACTAACTGATGTATTTTTGCGAGTATGGTTTAATGAAACATTGGCCTTTTGAAAGCCACTTATGATAATCACATTCCCTTCAAACTATGTTTGCTGTCAATACCACCCACTTTTTACCGTTAACGTGTAATCTGATTAAAATTCGAGGACTTCTGCTAGATTTCGATATTTGTTCGATCTTTTTGCTCTCACTTCTTGATTCAGCTCAGAAATTTTCATAACTATGTAACTAGCTATTTCGACATTTTTTTCGTAATGTATATGAACTTTTAAAATAAAAATTCACGACAATCATTTTTGAAATAATTAGTCGTTTCTCCAGCATTGAAATATAACTTTTAGAATTTAAACAACTGTGCTTGACTATACTTGAATAAAGAGGTTATACAGAATTTCAAAGGTAGAACTCCAGAAGATTTTACTTTTCGTTTAATAAATGTGTCAAGCAAACGGAAAATGTCGACGCGTTTTCTGGATGGTGCGATTTAAGAGCAATCAAACGGCACCTCGATTAGTGCGCGATTGTCTGTAAAAATTTGTTCAGAGCAATCAAAGGTACCCCACCGCTTCTTTGATGGATGGAAACTCATCACATATTTGATCAGAGATGCACACACATACACACATACACACACATCATGATGGGTAAATAATAAATGGAACATTCTGTCGGAAAGAACGGGGGGTTGACAAGCACCCCATTCGTTCCAGGAAAACATTACTTACGAAAACCCAATCGTCGGAGACACACAGAGACCAGATGAAACAATTTCTTTTCTCTTTTCCCGATAGCGGACAGAAAAGATTTCCATAATCTATAATTCTGCAAACTTTGTGGACGAAATTTATATGGAGGGAGTATTTTTGCATTTTTGCTCGACGTTATTATTTCCATCCCTTCTCCACTCCTCCCGCAAAACATGGAGTGCTGTTTCTCTTTTTTCCCCTCATTATTTCAAACTCTGGATAAAAGAGGGTGGTAGGGTTAAGAGGGAATATTCGAAAGGGGGTTGCCGAAGCCCCTTTACACTGTTTCTTCCCGAACAATAATATCTTGAGGGACCCCTCTCTTTTCCTCTCTCTCCGGCAATGTTATTGCGCGTGCGGCAGGAGGGGAAAAAGATAGAAATGAATTCTTGGCAAACTTATTTGAAGAACTTTTGGAAATATTACTATATATGCAAGGCCGCCAATCTAATATGAGGACTTTCACAAATAAAATCATGACCTCGGAGTTTTTACTTATCATTTCCTGGTGTTTGAATATTAGTTTAGGGGGCGATCGGTTAGTTTTGAAATGCTAAAGAAGTATTGTGATCACAAACAAAGAGTGTCATGAAAATTTTGATATCGAATTGAGCTGTTATTGGATTTTGACGCAAAAATTAGCATTATTTAAAGAGCCGTCATATCCACTATAAAGCTTCTTATCGCAAGATTCTCCGTTAAATGTACCATTTAAATAGTTTTAAAAAAAATCAGTTTTTTTTTTCTCATAAGAGAGTCATAAAATTCCAAAGTCATGCATAAAATATCCAAAATGCTATATAAAAATGCAAGCATTATAAATTTTTCTTATTTTTTTATATTAAATTGTTGCTTTTCTAAGATTTTTTTTCTGAGAATTAATAAATGAAGATTACGATGCATGTTTCAGAAATAAAAAAAAATCAATAAACATTGCTATCTTCATCGAAAAAGTTTTAATCTTTCAATTTTCAATTATCGCTATTTTTTTAATCACATACAGTGGATTCTATTTATTGCGACTTCTCTTAAGACGTATCTCTTAATAAAGAAAACAATTTCGTTTTTTCTATGATTTCTTGTTTCTTGTTAATTTTAAAGATATCACTTAAAGTGCGATTGTTATCAAATAATGTAGATTTTTATTTTATTTTATTTCAAACAGACTAATACTTTTTAATACTAAACACGTGAAAGGTTCAAAAACTGAATTGGATGGTATTGGCCAAAAATTAGATTTTTTTTTTTTAGTATTAAATGAAAACCTGTTTAATTGTGAATATTTTAACATCTCATTTTTATCTATACGTAATTATTATTATTATTTTAAAACATATTAATGTATGGAGATATGTTAGATTTCATCGTTTTACACTACATGAATCAGTAAAAATAAATATATTAAATGTAATATTACATGTGTCTAAAAATGCATGCAGAGACTCCTGTAATACACATTTAAAAGTCAAAAAAAAAAAAAAAAAAAAAAAAAAAAATTAGCCGAAAATATAAACAATTAAAAAAGTAGAAAAGATTTTTAAAAGTTCAAACTTTCCTAAAATTTTTAAATAAATATGTAATTATTATATATATATATATATATATATATATATATATATATATATATATATATATATATATATATATATATATATATATATATATATATATATATATATATATGTATGTATATATATATATATATATATATGTATATATATATATATATATATATGTATATATATATTACATTATATAATCATTAGATATTACTACGAATCAGCATCAAAATATGAAATAATTCGTTAAATAACAAACTATAATACATAAATGGGGGGAATATAGTTTTTGTTGAACTTTGAAATGCAATGAGTTCACCATTTGAACCTTACCATTTTAAATAAATAATAATAATAATAAATGCTGAAAGGTAAACTGTCGGCTGAAGCTGCTGACCTATTTAATATCTGACATGAACTGAATTCATTTTATTCAACTAAGGGGATTAATTTACGCCATTTAAATTTTTGCAACGTTTAACGCGGACAAAAAAAATGGCCTCCGAGGAAGTCTGCATCGACATAAGTTTACATTTGACAGCACTACACACTGTTTAATCAGCGGTGCCTCGATTTCCTGTAAATGTTGTTTTACCTTTCTTTGAGTATGTATGCAGTCAAATGCGCAGGTAGGAAACATTAAGTAAATGATCGTAAAATTGGGAAACTCATAATTATTATTTATACATGTGTGGCAGTATATTAGATTTTAAGCTTTTACGATTATTATTTAAAATATTTAGACAACAAATTATGCAGTGTTAACCTTTTAAGGGGTCTCAGTACCCTTCATTTGGGAAAAAATGACAGAAATATCGATTTTCTAATTTTTTGCGTAAATTATACTTTATTACCCCTAGTACATTCTGATGAAGTTTCATAAAGATCGGAGTATCATAAATACAGTTTAAAACGATTTTGTTACATTGCTGTCCCTTTCAATTCTAGAATATGCTTCATTTAAAAGCGATTTTTCTTAGTTTGTATTTTTCAAAGAATAGGTATGTTCAAAGTGGCAAAACTTGTATGCATATTGCTCAATTGACTCAAATGTTTTGGTTGTTCTTTATGGTCTACTTTATATAACTAAATATCGTATTTACAATAAAGAAATTTTTTATTATTTTTTTTATTTATTTATTCAATTATTATTTTTTACACATAAAAATAAAAAATAAATTCAGTTTTTCCTGTAATTTTACACGTATTTGAATTTTTTATTTATTTATTTACTTATTTATCTATTTTTACGCACAAAGAGGTAAAACAATTTCGGTTTTTTTATTGTACTGTTACACGTATTTGCACATTTTGTTTTTTCTCTCCCAAACTAATTAATCTACGATATATTCAACACTTAAAATTACACAGCACATTTCTACAAATAGCTTAAAAAATATTTGCTCAAAATTTTCAAAATTGTATAAAAAGATACATTTTAAAAATTACTTAAACTTTCCAATAAATAAATAAGTAAATAAATAAATAAATAAATAAATAAATAAAAAATAAATAAATAAAAAAATGTTGAATTGGCAGGGAAATCGAACAATTTCTTGATAGATCATTTTTATTCACTAAATACTTTATTATTATGCCAGAAAATGTACCTTAAAATGCTTAAATAATAATAATAATAATAATAATAATAATAATAATGATAAAAACGTTTAAAGGGTACCGTGTCTCTTTAAGTAGAATTATGAAAATAGAAATTATTTGTAGGAGAGGTGAGACATTATATTATATGCTAACATATATAATCAATGATTATGAGATTCGTAATTCTACGATTATTTTAACTGCTATTTCACATCATAAAATAATAATAATAAATGTGCAAATAAATAAAATCATCTGTATGGAACAAATAATTAAGAGATTCGTAATTCTACGATTATTTTAACTGCTATTTCACATCATAAAAT
This sequence comes from Maratus speculifer, assembly GCA_964019185.1. Lineage (NCBI taxonomy): Eukaryota > Metazoa > Arthropoda > Arachnida > Araneae > Salticidae > Maratus > Maratus speculifer. The sequence continues at coordinate 193,526,723 of OZ025295.1, read as the reverse complement.
AATAATAATAAATGTACAAATAAATAAAATCATCTGTATGGAACAAATAATTAAGAGATTCGTAATTCTGCGATTAATTCAAAAGATGTTTTCATATTATTGACTTATGTAATTATTTGTGTAAATAAACGAAATTATTTTCATAAAGCGTGAGATTACATATATTAATATATATTGTAAATAAATATGGAATTCGCAGTTCTGAAATTATATGCATAATCTTGATTTACGCAATTAGTTGCATAAATATTTAAAATAATACTCGTAAAATCGGAGGATCTGCTATACTTATAATCTAACATATAATAATGGATATCATAATTCTGTGATCATTTACTTGGCTTTTCTTATCTACGCATTTGACTGCATACATACTAAGTGAAAGGCAAAACAACATTTACAGGTAAGTGGCAGCGGAAATTCTTTAGTATATACCATCATTTCTGATTCGAGGTCTGAATGCATTAAACTTTTGGGAACCTTAAGTATGCTAAAAATTCAGCTCTCGAATTCCCTCTACGTAATGTTAAGTCTATAGGCGTTTTATGCGTTTTTATATTCTAAATATCTCCTTAGGAAATTAATATTTGTAACTTCTTTTTTCAGTGTTCTCTTCTTAAGGGGTATACATTATTTTGTTAGCTCTCGAAATATCTTTAAAATCCTTGTTTAATTTAAAATTTTAAGTTCTAAAAACTGGCAAACTATGAATAAAATTTTAACACTTCATATAAAATTAAGTGTAACTCTTGAAAAGAAAAAGGGGGAAAAAGGGGGGACATGCTTAAAAAAAGTAGAGAAAAAATAAGTTTAAAATATTAATTTCCCGAGGCGATTTTTTAAATATAAAAATACATCAAACGCTCATAGGCTGGACATTACGGAGGGAAAATCGAAAGATGAGTGATCAGTCCACTTAATTTTTATTAATATTGAATACTTTTTTACAAAGTGAAAAAGTATAGAATCATTAGGGACCCTATATAAATACAAATAGCAGATAGACTGCATTTGCCGCTTGGTCGGTCACGTTATGTGAGAAATCACTAATCTCGTGCGTATTGCGTTATGATTTGTATTCGACAGTACACCTTTAAAGTTGCTACATTAAAAAAAATAGCTGAATTTATTTAAAAGATCTTTTTTGCAAAAGCTGATTTTCAACAGAAGGCTAAAATTTTTCCAAAAGATATGACATATTATCAAGACGCACTCTATAAATATTGTTACCATAATCGCGAATGAAAGACAGATACATTATTTCTAAAAGCTTCGGACTCGAGCACGCTCAAAGCACTACTACTTTGCCTATGAGCTTTACATTGTATTTTAAACTCAAGCAGTTTTTTTTTTTTTTTTTTTTTTTTTAAATAAAGTATTTGAAAGAAATCTGGAAGATAATGTTAAAGGATGATTTGAAAGTGGATAATGTGTATGCAAAAATGAGAACAACTTAAAGAAATAAATAGTATTTATGCCTGGAAATAACTGTATTAAAAAAGAGGAATTTTCCCAGATTAGATTACATGAATGTAAAAGGTCCGAATCTTTAACTTGTGCAATTAATTCCATATATGTCCTTGATAACATTAATTCTTAACTACTGTTAGAGATCTCGCAGACTATTGATTTATTCAATTTTCACACTTTAACTTGTAATTTTTTGTTTAACTATAGATATTAGTAAAATTTTGTTTCATTTGGAACTCTAGTACTTCTATCCCAAGCGTCTTCTGAATAAATGAATTTTAACTATAATAATCCTGCATATGAAGTTTACTACGTAAATTGTATGCTATGAGTTAACACGTTCATTTCCAAAACTATAAAGTATAAGAATTTTCAAATTTCTTGTTGAAAGCCGTTTGCCACATCAAATTCAGGAAGGTAAATTTCGCTTTACTAATTCAGCGAAATTTCAGCCTATAAGTAAGGGAATTTGTTTTTCAATTCTAAAATAGTGGTGACAAAGTAATTAATAAATTAAAGCCACGAGTATTCTCGTAGTTGGCAGCGAATGGGCTAATCGAGCCTTTTATTCGTCTTTCGATCAAGCGTTTTAGAGATTGATTACGATGTCTAAGCGAGAATTTTTTTCATACTAGTTAATCATTAATTATTCCTGGTTCATAATTACTATTTTTTATCCATTATGCAATTATCTTTTGCTATATAACATTTTGATTTTAAGAGCTTGAGATTGTTTTGTAGACGATTTGAAAGTTTCTAAACTGTAGATTTCAGCATGAAATTCGGTTGTTTTGTTAAAATTGATACCTTGGTTTTTTTCAAACACTGTTTATGGTAAACAGTATTGTTTATTTTCTTTTATAAATATTTAATTTTGTTTTATTTATCATCTCACAAGTGCTATCAAACTTTGTCACGATTATAAATAAAATCAAAGGAGGTTCTTGAACTAATATCTCTACGTTTAAATTCTAATTTTCCAATTACTTTTGTACAGTTTCTTCATTGTGATGACACATGAAAGTTTATTCTTTCGTCTTGTTACCTCAAATTATATCAGAAGCTGATCAAGGTGACTTCAAAAGTCAAATAAAAAAATCTAATCGAATACACTGTAGCACATTTGACATAAATTTTGTTATCAACTCGAACAATTATGAGATGGTATAAAGGAAACTTTACAACTAGAATAACACAAACTATCACAACACGGCGGCACGTTATAAGTATATACTATTTCTCCTTTCTGAAATATAGCTCTATGAAATCAGGTTATTCTTTCGAAAAACCGAATATTCGATTCACTAAATAAAAACTGTCATTTACATTTCTACATCACAGCAACAACCTAATTCTTGCGTACTAAATCTTTTATAATTTTTGTTTCTGTTTTTCAAATACAATGACAAATTTTGTTCTTCCGTGGTAGGGAGGTGGGCCTACTACCTGATCGGTCCTTTTGTCAGGTCCCTATGTCGCTTGTCAAGCCCCGACTGTGAGTGATCCATCACGTGACTGTCGACGGAAGCCGGTGTTCCACCCCCACTATCCTTCTCCTGTATACAGTCATCATCCATCTTGGTTGCTTTGCCTCCAGGATTTTTTGAAAGAGAATAAATAAATATATTTCAATTCTGAAGTTGCGTTCTTGTTTAAAACGGGAAAAGAGAGGGTTTTATTTCAGAGATATGTAATCGCCGTATGGCATCATCAGAAGACTTCTCTGTGAGGCTGAAGGTAGAGAGGAGACAGCCTGACAGTGAGCAACAATTTGATTTATTTTAAAAGAGAAAAAAAGTTAACAACGTATTTAAAACTTTCGCAGTGAAATTTGCGATGGCAGTAAAATATGGCTTGAATTACTTGGACGCGCTGTTCTTTATGTTTAAGGCGCGTTTGAAGCTTGGATTTATATAACAGGGTATTATGATAAATGTAAGAGCTGAGTAACGAGAAAAAAAAATGCATCGATAAAAATCTATCAGTTGAAATAAATATCATATCAAATAAATAATATTTCCACATGCAAAAATGGTTTTAAAAAATCATGAAAGGGTTAATTTTCAATTATTATGGTGTTTGAAAAGGTTTATACAACGAATGTTTCGGATTTCTACCTCAGCGGAAAATTTATAGAGAATAAATACAGCCTGTGTTTACTTGTGTAATATAATTCTGAATGTAAATCCCACCCTACAATTAGGCATGTGAAGATCTTCCTGGTGGCAAAGCCTGTAATGATAATAAAACATGTCTTAAAATTTCTTAACATGCACTTTCTTTTTCATTCTTTTTTTTTCTCCGAGCTTATTGGAGCATTTTACGTTTCATTTTACACATATAGCGCGTATATTCAAGACGCATACATTCGCTACGCCTTAACAATACAGCTGGGATATTGACAGAAAAACTTTCAGACATAATAATCATTAGATTATTAATTGTGTTATAATGCTTACGTGTTTAAATTCGCCCAAAATACTGGCACAGTCTTTTTGCTAATGCCCCTGCTACGGTAAGAGTTCTGATTTTATCCCTAAATGAAAAATAGTAAACAAACTCGTTTCTATTTTGGCTAACAAAAGCATTTATTCATGTATTAAAATAGTTCATTATCATGATTTTTTATAATCGAGATAAGAAATCTAATTTTAATATGAAATAATGATAGAAAGAAAACCTTTTTAGTCAAATAAGACAATTTTCAAGGCATCGCTCTAAAATATCCATCGAGAGGGAAACATCATTTGTAATGCATTTTCGTAAAGTTTATAGCTTTAAAAAATCCCCATCGAAGTTTTTTTTTCCTTTTAAAAATATATTTCCACAGTAAATCCTTCCATGCAAAAACCGGGACATCCCTTATCTCGCTGTGGCCGCCAATTCTTTTGTGTGGCCAGCTGATTGGTTGCCCTTTCAAGCGTTTAGAGAATGATGATGATGATGATGATGCCACCATATCTCTGGGAAAAACGATAATCAGGAGCACTAGGGATGGACAAAAACATTTCACAAAAAATATTCAAAAAGGCGAATACACAGCGGAAAAAAAATATTCAATCAATATTTTAGCTTTTAAACAGCGTGTCAACTCCGCGTAATTACGATCAAAAAATGTAAAAGAAACCAGAAAAAAAAAAAAAATAATACGAAGAAAAATACAAAAATATGAAAGCGTAGATTGACCCGACGTGTTATAATATCGAATGCTCTGCGAAGCGAAAGATGGGTGGGGGTGGCGGGTAGAGATATTTCATTGTTCTCGTAGCTTTGCTTTCGGTAAAAATGGAAAAGAGGGGGGCATTTGCGATTTGGGTAAAGCGTTTCCCCTTTTCCCTCCAACACCATGTTTTAGGCCTTATCGGCCTTTTCGCAGCGCTGCCACCGCTATTAGTCAAATTCGGCCACTAAATAGAATGTTCCCGCTTTAGAATATACATTCATTACCCTAGAGGGTTTCATAAAAGGGTGGTTTCGGGGAGATGGTCCAAACGTTCGAAGTTCGATTCTGTGAATTATCGGACTCAGGTGAGAATAGAATTGGTTGCAAACAGTGTAAATAACCGTAAATATTGGCTGTTTAAGCAAATCTGGATAATAGAGTGGAACACAAATTGCCGTAGAAAAGGAGTTGCTAAACCTCTCAACCCTTCATTTACTTTATCTTGCTTTTATTTCGGTAAATGGAGAAAACTTCTTAATTATCAACAATGTGAAAAATAATTAAAAAGTAATAATCTATCGCATTTTCTAGTTTATGCTTTGAATAAATTTTTACACGCTTAAATTAATTAATATTTTTTTCTTAAATTAGCATAACTCATCCAAAACAAATCTTGTATAAATTTAGTAAACAATGAACAAGTTTCTTTTGACAAACATACCACAAAATATTTTACTTATATCTTGAAAGAAATAAAAAAACTTACCGACTTCATTGATTTTATCGAAAATTTTATCGATTTTTGTCTGTGATATCTGTGTACTTGTGAACTTAAACGTATTATTTTATCTTTTATACCACCTTGTACTAAGAAAAAATAATCATGAATAAGTTAATCACAGCGATAACGATATATGATAATATAAAAATTATATAAAACATCAAAATTTCATAAAAGTGTCTTTTTAATCAGTTTTCTGACTTTAATGCATTTTCGGAAATGGAATATAACCTTTTTTCACTTAGTTCTTATTTATCTTTAAGCATTATTTTTATAAATCAAGCAATATTTATTATTTTTTCTAAATTCTGTAACGAAATTCAATGCAAAGTAAATCATTGATAACAATAGTAAAACTTTTGTATCTAAAATTATGAAAAAAAATTATTTTTGGTGAACCTTTGTAGAAAGATTGCAAATAATCATTAATTTTGGCTCAGTTTGGAAAAGTTTGTTATAGCAGGAATTTGCAATTTAAAGTGATAAAATTGGCATTACATACAAGGAAAGTTTTTTTAGTACTTTAACCAAGAAGGTCAAATTGTTAATAAAGCATTTAAACATATAATTATTAATAAACTTTAAAATACACATTTCAATAAAATTTTAAATTTTCAAAAGAATAAATAAAGTTTAACGAAAACAAAATTTGGGAATTGAAAAGGATCCCAATACTGCAATTTTCTTTGAAAATTTTCTTATTGAAATATTTTTATTCTCTTTAACTTTGTCTAAATAATTAGAATAGAACTAATAAAAGGAATAATTAGAAAAACTAACTGCATATTATTTATTCATGTATCGAATTTTTCGCTACATGATATGTAAAAAGAGTTTTGGTCGGGTTTATGGTAAGAAATTGCTCATTGTATTTTGAAATACATATATTGCATCTCTATATAACGCAATGCGGAGCATAGTAATAGTTATATATATGGCTGGTTATATTGCCGATTTTTGAGGAAGTATATCTAAGATATACCCGAATATCATTGTCTAAGACTGTTTGAATCGGAGCTTTCTCCCCTCTTTGAAAAAGGATGCAGATAAAAACATTGATATAAATGATTTTTATAGTTTAAACTTTGAACAAGTAACTAGTTTTGATTTAGATTTAACGGTAAGTATAGGTTTAAGTCTAGTTAATATCAGTTTTTCTCTTCTTAACATTTTTAATATGAAAAGAATGGAAAAAGTATGTACATAAACGCAATGATAAAAATTATACTTGTAGTTTAAACTTCTATTGAATATAACTAAACTGTTAAAAATGTCTGTAAAAACGCAGAAAAAGAAGCAAGACTCTCTGTAAATTTACACTAGCTCTCGGTTAAATGCATTCGATCGAGTTTCTCCGTCATCATTTTACCGATATTTCTCTTATATTGTATCTAATTCCCTATCGGGATTTCATCTTTATTTAAAAATATTTTTTTAACTTTGTTTAAATTTATAATTCAAAATATACGCTTATAAAATTGTTTTATAGCTTTATTAGGAATATTAAAAAAATAATAATTATTATTATTATTTAAGTTAGATTAATTTAGAAAGAGAAATATCATCTCCTCGCTGTTAGTAGGGATTTTTATCGATTTTTCTCCGCTGAATCATAAAAGACATATTTTTAGCAAAATAAAAAAAGCTCCTATATCACACTAGAGAACGCTTCCAGGTGCATATTGTGGATTTGGACGAGTGTGGTATCAAAAGAAAGATCTCGTCATGTATGTTAAAAGGTGCAATGGAACTACCCATCCGAATCCAATTGTTTTCGGGATATGACCATTTGAAGTGTGAATGAATAAGTACAATGACAGGAAGATATATAAATTGTTCGCAAATCAAAAGTTTCTTAGAACTGTTTTTAATCCTCCTGCCTATACCTTTTCGAGAACTACGAGAAAAATCCTTTACATCTACACATTGCCGGTTATGTCCCCTCTTTTAGACAGGCACTTCGCATTCTACGAAGTTTTCGCATACGGCTTCTTTCGGAGAGTTTTACCATCTGTTTCTGTTATTTCCAGCACCTTGTTTTATGCAAAATTTTTGGAAAATGTGTGGCGTGACGTCATAAATAAACTGTATTAAAAACAATGGAAAGAAAATTTTAACTTTCTTTCTTTAACTTTCTTTTAAACTTTAACTTTTTTAATTTTAACAATTTATGTACCTGCCTGTCAATTTATTTATTTATTCATTCACACTTCAAGTGCTAATATCTCGAAAATGGTTGGATTCGGACAGGTAGATCCATTGCACTTTTTAACGTACATGACGGGATCTTTCGTTTGATACCACACTCGTCCAAATCCACAACATGCACCTGGGAACGTTCCCAGTCACTAGGGAGTTCTTTCACAGTCAAGAGATCTCGGGTTCAAATCTCAGGACGGCTAGAAACAAATTGTGTAAAAAATAAACGATACAGCTGTTCAGAATTTTTTATAGGCTCACTGAAGATTAAGTGATTTACTGATTCTGAAAACTAAATTAAATTATTATCATTAAAAATAAATTTAGAGAGTCTTCTGTATTTTTAATGATGTTAATTTACGGGGTCTATTGTAAATTTACCGAATAATTTCTCTGTTATTTAACAGAATCTCTGTTTTTCTAATCTTTGTAATTTCACAGAAATTTCTAAACAATGTAGTTTTGATGTGGATTTTTGGATAAGTCGGTTTAAGGCGATTTAGTATTAGTTTTTTTTCTTTCCCAAGTTCTTAACGTATCGAGATTAGAAAAAAATGTACATAAAAAGCATGATAAAAATATCTTTAAAGTTTAATTTAATTTAATAGTTTTAGTTTAATTCACATTAAGCGGAGCAAAATCTGCAATCCTTTTAGAGTCACCAAATTTGTACTAATTTCCAAATGTGCTAAGTACTTTTAGATTTTCTTTAAAATAATGTAGGAACTTCGTATAACTACATTAGATTTTGAAACAAAAAAGATCCATCTTATTTATTTATTTATTTATTTTTGATAAAGATTACAATGTGGAATGGAAATAAAACTTAATAAAAAATGAAACACAATTGTGTAGACTGGCTCCTGCGAAGTAACGAATATATATATTTAATTTACAATTAAGGACATAAGGATTGGTGAAAACTTCTTTTAACTATTTCTGTTTTACTACACACTTGTTCTGGACATCTTTTTTTAATAAAAAAAAAAAAAAAAAAAAAAAAAAAAAGTAAATAAAAAGACCCTGATAATGTGAATAATTATATCACCTAGGTAGTGTATCGCTGTTACCATACCACGCTTTAAAAATATTTTCAGGCAGATAAATCCGCGTGAACATGATATTAAACATGTCTGATGGAACTCTCCTTTGGTCATGTTTAATTGATGTTTACTGATACTATAAAGCAGACATAAAATTAAAAATTTGGGTTATAGTTTTTGTTTCTCAACAGGTGACTTAAGGAAATTTAGTTATGACTTTCTTGCTTACTATCCTCAACATAAATATTTCTCTAGTTCCAGTTGACATTTACGCGTTCTTTTATTAGACGTAATAGAAAAATCACTCATATTAAAACTAGATTAACATCACAAATTTGTTGAACATTTGCCGAATTGTGCGTCTTGGTATCCTTGATCAAGAGAACTATAAATATTTTTCTTACACAATTTGTCACTTAATTTTAGGAATTCTAAAACATTAACAAATTTTTGATATCATTAATACTTGTGGATTTTTTATCGTAGCAAAAAAGCATACAGTTTTGAGAATAATACAAAACTATCATTGTTAAGTACGTAAATTTGATTCATGTGTTTCTGTCTCAGCAAACGAAAAAAAGCAAATTTAGTTTTGGCTACATCACTTAACGTCCTCAATGCAAATATTTCCTTATTTCTCAACGAGCATTTACACCCTTTCTCATTCTCTTTCTAAGCCAAAAAGGGGTAATACTTTCTCGGATAAGCCTAACAAAAGCCCTCCCCCGCACCCGTGATAACGCATGTCATATTCGCAGCTGAAGACGAGCCTATAACCGTGTCAATGAAAAGAGGAACAATAAAAATAGGATAGATACTACACCATCCCTGTCATCGAAGAAGCCCGTCTTCACAATGCAATATTATTCAATAGGCAGAATTCGGCACGAGCCCTTCCGCCTTATCTTCTGCCCTTTGACAGAGAATTATGACTTATTCTTTTGTCCGGGTAAACTTCTCTTCTCTGCGAAGCTTTATTGACTCGCATAATACTCCTTTTAACACCACCACTCGCCCGTGTTTTGTGAAAATAGAAATTAGAGACGGCACCATTTTTCAAATTGGATGCTCGATTTTCATGGGACCGTTCGAGGATATCATAAAAACAATGACAGATTTTCCACTTTTTCTCGTCTGCTTCTTTTTTGTTTCTTTTTTTCTTTTAAAAAATGTGATTGGTCCTTCAACGAGAGGTTATATGTTGAACGGATGCAAACACAGTACAGTATTTTAGTATGATTAAAAAAATATACTTTCTTCAGAAAATGAGATTGCAAAAACGGAATTGTTTTATTTAATGAAAGTATTTAAATGGGAGTAAACATGATGAAGGGATAAACGACGAAAAACGATCGATTAAAAGATTGCAATGAAAATTACAGAGTAACGACATTTATTCTAATGCTTCTTTGTATTTCACCTTACGAATAAGTGTTTTTAAAGTGATGAAAGAAACAACAATTTTCACTTAGAAAAATTAATAATTTTAGTTCCTGAAGTCTCTAAAATATCTCTAAAAGCAATTTAAACAATTTTTATAATTTAATAGTTATAAATATCATGTCTTTTATAACATCTCAGGGTTCATAAAATATTTAAATGTAAGTAACATTTTAGAGAAAAACTTTATAAACAAGTTGGAAATTGTACGTCAGATGTGACAAATGAAGTGTATTCATACTATAAGTAGTTTTATAATTCAGATAATTGTTGCACTCGTAAAGAAAAAATGCACGAATACAAAATTTATTACGATTATATATATTAAATTCAGTAATACAGAAATAATAAGACTCCATTTTAAATATGATATACCACCATGGCAGCCTAGAATTATTACCTACCGTGTGATATCATCGAATTAATTACATATAATATGCTTTAATAGAATGAAGAAAACTCTTATAAGAAACTTCTTATCTTTTTAATTTTTATTCGATTTTCGTAAAATTTGAAATGACAACAAAATTTTGTAACAATTATATATATTAAATTACTTTGGTTGTGTAGATATTTCATTGTTATATGCGAACAGATAAACAGACCAAACGACGACTATTGATGCTATGTATTTATATAATTACGAATGCACCAAAATTTTTTACTAAAAATTGAGAACACGGGTGGGAACCTGTGTCCTCAAGTTGACTGATTGACATTTAAATGATTCATTTCTATCAAATCTTATTTTATTTCGTGATTAAATTTGTTATGAATTGAATCATTATATTCACTGCAAAGCAAAAAAAAAGTTTTTTAATTTACGAAAATATAATAATGAAAATGTTCAATAACCTCTTCCGGGTTACACATAACTAAAGAAAAAAATATCTTGATCTGTAGAAAATTTAAAAACCACTATATTTTCGAGATAAAAAAAAAAAAAGCATTTACTTATATTAAAGGGGAAAAAAGTCGGTGTCAATTATTTTCTGAAACGTTTCGAAGTAGTTTTTATATAATATATTATTCAGTTTTCTCAAACCAAAATATCTCTTTTTTATGTTATCAGTTATCAATTAAACATATATTCAGCTGCATAGTTGAATTTATGCGAAAGAGTAACAAAAATAAATAATGTTGATTTTAGTGCTAATTTTAACGGAGTTGATTTATCATGCTTGTTTACTCTGATTGTGAAAATTAACTTAAGGGGGCTGGTCACTCAGCTTCAGAATTCTCCTCCCTGATATTAAGTCTATGAACGTTTGATGCATTCGTCTATTTAAAATATCTTCCCATGGAATTGATATTTTAAACTGCTTTTCTTCTGTTCATTCTTCTTAAAGAATGTTTCTTTTTTTTTCTTAGTTTTCAAAATATTCCAAAAATTTATGCTTAATTTAATAGTTTGCATATTAAAAGCTGACGAACTCTGAGTAAAATTTTAACAACTGATATAAAATTAAGTATATACTTTAGAAAATTTTTGAAACTAAGAAAAACAGAGACATTTTTAAGACATGTATGCAAAAAGTAGAAGTTAAAAATATTAATTTCCTGAGGCGATATTTTAAACATACAAATGCATCAAACGTTCCTAGGTCTAACATTTCGGAGGAAAAGTATGAAGATGAGTGATCAGCACCCTTAAAATGTTTTATTGCGAAACTAACGCTTCCCTGATCTGTCCGTACATAATAGGAATAACGTGTTTTTACCAATCATGATTTGTCCGCCCCATGACAGGCAAATGATTTCAAGTCATGATTTATTATTCTCAGCAGTAATTTTTTTCCCTTGTAAATTTTCGATTATTTAAAAAAGAATTAAAAAAAAAAAAAAAAAAAAAAAAAAACATTTTTTGAACATTTTTTGAAAGAATTTTTATATAACATTTTTTGAAAGATTTTTTACAAAAATATTGATAGTTAAGTGGTTAATAGCATTATAAAAAATACATTCCGGATTGAGAATATAGATTAATATACATTATAAAACCGATTAAAAATATTTCCGTGGCAGAAAAATAAATATATAAATTAAATACTTTTATAAATACATCCAAAGTTATTCAGACAATACCATTAAATAAAACGATGAAACCAGTATTTTTACAATCATATTATTAAAAACAGTTGAAGTTTGAAGTGAAATAGATGGCAGATTACCAAATTACTAAAAAATATATGGATAAATGGACATTATATAACCAGAGTAATTCATATATTACCATATAATAAACCAATGAAACCAGTATTTTTACAGTCATTTTATTGAAAACAGTTGAAGTTTGAAGTGAAATAGAAGGCAGATTACCAAAATAATGAAAGGTAAATGGATAAAAGGACAGTAGAAGGCTTTTTTATTAAACTACTCTTCAGGGGTGCATAGTTTAACAAAAAAGCAAAAACATCCAACCAGTTTCTGTTATTAGTCGTGCTAAAAGCTAAGAATTCGACTCACAATGCATCCGACTGGCTGAAAGCTAGGTTTCTGGAGGTAATTTTTTCGAATTGTGCATAACAAACTCGTAAGAAGTCACAGTAAATTTTCGTTCGTGTTTGTAGTTTAACCCCGCCAGTAGTTGATAAATTTTTTGAAATACTGCTCCATTTCAGGCGGAAATGAGTTTTCACGTGGCACTAGACATAATATTATACATTCATATAACTATACATAATATTTATTTCTAAATATCCAAAATTTTACGAAATCCAAATTCGATTTTATACACTTGAATTACTGATATAAATATTTAAATATTTTCTTTTTATACTATATTGTTGCTTTTCAGAATTATGGATTTATTATGGATTATTATGGATTATTATTATGGATTTTCTTTATCTTAATTTTGAAAAGAATGCATAATTATTAAACACATAAAAATAGAAGCTTTAAGTTTTCTACAGAAATCTCAATTTTGTAGTTGTTATTCATTATTTTGAAATTGTCCATTTTTGTGGCTCGTGTTTTAACTTCTATATTATATATTTTTTAAGGTAATGATAATAATAATAATAATAACAATAATTGTGAAGATTTATTTAGATATGGGGCTGGTTGTTTCATGATTATTTTTTATGCTAACTCCTTAGATAAGTTAAATTTTAATTTATTTCTTACAAAGTACATTTAAAACAAACACCCTTGTTTATAATTTGTAATACTGATATTTAAAATATATATTATTAACTTTCATAGGAGAAGTAATATTAAATAGAGAGCATTTTATAAATGCATTTTCAAAATTCCTTATTACTCCATATTATTACTAATTCACTCTTTTAAATAAGTTTAAAATCTTAAAAAACATATGGAATAATCTTTTAATATCCGATACTAATGCGCCACATCTTAATAGAATGTCACAACTACACAAGTAACGGAAAATTGACGAAACTTTTGCTAAAAATATTTTCACGTCTAGATTAAATAAAAAATTAGATTAATTAAAGTACTATTTAAAACAGATTTACTAATGAACTGCGAAATTCCATTTCTATAGACTTAAAATGTTGCATTCCTGACATTTTGATGGAAAGACATTTTTAAATGTAAAATATGGAGTCCAGAATACTAATTTTATGCGCAAATCCTAAAAATACTCCCTGAAACAGGTGCACGATAACGAATTGCAGAACTCGAATGCGATTTTCGTAATGTCTACATCTTTTGTCAATCGAATTTCTCAGAGAGGTATTTATGAACGGGGCAAAAAATAGATCTTCCAGGGCTTCTTTCGTCCCTCCTCCTACCCTCTCTGTATACAAATTCTTCGAAGTTGCCCAGTGGAGCGTCCCCAGCGAATCAATCGCTCATGAGCATCCGTCTTTTGATGCTTCACACCGGGTAGCTGGGACAGAGATGGAGTCGCTCGGCAATAAAAAAAAAGTTTGTTTGAATAAAAACCCTTTCTGCTCTCCAAAGCATGAAATCTCGAGACTCCGTGGCTCCCCCTTTACTTCTGTGGAAGCCTCTCGATTCATTTCTCTGAGCGCAGTATGAAGATAGATTTCATTTTGACCTCTTTGGAAGTAGTCTCCATATTTGTGGTTGAATTTCTTTTCTTTCCGCATTTTTCAAGCGGTTATATACTTCCCTCTTTGATCTGTTGAGCATTGATTTGCTTAAGCCCCTGTTTCCTCTTCTTCTTCGTGAGTGTTTATTTATTTATTTTTTTTTTTGGGGTAGTTCTGGAGCTGAGAACTGTTGGTATTCCTCAACTCTGTTGCTTAGTCCGCCCTGAAGAACACGACTGAAATGGTGATCCAGAAGTAACGTGTTCATTTTGTTGTCACTAAAATCAATCTCAAGTTTCAAATGCGGTTTTTTTTTCTGATATCTTGTATCGTTTTAAGAATAACATAGCAGGATTTTGATATAAATCTTTTATTGCTAAAACATTTCGAATAAAATGATACGTTAACTATTCTTTAATGTGTAATTCGAAGGCTTATTTCAGTAGGACAATATTTTTTTGTTGTTGCTATTCATTAAATTTCAATATTGAAAATGGCGCACGTTTGTGTGCAAGGCAATAGAGAAAGGTATTACCGCATGATTATTCAAGTCTTTCTTCGACATAGGGACAATATCAACAAGTATCAAATTTCTATTTTGTTTTTCAAAAACATTTTTAAGCGATTTTTTTTTCTACAGGTTAAGTAACATTTAAGAAGTGCGAACAGTTTACTTGGTTTACTTGAAGTAATTTGTTAATACTGTAGTAATTTTTTGCTTTCAAAGAAAACATAAAATATAAGTTACTCTCATATCATAACACTTCTACGAGTTTGCTCTGTAACATAATGGCTGCTAAATAAAGAAAACTTAAGCTTAGATATTTACGTGTTCTAAATAATCTTAAACCAACATTTTTTTTTGTTCTATTACAGCATTTATCATGTTTTTCTTTCATGTTAGTCAAATTCATTCAAATCTTTTGAGATAGCTTAAAATAAAATATTGCCAAACTATCTTCGAGAGTTCCTTTTTACTTTTTTAAAAAAAGTTTTTCAATTAGTTTTATTTATGACTTGTATTGAAATTTCAATTTTCTCTAAATAATTTTTTTTTAAATTTCTATTTATGAACTTTAGAACCTGAATACGTTTATTTTATAATATTCAAATTCTTGTTAGTATGACGGCAGCTCATATGAGCCACTGATAAATTGAATGAGCCGTATTTACAAATTCCATCATTGCGAATAATATAGAAATGCTAATGATATTTTTTCGTTTATTAAAATTAATCACTATTTTAAAGTGCGCAAACAACATTTATTGAAGTAGCGGTTCTTTTGTCTTAAAAATTTCGTAACGTGGATAAAGTTCTTAAAAGTACGTATTTTTCTACTAGTATTTTTCTTTAAACTACACTTATATTAAGTTCTTAGTTTCTAAGGCTGAAATTGTTTTTAAAAAAAACTTCAATTTTGGTGCTACTCAATTCAAAATTACCACATAGAGCGAGTAACAAAGAGGCACTTCAATAAAACGAACTTAAGTTCAATAAACACTGTATTTACTACTGAATCAAAAGCACCTACTCCTATCACAATAAGACCTTTTTCTTAAAGAGAACGAACAAAAAATGAAGCAGCATTACTACTTCTCTTCCAGAAGCAGATTGCTCGAAAGCAAGTGAAAATTCTCTTTGAAGTACATTAAGAGGGAAAAAAAGAAGGTGGAGACTGATGGGGGGAAAAAAAGGAAAAAGAAAGAATCACTGTGGAATAATTGAGTTCTTCCTCAGTTTTTCTTCATCATCATTCGTTCTTTATCATTCGGCAACCAATTTTACAAGATGATGGCAACGTTTTAGAGCCCATGAGTGTGAAAAAGAGCAAAATAAATGCCTCTCTATCGCCTCCCTCCACGGCTAAAAACAAGCTCACTTAACTCTTTTTTCCCCCTGTTTTTTCCGGAGATTTTTTATTTAAAGAGTGGGAAAGAAGACGGGTTTCTAAGAGTAGAAGTTAATTCACGAACAGAAGCTTCCTTTCAAAGTCCTGCAATAAATAGATTAGGCGCGTTTAAAACGATTACGTTTTTCACCGATGTTGGATTGCGTTTGTTTACAAAATAGAAATATGGAAAGGCTGGACAAAGCCTGATTTTTTTCTTCTTCGATGTTTCATTTCTTTCATTTCTTTCATTTTAAATAGAAAATCT
This sequence comes from Maratus speculifer, assembly GCA_964019185.1. Taxonomy (NCBI): domain Eukaryota; kingdom Metazoa; phylum Arthropoda; class Arachnida; order Araneae; family Salticidae; genus Maratus; species Maratus speculifer. Next base: position 193,510,445 of record OZ025295.1, on the reverse strand, counting down.
TTTTAAAGAAATGCATCAGTTTTTAAAAAGCTGATGAAGGAAAAGAATTTAATAAAATTATTCTCAGACATGAAAACACGATCGAAACTTTTTTTTTTTTTTTAAATTTTCGTATGTACAATCTTTAACTATTTCTTATATTTCATTTTTGCTAATAGAATAATAGGAAGCAGGACGTTTCGGTCCCGCCATTTCGGTCCTGCCATTTCGGTCCCGCCGTTTCGATCACAAGACATTTCGGTCCCGAGGCACTTCGGTCCCAAGACATTTCGGTCCCTAGCCGTTTCGGTCCCAAGACATTTCGGTCCCGAGCCATTTCGGTCCCTTCTCCTGCACACTGAAATTTTATGAAATAAGACAATTTTAAAGGGAACATTGCAGAGTTTTTAAATTGAAGGCCATAAAATTTTAGTATAATGCGATTATAAGTGCCGAAAGCCGCAAACACGTATAACTCTTATCCAAAATATTATAATTCACACAAATTTTGTATGGTAATCCTAATAATAATTGGTAATCCTAATAATAATTGGTAATCCTAATGATAATTGGTAATCCTAATTCTCAAAACAGTTTGTAATTTTAACATAAAAATTAAATTAATATTTTATTAATTAATAACATTATTAATTTCAATAATGATTTTTACTTTAAAATAAACCCAATACATAATTAATTTTATATTCAATACATCATTATATTTCCTAGTAGTTCTAAACTGAAATTTATCTTTTACTTGCTTATTTATTGTATATTTAAAACTACAGAAATTTAAAACAATTAGTATAGTTAAAAATTAAACTAAAATAATTATTATTATTGTTTATTCTGGGAAAGTAGGACCGAAAAGGTGATACAAATAAATAAATAAATAAAAGCTTAGTTTTGACACTTAAAAATTGAAAATAAAATTATTTAAAATAACAATATATTACATTTTAATATATTTTATTAAATTATACACTATATTTTATACATAATATTTATATTATTATTTTTAAAAATATTATTATATTTTATATATATATATATATAAAATCATCTGTTTAGAGGTCCAGTTTCAATAAAATTTACTCAGAAAAATTGTCTTCTTGGCATGAGAAGACCGTTAAACAATGCAATCATTAAATACTATTATTATTAGGGGGAAAAAAGTGGCGGAGTCAAATTTCTAAAAACAAATTTTTTTCATAGCATACCCAGTTACTAGATCACTATTGCTTTCGCAATGTTAATAATGGAAAGTAATTTATGAAAACAAATATATAAGATGCAACATTGTATTATAAAAATAATAAAATAAATAAAAAATTTGTTCTTCAATAAATATATCTCATTTCTGAATTATCAAAGGAGAGGGTATAGGTGGGTGATTTGAGGAAATACGTATATATTATAACTTATAACTGTCTAATTGAATTATTAAAGACATTTATTATGAAACTAATTCGAAGAAAAAAATAAGCACTGTTTTTTTTATTATTATTATTTAATTAATGCTAATTTAAAGGTTCTAAAAAATGCACGTAAACAGCCAAAAAAATATTTATGGCAGTTTATATAAAATACATTTTAGTTTATAGTAGTTTATAGAAGTTTATATGAAATACTGATACTATTAGTTAATAATAAAATTTAAAATAATTATTCTGATTAATAATAATACTACTAAAAGCAAAAGACAATATCCCCTAAACTTATATCACATTGTTTAATCAAAGAAAATTTTCAGCTCGCTGTGATTTCATTATCACGAGTTATAAAAGTTTAAATTTATCGGGCTCTTATATTCAACTTTTTATAAAACTTGGGGGGAGGGAGAGAATTAAAAAAATTAAAAAAGGCCCGAATAATGTTGAACTTATACCATTTTGCAGGCCCACAACAATTAGAATCTGACTTATCAGGTAGGGAGCAAACAAATAACAAGGAACCAAAGTTGCTGGGGACCGAAATGTCTTGGGACCGAATTGTCTCGGGACCAAAATGTCTCGGGACCGAAATGTCTGGGGACCGAAATGTCTTGGGACCGAAAGTCTCGGGATCGAAATGGCGGGACCGAAAATCTCGGGACCGAAATGGCGGGACCGAAGTGGCGGGACCGAAATGTCGTGTACCCAAAACACGATCGAAACTTTTCTTTTTTTAAATTTTCGTATGTACAATCTTTAACTATTTCTTATATTTCATTTTTGCTAATAGAATAATATCGTTATTAGTATTTTTAGGTCATGCTTGATTGCATTTCTTTGTAAACCTAAAATATGGAAAGGTTTGGCAATCCCTGTTTTTGTTATGTTTCATTTCTGTCATTTTAAATAGAAAATATTTTTGAAGATATATGTTTTTTAAAAAGCTGATGAATGAAGAATGCTGAAAATTTAACGAAACTATTAAGACTGGAAAACATGATCGAAACACAATTTTTAAAAATTTTCATGTTAATACACTATATTTTTTTCTTCTACTTAATTCCTCTTAATATTAACATTGCACTTTCAGTCTTTTCATTAATGTTTGATTGCTTTTAATTGTAAAGCTGAAAAATGGAAAGTTTGGGCGAAGTTTTTTTTAATGCTTTATTTCATTCATTTCAAACAGAAAACCTTTGCAAAAGATGCATAAGACTTTAAATAAGCTGATGATAATGTTGAAAATTAAATGAAATTATTGAGTTATGAAAACTCAATCTAGACAGATTTTTTAAAAAAGGTTTTCTATTAGCATTCTATAAATATTTTTCCATTTAATTTCTGTAATATTAATATTGTCCCTACTAGTATTTTTCACTGATGTCTGATTGCATTTCTTTAAAAACCTGAAATATGGAAAGATTTAGCAATTTTTTTTTCAGTACTTCATTTCAAATAGAAAACCTTCTCAAAAAATACAAAAAATTAAAAAAAAAAAAAAAAAAGATTAAAGATGAAAGATGAAAGATGAAAATTATATGAATTTATTGTAGTATGAAAACACGATCGAGACACTTTTCCCGAAATCATCGCACAATCATTATTATTATTTTTATTTTGTCTAAACGTTAATAATAGATTACACGTATTTTTCACGCATATTAGCTCGCATTTGTTCATAAAACCGTTATATGGAAAGGCTGCAAACTATTTTTTTTTTCATAAAATCCTTTACGTTTAACTTATTTATTTATTTTTCTGTAATAAGATTTCTTTTCAGAAAAAACAAGAAAAAAAAATCATGCGTGATGCTTAGATTATGAAACACTTACCAATACATTTAGATTATAACAAAATTTCCCTATTTAAAAAAGTAAAATAAGAATCCAAATAAGAAAGTTAGATAAAACTAAAGATAGTTTAACGTCCAATTTCAGCTATTGGCGTCAATAGTAGATCAGATATTCCAATTATTTTAAGCACTCCTGCATATGACCTATAAATTTGCTTTCATTGGTAGGACTGTTTATATGTGTTAAAATTTAATTCAGGTATAAAATACATAATGTATTTGAAAAAATACTTCTAGAATTTACTACCGTAAAGGATAATTGAATTTTTCTTTCTGCAGTTTTACATATAAAGATGGATTTCGATAGGCACCACACATTAAACGAATATTTAATTCAGTTAGGTAAAGCATAATCCAAGCAAAACTACACTTTCAGCAATTATTATCCATAGGCGGCAATATATTTAGATTTAAGTGTAGTGCAGTATTTAAATTTAATTATATTTTAAGAGTACATCTTAGTATATATTTATTCTGACAAATTAAAAGAACGTATGTAAAGATACAATTACCAATTCGAATTTTGTGCTCTCACACAAAAATGTATAATTGAATCAGTCAGAATAGTCATTGTGTAATTTTTAATAATTCGACAGAACTTTTACTCATTTTTTATTATATGAACTATTAAACTTGGATATTACAATAAATATTTTATAACAAAAATTCCAGCGGTTTTTTTTGCTCTTGTTAAACGAGTTTGACAGTGCTGATATTCATAATAATAATATTGTTGTTGTTGGTATCATTATCATAAATCCAGAACCATCATTCCTACAGTCTGTTGCAGCAATTTCAAATTTTCAAAAGCAAGTGTTCAAAAAAAAAAAAAAAAAAATATTTCATCAGACTTTATTATTACTCATTACCTCATATACCTCATTATTATTATTATCAATACCAGAAAAATATATTCTGCAAATTTCTAACAAATTCTACTTATTTAAACAATATTTTCATTTTTACAAATTAATTGATAAAAATTATCTACTTCGTAATGTACAATAGATAATTAAATAATAAAAAGAAATATTTTTTATTATTTATTTTAAACTTCAATTAAATCAACCCATAGTCTATTGTGACAAAATACCGTTTGAAATTAGTATAAGCGCACAGTTAACACAATAAAGAAAAATTCTCCGAGATTTCTTTTCCATTATTTTAAACATTAATTGAAGACGAAAAATTGATGCATTATTCCAACAATTATCTAAACAGGAAGCACTGGTATTTATATTGGCCAAAACGATAAAAATCGAACTGAAAAACACTTAAACATTAATCTGTTATCCATGAATTGATATAAAAATCTGTTGAAACATATATCCGTGACAAATTCATTGCTTTCCATTCAAAGTCTTTGTATTGACATAGTTTTTAACAAGTCAAGACTGTTATGCTGGGAGAATTCGATCAAAAAACAGATATTTCGATTTCCATTTATGGCTGGAAAAAAGGAGAGAGAGAAAAGGAGAGAGTTGTAAAATCTAGTACTCAAGATTCATTCATAGAGAATGGTTATGACTATCGTATTTTAATACCACCACGACTCATTGACAAAATCAATCAAGCTCGAAACACGCCGTTGATATCGCTTCGATTTCCGTTAATATAAGCAGGGGCTCTCGGACGAGGGAAACACGTGATGGGAACTGATGTTACCCGAACTACGTGGGAAAACTGCTACGGTATTTACCGACGGTCATTTTTGTAAATATTGCAGAAATGTTTTGGAATGTTTGTGTGTGTTTAGGTAATGTTGTTTGGCAGTTATATGAGAATTAACACATTGTGGACCCTGATTAATTCTGCAAAATTCTTTAAAAGAATTTTTTAACTGTATGTTTTGTTCTGACAAATTTTAGGTATAAGTAAAATTTAAATGTACATGTACATATTCATGTTACTTACAAGTAGTTTTTAGTATGAATACCATTCATATATACGGACTTTAATTTAAATAAACTTTGACTTCAATAAACAATTTACAATGATTAATTTTTGAACACTTGTTTTGGAAACTTGAAACTGCTGCAAGAGTTAAAATTGAGGCAATGGTGGTTCTTGATTTAAAATTATTATAATTGTTATTATAATTATTATTTTACTTTCTGACTTTTTTTTAATGTAAATACTGTTAAATATTTAAGTCGTAAGCACTATACTGACCTGAGTTACCGAATTTGCAACAGTGAATTTCTCCAAATCGGTGACACTTTTCCAATAATTACTCAAATTAGTATTTATTCAAAGCAGAAAATTTTAAATATTAAATTTTGCAAGATAAAATATATTTAACCAAATTTATCGCAAAATTAACACTTCCTCACCCCAATTAAAAAAAATTCCTACATAAAAAAGTAATTTGCCAAAAGATAGAAACTCATACAATTTCCATATTTGTGACAACTAAATCTTGATTGTTCATATTTCACAGAAAGTAATAAATTACAAATAAGTAGACATAATCACAAAAGTCTAAAAAAAAAATAAAAATAAAGCTAGAAATATTTATATAAAAAAGTAGTGTAAAAACTGATAAAAATGTTAGTACAGTTGAAAACGTGATCAGGCCATTCAGAGAGAAGAAATAATAAAAACGTTATTGAATTTTTCGCCGAAAAGTCTAGAATCACACAAAATATTTCTTAGTAATGTTTTTTCCTCAAAAATACTTTTGACACTCAGAATTTATTAATCTGGATATAGTGGTATCGACAATGTTCTTGAATTTTGCTATCAAGCCATTTATTACATTTTTGTTTTATGCCATATGCATTAATTTTTTCTTTTTTTTTTTCAGATTAATAAAAAAATTGTGTGACAATAGATATCATTAGCAGTAAATAATTTCAATAACGACTCGTTATCCGATATTTAAATGTGTTGATGTCAAGTTAATTAATTTCAGGTACATTTCAAAGAGTTTTCTTGCGCTACGAAACAAACAAACAAACCCCATCATCAATAAAAATAATAATAAAAACAAATTAAAAATGGAATAAAAACTAACGGCTCCATATATGTACTCATAATGCCCCATATACTCTCTTGTTAAAAGCATCGAAAGAAGTGTGTTTGCGCTTTTCAGCTCGAATATTATTTTTAAAACAAAATAAAAATTTAAAAACTTTCAAAGACCTAACAAAAAAAAAAAAAAAAAAAAAAAAAAGATTAGTATATATTTTTTTCTAAATTTGTAAATATATTTAAGATTTCTTATTCTGTTTTGATATACAGCTGTTGAAATAAAAAAGTAAACACTTTTTATCAACTTTTTAACGAATTATCATTGAACTAAGTTAATGGTACTGAATAATTGGGTATAAAGTCTCCTTTTAAATGATCTATATAAAATTTGCTTAAAGGGGAATCTACATATTAAAACGAACATTTCTTTTTTCAATAGAAATATCCAGTTTTAAAAAGATGTTTCAAATCCTTGGTTCAAACTAAGCATGGGCATCAAATTTCAAGTCATTTAAGTAATAAGTTTTTGAAATATAGACATTCATAACTTAGTGCTTCTAATGCTAAATTACATTTTTATATCTTTAGTAATATCTCCTGAAACTTTACTTCTAACGTTCTTCTAATCTCTGCTCATTTTTTATGTAGTAATAACACTAAGATATCCAAACATAGATACGTTGAATTTGCATTTTTTATAACTTATGATATGAAATACGAATTTTGAAATTAATATTCGAAAAAATTAATATTTGAATTGCAACCTACAATATTTTCTGGATTTAGATTTATTAAATCCTGCTTTATGGAAATATTTAAATTCGTCTTCCAGGTAGTTTTAAAATTATGCTAAAAAGGCAGAGTGATGATTTAAGGGGCCGTCTACGTTAGAAGGGATTAGTTATTTTGAAATTTCTTATGCTATCATGTAATCTAGTAATCTTCAGTAACTATCTGATTAATTAAAAAAATAAATAAAATAATACATTATATAACAAAAAAAAAAAAAAAAAAAAAAAAAAAAAAAAAAAAAAAAAATTAAATATTTCTTTATACTGGTTATAACACAATTTTTTATAGACTAAGGTGTTAAAATACAGTCGAGTCTCTATAAACGAAATTCATGGTTCCAGTAAAAAAATTCGCTATATAGAGAAATTCGTTGTATAGAGAATGACGTTAAAATTCTTATTTAATGTGTAAATTTTGGAACAAATATTATTTTTGATATGTTTAATTAAGAATTTGAAATGTTTAAATATAAATATCAACCTAATATTCTATTTCTTAATTATTTAAACAGTTTCAAAAGAGAGAACAGACATTTATTTGAAATCTTAATGAAAATCTCATAAGGAAAGCTTACAGTAATTTTGGACTGGGAGGAAGACTGACATTAATGGAAGGTGTTTGGGAAGGGGGGAATGTGAATTTGTTGGCCTTAAAGAACAAGGAAATTCAAAGTAGAGAAGTAATATAAAAAACTCAGCTCTGGACAATAAATTAGGAATAAGTGATGGGAAAATCCTTTCATGGGATTTTGAAGCTTATTAAAAATTGGGTAAATAAAGAATATTTTATGGAAAAATTCGTTATATGGAGATAGCTATTTCGGTATATAGAGACTGTTTTTAATGTAATCATGAGAAAAGGGGACCGTTCCTACTAAAAATTCATTATATTGAGAAATTCGATGTATGGAGTGTCGATGTAGAAAAATTCGACTGTATACAAACATTAAAATGGTAAAAGAAATAATTGGAAAAAAAGTGGGTAAAAAATTTTAATTTTCTTCGGTAACATGTATTATTTCTTTGTTTTTTAATTGTTACTTAATATGTTATGAAATTAAAAAAAATTAAACACAGTTATTTTAATAAACGACTTGCTATTTTTTTTTTATTATTACCAAGTGTTTTAAATAAAATCTAACGGTAATGATTGCCTTTTCGTTAAAGTATAAGGCAAGGTTAAAAACCTAAGTTGTAAAATAACATTGACAATAAATTTATATGAAAATAAAAATATATGAATTTATATGAAAAAATATGAAAAGAGCATACATTATCAAATTTATATGCTAAGTTTATGTGCATCAATTTATATATTGAATTTATTCGATTGTTTACATTCATAAATTAAACATACTATTTTATCAACTTATATTTAATTTTTAATTCAGGTACTATACACACATGTATAAATTTTGTAAACATTATTTTTTCAAAAAAAAAAAAAAAAAAAAAAACATTGAATTAGATTTTAGCTAAAATATCAGCAGATGAACAAAATAGAATTTTTTTTAAATCATAAATATGTTTAAAATTTTGCATAAGTAAATGATTGAGGCGTATAGTTCTTGGATATTTATAATCAATTCTTAATTTGTGAGCTAAATTTAATAAAAATTAATTATTTAACAAATTGAAAAAGAAATATCCATTGAATTAGATTTTAGTTAGTGTATTGAGCAGTAAAAAATGGTAAACACTGAAGCAACGTTGTCAGTATATTTTTTTAAAAAATAATAGTTAAAAAAATGGGTTAACATATGATTTTCGACAGTTATATTTAATTTTTAACTATCCATTATAAATTAATAAATTTTGAAACATTATTTTTTATAGGCTATCAAATAGAAATAATACCATTAAATTAAATTTTATTTAAAACATTAGACAGTAACATAAGACTAAAAATTAAAATATCGCAGATAATAAACTTATAAAAATGTTATTTAAGTGAATAAATTAAAAATATAATTTTGACCATTTGTATTCAATTTTTAAATCATACATTATATTTTATAAATGATAATAAGTTTATAAAAAGTTTTATAAAGAAATAATACTATTTAATTAGGTATTATTTAAAGCATCGGGAGATAGAGATAACTAAATAAGTAAATACGTCATGAATGATTTTATCTGAAAGATTACTTAAATTAATGATTTAAATATAAAATCGTCATTTATACATAATTTTACTATAAAAAATTGTAATTTTCAAATTCTCTAACATTTTATCAAATGGTAATTAAAAAAAACCACTAAAATAATTCCATATAAGTATTTTTTATTTGAAATAGAAGCAGTATCTGAAACTAAATAGTAAAATAATTCATTAGAGTGACTATTTAAATAAATTAATTAAAGAAATACTTTTCATTATTAATATTTTTTAATTTAAATTACACGCGCACCCATACATAAAAAGATATTCTATGATAAACTTCTTTCGAAGAATATTTTATTTTTAACTGAATGTATTTTACTGTTAACAATTTTATTAGTGACGATGAAGTGAATCATAATTAAAAAAGAAAAACATATTCAAACAGATAAAAATAAACGCAAAGTTTTTTTTTTTTCTGACTCAATACATAATTTTTAAAAAAGCATATTGTAACAGAAAAACTCTCTACAAATATGTCACATTTAAATATATATAAAAATATTTTTATTTTCGAATTTTTGCTATGGATTTTCAGAGTAAGTTATTAGTTCTGCTTATACATATATTATATTTAAAAAATTATAATTTTGAGCATTAATTTTACATGAAATTTTCCATAAAATAAAAATGCATAAAGTAATCCAACATTGTTTTTTTAGTATTGAATTATACTTGTTTAATTAATTTATATTCATATAAATGAAACTACTTTACAAACAGAAATGAAATTTTACCTACCAGAGTATTCACAGGACTGGTTCCATAAACTATGGACAGCTTTGGAAAAGATATCGAAAAAATATATTGCAAAGAATTGCTTAGATTTTATCTACAAATTTTCATTTTTATACAAAGTGCAGAAAAACATACATTTAAAATTTATTTCAGTGTATTGTTTTATAAGGGTAAGTTTATTTCTATGTAAATATAATACGAAGGCACGAAATAAATGGGTTTGCTGATCAGGCATAATTAAATTAGACATACATGCGTTGGGTTAAAATATATGATAAAGCATAAGTAACATTATTTTTATATTTAAATCCAATTATTATTATTATTTTGTTTTTGTTATACGTGAATGAACTCTAAACTAATAAATTAATAAACATTAGCCTGTTACTTTCCTTTTTATTTTTATTTTTCTTAATTGCTTACATTAATTTGTTAACATACTTTGAACCATTTTGTGTTTTAATATAAAATTAATTCAACATCCTTTATACAATATTATACTGCCGTTAATTATATATAATAATTACAAATCTTTAGTGCATTAATACTACACGTTTATTTTTCAATTGCAATAGAAATTTTTTATTAGGTCATAAACTACATGTTGAATGTCTACTTTTCCTTCCTCCCACCTTTTTTAAAAATTTACATATGGATTTGGGTTAAACTTTAATTTAAATATTTTTGAGTGTGTGGGGGAGAATCTGCGGTAATCGTGATTGTATTATTGTACATAATATCTTTTAGACTCTGTGATAATCGTGATTATATTATCGTATATTATCCTTTTAGACTTAGCTTTTTTTTTTCGACCAAACAATTTAGTGACTAAAACTTTTTACTTTAAATCCATAATTGAAGTAAATAGAACATTTAATTTTCAATTCATACAAATAGAATAGCAAAGATAATCAATAAACATTCCTTAGATATAACGGTTGAAAGAAAAATATTGCGGAGGTAATAATGAAAGCAAATGAAGCTGTTTTAAATGGTCTAATATATTTATATTAAAATAATATATTAGATTCCAATGAAGATATTCTGTATCAACTTTTGTACTTAGCCCGTGTACTGCGTGTTTTTAAAAAAACTTCAATCAATTTTCCTAACATCGAAAGGATGGCATTGTCACTTGTTCTTCCTTGACTTTTCCATCACCTCTTGTTGATGATGTCTTATGATACCTTTCGAGGATGAATTCTCAAACTCTCTTTATCATGACAATTTTCTTTTGCAAGATTTTGCGTTCGTTATTAAATAAACGCAGAAAATATAATTAACTTGAATGATTAAGAGCGTTTCCAGATTTGCTCTGCAATCAGCATCACTAACCTTCCCTCCTCCCCTCGCCCATTCAAGTTTCGAAGGTTTCTCACCAGTCTCATTGTTTCAAAAGTGATTTTTATCGTGAGTGATCGCCCGGCCATAGGTGCAGCATTTCCCCCCCTCAGCAGAACGAGTTTAATTAAAAAACCATTTGCTTAAGTCACAAGGGTGGTAATTGTTGCCTGCAAAAGCAAGCGACGCATTCATCATCGTACGGTCTGTAATCCGGGCGCTGCTGGCTGTCGGAAATTGTAGATGACTGAGTGCTCTCTCTGCTTCCACCCACACCCCTGAAACACTCGAAACATTCGAAGCAATTCTACCCTCCCCCCTCCCTTCTTTCAGAACTCTCTTAATGACCACCTTTCGCCAGTGCTGTTTGCATTGCTTGGGGAGAAACTTTTGCTCCTCTAAGTAAGTCTTGGAGAAAGAGGGATGAGGGAAAAAAATAGAGAGGAAGAAAGATTTCTCCCAGAGAAGATGTTGGAATGGTGTTCTTACATATGTGAAAAAAAAGAGGGGGGGCATTTTTTTCACATCCCTCCGGTATTTGCATGGAAGACTAAGGGGGCAACATTATCCTCCAGTGATAATTTATTCACTCCGCGGGTTAAGTATCTTATTTGTCTCGCTTGATTCCAAGTCTTTAGTGCGTTAAAAAAGTGAGAAATTTCTTCGAAACTTGAGGTTCTGAAAGGGGCAATAGGACACTTAAGTCTGGAATTACGTGAGAATGTGTACTTTACCTCTATCTGAAATATCATATCGGGTGCGATTTCGGTGACTGCTAAGCAAAGGAATTATAAAACTGAGGGGTAATACGTGATCTAAGTTCATCATCTGACGCGTTGAATTTGAGAACAAAAATTGCAATTTATTTTGAATAACTGTTAATCATCATTATTTATAGAACGCCAACACTTTTTTCGCGTTCACAGATTTCAGAGGGTCATTTTAAATACCACTATTTCCCAAATAAGACTCCCAGATAAGAATCATAACCAACGAGAATTTAGCGAAGAGATAACAGAACTTTAAAATACATGCTCTATTCAAGAAAAAATAATCTTCATCGGCAAATATTCTTCAATATTTAGTTATTTGATGAAAATCTTAAGTATTTTGAATTTGAAATATTTATAAATGCAGTTTTTTATACACGGTGTACGCAGTTAATGTAATTACAAACAAATAAGTCAAATGTAAAGCAATCAATTTGTGTATGGAGACCAAGGTTATGATAAACTTATTCTGTCAAATGTATAGGGACCCTTACTCAAAGTGAATTCCTGAGTTTTCGCTATAACTAACTGTTATGAAGATATTCTATCAAACTTTTCACAATATTTTTAATTCTTTCTCTGAAGTACCAACAAATACTAAAAGTGGAGGCTTTTCATGTACAAATTACACCTCGCTGACTCTTTCTAAACGTATCTACCAGGGTCCCATAGGGGAATTCACCAAATTACTGTGTTCTAAGATTATGTTTTCCATGTTATCGTACTATAAACTAATTAACTAAATAAATAAAGTAAAAATAGTAAAATCGTTGAAAATTTCAATGCAACATTTTTATGATTGTCAAAACTATTAAATGAAAACTGTAGCACCTGCAGCGCCGGCTTAAAATGGGTCGCTTTGTATTTTTTGACTGATTAAGGAAATTGTGTTCCTGTTTGATTAAACAAAAGTTATTTGTTTTAATGTGTACTGTTACTTATCTGCTTTTGTTACCCCGTTAATTGAACATACTATATAATTAACGAAGAAACATTTAAATTTTAAAGAAAAATCTAAGTTATTATTTTTTTTATTTTAATTAAATTTCTTTTCTTATATCTCTTTTATATATATTTGAAAACACACTTGCGCAAAAAAATAAAATGTCACGAATATAAAATATAGAATTATACAGAGTAAGATAATTTATATTATAAACAAAAACATGTCTGTGCATAACGTGAAGACATATTGAAGATGAAAGCACTTGATCATTAAATTTCATGTTTAATGCTTTTTTTTTTTTTTTTTTTTTTTTTTGGTAAATTTCTAGACATTGCACAGTTACAGTTTCTGCACCATCGAGAAGAATTTTTTTTTCAAACATAATTTGAAAGGAAACCATATTGTAATTTACTGATTTTTTTAAAGATTTTTATAAATAATTTTGATCGATGCCTTTTTTTTTTTACTTGTGTGAGTCCAGTTATGAAAAATTAACCGGTTTGTACCTAAAACACTACAATTATAATAGTTCTGCATTAGTTTTTGGCTAATATTCCATAACCAAATGAACATTTTTTCAAAATGATTATTTATAAAGGAGATAGATAAATAAAATTATATAAATGAAGCACTGATTTTACAGACATCTAAAATCAGTGTACAGCAAAAACGTACGTGATTAAATTTTTAATAGCGTCCTAATCATAAAGGTTGATGTATAAATAGTTAAATCTTTATCAATTTCTTCGGCTAATAACTCTTGACATGTCGCTCATATAGAAGCATCAATTTTAATATATTTTAAAATTAAATTTGAATACATGGAGGATATTTCTCACGTAAAAATAATAACCTTTTGGCGTTAGAAAAAAAAATCTAAAAAAATTATTAATTTTTGATAATAATAATAAAATGGTTATAAGCTATTCTCTGTAACCCAAGAAACTGAGTTGGGTCACCTTGTTTTATATAAAAAGACAAAGATAAGACATCAGTTAAGATAATTATGTGTTTTATGCCATTCAAAGCCGGATCTACTCACACCCCTTCCCTCTAGAATAGTAATACTAATAATAGTAACAATAATAAAATCATATATTGAACCAAATTTCCATATAGTGCTTACTCAACATTTTTTTTAGGGAGAAGCAAGAGTGTATTAACTCAGGGATAGGAAAATTCAACTTGCTTTAAGTAGGTCAAGAGGAGTTTAGTTTATTATACATTTTTTAATCTTGAATCGAACGATGCCATCCGCAAGTAGATACCATTATTTGTTACATAGTTACAGCAGGTTTTATGAATACCAAGTCGAAATTCATACTTTAGTGAAGATAAAATAAGTTTTTACTGTATCAACTTATGGCCATTTACGAAAATCTGGGAAAGCACATTGTTTTGGTACTAAATATAAAGATTCGATGAGTCCAAAAAAATAAATTTATTTTACTATGTTTAGGAGCAATAAAATTCTGCACTGTCATAGAGTATAATTTTCGACTTTGTATTCACAAAACCTGCCCTAACTTTATAAAAATGATCGTACCAACACGCAGATGGTGTCATTTGATTTAGAATTTAAAAATATAAAATATATAATAGCCACATATAATATATTTTAAAAAGAAAAGATTTCTCCTCTAATTTAAAAAGGCCTCCTTTTTTGCCAATAAAACACAATAAAATTACTTTTTTGTAGGCTCATCGGATTTTCATTTCTAGTACCAAAAGGAAGTTTGGTGAATTTGGGGATTTTTTTGAATGGCCACCTCTTGTCACTGGAAACCTTATTTTACCAGTACTATAATCACAACTGTGAGTGGGGACATTAGGTTATACAGAAAATATAAGAATATTTATAGAATACTTATACAGAAAAAATGAGCTTAGATTCTATGAAAGATCTCAATTAAAAAGTACTAAATGGAACATGATCTCATTCTCACACAATATTTTACCAGAAATATTATTACCAGGATGGTGTACACGACTTACGTACATACAACGTATAGTAAGGGTGGTCAAAAATCGTTGATATATTTTAAAATTCAATAAAAAGTAATATAAATGGCGTAAGGAAGAGCGGACGAAAATGCGCTTCTGAGGATCTAAAATTTTGTCTAAGTATATATAAATTGCTTCTAACATTTTCTCATATATGTCGGTATATCTGCTAAATTATCCCGTCCTCCCTATTTTTTTTGTTAAAAAATTGATTATAAAAGGCAAAATTTAGTCATACATTTAAAATTTCTTTTATAATTTTGTATGAAATTTTGTTTTAAAATTTTAACTAACAACACACAACTTAACTTGAAACAGAGATTGAGTAAATTGCAGTCCCCCCTAATAAAATGATAAAAATAAGAATCAGTTTTCATTTAAACTAATTAATTATAAAGTATAAAGTATCTAAAGTATTTTAAAACTTTGTGAAAGTATTACTTGCATTATGGATAAAAAATGTGGTTCTTACATTGGGTAAACACTAATACTGTTATTAAAAACTAACACTTTTGGATTAAAAGACATAAATTAGAGCACTAGATAAAATAACATAACAGATTAAATATCATTTCTTGCAAAAATATACGTGCATTTTACATCGTGTACTTTTAGTGCCTTTATAGATAAAATAATAGTGATATATGGCCACTGAAATTAGATTGGTTTAAATAATTTCGAACAAAGATAAATGACATAATATCCTGGCGATATCTTATTGACAAAATAAGTTTTTTTTTTTTTTTTTTTTTTTTTTTTTTTTTAACAAAAATGCAATCAAAGCAAAAGTACAGTGCGTATGATATCACTAAAGACACACTGCCTTTTGCTCTGCAGATGTATCGCCATCTATGAGAAGATTTCGGAACTAATTTATTTATTTTCTTAAACCAAATTATTTGATCACGAGGAACATTTTCGACTAAACTGCATTTTTATAGGACAATTTTAAAATATCTCAACGACTTTTGGCTCATGCTGTACATTATTTATTCTATTATTATTTTATTATTGTATTATTATAATACACCCCCCCCCTTTTCCATATGTTTTTATTGTTAGATGGAAAAGGTTTCCTTTTAATTAATTTTAAGTGAATTTATTTTTTAAAAAATTAGACATATTATTTCAATAGTAGTTCTATATCAGATCGATAGATCAAAATGTTATAAATAAGACAGTTTTCTATCTAATTATTTTGAGTAATCTAACGTTATATAACATAAAAAAAATTTCTTAAGTATTTTCAAAGAAAACTTAAAAGTTGTTTTGTTTTTATTATATCGGTAAAATATTATGGATAAAAAGTAATGTTAGATTCTGTAAAAGTAGTTATGAAATATTTCTGGTACAAGTTTTTCTTCACAGCTTATTTAATTGATTACCAATGTATTTTTGATTTACTTTCCCCTAATAGATTAATTTATGATTTAGCTTCAGATCTCAAAATCATGATATATTTAATAGATGTGCTTCTATATGCTAAAACTGCTGAGGTATCTAAATTGATTTATAAGTTTGTTTTGAAAACATGACATTAATTACATTAAATAAAATAATACGAAGTAAAAAATAACAGCACGTTTACAATAAAATTCTAATCATAATTTTAAAGAAATTGAGGGCCTTGTTTATTGAGTAAAATGTGGAGGTAAAATTAATTTTATCTAACAATACTTTGAATAATGCATTAGGATATAAAATGCAAATTAGTCTTAAAAATGACGGCGTGAGTTTCAAAATTCGCCTTATCCAAAATTACAAAAATCGTGCGATATCCCCATCAATCATGTTTTGTATTATGATTTAATTTTAAATGAGTTATGATGTTTTCAATATGTCTACTATGCATTTATAACATGTTTGAAATGTTTGCACATCTTTCGAAATATGATCAAATACAGAAATGTACAAGTTTTCTAATCTTTTTTTTTTTTCCCCAATTGGTATGCAAATGTGAATGAAAGGCTAGACCATTTATAAGAGTAGAAACAATAACACTTTAAGAAATGGGTGTTAGTTGCTTTTATTAGAAGTAATAACAAGTTAGATTTATACTTTTTGATAATAGTTGGTAAAAGCATTAGCTCTAGCATCAGCAACAATATTTTTGCATTCTTGGTAACAATAGAATGTTACAAAATGCCGGTTAAGTCGCAAATGTTGAGCCACAGTCCTCTGATTAACTAAGTCTGTGCACTGAAACAAAAATGACGCTATCATAGGTGGATTTTCCTCAGCTTTAGTACAATCCTTTCAATTTGAAAATCAGTTTTTTAAAAATATTCTTTGTCTTATATAATACCATATAGACAAGACATAAAATATTTTTAGAAATTTCTGGTATTAAAATTCAAGAGATTATATAAAATCTGAAAAATAGATCCGCCTATGACAGCCACCATTTGTGTGTCAGCGCACAAGCCTAATATATAGAGGGTTCTATTTCAGCCACTTTCAAACAATATTACATAATTATTAAAACATTTACAAATACATAGCCAATGAAAATTGCAAACGTTCACTAGGTGTAGTTTAAAAGTGTCATTGTAGTTGTTATAAAATGTAATATGGAATAATTCTTGATAAAATACTGGTGAAATATTTAACGCAAGTTGGAAATAATTCATATCCAAAGTTCTTATTTCAGGAATATTTTGTACCGGAAATATTTTTTAAATAATATTAGTTGTAATATTAATAAAACATTATTTTGACTTAATACTGATAAGGCATTATATTTTACCCCTTCATATTTTTTTAAAATGAAATGTTTAAATTTTTTTGAAATTTTATTTACTAAAATTTATTTATTTATTTATTTATTACCAAAGTAAATCTTATGATGGACATGTATAACCCACTCTTTGACAATTTTTAATAAACAGCGTTTCTTCAAAATATCTTCTGATAGTCAAATTTCAGGATACAGGTTATATATAAAACAATAAAAAAGAACTGGCAATAAGCCATGAGAAATATGTTATAAGAAAGGATATTGATACGTTCCTTGTTTAGCCCAGCAATTTACTTCGTAGAGTATTATTTCCAAAGTGGAGAGGATTTTAAAGAAATTCTGAAATCCTATCGCCCAGGGGCTATTCTATTTTTGACAAACGCCGACCGAAGATTTTTCTATTGCGAAATAATTTAGAAAACTTCGAATAAGACAGAAAAAAAGAAAAAGAAAAAAATTTCCTTCTCCAACCCAAAAATCTTTGTTGATTTTTTTACTGTTCCTTTGTTTCTATTTTTCAGAATTTTCTTCAGAGGCCCCCCCTCCCCTTCTTCTCTGAACCCCCCCTCCCCCCATCTTTTTTCCGTCCGCTTCCTCTAGAGCTCCGGTAACGATCCGACAAGAATCGATAGCTGCAGTATAAGCAAAATATCGATTTTCAATGAAAATACAAAAAGATGGAGAGAAGAAATAAAAAAAATAAATATATATGAAAAAAGTGTAAGAACATACCCGGGTAGTTTTTAAAGCCTGCCCCCCTACCACTGCAAACAAGCAATGCCCGGGCTGCAAGAAACACTGGGCGGCTACTAAAGCATTTTGCTCAATTTAACGTCCGAAAAATGCGAAATGAGAGTTGTTGATGCGATTTTTGAGACTTTTCAATAACGCAAACAAGTAGATATAGATATCGGATAGCGACAATTATGCTCTGAAAACGCCTTCTTATGGACTTGTTGAAGTTCCACGCGAACGCTCCACGACGGACTGCTGCTCTTCTCGTAAGTGTTTCGTCAATACGGGAAGCACTACTGGTTATTGCATCGCATTTTAAATTTTTCTTCCTTTCTTTCATCGAAATTATACGTTCTAAAGCCGTTTAGAGGACGTTGCTTATTGTAGAAAAAAGTTTTAAAATTTAACTTTTTCGGTTGAAAATTTTTGGAAATTAACAGATTATGTTGATTAAAATAATTTTAAAAGATCATTAACACACATACACATTCTTGTACGGACTTATATGTTTTTATAATATTCTCTTTACATATTTAATCCGTGTGTTTTTAGTACGTATATATACATACATACATATATATATATATATAATTATGTATAATAGTTTTTTTCCCTTTGGATCTAATCATTTCTTTCAATTTATTGTTTTTTCCGATATGTTATAATTAACGTAAATTTTGTCATTTTAGGCATATTGCTGACAATATTCGACGAAATACAGTATCTTTACTATGAAGTAAGTTTGCATAGCTGCTTTGAAGGATCGATAAGCTATTCATACCTTCATTGTTTTAGTATTTCTGTGTTTCCTATTGTCTTTACAATTTTGTTTTTAGATTTGTGATTTCATTTTTATTATATATATTTATGTATAGGGTAATATATTGGTATTCAGCGATATGTAAGCATGGGTAATTGTGTTTCATATTTACCGTATTACTATTTCTAATACTTAAATTTATCTTGTTTCATGATAGAAATCTGAGTTTAAAATGGTGACGTTTACTATTCTGAAAAAATGATATTCAAAACACCGGGGTACAATAATCTTTAAAAGTAGGTATGCAAATAAATATAAATATGAATAGATATATGCATATTGTATACATACATAGATAAAAGTTGTTTATAAATGATTTTTCAACGAATTTAACATTTGTCAACGATTTTATCTTTACAAGTTTTCTACATTTCATGGTATTTTTGCAGAAAATACCATTATTCGCTTAAAGAAAACGTCACCTTATTTAAGGTGAATTATTCTGTAAGAAAATACTTGTTCTTAGGAATTTCCTGATCTGAAAAATTTCCTTATTACCTTATTATGAACCTTTTAACCTTATTTATAAACTTTATTAAATGGCATAGCATTTTATATAAATTCTGTGTAAATGTATTATTAAAGTGAACAGATTGAATTAATTAATGTATTATAATATTTTTTCGTCTATTTTATTCTTTGCGGTTTAGAAAAAGATAATATATATACATAATATACATATAAGACTATTTTATTCCAATAAATTGTGTTAAATTTCATTTACTGAAAAATCGTAATGAATTATTTTTGGATATTTAAAATACACACACACACACACACACATATATATATATATATATTAAAATTTAAAAATAGGTCAAATGCATTTTATTTAAAAGAAAAATTTCACATTAAAAATGTTTATGTAAAGGCAAAATAAGGTACCCTGGGGTAATAACGCCACGTTAAGGTTCTACCAATTTTCACGGCTCAGTTTTAGTTTGTATTTTTCAAACAAATATATGATTCGATACAGCAACTCATTGACTATCTGTATAAAAAAAAATAATTTAACAGATATGTATTCATAAAATGTAATGGCGTGATTTCTTGACCAATGTTATTTGACGTTATTACCCACCTATATGGGTAATAACGCCATGCAAACAAAACTATGAAATAAGGTGGAATAATGGCATGTAGATTGCCCAATTCTAAAAATACAAACTCTACAAACTTAGAAATTGACAAATTGCATTCTAAGCTATTGAAAATATTCAATTTTTTGTGAAAGTGTAAGAAAAATATAAGTGTGGTGCGGGGGGGGGGGGGGAGGATGAGGCAAAAGAATATCGGACCGTGAGTTTCTTTTTGCTTAAAAAGGACCGCTTAAATAGAATTATTAGAAACATTGCACAATTTTAACTGTGTTTCTTTCAATCAGTATTTAGGATGTAACTCGGCCACTGTAGAGAATCAACCGGGGTATTAATGCCAAGGATTGGCGTTATTACCCCGTTATAGTTATTGCGCTGTATTTTAAATTACAAATTATCTCGAGAAGATATCCAAAATCTTCAAGAATATTCTGAAAGTCCATGAAATGTACTACAAATTTATGTAATTAACAAAGTATTTCCGGATAAAAAAATAGTCTTCACATCACAAAACGTATTTCGCAAATTTTAGATCAAGCGTGAATTTTAGTTGCTTGTAAAAACAATAAGACCTAAAAATGAAACAAATTAACTTGAAGCTGTTTTTTGCGATTTATATGACTCAAAACCCTTCTGCGCAGAGCACATGGGTGTCATTTACCAGATTATTTCATAATTATGCGAAATATTAGCACTTGGCGTTATTACCCCGCCTAGCGTTATTGCCCCAGACCACCTTAATATTATATAAAAGAAAATATGTGACATATTCCAACCTTTGATAGTTTAGATAAAATATAATTGATGTCTTCTTGCGAATTCTACTCAAAATAGATGAAATAGAGGTAGCGATAAATAGCTCATACTGCTTGAAAAATGATAACTTTAATTTATAAAGGCTATTAAATAATATTTTCATCCAGAACTTCGGATTCATTTATTAAATAACTAATACAGTCATCGTGGACTGGTGTTTCTTATATTATTCTTTTCCGCTATAGACAAATTGTTGCCAAAAAACTTGTTTTACAGGTAAAGTATTGTCGCAGACGATAGCTCAAAGTACACGAATAAACGGATTTTATCCGAACATAAACCAGTGTCATAATGTGTTTGATTCCAATTTTTCTATGAGTCTATTGAAAAATAAGAAGGGGGGGGGGTGTATATTGACTTCTTTTTTTTTGGGGGGGGGGGAAGAGAGGAGGTATCGGAGCGGATTGATTTGGGCCAACTCTTTCTTCATTGATAATCGAGTTGGATTTTAGTTTTTGCAGCTCTAGCTCTGTTGAATTAAGGCTACAAAAGGTCTACACAGTTCATTAAGTTTATTATTTAAAGTATTCATTACATGTTAAGGAAGTTATAATTTCGTGCGACAAAAAAAAAAAAAAATAAATAAATAAATAATAAGATTAAAAGTTATATATTTTAGAATTATGAAAATATTAAAAATGTCTCATTCTAATATCGTAATAAAATATTATCATTAAAAACTTTTCATTCAATATAAATTTATTTATTCGATAACTAATGTAGTTAATAACCGTGTCTGGACTTAGAGCTATAAGACAGCTTGACTTCGCGCCAATTGATTCCTTTCTCTGTTTTAACTTAACCGTTGCCAGAAAACTTGTTTTACAGGTAAAATATTGATGCAGACGATAGCCCATCGCAATACGAGCGGATTTGAATTTTATCCGAATGAGAAAAGACTTTGTGATGCAGTTGATTGTAACTTTTCTCGAGTTGCTTGAACTGAAGGGCAGTGGGCGGGGTGATTTTTTTGTATGTGCGGTTTCAGTTTTGGGACTGGTGGACAACTCTTTCTTCATTGATAGTCAAACTCGAGCTGAATTTTAGTTTTTGAATATCAAGTTCTGTCAAACAAGGATGATCAAACGCCTATCAATTTCCCAAAGCTTTCGATTTAAAACACACATTACATTTCAAGACGATAAATTAATAAATAAAATAAAATTGTAAATTAACAAATTAATAAAATAATGTATATTGTATATATAATGTATATATAGAATAATGTATAAAATGATGTATTCATATACTTTTTTTAAGACATTGTACTTGAACACCTATAAAATTCCCCTCCACCCTCCTTCCCTTAAAAAAAATCTCACTATGGGCTTGAACTTTTTAAATCAACTATAAAAAAATAAGATTTACACTAGTAAAGAAATACAAAGAAAATTTTTAAGCCAGTCTTTCATCCAACAAATATCCAATCAGGAAATAATTTGTTCTGTTACAATTAGCAGCTTTTCATATTTTCATCTTCTCAGTACTTTTTAAATTTAAATTTAAGATTTAGAATGAGGTAGCTCTCACTTACACCTCTTTGCACTCCCTTCTCGCATATATCCATATTCCACAATAATAATAATAATAATAATAATAATAATAATAATAATCTGAGCAATTGAACACATGCGCCTAAAACATATATTTAAATATGTATGTTACATATAAAATTCCAACCATAGGTTCCCATCTAACTTTTTCTAGAAGAAAGATAATCTTATAAATGGTTTATTTACATTGTTTCAGGATTTGGTAAGGAACTAAAGAAATAAAGATAAAAAAAAACCGCAAGTTTCCATGTAATTTCCAAGAATTATGTATAGAAAGAGATAAAATTCAGTGTTCAAAGAGAAACAAATTTCCCATTTTATTTCCCTTATGGTCGTTTTAATCGTAAGGTCGAATCTGTATTGCAAATATATACAGGGTGATTCCAAATTTTTTTTACAATAAAAGAGGGGTGATAGTACACATCAAGACAAACAATATTAAATAGGAGACCAAGGGTCCAAAACGTTTTCTTAAGGAGATAGCCGCCATTAAAGTTTAGGGACCAAAATTTCAAATAAACATAAAAAACGGAAAAATCGGTCGACTGATTTGCGGTTTTCACTAAAATTATTCTTTATGTCGGCATTTTCTTCAAATTAAATTATAAAGATAAATTTCAAAAAATGCCGATAGAGGGCGCTTTAGACTTTGGAGTAACGAACAACTATTTTTTGCCGGTATGTTTTGCCTCTCATTAAATGTTTTCGTAAGATTACACTCAAACTTAAATTTTGAGCTCAAAATCTGTAGTTGGGAGTGGTTAACTAACACAAACTGAGCTGTGTTCAGAGGGTTCAAATTTCAAATGATTAAAAAAAACGGAAAAATTGGTCGATTGATTTGCGGTTTTCACTTTAACTATTCTTTATTTAGGTATTTTCGTGAAAATAAATTATAAAGATAAATTTCAAAAAATGCCGATAGAGGGCGCTTTAGATTTTGGAGTAACGAACAACTATTTTTTGCCGAATTGTTTGAATCTCTTTAAATGATTTCGGAAGCTTAGACTTCAACTTAAATTTTGAGCTCAAAATCTGAATAGTAGGGAGTGGTTAAGCAGCACAAACTGAACTGTGTTCAAGGGGGAGGGGGAGGTTCAAATTTAAAGTAATTATAGAAAATGGAAAAATTAGTCGATTCGTTTGCGGTTTAAAATAAAACTATTCTTTAAGTCAGTGTCTTCTTGAAAATAATTTTTAAAGATAAATCTCAAAAAATTCCGTCAGAGGGCGCCTTAAACTTCAGAGTAACCAACAATTCATTTTAACCATTATTTTTTGGTTCTAATTAAATGCTTGCAAAAGCATTTTAAATGTTCTCGGAAGCTTAGATTTAAACTTAAATTCTGAGCTCAAACCCTGAATCGTTATGAGCAGTTAAGAAGCGCAAACTGAAGTGTGTTCAGGAGTTGAAATTTAACCCTCTTTCCTCCTCGAACACAATTCAATTTTTCGCTATTTAAACACTCCCAATGATTCAGAATTTCAGCCCAAAATTTAAGTCTATGCATTTGAAAGCATTTAATGAGATTAAAAAAATAACAGTTAAAAATAGTTGTACGCAACTGCAAAGTCTAAGGCGCCATCTATCGGCATTTTTTGAAATTTATCTTTAAAAATTATTTTCAAGAAAACACTGATTGATCAAGAAAACTGCTGATTTAAAAATTAGTTTTAGCAAAAACCGCAAACGAATAGACCAATTTTTTCCGTCTTTTACAATTATTTGAAATTTGAACCCTCTGAACACAGCTAAGTTTGTCTACTTAACGACTCCCAGCTATTCAGATTTTGAGCTCAAAATTTAAGTTCAAGTCTAAGCTTACGAAAGCATTTAATAAGATGCAAAAAATAACGCCAAAAAAGAGTGTTTCGTTACTCCAAAGTCTAAAGCGCCCTCTATCGGCATTTTTTGAAATTTATCTTTATAATTTATTTTCACGAAAATACCTAAATAAAGAATAGCTTTAGTGAAAACCGCAAATCAATCGACCAATTTTTCCGTTTTTTATAATCATTTGAAATTTGAACCCTCTGAACACAGCTCAGTTTGTGTTACTTAACCACTCCCAACTACAGATTTTGAGCTCAAAATTTAAGTTTGAGTCTAAGCTTACGGAAACATTTAATGAGATACAAAAAATACCGGCAAAAAATAGTTCTTCGTTACTCCAAAGTCTAAAGCGCCCTCTATCGGCATTTTTTGAAATTTATCTTTATAAATTAATTTCAAGAAAATGCCGACATAAAGAATAATTTAAGTGAAAGCTGCAAATCAATCGACCGATTTTTCTGTTTTTTATGTTTATTTGAAATTTTGGTCCCTAAACTTTAATGGCGGCTATTTCCTTGGGAAAACGTTTTGGACCCTTGGTCTCCCATTTAATATTGTTTGTCTTGATGTGTACTATCACCCCTCTTTTATTGTAAAAAAAATTTGGAATCACCCTGTATATGTTATTTGTACAAAATGAACCAACTCACTCTCATTAAAATCGTATAATTTAATATAAAAAATTATCAATGGGAGCTAAAGAATCATTTCTGTAAATTCGGCTTAGTTTTTAGATATGTTTTTCATTGGTCGGTTGGTTTACTGAGGGTGCTAAGGTCCTCTTTTTCGCAGGAAAGTTTAAACAGATCATCACATCCGCTTAAAGCGGATTCGATTCACTACAAACATCTGTACCTGATATATGTATCTGTGGACTTTCAGTTTTAATTTAATAGCTATATTTAATGGTTCAGGATCATTTAGATTTGTTCTTCTGTCTATAAAATTTTGGACTAAATTTAAAAGTTTGCGTTGAAAACACTCTTCGTAAGAATTTCGCTATTATATCATTTAACCTGACGTTGTAAAAATTTTATATCTGAGATTTAATTTTACATCTTATTACTTTTTTTTTTACTTCTTCAATCATCTCAATTATTTTGTATAAAATTATGTTAAAACCAGAAAAAAGTCCATTTAAGTGTTATTTTTAAAATGATTCAGATTATGATAGAATATTTGTACACTGTTTGAAAAAAAAAACTTATGCAATGTTTATGCGTATATTTGTGTATTTACATGTACGTAAGCGTATATGATTATTTCTCTACGTGTACATAAAAATGTGCAGATAAATACACTTTTTTAAATATCAGCATATAGTTATATACGAGAGATATGCATGGCTTTGAATAAATATATGGAACAGTATTTTTCTCCAATAAACATTTATACAAAAAAAAAAGTTTCTTTTTTTTTTTTTTTAAATTTTTATTATTATAATTGTAATAGTCGCGAGGATTGTAAAAATAATCTTTAGCATTTATAGCATAGTGTTTAAGTTTTGTGCATAAATTATTCATATAGACGATGATCATGTTCAACAAATTTACTTACTTTAAATGAAACACCAGTATTTCCCCTCCAAAAAATATCATATAAACAACATGTTTTACATGGAAAAATATGAGTTACATAATTAAATAAATCATGTGATTTTGTTAGTCTGGAAAAGACACGAACTCTATTGTCTACACTGTATATGCATTATGTAAGCTGCATATGTTCTAGTTTGAATTGAATTTAGCATTGGATTTAGATATGTCCAGACCTTCAGATAATCTATTTGCCTCTAGTCATCCAGCTGTCATGATCAATTCATCGGATACATGTACACATCTAGTCAGTAACTAACAAATTGACTAGTCAGTAAGCGACAAAAAGAGGTAGGGGTAGTTATGATTTATAAATTAAATTGTATAAAACTATGGTGCAATTTACGTTTAATAGATATTTTACAGTTAAAGCGTATAAATCCGTTATTTTATAAAATACCTTGTTATTTCATGAGATAACTAACCAAGCTCGTTGAAATGTGTAAAATTATTGAATTTTACGATTTAACTAGTTATTTTGCGGAATAAAAATTGTCTAACCGTTAAAATATTAAGGACGACACGCGAAAGTCATTCCAATCGATTAAAGATGGTTTTAGTCATAGTTTTGAATCATCTATGACTATTTTGCAATTAGTGTGTATGTTGCATTTCTTAGACCTCTTCTTCGTTACTGTCTACATTAATAGTGCATTTTTTCAATATGTGCATTGAACTTACACAAATTTGTATTCTGTATATTTATGTAAGCGTTTTTTATTTGGGATTTTTCCTAAATATTTTTGAAACCATGTTTTAAACAATGACTTCTACAGGAATGACAGATCAATCGGTAAATAAAAAATAATTAATTCAAGAGCGGTTGGAATGCTTTCCAACCCTTCCGTGGATGGTGGGAAGTAAACATCCCACTTTAATTTAAATTCTCAAATGCAACAATCGCAGGAGAAAATTTAAACAGAATTTCACATTTATAATGTATGTGAAGAAAAAAGCTTTTACTAAAAATTAAACAAAGCTGTCCGTTAAAACAGGTGTCCTTCAATGATTTTAAAGTTTAGCAACTGAAGCATTTTTCCCACAAGAGGGTTAAATAAACTTTTCACGATCCTTTTATGCTCTCCTTTTTTGCTGCGAAGTATTCTACTATTTTGTATTACTGTTTAACTGACATAAAAATATTATATTATGTATTCCGTTTATATACATTATTTATCAAATCATCTATTAATAATTTGAAATATATATGTTTCGAATGACTTTAATTATTCATCATTAGTTAATTTATAAAAATCGGATTTGTTTTAGCTTCAAATTGTTTATTTTTTACTTTAACGATTAAATAATCGTTATTCTTTAAAATAACTAGTAAAATCATAGAGATTAATAATTTTACACATTCTTTAACGGACTTGGTTAGTTATTTCATGAAATAAGTAGGTATTTTATGAAATAACTAAATTATACGCTTTAACGGTAACATATGCATAAAAATAAGCAGCTTTATCATTAAAAAAACTATTATTTATCTACTAATTATTTTAGTTAATAAGCGCGCGTGTTATTGCTTTAATTTTATAATAATAACATAGTCGCTCTCGGTGACGATTGATTTCTTTTACTGCTAGAGATAAACTGTTACAGGGAAAATGGTTTAACAAGCAAATGATCAATACAAACAAATGCATGATATTTCCTAATACTTCTTTTTTTTCTTTTTTACGGTTTATACCTTATTATTAGATTAGAGTTTGTAGATTATGCCTTATATTTCACATTTTTCACTAAGATTCTTTAACATGAATTGAAAAAAAAAAAAAAAACTAAAAATTGAAAATTAGCAAATAAGTCCAAATCATATTATATTTGACTTTATGTAAATACCACGAAGGAGCATAAACTATAAGAGCATATTTTTTAAATTTATCGCACTGTTATATCTAATAATTATATTGTTTTCACTGATAATATGATACTGAATAGTATGATATTGTATAATGCCATTGAAGTTTCTTTAATTTTGAAACTTTAATGGCTTTATACAGTATCATATTATATATAAACCGAAATCATTATTTTTTACATTTATTTTAATTGCTAAAAATGTTTAAAATGATTTAAAAAGTTTTATTAGAGTCTTAGTATGTTTAGGCTTTAATCCAATCCATTTTTGAAATAGATAAATAAGGAAATTCTAACTTTGTTTTGATCTATGGTGTACTGATATAAAATCACTATCATTCAATTTCCCACGTGCTCTTTCAGATTACTCACGGTTTTTTTTTTTTTTTTTTTTTTTTTTTTTTACTTGAATGTAAACAGTCTAATATGACAGTAACCAGCCTAATATAATTGTTTTTAAGCTTTCAATTTAAGCTACACCTTTTAGCAATTAAAAGAAGTATATTAAATACAAGACGTTAATTTGTTATATACTTACATTATTTTTTATTTTTAATAATTGAACTGGTAAGGAAAAAAACACATAAAAAATCAAGATCAGGCATTTTTTTAATCATGCCAAACAATTTCTTATGCCTTAATGGCTTTACCTTGATTATTTAATCAAATTTTATCTGATATTTAATTTACTGTTAGCTTAACGATAAATTTTATGTTTAATATTAACAAAGGAACTAGTTTAAAAATAAAAACCTAATCACCTATATTCATTTAAAATGTCCCTATGATCAGGTATTATAAAACAATACAAATAACCAATAAATTGCATTAATTTTCATTTCATTAACTTAGTGAAAAATATTAAAGAATAAAAAGGGTTTCTATTCAAAAATTCTAATTTCCTAAAAGTCAAGATTCAAGGCTGTGAAAAGGTAATTCACAAAAAGAGGGAAAAATGGAAATAAAAGCCTTAAACACTTTATATTCATCAAAATTGGGAAACGATTAATATAGATGCCTTGTCACATCAGAATTCAAACTTAAATGCAAGTTTAAGTAGAAATGTTAAATTTAATATTAGCTTACAGGTTATTTTTATTGTACTTATTTCAGTATGAGGAAATTTCTTAACAAAATTTATGCTCACAATTTTTATAAGATAATTTTTTTCAAATCACTTAATGTTTTAAAACTTTTTATAATTGTAAATGCGTAAATATGCATTATTTAAATTCATAGATGTAAATTCGATTGATTACCTTGGTGTAAACTAAAGAATTATTATTTTTAAAACATATTATTAAAAAAAACGCAATTTTTTAAATAGTATTTTCCATAAAAACATGTGTATAATAAAACCCACGAATAATATATTTTTAAAAATTACATCATTTTTTTAGCATTACTCATTCAATTTTTATGGTAAAATTTATTTTCGTTTGCTTATTTTAGATTTATAAACATAATTAATTAAACTATCTAGTATACATGTATTGAAAATTTTGTAATTTTTACTGTTTACATTAGGATTTACGGAGATATAAAACCAAAGCTACAACTAAAAATGTTGCATATATAATGAATAACAAAATATCAATAGTATCAATTCAATAGAATCCATACGTTTCATTCACTTTTTTTTTAAATTTAATTAATATATATTATGAGTATTATGTCTGAAAACTGTAACAATAAAAAGAGCGAATCATATTAAAGTATTTACATACAGAATGTTTCTTTTATACTGTTTGGAAACATGCCACATACTTAAATAATATGCATGCAAAACAATGCAAAATGAAATGTGCACAAATTAAAGACATGACGTACAAAAGGAAAACAAAAAGCACAAAACATAAATAAGGATTAAAAATGCAAAATGCTACTCACGAAAGCCTGGAACCGGGGGGTGGATGCGTTCTGAAAACAGGGAAGCAGCGTCAAAAAAGGGTTCAAAAACAAAATATCTTAAATCTATTTACTACTATTGCCATTCTCAAAAGAAACAAAATTAAACATATTTACAAATTATCAGCAAATATTCTCATTTTAATATCGGATAGCATGAGTAATGAAAGTTTATTCTAGGTATTTATATCAAAATCTTATTTAATTGAATATCTAAATGAAAAATGCTTAGCATTAATAGAAAAATTTCTGGGAACTGTATTCTATTAGTATGAAAAATGTGCTCATTTTTTTTAGAAAACTCCTTTACGAATATTTGTGTATTAAAAATAAAAACTCTTGTAATAAAAGTTTTAAAAAGCAATTTAAATCTTTAAATCTGCTTAATATAGTCAAATGAATGTTTTCATATTTTTAAGACAATTATTATTATTATTAATATTTTTTACTATTATTTTTTTTCATTATTATTATTATTACTACTATCATCATCATCTTAAATATTATTTATGTTGTTGCTATTATCACTGTTGTTGATTTGAAAATAATATCCTTCATAAGCAGTATAACATCAAACTGATAGTCTTATCATCATTCTTAAAAATTAGGTATTACAAAGAAATCAAAAAATGTTTTTTTAACTATAATTTTAAGATTTTTTATATAAAATATTGTATATTTAATTTGATTAAAATTTCAAATTCTCAACATGGTTTCTATTTTAAAATAAATATTCTTTTATGTCTCGTGATTTAGTATGTAAGTTGGCACCATACAAAATCTAATTTTTATTTTTATTATTTAATTTTGCGTTTAAATTTGCTTTTAACATAGAAAAAACGATAATTTTACTTTTTACAAAACATGTTTAAAATAAAATGTTTATTTACTTATTTATTTTTAAATAGCTTCTTTTAACAGTTAATAAAATAATTTTTAAAAAATACATGTTCTTATAAATAATTCTAAAGTTTAATCGCTAGTTTTTCTTGTTATAAACACTCTTATGATAACAACAAAATATTTATTAAAAAGTATTCACAAAAGTTTTTAAAACTCTTACAAATAAATACATTTGTAAATTCAAACTGTAAAAATTTCTCAGCAGATTGCACATTAGTTAATAATGAACCTTTTAATATGTTCATGTAAAGGTTAGGAACAGCATAACATATATCAATTAAGATGGAATCGATTAAAAAGAGAACGTCGAGTTCGTATATATAATTTTTTCATATTGAGATACGATTTAAAATTTAAAATAGGAGTTTTATCTTACAGTTTAATTAATAGATTTGGCGAAAAACAATATTTAACATTCTATTAAATTTAAAAACCTTTTTATTAAAACGCCTTTATTAAAACTTTGTTATGACTTCTTTTGAGAATAGCTTATTTTCTACTATCTAAATAACACATTAAATAAAAATTACTTGCAAAAAACATAAAAATCAAATTTCTAATGTTTCTAAAGGGATTCAAATAAAACAAACTAAGCATTCAAGAATAGCATAGTGTTTTAAAGCAAATTTTAATAATAAATACAGAAATGATTAACTTGGAGTAATATATAAGTATTAATAAAATCTTTATACATGTTAAATTATAAAATTGTATTAAGATATAACTGAAGGTTTTAAAATATAATAAAGTATGAAAGCAGACAAAATATAAATGAAAAAATATTCTTAAGATAAATTATTTTCATTTTAACATTTTGATTACACAGTAGTCAACTGTTCAACAATAGTTCTAAAAGAAAAAAAAAATTGCTGTTTTTTTTTTTTTCTTAGTGATTGTAAAGATTATCATTTTATAATCGAATGAATTTGTTAGATTATGGCTAAATCTGAAATTTGTATATTAAATTATTAAAAATATGTACTGTTTTCCAAATTAAAAAACTAAAAGAATAATGCAATTAAAAATTGCATATTTACGATTATTAAATAATTACATGTGTTCACTTATATTAAGCATTTATTTGAAATTTAAATACTGAAATTATTTAATTATTAAAAAATATTTAGCATTTAAATGGATTTTTGGTTTTTAACTTTTAATAAATATTGTGAAAATGCCTTTCCATTTACCAATATTTATCGAGTAAATTAGACTCGTTTGTATAAAATGTGAAGTATTTTTAACGATTGATGAAATATTTGAATTAAATTGAAACATTATTATTAAATTTTAACATTTTATATCAATCTTATTTACAATATGAGTATAATAATTTTGTAATATTGATGCTACCTTTCCTGTAAAAAAGTGTAATATTTGGCTAATTTACTAGTAGAATTAAATATCTATAAGCATTAGGATGCAAAAAATGACATGTATTTCCTTTCATGAGTGGAAAATATCAATGAAAGTAACACGATAAATTTATTATCAATTTATTTTTAAACTTTAAATTATCTCATTATTATCTAATTTAATGCACTATTATAAGATTATTATATCATGATTAAAATAATACCTAGATCCTTGCATAAATGAAAATATGTTAGTTTCTTTTATTCAAACATTGGTAATTATTAATTACTTTCTGAATTAACTTGTAATAATTAGTTCTTAAAGTTACAACTAGTCTAATATAATCTGATGATGTGATCATATTATCTGATCAATTTGATCATTAAAATTTTTTCTCTCTCCAATCAATTACAATTTCTTTATAGCCAAGACGTGGTTTATGAGAACATTTTTTTTTTTCAGCTACAGCTTATATTGAATATTTCGTATCAACAATCTGACTATGTTAATTAGTAATCCGAAGTTCAATTGAAAGGCCACTAATCGTATTAGTGACCTAATAATGGATAGTGTTTCGATTTTGTGAGATTAGTAACATTATACACATGTAGTTTCACCTTTTTCAATGCATATTATATGATATCATGCTTCAGTATGTATAATTTATATCGTGTGAAACAAATTATCTTGATCAAAGAAAATATTTTAATTATGAATATGTATACATATTATAACGATTATTATATGGATAATTACATTACAAAAGATATGATATTCAATGGGTTTATGAATATGATTTGGATTTAACTGCTTCCATGAATAAATCTACAAGTTGGTTAGCTTCTTTCATTCAAGCATTAATAAACATTAATTATTTTTTAGATAAACTTGTATAAAAGTTGCAAAGATTTAGTTCTCAAAGTTGCAACGATTTTAATAAAATATTGAGGAGATATTATCTGATCAGTCGAATCATCAAAATTGTTGATTTCTTCAATCAACAGAAATTTGTTTATAGCAATGGTTTTTGAGAGCAAAATTTTAAAAGTTACTGCTTTTATTTAATACTTCGTATCAGCAATCAGAATTATGGCAATAAGCAACCCAAAGGTCAGTTCAGAGATAACTAATGATGTTAGTGGGATGATAAAAAAGGATAAGATTTTGATTATATGCGATTGTGAAATCATGTACACATAATTTGAAAAATATTTTTCCGGATCCTTCAAGACTAATTATATGCTATCGTGTTTCAGTGTTTGTAATTTATATTACGTAAAACAAATAATTGTGATCAAACGGAAAATTTTAACAGTGCATGTATATGCATATTAAGATGGCTATACATGGATTTATGCATATGATTTGGATTTAGGAGCTTCCACAAGTTAAAAGTACAAGGTAACAGGAGTGATTGATGAAATAATTTTCCCACCGGTAGGGCAGAAAAGATAAAAAAAGGAATCCTTGTCGGAATCTTGTTGCTGATAGAAAAATTAATCTGGCATGCATCTTTTATGTATTATTTACTCGAAGCCAATAAGTAGGTTTCCAGCTAAACGTAGCATAAAAACGCTCCGGTGTTATCTCATTAATCCTCTCGGGTCCATTTTGAAAATAAAAACTGGGACAGTCTGAAGGTTTTTATGAAATATCACCATCGGCTCGCCCATAAAACTGCCCATGACCTGAACACGCGGCGAACACTCGAGTCGGGAAAAGATGGAAAGAAGAAGAAAAGAGAAAAAATGGCTCCACGTAGTCAGACGTTATAAATCACTCAAGTCCCGTCATACGCTAGCAGTGATTGCTGGCCGCTAGCAATCGATTTGTGATTGAATTTCTGGCCGAGATTGATTAACCCACGGAAATATATATATCGAAAAGCCCCACCACAGCTGCAATTCGAATAAAAATAATTATGCATTCCCCTTCGGTTGTGTATATTCCACTCTGGAGCATTAAGCAATGTTTTCCTTCAGAAAATATATATCAACTTTCTATCCGCATTCACTGCATGTACCTTAGGGTAAAAATGGATGCCTGCGACTCGCGGTTCACCGTTAGGAAATGATGGATGAAGCTTTGTGTCGAGTCATTAACATCGAAGAAAGCCGTTGCAGTCACAGTTTAATGGAGTCAACTTCTTATTAATCGAGTTCAGTCGCGTCCTGCTCCTGTTTTGCTCCGCTGGTCGAGAAGAAATGCTGGTGTTTCATTTCGTGAAAAAGCAGGTTGACTTTTATTGGTAAATATGTTCAATTAAAAGAATTAAGCATAGACTCTGCTTCACTTTTGAACTTTTCATGGAGCTAATTGAATAAGTTTAATTTTATTCAGCAAGGAGAAAAGGCTGTCATCCTTTTGTCATGAATTAATTTTGTCATGAAATTTGTCATGAATTAATGACAGAATGCAGCCAAATCAGCAACTGAACATAGCGGTCGCACCTTATTTCTGACATCAGTACTTGCAGCTGATTATTTTATAATCATCTGCATTAGAGTCTGTGCTTCTCGATCCATTATAGAAATTTCTTCAGAAAGAAAACGAAAAGTTAATCATGTTCAAAACTCACTTTTGAAACTATTATATTTTTAAATCAATTATCTTTAAAATATATAGTTAAACTACAGTTGGTATTAAATTTTAAATGCTCTAAATTTTTCATTTAAATAAAAATTCGTCAGTGATTAAAAGTCAGAGAAATTAAAAACTGCATATTCCATAGCTGCCAACTTTCAACTAATCTTCCGTAATACCTAGATTAGTTTGATCCAGGTTAAGATCATTTCAAACCAGAAAATATATTTCATGAATCTTTATTTATTTAATTTTAAAATTGCTAGTGGAGCATACTTAATTTCATTTCTTTGAAACATTTCTGGTTCGAAACTCATTAAACCAGGGTCAAATTAACGCACGTATTACGGATAATCTTAGTCAGGTTGACACCTATGATATTCTATAATGAATATTGAACATTTCCTTTCAAATAGATTAAATATGTTTGATTTCTCATGAAAAATAAATCTCATAATAAGAATTGATGTAGCTAACACTATTTTTAATATCAGTTTAAAAATAAATTAAAGCTTTAAAATTTTTGATATAATGAAATTGAATAATTGAAAAAGAACATAAAAACATAAAAAAAAAAAAAAAAAAAAAAAAAAAAAAAAAAAAAAAATTAGCGAAACGAAAATAATACATGGTAGTAATGTTTGAAACTTATCATTGCCAGTGAAACTTACAACATCACATAACAGACAAGTCGCTAAACAAATTCCTTAAAATACCGTCAAATATTTATTATCAAAACTGCTTTAGCTAGAATTTTTATACTCGTATTGAGACTGAAGACAAATACTGATACACAATTGCCTTAGTCTTCTTTCTTCTCTCCTCCCCGTTTTTTCCTCCTCAGTACATTACCGTTTATTTTTGTTTTTATAGGATAATACATTTCATTATTTTTATCAACTTAAAACACATGATAGTTCTAAAAATAATATTGTACACTGTTTCACCCCTTCTAATAGGATTCTTTTACAAATCATTTGAAAAACTGGTAGAACCAGGGAGAAAAATAGAGCTCGATTTAAAAAATACTATAGTAAAAATTGGCAAATATTGTTCATCTAAAAAAGAACATAGAAAAAAAATGGATTCAGATTATCTGTAAAGCTCATGGAATTACCGAAATTTTTGTTAGCTGAAAATGTGGACTAAGGTTTACTGGTGCCTTAAAACCAATCAAGGTAAAAGAGACATTTTTAATACACTCCATATTCAAAACATTCATAACAAGTTTCAAAATTTATGTTCATAACTATAGGTGACAAGCTAATATAATAAAGAGCGAGAACAGTTTGTTCAATACAAAGTGTGGACAAAATTACATTCCAGGGGTTTTTGTTAAATGGAAACATCAAAGCTCCAGATAAACCCAAAACATTAAACATATACGATTTAACCATATACTAAATACTTGCGTTCAGAAATATTTATATATGTTACAGGCCAAACCCGATTTTAGGCCAAACTAGATTGGCCTAGGCCAAACTAGTTTATCCTAAAGCCCATCGGATAGACTAGTTTTTCCTAGGCCAAACCGGTCTATCCTAACGCCCATCGGATAAACTAGTTTTTCCTAGGCCAAACTAGTCTATCCTAAGGCCCATAGGACAATCTAGTTTTTCCTAGGCCAAACTAGTTTGGCCTATCTCTTATAGGATAAACTAGTTTAGCCTGCTGTTTATTGGTCTGAACTAGTTTCTCCTAGGCCGATCTAGTTTATCCTAGGTCAATTCAATTTGGCGTGATTTTATTGAATTCAATTACCGCCACAGCGCCAAAATTCTAGTCTGTCCTAGGCTGATCTCGTTTATCCTAGGCCAATTTAATTTTACATGCTTTTAGCTTGCAGGCGTCAAAGCCTGAGAAATAATGGGCTCGCAGGTTCTGTATGTATGAATGTACGTATGTATGTACGAATGTACGTACGTATGTATGTGTGTATGTACGTGCGTATGTACGTAACGCGATAACTCGTGATAGAAATATCCGATTTGCTTCAAATTTTGGAGGCACGTTCATTGATATAAGGTATTTTTCTGATTAGTTTTGGGAATTCATTGGATAAGAATAAAGGAGAGCGAACGGGAGGTTAGTCCCCCACCGTTAATTTAGAGAAATGGACTTTTGATGCAGAATTGTCAGTTTTCATTTAAAATTTTAGATATAGGGTCATTCTGATAAGGCGTCCCCATTATTAGTTGTGGATGTTTATTGTTTAAGTGTAAAAAAAGGGCAATGTAGGTTAACCCCTCCCCATAATTTAGATAAAACTAGTTTATCCAATTTACATAAGGATAAAATAGTTTGGCCGAGGCTAATTTAATTTAGCTCGAAAACGGGTCTGGCCAGTAAAAAACATATATTTCACTAGAAAAAGTATAAATGTGTGTCAAGAGTCATTGCTTATAACACCAATACAGAAATTTAACATGTTCACCTTAGAGACATTATGCATTGGACATGGTGTTTTTTTTTTTTCTGCACACTCGTGCCAACTGAGATCTGACTTGCATTTATTATTATTATTATTATTATTACTATTATTATTATTATTATTATTA
Source organism: Maratus speculifer (assembly GCA_964019185.1). Classification (NCBI taxonomy): domain Eukaryota; kingdom Metazoa; phylum Arthropoda; class Arachnida; order Araneae; family Salticidae; genus Maratus; species Maratus speculifer. Next base: position 193,473,099 of record OZ025295.1, on the reverse strand, counting down.
TTTTATATTCGAGCCAGAATGAAGCTGAACAAAATTTGCAATCGAGCAGCTTTTTCCATTTTTGAGAAATTAATTACTTGTCGACATATAAGCTATTCTTGTCACAGCGTCAGTTTTTATTTCCGTGCAGTCGTAACCGGAAATTCGATTCAAAACGTAGCTTTATTATTTTCTCAAAGATACATCGCTTTTATGAAAAAATGGTTTACGTCATTCGACTATATATTATCTGAATCTGTTAACCTTATGCATTTCCGAAAAGGAAGTAGTTCATAAATGTGTTAGGATGTAGCTCTTTAGGATTTGAGAAAAGCCTTAAGGAATGAGAGAGAAATATATTCAAAAATCTACTTTTTACTGAACGGATTCAAAAGTTATGATATTTATAACTCTCATATTTTTTCTTTTGTTCTAAACTACATTGATTATTTAATGAATCCGTATTTGAATATTGAAACTCTAAGAATCTAGATAATCATTAATACATTGTGTATTTTCATTCTGTGAACACAACATAATTTAAAAATACATTGCAAATTTATCCAATAAGTATATAAGCAGTATTTTTTAAAGGAATCTTAATTGTATGTGAATTAAAACCTGAATTTTTTTGCAGAAATTGAGTAGGGCCAGATCGAGCCGGACTGAGTCTTTTTTCACTGATTTTTGCACAGACAGAGCTCTGTCTGTACAAAAGTAAATAACATTAAAGTAAATAATAATAATTTGCTTGAATAAGCAAACACCATGTCCAATGCATCATGTCTCTAAGGTGAACATGTTAAATTTCTGTATTGGTGTTATAAGCAATGACTCTTGACACACATTTATACTTTTTCTAGTGAAAGATATGTTTTATACTGGCCAAACCCATTTTCGAGCTAAATTAGATTAGCCTCGACCAAACTATTTTATCCTTATGCCAATTGGATAAATTAGTTTTTTCTACACCAAACTTGTTTATCTAAATGCCCATAGGAAAAACTAGTTTTTTCTATGTAAGAGGGTAATCGTTCATTTTTCACTTCATACTTAACCATTAAACCCCCAAAACTATTCATGGAATCGCCTTATCACAAAGAACCTATATACAAATGTGAAGCATATCCGTAAATTCTGCGTCAAAAAACATTTATCTAAATTATGGGGGGGAACCTACATTGCCCTTTTTTTACACTTAAACAATAAACATCCACAACTAATCATGGAGGCGCCTAGTCAGAATGATCCTATATCTAAAATTTTAAATGAAAACTGATAATTCTTCATCAAAAATTTATTTCTCTAAATTAACGGTGGGGGATTAGCCTCCCTTTAGCTTCCCTATAATTTTATCCAATGAATTCCCAAAATTAATCAGAAAAGTACCTTATATCAATGAACGTACATCCAAAATTTGAAGCAAATCGGATATTTCTAGCACGAGTTATCGTTTTACGTACATACGCACGTACATACGTACGTACATTCGTACATACATACGTACATTCATACATACAGAACCTGCGAGCCCATTTTTTCTCAGGCTTTGACGCTTGCGAGCTAAAAACACGTAAAATTAAATTGGCCTAGGATAAACTAGATCAGCCTAGGACAAACTAGAACGTTGGCGCTGTGGCGCCATTGAATTCAATAAAATCACACCAAATTGAATTGGCCTAGGATAAACTAGATCGGCCTAGGAGAAACTACTTCAGACCAATAAACAGCAGGCTAAACTAGTTTATCCTATAAGAGTTAGGCCAAACTAGTTTAGCCTAGGAAAAACTACATTGTCCTACGGGCCTTAGGATAGACTAGTTTTGCCTAGGAAAAACTAGTTTATCCGATGGCCGTTAGGATAGACCGGTTTGGCCTAGGAAAAACTAGTTTATCCGATGGGCGTTAGGATAGACCGGTTTGGCCTAGGAAAAACTAGTCTATCCGATGGGCGTTAGGATAAACTAATTTGGCCTAGGCCAATCTAGTTTGGCCTAAAATCGGGTTTGGCCTGTAACATATACACAAATTCCTAAAAAACCTGATAATATTAATGTTATACTTTAATTATTACTTCATGGTTTATATTCGTTTAGCGTTGTGGAACATAGCTGATTTGAGACAACACAACTATACATTCTATTAACTACTTTTCCCAGTAATAATTTTGAGTGGATAATAGTATGATTCTGAATAAAAAGAACCAGTAAAACTGAGTGTAAACAATCAAAACTTATTTGGGTTCAAAAATCTTCTAAATATTCTTGAATTTTCTTTTTAAAATTTTATTACATACTTAGAATTATAGAATAAAGAAATATTGAATTCAAATTATTTACATACTATGTACAAAATGTATAATATGTACAAAATATAAATGCTTTTACCTTGATAATTTTTGATCATCATACTAAAAACTGGAAAGATGATCCTTTATGCATTTCTGCGTGCCTTTTCATAAAATTAACATAATTCTTCAATAAAACTCAAGACACGCACGACAAACAAAAAAATATAAACATTCTCTCTCAAAAAAAATTCTTTTCCATTCCATCAAAAATTGATGCCAACTTTTTTATCTAAACTTTTAACTCATCTCGTAAGATAAAAAATATAAAAAGCAAAGCAGACGAAAAAACAGCTTCGCTTCCATAGCAACGAGTCGCGTCTTATAAATAAATTAAATATCACAATTGCAAATATGCAAACGATTTTCTGTGAATAAACTGGGATAACTTAATTTATCAATTCCTAACATACTCCCACCTTTAATTTAGGCGGAAGCCAAATTAAACTTAAGATCACTTTTGATCAAATTAAGCCCTAATTCAAAATAAAAAATATATAAATAAATAAAGATAATAACTAAACAATAATAAAATAATAATGAAAGGTTTAGAGTTCTAGAAAAGTTATTTCAGAGTTTTAGAAAAGTCATTTCAGAGTTCTAGAAAAAGTCAGTTCAAAAGTCTCTTTACTACTCTACCACTTCTAGTTGTACTGTTTCTCACCATCCACCCCACCAAGCTGCTGCTGGATGGATGACTAATAGGACACAGTTCTTTCAATTAATAGGAAACAGTTCTTTCGAAGAAACTATTGCCTTCCAATACAATGATTTTAAAAGGTTATTGGTTCCTCTAAAATTTGAGCCATTATCAGAGTATATAGTAGTCGGCCTTCCTCTCCTGCATATTAATCTTCGAAGTGACTGAATGAATCCTTCCGTTGAGAGACTGGATACAAGTTCCAAATGTATTGCCCTATATACTGCACATGTAAAAAGTACAACCCAAAATTTGGATCTTTGCTTTACGAAAAGAGGGCCAAAAATATCAGCTCCAACAATTTCAAAAACTTTGGAATCTCTGATTCGATCTAGAGGTGGGTGAATTGGAGGTGTAGTATGTGGTTTTGCAGAGTATCTTTTGCATCTGTAACACTTAGACAATTGACTTCTAATGCTGCGTCTAGAAGAAATCATCCAATATTTTTCTCTTAAAATGGATCCAACTGTTTGAAGTCCAGCATGACAATTCTTTAAATGACATTCTTCAATCAGACAATTCACTACATGATGTTTCGATGGTAATAAAATTGGATATCTGAAAGAAAACTCGTCATCCCGCTCTAATATCTTTGTTTTTACTCTCAACAATCCTTCTTGATCTTTCATAACCTTTAATCCTTTTATTGCATCAGTAGTATTACCAAAACTTTCAAATTGTATTATTGACCAGAGCGACCTTTCCGCATCTTCTTTTTCTTCAATTGACAATTCTGATGGAAAACATATATTTCGATTTCTGCACTTCATTATGAATCTCTTCACCCAACATACGACATTAATAAATCTACCAAATTTTGAAATTCTACTATATATCATAAATTCAAGTGAATTAGAACATAAAAGAGTAGGTACTGCAGTTTTCTTCTTTTCCATCATTACTAATTCTTCGTTGGGGCTTGTTTCTGAATGTGGCCAATTTTCTTCTGATAACTTCAACCATTCTGGTCCCTCCCACCATCTCATCTTCAGCAGCTGTTTAGGACTACATCCGCGAGAAGGTAGATCAGCAGGGTTGAGATGACCAGGTACGAAGTTCCATTGTTGAGATTCGGAAAATTTACAAATTTCTCTAACTCTATTGCCTACAAACGTTCCCCATTGATCATTTCTTCGAATCCAAGCGAGAGCAGTCGAAGAGTCGGTCCAATACTTTACTGGTATGGAAATACAATTAAAGGCTTTCAAAACAAACTTAGTCAACCTTATTCCTAAAATACAAGCAAGAAGCTCTAAACGTGGTATGGTTACATTTTTCTTTGGTGCAAGACGAGACTTAGCTCCTAAAAGTTGTACAAAGACTGCGTCTTTATCTTCACAACGTAAGAAAACTGCTGTTGCATAAGCTCTGGTACTTGCATCACAAAATGTATGAATAGACCATTTTTCTTTACAACCATAGCCTACACGTCTATTTATCTTCACGTCATTTAAATACTTGAGTTCGCCATACCATTTTTGAAAATTATTCCGAATTTCTTCTGGAAGTGGAGCATCCCAATCTAATTTCATTGACCAGGCGTCTTGAATTATCAGTTTGGCTGGCAACAATGCTGGGGCTAAAAATCCTATTGGATCGAAGATCCCCTGGGTTACCGCTAATATCTTTCTTTTCGACAGATTTTCTATCTCATCACTAAATTTATAAGCGATCTTCAAACTATCTTCCATTGTGTCCCACTTCAACCCTAAAACCGGAACTATCGTTGTTACATTTTTGCTGAGCACCTTCTTTTCGTTAAGGAAACTGCTGTCTTCACTTTTAATTGGTCCGAATTCCCACATTCTTAATTCCATTTTCGCATCAGCCATGATTTCTGTAGATTTTGAAATAAAATTTTCTAGTTCAGGCACATTGTCGACTGAAGTAACGCAGTTATCTATATAGTATGATTTCATAAGCTTCTCAGCTATCTGTTTGTTTTCTTCATCAACATTACTCAAATGATATCTTATAACTGCACCTAGCAAAAATGGGCTACAAGTTGCTCCAAAAACTACTCTATTGTGTTGATAAACTTGAAATTCGTCAGGACTCTTCCACCATAAAAATCGCAAGAAATGCCGATCTGATTCTTTGACTTCAATTTGAAGAAATGCTCTTCTTATATCGGCTACTACCCCAATAGCTTTCTCACGAAATCTTATTAACACTGCAGGAATTTGTTCGATGAGGTTTGGTCCTTTAAAGAGGCAATCATTTAAAGAAGGAGACCTCCCTACCTTACACGATGCATCAAAAACTGGTCGAACACTTGTAGTAAGACTATCTGGTTTGATGACGGGATGATGAGGTAAAAAATGTCCTGGAATCTTGAGTGCTTCATCTGGTACTTTACTTATAACGCCTTCTTCTTCCCATTCATAGAAAACTTTAGCATATTCTTCAAACATTTTCATTGATTTTAATTTCTTTGTTGAATTTATCAATCTTCGTTCAGCTATGTGTCTATTTGAGGGAATCTCACGTTTGCCGTTAATCCAAGGAAGACCTACAATATAGCGACCTTCTATATTTCTATCAACTTCTTTTATAAAATTATCATGAGCGAGTTCTTCTTCTTCTGCTTTAGACAAAGTTTGACAGGGATCTGTTATACCAATTGTCTCTAACTTCCATAATTCTGGAATCTTCATATCTTTTAAAGCTAGGTTCGTGATAAACATATTTCCATAATTTAGGCAAGACTGTGATGTACTTTCTAAACGACCACAAAGTGTCCATCCAAACTTTGTCTCTATTGCTGTAAGACCGCTCTTTAACTGTTTTACTCGACCTGTAAGAAGTTGTCCGTAGTAATCGCTTCCAATCAAAATTTCAATTTTTGGACTTCCTGCTCCTAAATCTGTGATCCATAGTTTATTTTGTTTAAGCTCTTTAATTACTGATTCTTTTGGTATCCGAGGAATATAGTTACAAATTATATCTTGATCCAAAAGTTCTAAGACTTCTTTCGTTTGTTTCTGTCTATCAGAAGAACTTAACTCAACTTGGAATTTATTGTGAGATTTAGCTTCTGTTTGCGTACCACCAAACAAAGTGTGTACAATAGCTTCAGAAGAAATGGGATGTAAACCTAACTCTTCAGCTGTACCTTTTAAAATATAGCTCTTTTGCGACCCACAATCAAGTAACGCTCGTACTTTCTTTGTTATTCGACCTTTAATAACTATTTCTAAAGTCATAAGGGCTACTTCAGCAGAACACTGCTTACTTGCTATGGTGCTTTGAATAACTTCTGGGGTCTTAACTGTATTTTCTGGTTCTTTACACATTGAAATTTCAGGGCATAATAACTCGGTATGGGGTTTAGAACAAACGTGGCAACGAATAAAAACTTTGCAAACTTTAGCGTGGTGACCAAAACGAAGACATTTTAAACAGCAATTTTTATTCTTAATTTTGGCCTTCCGTTCATTAAAGGAAAGAGATCTAGCCCTAACACAGTCCTTGCTTTCATGAGATTTACTGCAAAATAAACAAAGGCGTTCTTTTGCGCTAAATAGCCCTGCTGCAGTAGGTATTTTACTTTCTGCTTTTCTTAACTTTTCTTTAGGTTTGTCTTTAAAGCCCAGCTCTATAAAACTCGATTTGGCTAATTTGAATCTTTCCTCGTTTGCAACTTCTTGTTTCAGAAATTCCATCAAACTTACTATATTTGCTTTTGTTGACAATGCATTATTATTACTAACAGTGTTTGATGTGATTGAAATATTATATCGCTGCCATGCTTTTAATACATCTTCCGATAAGCTAGATTCTATCATGGGATAGAGCCACGCCGAATTGCTTTCTAAACTTAAACCCATTGATTCTAACGATCTTAAATATGCCTCGACTTTCGTGAATAAATCTGATAAGGGAAGTTTATCTTTGCCGTGCGCCTGTACATTAGCTACAATCAATTTTAGGAATTCTCTAACGTACACTTCTATTAGTAAATCTTTATTTCCAAAACGCTCTTGAAATGCCTCGACAGCTTTGGAGTAATTAACTGCAGTCATTGGATAGCTCTCTAACAAACGCCTGGCACTGGTTCCAGGTTCTACCGATTGGATAAGATACTGAAATTTGTCACTATTATCCAAATCTATGTCTTCATGAATTTTCTGAAACTGAGACCAAAATGAAAGATAATTTATTAACTGCGAATCGAATGGCTTAATATTTAGTTTAGGTAATTTATAATGCTTTGATTTGGAATAACCGTGATCTGTGCTTTTTTCACTATCATCTTGATTACGTTTATTTGTACCCAATGCTTCGCTAACTTTACGCTTAATGGTAATAAATTGATCTGAATAACTTTCATTTTCCACTACTTCATTTTCAATAGCCTCTTCATCGCATTTATCATCATCTAACATGAGTTCAATTATAGCTTCATCAGTAGCTTTAATTTCATGAATCAAATTTTCTAATTTACTAAAACCGTCTAAAATTTTGTCCTTATCTAATGACTCGCTGTTAATTTCTTCATTCAAAACATTTAAAGTTCTGGTAAATGACGAACGTAGTGGTGTACGCTTTTTCTTTAGCTTATTCATCTTAGAAAAATTAAGTAGTAATGCACAGCTTATGAAAACAATTTACGCTATAAAAACAATTCAATATCTCAACAATATTATTCAAATGTCCCTGTTCGTTGCGCCAGATATTTTTGTAAACAATCAAAACTTATTTGGGTTCAAAAATCTTCTAAATATTCTTGAATTTTCTTTTTAAAATTTTATTACATACTTAGAATTATAGAATAAAGAAATATTGAATTCAAATTATTTACATACTATGTACAAAATGTATAATATGTACAAAATATAAATGCTTTTACCTTGATAATTTTTGATCATCATACTAAAAACTGGAAAGATGATCCTTTATGCATTTCTGCGTGCCTTTTCATAAAATTAACATAATTCTTCAATAAAACTCAAGACACGCACGACAAACAAAAAAATATAAACATTCTCTCTCAAAAAAAATTCTTTTCCATTCCATCAAAAATTGATGCCAACTTTTTTATCTAAACTTTTAACTCATCTCGTAAGATAAAAAATATAAAAAGCAAAGCAGACGAAAAAAACAGCTTCGCTTCCATAGCAACGAGTCGCGTCTTATAAATAAATTAAATATCACAATTGCAAATATGCAAACGATTTTCTGTGAATAAACTGGGATAACTTAATTTATCAATTCCTAACACTGAGTCCACATTTTCAGCTAACAAAAATTTGGGTAATTCCATGAGCTTTACAGATAATCTGATTCCATTTTTGTATGCGGCTCTTTAGAATGACAATATTTGCCAATTTTTACTATAACATTTTTTAGATCGGGTTCTATTTTTCTCTCTGGTTCAATCAGTTTTTCAAATGATTTCATAACATTTTCAGGAACTTGATCAACCAACTTCAACTAACAAATCTAAACTAATATTAATATTGGTTTAAATGTATTAAGAGACATATTAGTTTGGCGAAGTGTCGAAAATAGCGCTAAGTGGCAGCATTTTTGGCGAATAATTTTGATCGCTAGATTTGACGATATATCGCCAAGCTGCCGACATTTGGCGACAGAACCGCTTACCCCCCCCCCCCCCGATGGTAGTCCCTCTACAGTTTCGCGATTTCTACGCAGATTTTTATATGTCTATAGGTAGCTGCATAAATTTTCATTGCTCTATTTGAAAATCGTTATTTTTTATACATAGACGAAATATTATTTGAATTATCTCTTTGTAATTCAAATACCTGTATTATAGCAATTGTTTTGAATTCACAAATATTCAAATAAAGGTGTGATGTTGTTTTAACTATTTAGTTATCGATACTAATATTATAAAAAGGAAAGATTTGATTGTTTGTTTGTTTGAATTGAACAGGCTCCGAAACTACTTGACAGGTTGGAAAAATTCTTCCACCGCACAGTGGGGCAAAAAGCCTTCAAAACTGGCAAAAAATCGAAAAAATGAAATTTTATTTTGAACTACCGACATACGTCACTTTAATAGAGCAGATGTCAGTACACATCTTCCTAGTATTAAAATTTGCGCAAAGTTATTTTGATCGTCACTAGAGAAAGAAGTTAAACTGCATATTGTGCTTTGATAATAAGTGAAAAAAAAAATCAATAATTTTGTTTCAACATTCGTTTGTTAATTTCGCTATAATAATTAAAAAATAATTTTTTTGACTATGGAACCTTTAACTACAAGTATGTAACAATAATTCATTAACTTTCAATTTGTTTTAATACGATTTTTATAGATATACAGACGCTTAGAATATATAGTGGTGAAATTTATAAAAAAAATTAAAACTGTCTACAAACATTGTAGGTTTTAGTTATGAGTTAAGGCGAGTTAAGTGTTAATTATAATTTTTTCTACTAAGTATGAGTTTTAAAAGGACAAATATGCCAGAAAATCTTGCTCCTTTTTGCCACTTTTTTAATTGTATGGTCATTTTTATAGTTAATCATCCTTAAATTTTTGTTAGTGTACGGGTGTGCCAAACATGATTATAAATATTTTCTTTGTTAAATACGAATTTTAATGCATTGTTTATCACAAAACAATGTATTTAAATGAAACTGACTATCATAGAACGTTTTAACAAAAAACTTTTGAAAATTAATGTGATTTTATGGTAAGAAGAGCTCCATAATCGGAGAAACTACGAACAAGTAGTTTAAATGAAAAGAAGATTAAATGTTTTAAAGTTTAATATAAATTCCGATGAGCAAAAGCCTGGCGAAACAAGGGAAATGCTTTAGAATTAACAAAGAGTGGCTTGGCAAATCGCTTTCATTTCCTCGATTTGAAAAACAAACAGAAGCGTCAATGAAAAGCAAACATGCCCATCTTCATATTCCGTCTGAATTTGTTCTGGACGATCAAAAATATCAAGAGTAAAACGGTTATACAATTCTAGTTCTACATATTCGTTAGTGTACGTGACATGTATGAGTTTAAAATCTGAAAAACAGGAAAACAAAAAGTGTGTGTTAGCACTAAAACAACAGAAACAGTTTTTCTTCTGCTGTCTTTATAGTAATACGTACATTTTGCCTGAGAAAGGTTGATCCAATCCTTCAAAACGAGTCGCTAATATTCATTATAAGGTTTGCTTGAGAATAATTAAAATTACTAATTATGTTTACATTTTTTAATGCGATATTATGGATGATTTATAAATATCTAATTAGTATAAAACTATCTTAAATTCTTGTTTTTAACTCATTTTTCTACAAAAAATATTGAAAAAGGTTTGTAAATTAATTAATAAATTACTATTTAGCTTATGTAAAAGTTTTAAATTTTACTACTTTTCTTCTACAAAAGAATCCGTGATGTGCTTTTTTTGTTCAAAGTAAATTTTATTTTTTGCCAACTTTGGAGGCTTCCTGCCCCACTGTGCACCGTTGGAAAGCTACACTATTTCTGGTGAACATAGGCTATATTTAAAAAATTAGGAATTATTACTAAAATGCTAATGTAACCCAAGGTGCAGAAAAATGACCTTAAAAAATCCTTACATCGCGTGCGCTGCGAATACTATTGATTATCTGTACTAATATTATAAAGAGAAAAGATTTCATTTATGTTTGTTTGAATTGAATAGGCTCCGAAACTACTTGACGGATTTGAAAAATTCTTCCATCATTGGAAAGTTACACTATTTCGGGTGAACATATGCTATATTATATTTTCAAAAAAATTAGGGATCATTACTAAAATGTTAATAATGAAACCCAAGGTGTAGAAAAATGACCGTAAAAATCCTTACATCGCGTGCGCTGCAAATACTATTGATTATAATGTATATACATTAAACAAAGTCGTGTTAATCACCCCATTTATAACTCAAGTACGGATGAATCGATTTTTATGAAATTCTGTATGGAGGTATCTGACACCTTAGAACATTTAGGCTACTTTTTATCCGACTACCTAAAAGGACGGTAATATTTTAGTAGTTGAATTTAATGGGATGAAGTGGTAGTAACAATTTGCGTTGTCAATAGTGGCACAGGACTGGGCGACTTGCTCTACCCCAAGCAAAGCGAGGGTGGCAGCTATTAGTTTATATATATGTTAATGAAAAATCTACATTTTCTGTTTCGAATGACGCCATTTTCAAAAGTGTAAAATTCTATCAGTAGGATCTGAATTTTTATTAACCTATAAGAAAAAAAGAACATGTGTTATCACTTCTTTTTTAAATTATTGTGCTGGTTTTTAGTTGGTGGCAACTCGAAAAATGATTGAATTAAACAATTAAAAAAGAGACATGTTAAGTTATGGAAGGTATAGCGTTATATAAGTTTCAAATGGGTGCCATTTCCTTGATATTAGATATTTTTTGACAGAATCTTCGAAAGGCACAGGCCTAAACTAAAAGCTTTCGAACAAGCTATTACACGTCGCTGTATGTTTCCTGGTTCTTTTTATAATTGAGTTGTTGTCCTTTTATCTTGTTTCACGAAAAAAAGTGACAAAACAGGGGTTCTGGATCTCCATAACTAATCGGTGGATCTGGATGAAATTTGGTAAACTTTGAGTTCTAGAATAGGACACTTTGCCTTTTCAATTTCGTTGCGATCTGGTGATTGGGTCTAAAATTATTAAGAGGCAAACTTTGGACTTACGTTAGAGATGCGCCCAAACTCTACTATACAGTACGATAAGTGCTGTATGATACAGTGGTTAGTTTAAGATGAAAAGGTTAAATTTGAAATTAAAAAAAATTCATTTGCTTTTTGTGCAGTATTATTTTTCGAGAGAAGGTAAACATTTTTTTTTATATTCATTTAACTTTTTAAGCTCTTGCTTTAAAGATTTTTATTAACTTTAGCCATTTAGAAATTTCCTTTATTATTTATTTATTTTATTTTTAAATTATATCTTATGTATAGGGTATTAGACATTGCCAAATAAAGGGAAAAGTTTACTGAAAATGTTTGCACAATCGTCTTTCAGTAAATCTTTAATATTCTGATTCAGTTTGAAAACAATTTCCTCAGTAAAATGAATTTCAGCACATGTCGTTTTTAAAAATAATAGCGATACAAATTATTTCAATACACTATTTTGAAAATATAAACATACAGGTGTTTAAAAAGAAACTGTCAGATGAGCAGACAGTAGAAAAACAGTTCAGTTTTTAACAAAAAAGTGCTTATTTTTGTATTTTTCAACAGAGAACCTCTATTTTTAAAATTAAACAGCAATTTTTTTTTGGTCACAAAAAACTGTTTTTAAATGACATTTCAGCAGGCATTTTTCTAATTAATTATAGACTTGTTTATTTATTCATAAAAGAAACTTTTCACTACCGGATAATCATGATGCAATATTAGTTTAATAGTATGTATTATTCACCAAATATACAATGTTTTCAGTAAGTTAGCTTTTGTTTGTAAAAGAAATAAAATACTTAGAAGTCGTAAAAAGCGCCACTAAAATATACTAAGATTGCTTTAAGTGCATATATGTAATATAAAATACCTTAAAATACTTTAAAAATACATTAAAAATCCAATTGTCTTAAATTGTTTTCGGTCGAATTCACACGGCCACCGTCGATTGTTATTTAAATGTTGTTATTTCTCTTTGTGTTTAATAGTCAAGGTATTTTAATTTTTAATTTAAAAAAGTAATTCAAGTTATTTTAATGTTTTAAGGTATTTTAATGTATTTTAAAAATTGTACATATATATTCACCTAAAGTCCATTTTAGTAGATTTTATTTGTGCTTCATATGATTTTTAATTGTTTACTCAATAGAATTTAGCACTAAAACTTTAACATTCCTTTACTGCAATAAAATACTTTTCTTAAATTTAAGCAATAATTTAACGTAGATTTTAAGAAACATGTAGGCGCTATTTATTTTATTTTATTTATATTAAAATAAATAATATATTTAAGCAAAAATTTGATTTATAATTTTATGTAATTATGCGCACAACTCACAAATCAATAGTTTATTTAGAATAAAGAAAATCAAGATCTAAGTAAAGCCTTACACACGTTTTAATTTTAAAAATCTCTAAGGAATAAATTAAGATTTTAATTAATAAGTTTTTTGGTTCATCGTGTCTTAGAACTCAAATAAATTTCAAATTTATTTTTCATAGTTTTCCGCAAATCATAGCTATAAGTGTTTTTGAATAAATAATACAAAACAAAATAAAAGATCACTTAGTACTCATGAATATCTTTTAACGTTATGTTTTTTCTTTCCATTATGTTTTATTTAGTAGTATGTAAATTACACGAATTTAAATTTACTTTTTTTTTATTAAATCTGCATATTAATTTATTTAATCTTTAAAAATGCATTTACAATTAACGTTTGATATACAGGGTGAGTCATAAATATCGAAACAATAGGCTATCTCCTTAAATATTGCCCCTAGACCCATACTTCCAATTGCAAAGTTTCACCAAAAAAGGTAAATTTTTTGATAAGATAAGTTGCAACTCCATGGGGGGTCTATTTTAAAAAATACAAAAATTAAATTTTTATACGGCCCCCAGAGGATAAAACTTCCAATTAGAAAAATTTTCCTTATCCATTCCTTAATTGAACAAAAAAAATTCCATCTTGATATCTCCAAAACTCAGAGAGTTATGACAATTTTAATAAATCGTGAGGTTTCAAGGGATCAGGCACAAATTGAAATGCGTGTAATTGAAGAAACAATGTTGCTGTATGTTGTCCAGGAAACATTTATTTTATTTACTTATTTATAGAATTTGAATTTTGAATGTTTTGTGATGGTTAACCACATAATTTGTAAGCACTATCACATCATAAGCTTTCTTAATAATTTCTTTTCCAAAAAATTTAGAGTAAATTAAAATTGTCATAACTCAAAATACTATTTGCCGCGTTGATTTTTTTTTCGTTTAATTAAATGAAAATGTTTAATTTTCAATTTGATTCAGCATTTTAAATACTATTTTTAAAATATAAAAGTATTTAAAATAGCAATTTAAAAAAAGATGCAATTTTTTGTGAACAAATCATATTTTTAAAAGTAAATTTTCTGAGGTAAAAACATCTTTCGGCAATTTTTTTTTTTTTTTTTTTTTTTTTTTAGGTGTTAAAAAACTATTGAATTGTTACCGTAACCAACGGTTACTGACTTATGATGTAAGTTTAAAAATGAGAAATACTGAAATAAAAACATCTGATGAGGAAAAGTGCATTTAGTTTTAAACAAAGATTGGCTCCTAACGTTTAAATGCTTTTTTAAAAGTGTCTAGGTGATTAACTCCTTCTTGTGTAGTTTCGATTTCATATTTTGTTTAAGTTTTGCCATTTTCGCCTTCTTTAATTACTATTTAAATGAGTCAGCTTATTTAAACTTAATTTTTTTATCACGCCGACTTCAATTTTTTTCATTGTTTTATCCCTGCATAGATGCCTCTAATTACGGGCCTCCAAACTGGTAGACGGTAGGTACTGGGTTCGAACCCAATCGCAACCATCCGCCTAACCGTTCGAAGTTTTCCGTGGTTTTTTTCGAACCCTGTATTTCCTATTGCAGATAATTGGCCGGAATAAAAAAAAAAATCCCCAACGTGTTAACTGCTGTAAGCGGACTCAAAGGCTGCTGCGTTTTTTTTTTTTTTCATTTTTTAGAGTTTAAAATACAATTTTCAGTTCAAATACAAATACATTTTAAATTTTGTTTAACTTGCGAATCAGTTATCTTTTTAAAACAAGAACAGGTTTTTAATGAAACTTCGGCATATTTCATTTAAACGTTTTAAGTTGAAATTATTCAATTGAATTTCTTAAATGATGTTTGGTTCGAACGCATTAAACCTTGATCAATTAAATACACTTAGAATGAAATATTAGTGGGAGCTTAGCATAAAAAAATACGCAACAGAAACGTTATACTCTTCGACTTTAACATTCGAATAAATATTTTTTTTAATGCCGTTTGGAATAAATAAACTTCTCGGATGTAGCAATCAAAGGACTATAAAGATACGAAATTCCGTGGATTAGTACAAGATATCACTGAAATCGCGTAAACTATACAAAATTCATTATGAAAACGCAATCCGAAAGATGATTGATACAAAAACGTAAACAAAACCAATTCATGTGAAGAAGTAACTGCATCTGACTTTTTATGAAAATTCCTGCATTAGTTCTTAAAGTAGACCTATTGCAGAAATCGTAACAAATTCAGTGTTACAGCGCCTCTCGTGGAGCCATATACAACAAAATATAAATAACATCAATTCATGTCAAGGAATAACTGAATCTGAAGATTGATGATATTCCTTGCATTCTGGAGATACAGCGATCCCGGAAATCGCACAAAAGCATTTACAGTAGGGTTACCTGTTAAACGATTCACACCAAAAACTAATCAGCATCAATGTATATCAAGAACTAAGTAAATATAATTTTTAATTAAATTTTGTGTATTAGTTCTTGAGATAGCGCGCTCACAAAATGTATATCATATACAGAGATACATAAGCAGTGACTCACAGACAGACATTTTGTAAAAACTTGTTTTTCGGTATCTCTGAGCCCTAAAACGTGTGAATCCATCGAAAACCGGAATTCAAAATTTTCATGAATCCAATACTTTTCTCTTGTAAAGATAGAAAAAAGTAAAAATATGTTTAAAACCACATAAATTTTGAAGCTGAATAGTACAAATTAGATTTTTGAAAAAAATTCTAAGTAATTTATTAAAATATATTTCCATCAACATTAAAATGTACAATAATATTAAAATATATTCCATATGATCCAGTTAATAGAAGGGTCATTATCGCTATTACTATTTTTATTAAACTTATTGCCTGCGGCAATAAGTTTTAAAGACACGGTTAATGAGAGATTAATTAATATCACTAAATTTAATAACACTTTTAATAAGTGTTTAATAAGACTGTCTGGCCAATGGGTCGTGCCAATTACGAGCCTGGCGCCAAGCTCGAGATATTGCAGACATCTAGCAAGGAAGTTTAAAGCAAAAAGCTATACGCTTTTATTTTATATTTAAAAGTTGAAGTATTGTCTTGGGTCTACATTTAACAATGCGTAAATTAATGGTCGATCCCTAAATTGTATTTCAAATGAACTGATATCGCTGCACTCAGATGTATGCTAAAGTGGTGTAAGTCACGAATTTTGAAAAATTTTGGATTTTAATATCATCCAGGGATTTGCAGATATCGAGATGAATTTTTTTTTGTTCGATTCAGAAGAGGATAAGGAAAAATTTTCTAATTGGAAGATTTATTCTCTGGGGGTCGTATAAAAATTTAATTTTCGTATTTTTTAAAATAGACCCCCCATGGAGTTGCAACTTATCTTATCAAAAAATTTACCTTTTTTGATGAAACTTTGCAATTGGAAGTATGGGTCTAGGGGCAATATTTAAGGAGATAGCCTATTGTTTCGATATTTATGACTCACCCTGTATATGTTTTTTCTTTGAGTACATTATTGTAGAAAAAAGTAAATATGCAATTGCATCCATTTTCAGTAATGATGGCTGTAAATTCATCGTAATTTATTTCCTTTAAAAACTTAATAAAGTTTTTTTTATAACCTAATCAATTTTCTGTACGTCATTTATTTATACTTACAGTATGATTTTCTTTTTAACTAAATCAAATATTAAATTTATTACCCATCTTCGTTAATTTAAATTTAATTTATTTCATTTAACATTAAATGAGAGAATAACAAATTTACCTTTTAAAAAATGTAAATTAATTAATGTTATTTAATTATAAGGCAAAACTGTAACTTTGATGTAAGGCTATAATAGTTAGGGCAAAACTATTTTTTTGTTACTAATTTTGGTATTTTCGTAAAATCAGGAAAAATCACCTCTTATAAATGGAAAAAACTAAGTACTTAAATAATAATAATAATAAGAGAAAAAAGATACGTTATATGACACGAGAGTGAAAAAATACAGAAATACATTTCAAACAAAAAACGACTTTTTAAATATGTGAAGCAATAAATACGTATATAGGGATTTTCGACATAAAAAATGAATGTCATCAATTACCATCGTAATATGTCGGTAATTAAATACAAATAATCAAAAACTTTAATCATGAATGCAAGCAGTTTTACTGCATTTCTCTACCAAATATATATCCTATTATTTCTCTTTTTGATGTGGACTTTTAAAATTGATTTAGTATAAGCATTAATTAGTATGTCTGCATATTGTAAAGGAAAAATGCCCCGTGCGTAGAACTGGTGACATTTTGATGATGGCAGCACCAGACGATTAAATTTAGTTTTTGCTTCAGTTTTTTTACCTTCTGAACATAGCACATTTTTAATTTTTACACCGTCGAATAGGAAAGAAACGTACTTTCTAATGCAATTTGTTTGAACACTGTATTTTACTCTCGTTAACGTTTATGCGGATGTCGCTGATGTTAAATATAATAAAAAAACAGCAGCCCTTTGGTAAAATATATCAAGAAGAAAATATTCATACAAATTCCAACAAGAGTAAAATAATTTTTCCCTCTAAAGAATACTATCCAGAAATTCTAACTCGTAAAAATTCTATATGCAACGAAACAAAATCATTCAACCTACTATAACTATGGCTCGCGTTACTCAATGGTTTCAAAAAATGGAAATACAAATCCAAGTAAATTAAAAAATAAATAAATAAATAAATAAATAACCTGCGTCACATGAAAAATTGAATGATGGTGTTTCAGTTCAATGCACAATAGACTGTGAAACTTTGGAATATCATTTTTAATTATTTTTAAAATGACTCGGACATGAGTTGAACCATGTCAACAGTTAAATAAAACTATTTTTCTATTTTTAAAATCTTTTTTACACCTTTTTAGCAATTAGGAGGAATGTAACAATGTTTCTGATTTTATTTGTTTATTTTTTTATACAAGGCTTTTAAACTCTGTAAAAATATCTCAATTATTCTTCTAATATTTCCATTTGAAGCATTTAAATATTCATATAAACTAACATATTGGCTATACATACCTACACATATTGATTTCAAATTAAAAAATGATTTAAATACATTTTTATAAATGTTTTTAAATGCTTTTTTAAACAACTGTTAAAAGAAGAAGACAATAAAATATTCTCTTCTGTGTAGATATAATCTATTTTTTTAATTCTTATGTATCCTTTCCTAATAATTTAGAAGGCATTATAACAATTCTTCTAATTTTGTTTTGTCTATATTGTATACAAGTCTTTTAATCGTTATAAAATTTCTCTGATTTTTCTTCCGGTATTTCCATTTGAATCTCTAAATATTCAGATAAGCTGATCAATTCACCACTTGATCTTTAGAACAATGTATTTTAGGTAAAAATATCTATATAATAAAGGCCAAACGTATCTGTGCGTAACGCATACGTCATGTTTTGAATGGCAACACTTTTCGATGAAATTTTAATTTTGCAATTTTCGCTATTGTAAAATTTTAAACTTCTAGACATAGCACGTTTTCGACATTTATACCATCGTATGCAGAAAAATATGCACGTTTAAATGCAGTTTGTTAGAAAACTGTATCTCAATTTGTGTTTGAGATATTAATTTTTTTATAGTTTTTAGTTCATTTTCTCTAATGGTGGCAACTTAAGTATCGCATTTGTGTGGGGAAAAAAGGAAAAATATCTATAGAGTAAAAAAAAAGGAGGATGAATAGAGACACAGTTTGGTGGCTGCAGGTGACGCTAAAAAATCATCTCTAAAATTCGCTGCATTGCATCAAACACAACCACGTGCTTTCGCAAAAAAGCAAAACTTTTAGCGATACAGTTTTAATTCATAATACAATGAAATGCTAAAATATAATTATTATTATTTTTTTCATTTAGAGAAAAAATGATGTTAAAGGATTCGGTCTCTGTTCTTATAGATTGTTTTGTTTGGCCCGAATAAGAGACTTAAATTGGAAGAACAACGCCCATGAAACCGTTTTAATTGCATACTTCACCTCCATTTATCTCTTTTCTACGTGAAAAATAACAGATCATTGTATATTTTAGTTGCCATTTTTTCATAGCAACCGAAAAAAATAGTAATTAAAAACGTGTTATGTCAAAATATCGTCGGCAAACCCAGTGAATGTTGTTGGTTTTATTTCATTTTTCCTATCAATTTAATAACTTTTAGTTCGTTGCAAACTTAATTTACAAAAAATACATCAATTAATCTTTACAAAAATGTATTTTAAAGAATATCAGTGTATCATATTTTCTTAGTTGATTTTATAAACTGAAATAATGCAATTTTATTCTTTGGCAAGATCTTTGGCTAATAAATTCTATCTTGCGTCTAATACGGAAGTACCGATAATTTTCACAGCTTTATATGATAACATAATTAATATTTTTCATATAAAATTGCTGTTTGGAATTAGTTGGCAGTTTAAAAAGCATATTACGTCGGAAAAATTTATTAGACTTTTCAATTTTAATTTTAAAAAAGTTTTTCACCTTTACTCTGTGACCCGGGAACCCCGGGTTCGGTGTACTAGTATTTTTAAAAGACTTTCAAAATTTTCAAATTTCGAAATTCATGGTAAATGCTATTGCTACAAATATTACTATACGACAATATAAAGGAACTCTGCGATGTAGCTCATATCTGTTGAAAAATCCAAACGTTCCTCCAATTTTATCTTTTTTTTATTATTATTATTTTAATTTCGAATGTCCGAAATATTTAGAATAAATTATAATGAAGCTTCCAGCTTTTTATACAAAGCTTTTACAAACTGTAAAATTACTCTGATTTTTCTTCCAGTATTTCCATTTGAAGCTCTTAAATATTCATACCAGCTGATAGATTGACTATACACATACTTGATCTTAAAAATGGTGGACTTCGTTCGCTGCCAAAATATGCCAGATAGCGTTCACCCTGTGAAAAAACACCACATCCAAAATTAAAGGGGTCCACTCTCGACTTGAGAGAGGGGAGGAGGAAAAAAAAAGCTCTTTGTTTTCAGTTTGAAGTGTCGGACCTACCAGCTGTTGGACTCGAGCTTTAATAAAACTCCAAGTGATGGATTTCAATTTGATATGGGGGAGGAGAGAATTGTAAAAAGGAGAAGTTCCCTCCCGGATCACTTGGAAAAGGGGAAGTTGAGGAATTATGTAACTTAAACTGCTCCAGAAGTACGCACAGTGAATCGGGAGTCGAAGTGAAATTTCAAACAAATTAGCGGTAGCTTTTAAGGTTTGAGAAAAAAGTGTGTACATTTTTTTTTCATTTTTGTTTTTGCTAAGTTGATGCCCTTTTTTTACATTGGTGTTTTTGATTCTTAATTCAAAAACGTTCTTTATTCTTCGTGGTATATACAGAGATATACATTGTGATATATATGTAATGTGGATTGAGAGTTTGCAAAATTTCAACACATTAACGTTAGTTAATATGTTTAAAATTTTTTTACTATATTTGATGCTCTTTTTATGTTGCTATTAAAAAATATACAAATATTCAATTTTGGCTGTTACATTATCGAAAGAAATTGGTTGCACATGCTCAGATAAAAATTATTTCGTTAAACTGTTCACATTTCATAAAATATTTAATATATTATTTTAATTTCAAGATATTGTTTCTACTACATTTTGCAACTTTTTCTGAAACTGGCATTAAAAAGATTGAAAACTTTACATAAGTTGAAAACATGAAAGAATTTTCAGAATTTTTTTTAAAATGCTTTACCTTCTTGAATATACCTGCTATTCTTACACAAATTTGTACATATTTTGTACTATATCTACATTTTTATATTCTGTTGTGATAGCTCATTTCGTGCATTTTATTTTACAGGGTGATTCCAAATATTATTATTATTTTTTTTTTTTTTTTTTGACTTCATAATTGTCCTTCTTATCAAATCCACGTTCATAAATATGAGATCGAACATATTGTTGTTTATAATTCTGACGATCTCATTAATAATCATAAGAGACAATCACTGTTAGTTCCTCGCATTTTCAACCTAGGTCTGGATTTATTACAGAAATGATAGAAATACACGAAGTAAGCATTATTATGAACAAAAGAAAATTAACTTATACAGTCGTCCCCGTTTAAACGAATATTGGTGGTTCCAGAAAAAATATTCGATTAAGCGGGGTATTTGATTAAACGGGGAACACAGAAATGTGATATTTAATGCGTAATAAAAAGGTAAAACAACCATCTGCAGCATGATTAATTAATAGCATAATAAAATCGTTAATGTAATAACGTAAATTAGTAAAAAAAATGCAATTTCTAATATAAAGTACGTACGTAATAATTTAATATCAGTTCATATAACTGTATGATTTACATTATACTTAATGTAGTTCAATGGAATTTGATTAAAACTTTGCTAGCACAAAAAACGTGGATATGTTATTGTGCGTTAGCACACGCTTTCTGCTAAATCATAGCGCCATTTATCAACGGAAATTTCGCTTTTTTCGCTAAACCTATTCCAGTGCATATTGTTATGAAAACTGGGATTATGTTCCCTCTTTCAATCCCAATTTCCATTTTATCTCTCTTATTTTTGGACATTTTTGGCATTGTGTTTTATATTGGACCCTTACTTCTGCTACATGGACTTCTGTTTTCTTATTTAACGCTTCAAAAACTGCAGTTTTTCATAAAGGTTTCTTTCCATTTAAAATTCATAGGTAGCTTTCTATTTAAAATTCATAGCAACGCCTTTTTCCGAACAAAACCGCGACTAAACTTAAAAAAAATCCATTGACCAACTTATTTTACTCATTGGCAGAAAAAGGAAGGGAGATCATTTAACCTGTCCATTATACACATGCCAGCCGAAATCGTTGCAGAAAGAACTGATAATTTGTCTTCAATAGAAATGAGCCGAAAATGACAAAGGTGAAGAAAAATTCAATATGAAACGTGTTTTTTGCGCATGTTTTCAAACATATGTCACCCAGATGGCATTCGAATAAGCGGGGAGATTCGCGAAATTTTTTTGGTTTAAGCGGGGAAAAATAACATAGATCCAATGACGAAAAATTCGGTTCCGGAGAGTTCTATTCGAATAAGCGGGGTATTCGATTATCCGTTACCCGATTAAGTGGGGAGGACTGTAATATAAAGCAAAATAGATTAAAATATAATTTCTTTAATTTTACATAATCAACCCATAGTCCTTTTTTGAATAAAATTTCATAGGAATCGCAATTAATTAGTTAAAGCAATTTTTCATATTTTTTTAAATTATAACAAGCAAATTTTAAATGAAAAATTTATCAATTAGAAAATTTTATAAAATTATGTATTGCATCTCGTAAATATCTTTTCTTAATGGAACTTTTTACTTTGGCATTTCACAAATTCCGATTGTCGTTTACGACGGCATAACTAAGATATTTTTGCATCATCCATTTAATGGGCTTCCAGTTTGGATTGCTTGGGTAATTTGAGAATATCGATGTTATTTTATCCATTTTATGAATGGTATACCTCATGATTAATATATTGAGATTTAAATCCGAATGTAACTTGGGTTTTTATAGAGATATATATTAGAGATTTTATAGAGATGTAGAGATGCCCATGTTTGGTGAAGGGCACTAACAAGGAAAGCATATCGGAGCTTACTCAGAAAATTCTGAAAAGAATTAGAATCAGAATGTTTTTATCATATGGATAGGTATGTTTAAAAAAATTTCGACGGAACCCCGATGAAAAGTCCGTAGAAAAATAATAAACATTTCATTTATTTGATGATTTATCCCTGTTGGCGACAAAATTAATTTTTTAACGTAAAAATATTTCATGTTGAATTTGTTAAAAATTTTTATTCTAATAACTTTATTTTTTTAAGTTTGAGTTTGTTTTAACTATAACTTTGTAATGTATACATATACTTAAAATGAAAATTATGTATGAAATTTTATGAATTAAAACAAAATTAAATTAATTAAAATTGTTTCAGTCCCAAAATAAGTTTAATTGAGAACTTCCAATTCAATTTTGCTGCTATGGAAACAAAAACTTCTCCGATACTGAAATGTATTTACTGCAGCAGTCTTTGTCTGGTTTTTAATTTGGAATGCACTTAAATGCGCTTAAATATAAGAAAATACATTTTTGCAGTATGAAAATACTTTTTATTTATAAAATTATTTTTAAAGTAATAAAATTAAATACTAACTGCAGCAACAAGAAACATAAATATGTAATACAATATATGTGTGTGTGTGTGTGTATGTATTAAACATTCTCATTCATTAAGTTTAAATTCATTAAAATCATTTAAACGCATTCTAAAAATCTATTAAGAATTTATTATTATTATTACAGTAAAATCATTTGCTTATGGCGAGGAAAAGTCTTGCTCGCCAAATCGGGTGATGCTTTCGTCTTTTAGCGCCAAATACTCAAAAGAATATTATTTTTTACAGAATTTCTACCGTAATTCCGCCGCTCAATTTGTCTGATCCTATATTACGTACATAAGTAGTTTAATTAATATATTTTCAATATATTCCGAGTATACCCTGTATGGAGACTTTTTTTGTAAGCTCTCTTTTTGTAGCTTCGAGAGTCTATTGGGGTCAAATTTTAACTTTCTGAGCTATAAAGTAATGTATACGTTCGCGGTCTTTTCAGATATTACACATAAATCTTTTAATATGAAAAAATGAGTAATAGTGCAAAAGAAGTAAGTACATGAAAATATATATAATCAGAGCTTAATTCGAACTTATTATGAAGCTTCTGTTGTTTTTTGTGGTGGAACTTTTAATTGTACCTCACGAAAAATAATGTTTATATACAAGTAAAACCTAGTTTTAGATTTTTCTACATCATTTAGGTAAGTTTTTATCAAAAACTATGCAAAATTTTATGTTAAAAAATGATGTTTTCTTATGCGGAACTTTTTAAAAATATAAAACATGCTTTTTTCAATATTTTTCATTAAATAATTCCTTGATTAGGAACAAAAACAGTTTGAAGATCATAATAAAGAAAACTTATTAAAATACAAATCTTCCAAATATTTAAAAAAAAATCATGAAAAGTACCAAATACCCTCAGTCTAGAAGGAGATATGTCGTCGACATAGCTCAGACCTCATAGTGTTAAAGTTACTCTGTACCTTCAAAAAATCAGTACTACTTGATAAAAACATTTTCTTTTTTAAAAAAGCAGTAGTAATTTTGAAAACACATTATTTAGTTTTTAAAAAATAAAATTATCTGAAAAACTGAAATTATTTGCATACATTTATTAAAATTGCTATAGCAGTAAGCTGACCAAATGGTCAACTTACTTTTTGTGGTATTAGACTAGAATGGTATTTTAAAACAATACTTCTATTGTAATTATGTATATAATGCATTTTGGTACCCAATGAACTTTAAAAATCTTTTTTTAATTAAGAAAAAAAAAGTAAGCATATAAGTAAAATAATAAAATGTTAGCTAGTTCGGACATATTAGATGACTTCAACAAATTGGCAACTTATAAATGAAGGTTTATAGAACAAAATTAGAAGGAAATACTAATATTATTAACGATTTCATCCACGTCATTTTACAATTCCAAGTAAAATTATTTTTGCTGGAATGGAAGAAAAAAAGTTCTATTGATATGTAGATGAAAATAGATTGATAGAATATTTGAATATGAGAAAAAAAAAATAGAATATGAGAAAAATTATGAATAAACTTTTAAATTTGTTGCATAAAATGTCAAAGATCTGACACATATAAACTTTCTATAGTAAACTATTTTCAGAAATACATTTAATTCCGTCATGAAAACTTTTGTGTATATGGACCCATGGAGTAAACAATCCCTGTTGTAAAATTTACTGGACATCATGTTTAAAATATTGCCTTTTAAATTATACCATGTTCTAACTGTTTCCTCATCATAGCTCATGTGGCCTATATTGGAGATCTTAAAAGTTTTTCTGCGCTTGCGTCGTATACCCTCTCCAGTATATAAAAGAAAAAAACAAATCCAGAGTTCCGCCCGATCGTAGTCCAGATGGCTTCTTTACAATTACTTCAAAGAACCATTACAGACCAACTTCCAATTCCGAGTTCATTTGAATAAGACGCGCTCTCTCTCTTCGGCGTGTGCTCTTTTTTCCCCTTTAACCCCTCGTTCCAATCTCCAGGATTTAGACAATAATGGTTCTTTTATTCAAAAGTTTAACCTTCGCGCACAGCTAATGGTAGGTCTAATGCTGAGTGGGATATAGAAAATAACAGGCAATAACGGCAGGAAGTATTTTTCTCTTTATTTTTGTCCTGGGTTTCGGGTACATACTTAAATCTCTAAATGTTCCCATATAAATTCGACCGGGTTTAATCTGGAAGGGTTGACTGTCGTTCGAATATAACCGATGAATGTTAAATAATAACCCCGGCGTGTCCTACATTCTCAAAGCGATACTGATAAAACTTTTTCTCTTCTTTTGACCGGAATTCTGTGTGGGTGCGATTTACCATTGGTTGAAAATTGGATTCTGCTCTTGTATTAAGATTAAATCTGATTATACTTGAAGCATAGTAATACGGAAATGACTTGGTTAAGAATAAGTTTAAAAATGAAATCCCGAATATCGATAAGAAGAACAATAAAAAATGTTCAGAATGTTAGACCTAATCCTGTCCTTAGTAGCAATATAATATTCATTGTGTTCATTATATTATGGCACGGATATTGCAGAAATACTGGATTTATATTGCAAATATATGCGATGAGATGTAACTACTACAGAAATATTGACTTTACAAAAGAAATATTGGCAATGAAACACAATATTATAGAAACCTTGGCTTTAAATTGAAAATATTTCTAATGGAATACAATTACTGTTTGAATATCGGCTTCATATTAGACATATGAGCAACAAAACAGCTTTGCAATGGATATATTTTCAATGAACACTATTGTTGCATAAATGTTGGACTTAAACTGGAGATACTGAGTATTTGACTTGCAATATAGGTTAAACATTGGCTTTACGTTGGAAAGATTTACATAAAACGACAATATTGCGGAGATATTCATTATACCAAATATTTTAAATGAAAAGGCGAAACTTTTTTCAAAAATATTAAGAGAGTATTGGCAAAATATATCATATTTCATGCAGACATTCGGCAGTATTGCCCAATATATAGTCAATGGAAACAACATTACTCCAATAATTTCGTCAATTCTGTTTCAGTATTTAACACATTCGCTGCCGCTCGCGCGAAAGCGCGTGATATGGCGCCAACGCTAAGGGGCCATTCACGAGCCAGCGCGTGATGCGGGGTGATGTTCAATAGTCAGTCACGCGCTGGCGCGGGAAAATCTTTTACTGGTTCTTTGTTATCAAAAGTAAATCGGCTTCTGGGAAAAACCCACTTCTACAGTGCGGCATTAACCATCATCACACCTTCACGGAAGCGCCAGCGAAAGTGTTAATAAGCAAAAACAATATTGGTCTTAATATTTCCGTCAATACTGTTTCAATCTAGATTACATTTTTAAATGATACTGGAGAAATATTAGCAATATTGTCTGCAAATCTTGAGAATGTTGAATATTGAATTTTCGTAGTCGATGGAAACAATATTGACTCAATATTATCGTCAATTCTATTATCAATATGTTTTGAATTTTAACACGATCTATGTTTCACATTGCATACAGTTTAATATCAGTATTATGAAAACATTGAAATTAGAAATATTCACATCCTAAATCAATATTTCGAAAGAATAGTCAGCTGATTGGAAATATTTCTAGTTCAATTTAATGTATGAAAGTAATGGAATTTTGCAGAAATTGATACAATATTATGTCAGTATCATATTATCAACGTCACATGAATATTGATTAACTAGTAATATTTGCAATGTATTTTTAAATTATAAACACATAAAAAAAAAAAACTGAGCTAGTACTGTTATATTTGCTGGATAGTACTGAGATAATTACTGATTAAGATTCAATGAGATTATAAGTATATCATTTTCTTGCTAAATACCCTTATTAAAATTTAACCAAATTGATCGAAACATTGTATAAATTTTATCGCATAAAAATGCAGCCCTATAACTTTTGAGTGTTGGTTTTTACGTTTGAAGTGCTTCAAATCGCAGGTTTTTCATTTTAATGCATGTACTGTTTCAAGGTCGTTTAGAATAGGTGAAATATTTTATAATAAACTTTGTCACGTTATAAGGTAATTCAAGTATCAATTTCATGTGTGATGCTAAAAAGTTTTTTAAAATTATTTCGTGAAATGTTTTTCATAAGCTACCTTTTTTATGTCATTTTGATAGAAGGAAACACATTGTAATTTTCACAGAGTTTTAATTTATTTTATTTTTTAATTTTTTAGGAATATATAGTAAATGAGAGTAAAAAAGTCAACGAATTATCTTTCGTGATGGTTTAATGATATAATGGTATCTTTTTCGTGCTTGAAGAATATTAAACTTAAAATTTTTCTTCTTAAATACAAAGCTCAAATTACATCCCTCGTTTAATAGAGTTTACTCTGGTGGGCAGTCAACTATCGTGCCGTAAGTAAGTTATTTCATTAAAAAAATAATAAAGAGAACACAGCAAGGAGGGGGGTGGGAAAGAAAGCCTCATTGCATGTAATTTTATGCAAACGCTTTGCGTTTTGCGGGTCGTATTGCCACGAAAGAAAATAATAACAAGGCTTGACCGCTCACGTGCAAAGTCCAGCGGAAAAACAACGGAAGAATATAACCCAACGGTAGACTTCAGCTGAACAGGTGATCACTACCTACACCCTCCGCCAGAAACTATTGTTTGTCTGGCTAATTTGGTTCAAGTCATCATCAGGGGGAGGGGGACAAAACGCTCGACATCCCCCACGAGTGGGGGGGGGGGGCTTATGCAAGCGGTACTAAACGACGCTATTAATATGTGAGCAGCTCTGTCTTGCTTGACTTTAGAAAATGTCGTGCATACTGCAACCCCCTTTTTTCTCGTCATGTAGTGTTTGTAGTAAATATAGAGGACTCTCCCTCCCTTTTAAGGGTAACTATAGCGACGAAAAAAAGTTTTATATTAAGTGGATTGACAGAAAACACCTGACGAACTGAGAAAGAGCACCTGTTTTGGATAGACATTGGTCACTATGGTAACTAGACCCCCAACAAAAAGCTGGACAGACGTTTTGCCAATAAACACGAGGGGGGTTGAGATAAATTGGACCTTCCCCCATGGAAAAAATAAAATAAAAATAAATATATTTGGGTTTCCATTGGCCAACACTAAAAGTGTTTGTTCGGAACAGGTGATTTTAAAAGTACACAATGTAAAGAAAAGGTGTTGTATATCTTTTCTAGCATAAAAGAAACATAAAAAAATCGGAATCTACATTGTTGAAATAAATGAGCTCACGTCAAACAAGAAATTACTAATGAATGAAACGATAGATACAAAGTATTATTAAATTTTAGGTTGTATATTTGAATGCATAGTATTAAAAGAGTTTCTTGTAACGTCTTTCTTTTTCAGCTTTATTATCACTTAGTATTGGTGGATTATACTTACTTGTTAGAATACTGATGCGGTATCTTTTCTGGATTTTTTATCATTTCATAAATGAAATAAATATAAATATTTAAATTTTATGATTAAAAAAAGAAACAATTTTTATAATCTGCAAATCAAAATATACAAATGCGACTGAATAGTACTCTCTTTATTTTATTAATGACTTGATGAGAAATAGAAAGTATCTTTCAAATTTACTTTATACTTAGTTTCTAAAACAGCGGATTATACAGACATATTGAAGAATAGGAATGGGAAACGTTAGGATATTCTATATTTTGCAATGAAATATAATTGTATAGGTATTTAATGGTTTTAATAATATTTTTTTATTTTCACAGAAATGTATAAATATATATGTATACTTAAAATACTGATTTGATGAAAAGAAAACGTTACAAAAAAGAAAATTATGGTACGATCGAAAATTATAACAATATCAAAAGTCAATTTCCCCCTCCCCCGCATCATTTGAAGATATCTTACGATATCAAGCGTCAACTTCCCCACCCCCCCCCCCCTATTTGTTCTTTTAAAGTGATAACTTAATGCACAGTACCTAAACATTAAATCCTCATAGTATTTGAATAAAATTGCGAATAACATGTTTTACTTGTTGTGTAATGTAATTGACCAATCTATATTTAAATATTAAATCAAATAATGTTCTAAATTCGCAGTTTAATGTAATGACATTTGTACAAAAGAATTTGATTTAATAGAGAGAATGGCTCGAAAGTGCAACAAAAATAGCATCTATATTTATCTGGGATAACTTAATTTTCAAAAACAAATCCTTCAATAAACCAACGATCCATTAAAGAAGCGGAAACTTTTTTACTCATAATAGTAATACTTTCCATCAATATGAAAATCTTTGAAATATTTTTATGCGCCACTCAATATTTCATAAAGCATTTTAATTCAAAAATAAAAAAAAATCTTTGACATTCTAATACATAAATCGCTTTTTTTTTTTTTTTTTTTTTTTTTTTTTTTTTTTTTTTTTTTTTTAGTTTTTTAGTTTTATTCTTGATTATTTGGTTTATAAAAGAGTATTATTCAATAAACTAATGATTTATATAAGCGGAGACAACTTTTTAAAAACAATATCATTCTTAAGAGTTAATTTTATTTTTTGCAAAACACAATTACGATGATTAAAGATTCCAAATATTTGAAAATGTTCAAATATTTGATAGAACGTCAAAATTTCGAAATAAAATCAATTCTTTGGAAAAAAAAGAAAGAAAAAATAAAAGAATGAAAGAAAAGAATAAAAAGAAAACAGTGATTCCTATAGGCAACTACAGTTGTTTTATTCGTATTAGTAATATATTTGTTAACAATATGTAAGATCGAATGTTGCACACACAATTCTGTTGATTTAATTTTTCAAATACTCGAAAATATTTATGCACCATTCAATACCGTATAAAGCGTTGAAATTCCGAAATTTTTTTTTTTTTTTTTTTTTTTGCTGGTTTAAAGAAAGGCTTCTTTAAAGCAGTTCACTCACCAGTGATCCACGTAAAAAAACAACAACTCTTTCAATCATAATAGTAATAATCTTTATCAGTATGTAAGTTCTAATCTTTGACATTTACACATACGTTGATTTCAGTTTCCAAATACTTGAAAATGTTTACGCGCCATTCAATATCTTATAAATCTTTAAAATTCCATCCCCCCCCCCTTTTCGTTGCTTTAACGGAAGGCTCTTTTAAAGCAGTCCATTCAATAAACCAGTGATCCACATAAGCAGCAGCAATTCTTTCATTCGTGATAGTAATATCTTTATCAATATGTAAGTTCTAATATTTGACATCTACACATGCACTGATTTCAGATTCCAAATATTTGAAAATGTTTACGCGCCATTCAATATTTGATAAAGCGTTGAAATTCCTAAACCAAGAAAATTCTTCTCCACTCTAGCGCATGGCTCACATATTTTTTTTAATCCCACATTTTTGTTCTTTTAACCCTCTTTTTATATTGATTTCTATTGACCAGGAGCTTTTATTTTAACAAAGATGTTAGAAGACTATCGGAAATCTTTGCAGGCAAAGGGGGAGGCAGGCAGGGATGGACGCCTGTTGATAGATTCCCGAACTCGACATCCCACCAATCAGGGTGTTTACCCACAAACGATACATTACACCGGCTAATTGCCGATTATTAAGGAATAAATAAAGTTGCGGTTAGATTTTGTATACACGAGAGTTAAAAAAAAAAAAAAAATCTATAGTCAATATGGGAGCCTATAAAAAACTCAATATTTGCGGTAGTTTTATTTTTGCATGTAAAACTTACGTAAGGGAAAAAAAGGGTTGAAGATCAAATATTTGCAATAATGTTAATCCGATTAATTAAGACGGTTCAGCACACATTGGCAAAGAGATTAATTACAAAAACACACACCTTTTTATAAGTGTTCGTGAACTGTTTTTCTTAGCATTTTTTAATTTTATCTAATGAAGAAAGGAAACAGCATTTTGCTCAATAATAGCTTCATTTTTATTGCGCAGAAAAAAAAGAAAAAAGTATATTACATTTACACACCCGTATATATTTTTTGAGAAAAAAGAAGAAAACTCGAGATAAAAACGATGTTTTCTTGAAAGTAACTTCAACATCCTACCTTAAAAACTCGAAATAAAAAATGCATTTTTGCTAAAATAAAGAAAATTACAGAAAAAAAAAGATAATGTATTTCTCTTATAATGTAGTACAATTTCAATTTCTTTACCAATTACCGCATTCAATTTTTGGTGTATTATTAAGGTTCAGAACAATTTTTTATAATGATAATTTTAAACAGTAAATACGAAAGATAGACTGATATAGTAACCCGATTCAAGCTATTTTACGATAGCTGGAATGTTAATGAACAAACAGTTAGGCAGTTAGATGGACCGAAAAATTCACAAAAGAAATTCATAAACATTTTTCATGAAGCGTACTAAAATTACATTAAATTTAAAAATACTATGAAATCCTACCCGGACTACCCGCGTTACAAAAAAACATGTGAAACCAATTTTCTTTTAATTTTAATAGAAAACACTAATATTTTTTTTTTTTTTTTTTTTTGACTGCCATTTTTAACATAAAAATAACATTTATATGAAATATAGCAATTATTTATTCAAATAAAGTTCTGAAGTTTATTAAAATCGGTACATTTGTATCGCCTGTATCAAAAAATAAAAGCGCAAGAAATCGCCAAACATGGCAGCAATTTTTTTATTCTGATAATTTCAATAATTTGAGCAATTACTTGCATTAATGTTATATGTATATTTTATTTATTTATTGATGAAGTTTTAATTTCGTTATCGAATAAAAGCCGATAACAAATGGTAAACTATTTGTACTGATTTTTATTTAAGTGTAAACAAATTTATCTTTCGTAATCGTCTGCAAGCGATATTGATTGCGAAAATTATTTTACTAATCATAAAAAATGATTAAATTGCGATTTAGTTTTTAAACGAATTTCACTTTTTCCCTATTCGATGGTGTAAAAACTGAAAATCAACGATATTTAAAAGTAATAAATAAATAAATAAATAAATAAATAAATAAATAAATAAAATTTAAAATAAAATGAATAAAAGTTAAAATTGTCCTAAATAGCGATTTATGAAGTGTACAAACAAAAGTAATTATAAATATACATGGCAAGTAAATGAAATAGCGTCGTAAAAGTACTTTCGAATAAAATATTTTCATATCCAAATTCATTTAAATATCTCTCTCGCTCTCTGTTTCTCACCGTCTCTCTCTCTTTTACCCTCTCTTTTCCATTCTATAACATTTTCAGTCCCTGACTTTTTGATCATTTATAATTTTGGCTACGTTAAATTTTTAGGCATATTACGACATTTCGGACAGATGGACGCGTTTAAGACCATATGTCCCGAAACCACAATTCGAATTTCACGGTTCGTGATCGCACGTGATGAAAAGTCATCACCCTTATAAATTATCTAGTCCGCAGCAGCGGGGAGGGGGGGGGGGGGTAGGACTGCATTAGATATATCAGGAAGGGAAAAAAAGGACAGGTGAGTAAACTCAATACAATGTTTTGTTTTTTTGCATATAATTTAACAGCTGTAGAGACTTCCGCAAGCTAGCTGTTAGTGTGTTAATTTTGTTATCTGTCACGTAATTAGAGTAACAAAAGCAAACAATTTTAAGAAGTCCTACAATCAAGAATTACTTTTTTAGAAAATAATTATTAAAACTTTTATTGCATAAGATGTATAAACAAATATTTAAGATGTTTTACTTTTTAGGCATACTTTAACAGCTGTAGAGACTTTCGCAAGTTAACTGTTTAAACATGTTAATTGTATTATCTGTCATAGAATAGCAAAAGCAAATTAATTTAAGAAGTGCTTGCATTGTATATATAAAGATTTTCTTTAAAATTATAAATGGTTAAGTGTTACTTCAAAAAAAAAGTTCAATTTTTATTGCATAAGATATATAAACAAATATTTAAGATGATTTACATTTTAAGCAAAATTTAACCGCTGTGGAAACTTTCCAAAGCATTAAAATTATAAAGTCGAAAAATACATGGAAAACGTATAGAAATCTTAATTTACTAACTAAAAGCTAAAAAAAATGCTACATCAAAATTAAAAAAATATAATATACAATTTATTATAATTTATATAGTAATTATCATTGAGAGTCTTAAAAATCTAATTTTTATTTTTATTTCTAATAGATGGTAATAATGGTAAATAGATGGTAATAGATGGCTTTATCTAATCTTTAGATATTCTTAATTTTTCTTTAATATATATATATATATATATATATATATATATATATATATATATATATATATATATATATATATATATATACCATTAAAAGTAGACAAGATTCACCAATGGATCTTATCAACAAAACAATAAACCAAAACGAAGAATTAAATTGAATTATAGTAAACAATATTAACCATTTGAAATTAACCATTGAATTTAATAACTTATAGCACATTGAACATGGGAGGAAAAAAGAATAATATGAATATAAATGAAATTTGTAGAACAAAAGCAGAATCTTCAGGTCCCAAATACTTTGGAACTACAAATGGAGTGTGTGGTTTCATCTTCGTATTTGCCATGAAAAAACAAAACAATACGAATTTGGGACTACCATCACACAAAAACCAAATTATTAAACAAGGAACAAAGATATTTTACAAAATGGAGTTGAAAGTAAGTAAAAATAATAGTTATCCATAACAAACAAAAAAGATAAAGCTGAATGAAAATATAATTGAACCGGAAAAATAATTAATAATCGATATTAACATTAAATTAATAAAATGATTAAAATTAGAATTAAGAGATAACATTCATATTAACATATAACTTAAAATACATTATTGTTACTTTAATCAGTAACATTAATTATATATATATATATATATATATATATATATATAAATTCTTTATATATATTCTTCGTTTTGGTTTATTGTTTTATTGATAAAATCCATTGGTGAATCTTGTCTACTTTTAATGGTATTATATATATATATATATATATATATATATATATATATATATATATTTATTTATTTATTTATTTATTTATTTATTTATTTTTGCAAGGCAGATTTTTCGGAAAGTTATAATTTCAGTCCTGTTGCAATGATTTAATCGAGACTAGTTTTTAATTTTAAAAATTCATTCCTCGCGTATAAATTCACTTCTTTTAAATATTACGCTAAAAAAAAAATGTAAATTACTTGTTTAAATAGTTGAAATTTCTCCTTTTTTTTTATATTTATGCTCGTTGACATTCAGTCGACAAAAAATAAAAAATAAAATAAATAAATAATAAAAATAAATAAATAAATAAAGGGAGATAGATCTGTTACATTTTAACTGGCTAATTGTTATTAAATAAATAAAAACGGAAATTGCTATTCAAATGTAAATTATGATTCTTTCCATACGTGTTACAAAAATAAACCTATAGGCTCGCCTTCATTCTAAAATTGTATCAGTTTTTGAAATTTGAGGGTGTTATTTTAACATATCTTTTGCTTTTCTGGTAAAATTTACCTTGGGTTATAAACAGGAGAATCATTCGGTCTGAAACAATAAACTAATATAGTTTAGGGATTACAAATATTTAAAATTTGAAGCTTCCGATGTTAAATTCATTGTTAATTATTTCATAACAGATTGCAATGCGGAAATAGTTTTTTAATTTTATTTCAAAAACTTGGCAGAATGAGCTGTAATTTTCTAGCATACTTGAATCTTCTGAAAAGCTATGCTTGCTTAAAGAAAATTATAAGTTGTTATTCATATTGTTTTAGAACATTATTTAAAAAAAATAAAGAGGAAGTTCGAGTATTGTGAAATACCATTTCAGGACAAAAACTATAAAGCGGAGGGTGGCAGAAGGAAGGCGCCAAATGAAGACTTTGAGTGTCGATCTTTATCACGTCTATGTTTAATACGATATTGTTAAAACCATCCTGTCTAGGTTATGGCAAAACATAGAAGAATTTAAGCATGATGTTCACACGCAAGAAAAGTGACACATCTCGCAAAATTTCATTTTGTATTTTATTCCACTAATTGCTCTGCCAGAGATGTGTCTTGCTATACAAAAAGATTCATATGCGTAATCATACGGAAAATCACGTTATTATGCTATTTGTACTTTCGTGACCACGACAGAGGGAGGCAAAATTATCTACCCCTCTAAACCACATCATATGTCTTCATTCTTAAGGGTTTTACACTTTTATGTACTTTTTTACACCGTATGTAGAAGTAAGTGCTATAATTTCATGTTACAGTAAAGTCATGCAAATTTTACTTTTGTCGATATGTATCACTTTTCTTACTGGTGAGTGATATAGATAGCATAAGAATTCTGTATAAAGCGGTTTTTTTTTCCTTTTTAATTCTTGTTACAAAATTATAATGAATCAACATTTGACAAAGCACATTACTTTGTTCAGTATTAAAAATTTTATGGTTAAATATTTTAAATTAAATAGCCTATTGCAAAATTAGTAAAATTCTCTTTGTAAATTTGACTTTTCTAGTTTTATATCAATTTCATATATATTTTAATTTGTAATTTTTGTTAATATTACTGAATTCATGTTTTTTCATGATGGAAGAATAAAATTATTTTTGAAAAAATTCAAGTTTTTGCGAATATCATTGGTAATCACAATCTTCTTACCAAATATATACTTGTGCATTAAGTCTGGCTAAACCTGAAATAAAACTTCCTTATTTTATGATTTTGATGTGAGTTAGTAATGTACCTTTATGAGGCAAGTTTTATTAAATACTTTAGGAAAAATACACTTCATCTTTATAATGAATATTTAATCGTATATTATTGATTATTAACGTGACCTTTGCTTTTAATATGACCAGAAATCCGCACAATCTCTGGTCCCAAGCTGTGCGGATTTGAGAGAGTCTGCTATATATATATATATATAGGTATTGTCTGAATAACTTTGAATGTATTGATAAAAGTATATATATATATATATATATATATATATAATACATATATATACATCAACAGTGCTTAAAATATATTATTTTAAAACTTTTGAACACCAAAACCTTTTAGATCCATAACCATTTAGCCCCATAATATTTAAGTTTTATTTTTTGAATTGATAGATTAAAACTCAAAAATTTAAATCATTTTATTTTCCATGCGCTCTTGACTTGTAGACTTGTTGTGAAACAATTGTCCAGCTAATATTCCATAACACGGCACACCATCTAGAAAAACATAACCCCTTTACTCGTTTACAAGTACCATAGTCGAAAAATGGCTAACACTGTAATAAATATAATTGTTTAACTTTAGAATGAACATGTTCAACATCACTAAAAGTGAGATTTTCTAATTAATACGAATTTTATGAAATTTTCCAGCAAAAAACTACAAAAATTGAGAATAAGATTTTTTTTCACCACTTCGTTTCAGTAACAGGTATCGAAACAGAACTGAGCACACTATCACATGGAAGTACTCGGAAATCCCATGGCAGGGCTGCAATATTATATTCACCAGATATTGAGGTATTCCGTATTATCCTACAATTCTATGATAGCCTCACTTCCTGCATATTTTCATAAAAATTATTAACTTTAATCTAAGAATTCATTAACTTAAATCTATTTCTGAAAGCTTCAAATATGAAAATTCATAATCACAGCTGATTCGGTCAAGTATTACTTAAGTTATGCTTAAAAAACAACTCGTTGATTGTAATCTGTTTTGTAACGAATACAAACAGTGGCGTCAACTTTTGAAAACTTTTGTTGGCTCAAAAATATTGGGTGGCCTAAAAATTATTTTTGTAAAATGGTACGACCAATTAGTTTTTTTTTTTAAGGGTGAGCATATGGGGAAAGATGAGAACTTGAAATCAAGCTACCATGTTTTAATAAAGTTGCAATTTTATTAAATTATATTCTCATGCGTTTTTCCTTATAGAGACATTAATATTTATTGTAATACCATCATGTAATGAATATGACTACAAATTGAAATAGCAGAAAATTAAACATGGACATCTCAGTTATTTGGGATGTATTGGTGTCAGTTGGCAAATTAAAACACATGGTCATTTACAAAATAAATTTTGTTCTAAGAGAAAAATAATCATAAAAAAATAATGAAATAAATAACTAAATAGAACAATGCGAATTAGGCATGCTAGGGTTAAAAATTATTAGGTGGGCTCGAGCCCCATGGGCCCATATAAGTTGGCGCCTCGGAATAGAAAATAATTTAATATTAAGAACTCTAAACTTATACCTTCATATTTCTTTTATTATTCGATCAAATGACATCATGTTTGATTTCTCAATGTGAATTTTACCGATAATTTCAAATTATGATGTTAAAATTAAATGCCCGCATTCAAAGATTCAAAGTTTAGACACGATTTCAGTAAAAAGATGACTTTGAGCTTATTTTTTAGCAATAAGTGGAAGAAAGAAAATTCTCAATAGAATATGTATTGCTTTTTTTATTATTATTTATTTATTTATTTATTTTCTTTTTTCTTTTTATTTATTTATTGTAGGGACGCTTAATGGTTAAAACACATTTTCTTTCTCTATCTTTTTACCCTGTTATTAAAAATATACTCCCATTAATAAATGAAATCTTCATAGAAAATTAAAAGTTTTTGCGACACATCTATAAGACCTTTTACGGATCCCAAATAATGAGGCACACTAGTGAGATTCATTGATAGTTGAGAATCACTAGCGTATTAATTTAATTATTTGTCTCGTAATAATGATAACAAAATTAACCTAATTAAATAGCTGCTTGCATTGTAAATAAAATTACTCATATAAATTCAGCGAAGAAAGGAGAAAATCTCCACTTTTGTAAGAATCTTACATTAGTAATGGAAAACTGTAACAAAAGAAAAAAAAAGTCATATCTATTGGTGCTATAGAGATGCAACTTCGTTGAATATACAGGGTGATTATAATATAAGTAACTCTATTTGGATCTGTCTGTAGCCCGAAGGAATGATTCGAATGAATTCAAAATCGGTGCACATACTATTCAAGAAAGGTGAATAACAACGAAACTATAAAAAAATTTCTAGCAATGGGGTTCAACAGATAGCATATCAATCCTGGCGGCGGTGCAAATGCCGTTGTAATTATTAGCAAAATCAAGAAGTGGTCATTTCTGCTGGCCTTTTTTAAGATTTCGTTTATCTGACGAAACTCTGTTCGTCTCTGTCCTCTGTCTCTTGTCTGTCACAGACTCCGTACACAAAAACTATAGAAGTCAGAGAGTTCAAATTATGTGTACTTACATCTGAATACCTCTTGTCACACAACAAACCATAAAAATTTGAAAAAATCTGTTATTTTAATTATTTTTTAATGTCATCAATTCATTTTTTTTTTTTAATTGTTGCACGCAAGTTCAGGGGTGCCCAGAGAGGGGTTTGGTGACGCAAGATGCGTCATACAATTTAGTTTTTTTTTGGGGGGGGGGGATTTTTTTAATTCTTAATATCTCCTTTTTTAACTGTTAAAAAAATCTTGATTCTTTTAATATCACTTTTAAATTTTTTCAACATTTAATTTCCAGAAAAGTTCCTGTGTTTTCTTTCTTTAAATTCTAGATAAGGACAATAAGAACTCATTCTGCTATGCTCAATTCGCTATCTTTTGAATGTGCAGTAGATTATAAGTACAATATGTTTTACAATTGATATTCTGTTTGGGGGGCAGGGGGTCAACGTTAAAGTATGAAGATTTTTTTTGGAGGGAAGGATTTGCATCATTGGGTTTGGGGGGGGATGGTCACCACTGCGCAAGTTTAAATAGATATAAAAATTATTATGTATGTAACATAGATTAATGCATTAAATAAATCACGTAAAAACGCGCTTATTTGATTTGCACGTGATTTATTCGTGTTAAAGTGTTTTGAAGGAGGTATTAAACAAAACCCTCTGTGCGATCTGAGATCAGACTTCTTTTTCTTCTTTTGACTTGTTTCATTGTGTAGAACTGTTTTAAAATTAAAGAGTGATTTAGCAAACTAAGAAGCATCTCATACAACGTTACTGGAAGGAATGACCTCTTCTTGAAGATGTTTACAATGTCGTTTTCATCGACAGGACAGATAGTGCGATCTGTTGGCTATTGCTGCTACATTTTTTTAATTATTATTCCATTGTTATCCCCCCTCCCCTTCCTGAATAGTATGTGCAACAATTTTGGTTTTATTCGGGTAATTCCTTCAAGCTACAGGCAGCTCCAAATAGAAATAATTATATTATAACTACTCAGTACATCTGGATGCTTTACAAGATCAATTTATGTATTGTGTCCTCTGTATTAGTTCTATGTAAAACAAAGCAGTTTTTATTGTCTGTTGAAAAAATTGTAAAATGGAGCTACTCCCATAATGTACTGATCTCTTCAATTGTAACTACATAAAAGTTTATTATTACTATTACGTAAGGCTCATTTTTTGTCGAAA
The DNA here is from genome assembly GCA_964019185.1 of Maratus speculifer. Classification (NCBI taxonomy): domain Eukaryota; kingdom Metazoa; phylum Arthropoda; class Arachnida; order Araneae; family Salticidae; genus Maratus; species Maratus speculifer. The sequence continues at coordinate 193,433,387 of OZ025295.1, read as the reverse complement.
ATAATTGCATTATTTTATTGCACAAAATTTCTTTTTAAAAATATTTAAATTGTTCATTTTTTACACATAATTCAGCAGCTGGACAAATTTCTACGTTAATATTATTATCTCTTTCTTAATTAAGGTTTAAAATGTAGGCTTAATTAAGTGACGCTTGCATTGGACAAAAAATAGTTGCATAATTGTAAATTCATAAAGCCTACGTTATAATTAAATGTTATTGAAGCTTTTTATTGTAAATATATATTTTTATTTCAAGATCTTGTAGTAGTTAAGAGAAAAATGTTATCTGTCGTGACAAGTAGAACATTTGGGCCACAATCCAATGGTTGGTTGCATTCAGACTGTTAGACCGACCGGAAACAGATGGATAGAATCAGCCATTCATTGTATAGTAAACTTTTTTATATCACCCTTTTTAGTATATGAAAACCATTAACCTGCCGCTATCAAGAATATAGTAATGTTACATTGATATAATTGCAAAATACATTTTCTTTTAAATTTATACTAATTTTTCTATCCATTTCATAAAAATAACCCCCACTTTTTTTTCTACGTATTTCGAAAGCTTATTAATATTAATATTTATTTTATTGCTTATTCGTTTGAATTATTTAAAAGAAATTCTATAAAATCTGTCTTAGACAAATTGTACGTTATTTTTGTTTAATAAAAATTGGCTATTATATAATATCAGAATTTTTAATTTGTGATCATTTAATAAAAAATTTATTTCAATATAGTTATCGTATCTAAGAAACTTGTATAGAAAATTTACGCTCATAACATAATTTTTTTTTATAAAATGCGCTTCGACCAATTACGAAATTAGGTTAATAATAAATAATCGCTCATAATATATATATATATATATATATATATATATAAAATAAAACATTCTGTAACTATTAATTATAAATCGCATAAAAAATCGACAATAGATAAATGAACTAATAATGATAATATACTATAAAATTGTATATCCGATTATCTGAAATTCAAAAACTGAAAAAAAAAAAAAATAAATAAATAAAGGATTTAGGAGGAAAAATCCCGTGTAGAATGTAAAAATGAGATAAAAAGAAAAAAAATATATATCTGGCATATATTTAAAAAACATACATATAAAACATCTGAAAGTAGTTATATAAAATCTGTTGATAGAATGCAAAATTCTTTTCTAAATCATACCACTTAGTAAGAAAATTCCATCGAGAACACTCGTAGATGTAGCAGTTGTGTGGCTCCGGATCATAAAACAACAACTAAATATCCTTTGATATGTTTCCTACTTAAAGTAATCAGAAGCTTCGAATATTTTTAATCACGTTTATTCATATTTCACTTCACAGGAAAGCAATTTCATTCACGTCGTAAGATGCAGCCAGCATAAGTTATTTAATATAGAAACTTCACCAGATAAATTCTTCTCACCAGCTGACAGTACACACAAAAAAGTGGAAATCTCACTCCGCAGCCAATGTAATAAGATTTTATCAGACTCTATGAAATAATATAGGATTTTATGGCTAAGATCCAAGTTGCTAATTACAAATTTAAAAATACTGATTTCAACCAATGCGAAATTTTACTCCGCGAAAAAGAAAAAGTGTTCTCTTAGACTGTTGGAAGGTTATTTGATGCATTCCGGTCTCAAGCGTCACTTAGAAGGGAAATGTGCTTAATCGAATGATTTTTAAAACGTAAATACAACGCTTGTTACGCAACAGATAAAAGATTAAATTTAAATAATGGGATTTTAGGAAAATAATTGCTTTGGCCGATTAATATTTTTTAGAATAAAATAAAACAAAGAAAATATTGATTAAAGGTATGGAATTAAAATTAATATGTTAAGATATTATAAAAAGAAAGGGGGAAAAGTTAAATATTATAAGAATTTGGAAATAATTAAAACAGAATTGAGAAGAAAATTTTTTATTATTACATATATACAGATTTATATAACTTTTTTTTTTTTTTTAATTTTTTTATTGCATTTTTTGATAATGCAATATAATATTGTAAAACCATAAGAAAATCTTGTTGACATTTTATTTGTTTAGAACAATTATAAATTTTAGAATACAGATCGTAAATTTACACGCATAAGTTCAAATTACTTTTTTCCACTACTTTAAATGAATGCCTTTCACATTACTCAACATTTTGAATACATCAAACTCAGCTTTAAAAAAACAATTCCTTAATTTTGCAATGAACGTAAGGAATATGATCTTGGTGAAGCTATTTGTAAGGATTTAAATTCATGTTAAAGAAGTATTCATTTTTATATTCAATTCATATTCTTTATTTAAATTTTTTATTTTTTATTGAAATTTTATTTAACTTATTATATTACAACATAAAAGATATAAAAACTGACATCCATAATAAAACTTTCAGAAAATATCAAGCATCTGGATATTGCACAAAGACTTATTCCTACATTGAAAATTTGGTATTTTCAAGTTTGTTGAATAAATTACGTTTTTGAGTCAGTTTCTAAGTAAACCCTTTTGTGTTGATATTAATATAAATATCTCATTTTAGTATATAACTGGAATTGTAGACAGTTATACAATAAAACCTACTAGAGTTCTAAAATAAAGAAACACTATTCCATAAGAATTAAAACATTCTTATACAGTGATTAAATGTCTCGCGTTTTCAGCATGTCATCAACTCCACCCCTTACCCCCGAAGCAAAACAAATGTCCGATCTTAATTACTGAAGCACATTTTCTAATCGTAGGATGTCATTCCTTTTTACCCAACATCTCTCTTCTTAACTTTCACGTCACGATATATCCTTTGGAAGCTTCTTTAAAAACGAATTAGTGATTGTTCCGGATTCTTGTACCATCTTACAACAACCTTGGCGAAATCAGAACCTTCATCCTTCTTCACGAAAACATTCGAACCATCCCTCCGGCTTTGTACATGTGCTCTTGGTGAAGTAGACCTGAGGGGGCGCAGGACGGAAAAAGAGGGGCGCCCCAAACTAACAGCATCAGCGACCGTTTTGTCCCTCTAATTGCCTCAATTTGGTGGAAATCAGTTTTGCCTTTGCAACTTCAATCGCCTTCCAAAAGAAAACTTTTCCTCGGGACGACGACGAATTTAAGTGGATTGTTCTTGGGGTGTCTTCCCGCAGGGCGAACACCCACCCCTTGTTCTAATTGTTAACTCCGAATATCCATTTGAAAACACTTAAAGAACTGGGAATGCTCAGTTTCTAAAGAATACTGTTTAGTTTTGTTAATTATGTTGTCACTGCGATCCTATAAACGAGCAAGCCTTCAGAGGAAATTTAAAAGAGCTTTGTAAATTTTAGTGTCATTAGACATGCATCTGTTGTTTGTGGACATTAAAGAAATTAATAATACACGAGGCTGATCAAAAAATAAATCTCAACAATGAAATGTCATTAACTTTTTCTTTTAAGTAGCATTTTGCAAAGGTAAAAAATAAATAAGTAAATAAATAAATAATAATAATAAAAAAAAAATCTATTTTGACTTTTTCGAGAAGATTCAGAAATGAAAATTTACAATTTCTTTTATTATTATTTTTTTTTTCAGTAACAACTAATCAAGTTTTATAAACTAAATGCTAAAAATATACTAACTCGTATATATAAAATTAAAATATTAAAAAAGTATCAAAAATCAGATTACTTAAAGAAAGTTTAAAATGCTACACACACACACATATATATATATATTTCCTTTTTTGGTTAATTTTAATTTTTTTATATTTTCAGTAGTAATGTGTACTTAGTAATATAATATGAACATCTACAATGAATATAGAATAACCCAATATAACAAACTGAAACATGACAAGACAATCAAATGGAATTAGCAATATTGGAACAATTAGAAATAAATTTGGATATATATTTATATATTTAATGATATTATATATATATATATATATATATATATATATATATAAACAAAAAATGTTCACAAAAAACTACATTATGCACAGATATTTTTTTTTCTTATTTGAAATAATTCTTTAACTTTAAAATTTTATTTTTGGATATTTTTTGCGAAATTTAGCGTAATAGACATGATTTATAGTGTTTGGTAAATAATAATGTGAATCACAGAGAACTTTGTACAAGAAATATATATCACAATTCAAAATACAAAGTTAAGTTACATTTAAAAAACACCTAAAGAAAATGTTTATATCGTCTTACTTCTGCTGTTATTATTGCTGGCTTGAGTGTAATCTGCAAAGTTAACACCAATTAGGGAAATAAGATGTGTGTGCACATACATAATAATTATAACATTATTAATAAACACACAATTTGTGTAAGTAAAAATAAGCATGTCGCTTTAAAATCTTTGTTTTAATTTAAGTTACACTTGCAAAACAATAAAAAGGAATAAAGAAAATCAATTATCATATTTTTTTATGTTTCTTTCAAAACTTTAGATTCTTAGACAGATCTGCAGAATATGCAATATTAGCAATACTTCAAAGTATACTTTTGACGAAAAAGAAATTCGATTGTTTAAGTTTGATTTTTATTTATTTATTTATTTTAGTAAGCTGTGTTAACCAAAGTCATAAATGAAAAAAAAATCAATTAAGTTGTCCAAAGTTCGAACACATCATAAATTGCCTTATAGTTACAATTAATTAATTTATATTATAAAAATTATTATAATTTATTAAAAAATAAATAGCTAAGTCGTAAATTAAATCTATTACCAATTATTGCATTTAGGTGATATTTAAGTTATCAAAATCAGATATTTAAGTTAGAAATAATTTGCTCCAATTCTACTAAATTCTTATTTAAGTAAAATTTATATAAAAAAGTAACTAAAAATATTGGGTAGTTTGTTTATTTTTGAATATGAATGGTGAATGTTTAGAGAAATAAAATATATGTAGATAATACAATTATAAATAATTTTGATTATCTAAAAGCAGCTAAATTTTTTCATTTAATGTACATTAACTAAAAATCCAAAAAACAATTTTTGAAAATTCTTTATCTACTTCTTTTAAATATAATATAAAGAATTTTCAATTATTTTCTTCGGGCATATCTATGTATTACGGACTAAAGTAGACTTTCATACTGAAATAATAAAAATAATAAAAATAATAATAATAATAATAATAATAATAATAATAATAATAATAATAATAATAATAATAATAATAATAATAATAATAATAATAATAATAATAATAAAAAGCAAAATTTAAATATAAATCTTGAAATTAAAAATTCATTAAAGTTTAGTTTAAGGTACTTACTTTTTTATTATTAAAGGTATCAATATATAATTTTAAATTTCTTATTCTTTGTTTCAATTTAAGATACAAAAAAGAAATCATAACTTAAAATATGCTTTATTAATGACCAAATGAACCAAAATTTTAAAAAGAATTAATATTTGAATAAAAGTTATTCAAAACTATAAAATGTACATTCGACATTTTAAATTTAATTGTATTAAAATCATGTAAAGCGATCTGTAACAATCATGTAAAATCATGTAAACATCATGTAACATTATTAATCATCTAAAAAAAATCCCAAACATCTATAACTCGATATATTTTTCAGCAAATTGTTGCTTAAAAAATCAGTTTGTAAAATAAAATATACACCTTATTTCTTGGGTTTTTTTTTTTTTTTTTTTTTTTTTTTTTTTTTTTTTTGTAAAATCTTTAAATAATATCAAACAAGGGGAAAATCCTTCCCATTCTTTTTTACATGTACAAAGAGGTAATTTTTAAAATTACTTAATAAGAAAGAATTTTTTTTTTCTTTTCAAAGTTTATTCATTTAACATTTGCTTTTATTTGAAACTTTTCAAGTATATCAATAACAATACTACTAATGCTATAACTGTACTATTTTAAAATTCGATGACATAAATATTAAAAATTCGACATTGAATATATATTTAGCTATCAAATTTTAAACATTGTGAAGTTTTCCTCAATTTATATGATATTTGTTTTGAACCAAAACTTTCCTGATTTCTTCTAGTAACTGCTATGGAAAAAAAAAAAAAAAAAATGTAAGTCACAAAAATTTGAAAAGTAGTAAATTAATTACACGAATTATGTAAATTAATATAAATTCTACATATTACAAAAATTACATTTGTATCTTAAATTTTAATTTTCATCACCATACTTTTTGTACATTCAACTGTTTTAATGTTTTAAACACACTTCATTTTATGAATAAAAATGATATTGTTTTCATGTTGAAGTTTAAAGGTTCACAACGAGTCTAAATTTTCTTTAATTTCTAAATGCTTTAAATTTTTACATGCTTATTTTAACATTATTGTTTCTTGCAAAATTCGATATATATATATATATATTAAAGATTGTTTAAGATTAATTCATGTTTATTTTATATCGTATTGGAATAAGGTAAGTTATATGCGCAATGTTTTTTAGTTTTGCATTTAAATTTTTGATTCAATAAAACATAGTAACATACTCATGCTGTTCTCGTAAATGTGTAACAATCTTGGGATTATGGCACAAAGTATTTCCTTTACCGAGCACCCAAATTTTGATGAATGGATTCTGAAATTGAATTTTTTAAGTTGTTAATACGCTTTTAGATTGGGGAAATTCTTTATGATAATAATAAATCGCCATATTATTATTATTATTATTATTATTATTATTATTATTATTATTATTATTATTATTATTATTATTATTATTATTATTATTAATACCGGAAAAAAAACATAATATATAGTAATAAATAAAACTAGAAATAGTTTCTTCAAAGAAACATGCTTTTGCAATCATTCAATGTTTATCATAATAAACACATAAAATTTCGTGATTGTAATTCATGTCGTCTTAGAAAATTTCAATAATAGTTTTTGTGTGGCCCCCCAATTTTGAAAAATGCACGCTGATATACGTCTGATAGAAAGTGCGAATCAGTTAATTTATTAATCAAAATTATAATGTTTATCTCCTTATTAAGTTATTAAAAAATGTTAGTTTTTGTTATGTTTCTTAAGGTATAGCATCATGAAAGAAACAAATTCGTTAGTTAAATTCTCTATCTGTTCAATATTTCTAATTTCTTTTCTCAAAGTATAGTCATCATTTAACTAACATTAAAATATTAAATTATAAAATAGCATTTTTAAGCAGATATTAAACTTTTTTAACATTTACATTTTCTACTTTTAAGTGTTTAAAATATTTCGTTGTTGCAATTTTACATGCAACCGACTTATTTTGACGTGGGTAGTTTGGCGCATGGTATTTAATTGCATTGTTTCTGTAGTAATAAAAGGTTATTGGGCGATTTATTAGTGGTTATTGGGGCCACTTAACAGAAAAAATGCCTTAAAATCTATATAAAAATGTATGTTTAGGTTCTAAAAATATTGAATTGTTGTATTGGTATCGGAAACATACTTGTGTACGTAATTTTTATAATTTTAGCATGGAAAAGATGGAAAAATGGATTTAAAATTCTACCTTTACAGGCAGTTAATTTAAGGTATCCACATACATCTGAAACATCATTTTCAATCAAAATAAATCAAATCATTTTTCCTTTTTTCAACAATATTAAAATTTAATCTTTTAACAGTTTAAATGTGCTCAAATTGCGTCTGTATCTTAATTATAACAAAAGTTACAACCACTTAAAGTTACAGCTATTCGAGCTTTTGAATTATTTAAAAAAAATTATTTTTAGCTTTTTCTCAGAATAAAGATTTTTAAAGTCATGCTGTACACAATACACACCATAACAAAATAAAATAAAATAAAATAAAATAATAATAATAAAAAAAATGCATGCATTAAATGGCATCAAATTTTGTGTGCTTCATTTACAAGTTTTTATTGAAGGAATAGATTACAGTCATAATAATATATTAATTAGTTTTATATTTACAGAGGTATAAATGGCAAAATCAACAATTTTTAAAAATTTTTCATTATATTACTTCGATTGCCGCAGCATCTGAGATATAGATGCTATTATAATGCAAATAGTGTATGTCCCAGAAAAAGTTACTATCTTTATTATGCAATTTACAAAAGGCCAATACATTAATTTTTATTATTATTATTATTATCATGTTTTGTGAAATATCAATTTTACACATAATTTTATCTGTTTTTCCCTTTTAAAAAATTAGTTCTGTGAAATTGTGAAAATATTTATATATTTTTCAAAGTTTTAACTAAGGGGGTAGTTTACCCGCCTAAGGAATCGATAGAATCAGTCAAAAAATCGATTTTTCTTTTTTTTTTTATATCAAACGAAAACCTGTTTAATTATGAATAATTTGGCACCTTGTTTTTATATAAATTTTTTAAAAAGCATTAAGGTTTTAAAAAAATTCAAATTATACATTTATTTATTTATTTAATTTTCATTGCGCTTGCAGTCATTATTATTTTTTTTTTAAATCTACTTTTAGAGAAACATGAAAATGCAGTGAGATAAAGTTTTCAGAAATATAACACATTTTTATTATATTATATTTGGAGATTCAAAGAATCTTCAAACTGCTTAGACGAAAATCGTTCACTTAATGCTGCACTTAAGCACAATCTTTTGTGAGATGTGATAAAAGAGAATAGAAGTTTGTCTACTATTCCTTATATCCCTGTATTTGAGGAATGTTTTTAGGGGGTTCCTTTTTCCTATCAAAAATAATAACTGTATTTTGTACTGCATGTTTTTCTTTTTCTTGGATCATTTTGACTGCAGCCATCCGCAGTAGAACGATGTGATTAGTGGTCAGTCTGTAAAGTCCACTAATTGCAGGTTATTGGTCGTTAGACGGCAAATGCGAGGGTCTCCTTAATTGCGAAAGATAGCCACTAGCCGATGTTTCAGTGCAAGATTTTTTTTCTTTTTTCTTTTCTAAATACTAATGATAAAGTTAGCGGAAAAATATGTTTGGCTCTGAAAACTCAGAAGATTTATTTCTATACTATTTTCATGAAATCACTAGAATTATTTCCTAGGGTTACAGTTATATTTCTGCTTTCTAATCAAATCGATTAAGTTTGAAAGATATTCTGGTAATTTTTCATTTATTAATCTGAAGAAAATTTATGTAGAATTAAGCATTTCTTTAAAAAAAGCTATGATATATATATATATATATATATATATATATATATATATACATAATATATGTATGTATATGTATAGTATACATAAACATAAATGATATATGATATATGTATAGTATTGCTTATACCTAACAGATACAAAAGAGCCAGTAATGTGGCAACGTTATAGAATATCGTAATATTAATAATATATATTCTACAACGAAAAATTAAGAATCTATATTATAGGTAAATATTTTGCCTATAAGACGTTATTGCATTAATAAAAACATTTAAAATACATTTAAAAAATTTTATTTACGTGTTTCAACTCTTTTTAATTGAGTCATCTTCAGAATGTAAATAGAAAATAATTAAATTCAATAATTAAATAAATAATAATAATTATTATAAATAATAATATATTATAAGTTATAATAATAAATAATAATTAAATTAAATAGAAAAAATTAAATTATTTTCTATTTACATTCTGAAGATGACTCATTTAAAAAGAGTTGAAACATGTAAATAAAAATTTTTTAATGTAATTTAAATGTTTTTATTAATACAGCAACATCTTATAAGCAAAATATTTATTTATAATATAAATTCTTACTTTTTCGTTGTGGAATATACATTATTAATATTACGATATAGTTACGAATGGACGTAATCAAGACTTACTAGTATTATTTTTCACATTGATAACGTCATAGAAGTTGTATTTTATTCATTATAATGACTTTTGCAAGGAAACCCCGCGTTAATGTTATAATGAAAAAAAAAAAAAAAAAAAAATCTAAATAAGCAGTAATAAAAAAAAGCTCAGTGAAACGTGTTTCTTGCGCAAAAATCATTTGCCCTTGTTTTCTTTTTGTCGGTGCATAAAGTCTTAAAATTTGAATTAAAGAAGATGCCGGGAGATGCTATTGGTAAAGTTTAACCTTTAGATGTTGAATTCTTCTGATCCTGGATGTTATTTTTTCAACAATGTATATGTGACAGGACACTGATTGAAGGAAGAGTTGATATTTTTCAACGTAACAACATCATTTAACTCCTGTCAGTTGCCCATTTCGAGTTTAATGCACGGCAATACTCCGACATGATTCACTGTACTCTGTATAAGTCTGGATTATTGCTAACTTTGCTTTTTCCATTTAAAATGCCCTTGCAATTTTGATTTTCTTAAGAGGTTGACTATTGTACATCCAAACATTTGTACATTTGTATTCGGGTTTCTATTGTATGACCAAAATCGGAAGTGTAAAAATTACCCGAATAAAGATAGACCTCAGTTATCGTATTTAAAAAAAAAAAAAAAAAAAAAAATGAAATATTAAAATGCAAGCCAGATACTTGAAAATAACTCCAGCTTTCCCATTTCTTTCGTAATTAGAGTGACCCCTTAATTACTTAAAATGTTTAAGTCTACAATCAAAAATAACTTTTATAAAATATTCTATCATCTTTAGAGCATTTTAAAGGAATAAATAAAAGGTAAGTTTCTGATGTAACTTCATCCAGTAAAAAGAAGATATTTTTACTTAGATTAACCATTAAATACTTACACTAAGTAAAATTTGTGAAATTGGACTATTAGAACAGTATGATATTTTACATAACTCTTTGTAAAGTGGTTTTAATTTCTCTTTCTTTGAATGAAATAAGGTATACAAGTCCAAATGTACCATACTATTTTTAACAATACTCAAATAAACATCCGTTACAAATTTAAATTCCTTTAAAATTTCTCCTTTTTTAGCAGCACCCCTATAAAATTCGCAAAACGCGAAGCAACGAAATCAACTAACTGTAGCTTGGTAATTTTAAACGCACCATTTCTCCCCGGGCTGGCGCCATGCGTGCGTAATGAACATAATACTTCGTGAATTCCATTATTTTGAAGCCGAAAATCTTTGTAATTTGCCCTCGGATCCTACAGCTAGACTCCTACCAAAACTTTTGCATCTCCAACCCAAGAACATATTTTGCCCTAATTTGACTGAAGGATCTTATTAGGAGGAAGTTTGTCGTGGCTATCTATTTCAGGAGTAATAGCAGATTTCTCTTCCCTTCATTTGAGAGCTGAAGGGAGGAACAAGGCATCGGGGAGGGGGGTTCAGAAACCCTCTTATGAAGGGCCCTTGTTCCCGAGGGCTTGACAAAAGCACTTCTGGCCCGATCCCCTTGAACACGTCTTCTCCTGAAGGCACGACGACGGCTGGCAATCCCCATTCCAGGCACAAATTACACCAGTCTTTCTAGTGTCTCTGCTTCGAGTTTCTATTTAACCCAAGCGTACAAAAAAAAATGCAGACGAAAAAATTTTATTAGCTTTATTTTTTTTTCTTTCGGTCAAAGTGGCAACAGTGGAAAATATTAATAAAAAAATTGCGGCATTTTGAATTAGCGAAGCCATTTTTAAAAAAAAAAGAACTTATAGAATGCTCGTTCGAAGAAATAAAGTTGTTTCATAAAATGTCAAAAATGATTCAATTGGATATTTTGAGTGAATTTTTAAAAGAGAGAAAGAAAGAAAGAAAAAAAAAAACAGCACTTAAAATAAATGACATATAAAAAACATATGTTTAAAAATTTTCGAGTTTTTTATTTCAATTAAAAAAATAAGGGATTGAATTTGAAATCATTGTTTTAATAACGAGTTACTTCAAGAAATAATTGTGGTTATACTTTAAAATATTCATGAGTACACGAAAGTTTTTTTTTCTAAAAAAGTTTTAGAATTTAGTTGTGGCAGTCATTGCCTAAGGGGAATGTATATTTCGAGTGACTTTTTTCATTTAATTAAAAGAAAAAAAGACTAAATTACTGTCATAATTAAAGGATAATTTAGCATTCGGAACAGCGACGTGAGTTGCATCAATAAAATTTCGTTAGAATAAAATATGTGCTGACAAAAAAAGTATACATGTAATAGCGATAAAATTTAAAGGGATTGTGAAGCCATTTAAAAATGATTAAATAGACGTCCTATATTTAGATTTTACACAAAATTTGTATTTTTAATATTTGTTGCTTAACCCTTTCCGGTGCAGAACACTTACGTTGTTACAATGATTTCATGAATGAATGGCATTGGAGTTTATGAAAAATTTATTTGGAAATAAGAAAAATCTTTATTTTATATACATAATGAAAGGAAAATACTTGTACCAAAATTCTGGCGTCATTGTGGCATTTGGAAATTAAGTTATGTGTTCCATATAATGAAACCCTGAATCACAAAACAGCTAAAGGAAAATCTTATATATTACCTTTTTACTTCATTTTTATATTGAAATCTTTAATATCCTTACACTCGAAATTCGTGAATGATTATTATTATTATTATTATTATTATTTTGTTATTTCCACAACTTTTCTTCAGATAGATTAAAATTTACGTAAATTTTAAGAAATGTTACAAAAAATAAATAGCTTATTTTTGAAGAAATGTGGCATAGCTTTGATTGTAGAATATAGGGGAGAGTGGTGATACTTGAGCCATCCTTATTATTTCTACAGTTGGTTAATTTTTCTTTCTAAAACTGGCAATATGGTAACATATTTATAGTTCTGAATATGTAAAAAAGAAATCACATACCTTGGTACCATTTTGAAAGTATGGTGATTAATAGTTGTTTTTCCCTATCTAAAGTAAATATTTAGGTGCATGGTTTCTTATTTTTTTGTATTAAAAGTTTTGTTTAAAGCTGCAATCACATGGATAAATTTAATAAGTATAATTTCAATTGTATTTTGAATCTAAACTAGTTCAAATAGCTGCATGCTTTACTTAGTAAAACTCTTATAAACAAAAATGGTGGTAATGGGGATATTTGAGCCATGGCTCAACCATTCCCACTAGGAAATTAGACATGGATGAAACAAACAAAAAATAAAATTGCGTCCTTATATTCACTAATTGATATTTTTTCTTTAAAAAATAATGATTTAGAAAAAAAAAATGTTTAAAAATGTATATTTTTTTTAATGAAAATATCCATTTTATTTTTCATTTTGACTAAAAAATAGCCTGTTTAGATAAATGTAAACATAGTTTTCATTTTAATTTTTATTACATTAAAAAAATCAAACTATTTTAAAAATCATAATCTCTAATACTTCAATTAGTCAGTTCCATCATATTAAAATATTTATTTTTTCATATAATATATTAAGATTAATATTTTACAGTGAAAATGTAACATCATGTGTTACTGTAAGTTTTTTTTAATCAAAGAAATGACTAGTGTCACCAACGGAGGACCCTAGTGAGTTACCATGTAGCTAAAAGTAAAAAGATTTTGCAATGATCCTCGATCACTAGCTATAACGACAAAAAATTATCGTATTACTAGCTTTGTTTTCTCAATTGGTTTTGAAGGACTTTATGTAACATAATTTATCATTTTGTAAAATATTTGTGCAAAAATAAAGCGAAAAAAAAATTACTTTTGTAGGTTTTTTCTCGTACTGGCTCAAGGATCCCTACACCATGGCTCAAGTATCCCCTCCATGGGGATACTTGAGCCACGATATAAAAAAAGTAAAAATTAATTAGACATAGAAAAATAGTTCAAAATTAATTGAAAGTGGTTTTCAGTTGAAGAAAAATTATCAAATTTTCATTTTCAATATTTTATTTTGTTTTAAAAAATTATAAAAAGTTAAAAAAAATTAAATTTTAAAAAATGGCTCAAGTATCCCCATCTTCCCCTATCTATTTAAGGATCACCAAACAGCTCGTTATGAACATATAAAAACTATCTAATTATACATTGAAACTTTTTTTTAGTGGCATCGCTATCGCACCGAATTCACTGAATGAAATGATATAGTCTGTCTCAAAAGTTTAAGCACAAGCATAAAATATCGATATTTAATGAATTATAAAAAGTTAGAATTAATATCATTTTTTTATTTACATATTTCGCAATATCATTTAAATAAACGATATCAAAAATAGAAAAAAATAAGTTACATAATTTTAAAAAATACAATTTAAAAAAAGTTATAAAAAAACTGTCTCAAAAGTTTATGCACAATGTCAAAAACAACCATATTTATAATTTCTACAGAACTTTTAGTAACAAATTTTTTTCCATGTTTTTGGATTAGTTCAAATAACCGTGCTTTCGTCGAAATTATTAGTTTTTGTGGGGTTTCTGGTGGCAAAGAATACCATGCTTTCTCAATAGCCTCTTGGAGTTCTTCAACAAAGTCACACTGCTTTCCATTGCCTAAACTTGGCGGGTTAAAGTATTCCAGACATTCTCAATCAGGTTTAAGAGCACACACTAGTCACGCGGTAAAAGCCGACCGCTAATGGTAAGTCTATGGGCGCAATCTTTTCTAATATCTCGCTTAATTTTCAATATTTTTAAACGATTTTTTTTCTCAGGATAGCTGAGGACATTCTATTACCGGGCTAGTTTGTACTTTTCTGATTTTCGTTGTAGTTTAATTCTGAGGACCCTCTAAATTTTGGATTCAGTGAAATTCGAGGTGTTGTGCCCTTTTTACTCTTATAAAATCTATTTCAGCAAAATTCAGAAAAAATTAAAAACGCTTCACGGAATATTAGTGTTTAAGCTTTCCAATGATATGCTTTCCATATTTCTACTGCAATTAGGCTGAGCAAAATTCGAAAATATTTTGGTCAGAAATGCAACAAAAAAAGCGTTTTAATTATATGCTCTCCGCCTCAGCCAGTCTCCGCCTCTCCTGCCCTTTTGAAAATTCGATTGGTTAACACGAATCCATTTTAGCAAATGAAAGTAACTTTTTTCCTTTCCTCGTATTTCCTTTCTGTTATTGGTTTACAGTAACGTGTTAAAATAACCTCCCTTATTTCAAAGTTTGGATTTATTTTTTCTACAATTATTGATAAATTTTAACTAAAATAGTCTTGAAAAAAATTACGATTTCTAATTTTTTGTTTTTATAAAACTAACGCTATTTTTAAGTTATAACTAACTTCCAAAGAAGACAATTATACATTTCTTTGTATATATATTTTTTTTTTCAAGTCCATACAAAACAAGGTAGATTTGATACAAATTACAGTAAGCTCCTTTTTAGCAAAAAGGAAATTCTGATAGCTTTAAAATATAATTGGAACTTTTGTGAAATACATAGGTAGCACTAAAAGGACAAGGAGCTATATTTGGAATTTAAAAATTTCCTTATACAGCTTGCAAAATACATGAAACAGGGGGGGGGGGGGGGCAGGGGTGTGCAAAGAGAAAACTGCGCCCGGAGTAATGTTCAGTTTGGCGCCCCATTTCCTGAACTTTTTCTTGTGACAGACTAAAAATTACGTTAGTAGTAAAAATTTGGCGCCCCCTAAATTTCGCACCCGGGGCAACTACCCCCTTCGTCCTCCTCTTTTTCGCACGGCGCTGCAAGGAGTACATTTTGAGGAGGCTTATTCAACACCGCGCTGTCCGAAGGGGGGGGCGCCATATTTATACTATCAACATCATTCTTGGGCTGTTACAAGAAAAAGCTGGGAAAGGGGGCGCCAAATTGAAACTTTGCCCCGGGCGCAGTTTTCTCTTCCCTGTGTTTGTTTTTGGTACTATACGATACTAGGCAGCCAAATTTCAGTCCAGTATTATTAAGTAAAACAGTAAAAAAAATAAGCATTTTCAGTTCGAAAAACAGTTTTATCAAAAATAAGCAGAAATTAAAGTTAGAAGTTGAGTGTGGAAAAATTTATAACTTGAAATTTTTCTTAAATATCCGTGATAAGTCGGGGCAGGCTGCTATAATGTATATACATAAAGCAAAATCGTGTTAGTTACAAAATTTATAACTCAAGAACGGATGGATCGATTTTTATGAAATTTTGTATGGAGGTATCTGACACTTTAGATTAACATATAAGCTATTTTTTTATCCGACTACCTAAAATGAGGGTAATGTTTTTAATAGTTGAATTTAATGAGATGAAGTGGTAGAAACAATTTGCGGTGTTAGTAGTGGCGGGGGACTGGGCGACTTGCTCTACCCGAAGAAAAGCGAGGGCGGGCCGCTAGTTATAGTATAAAAGTAAAAATAATGAAACTGTAAGGCAAAATACAGCAATTTTTTTAAAGTCTGCTATTCAGCAAATTTTACTCTCTAATACTTTTCAGAATTGTTTCTTCTTTGGTGTTTTTTGTCGACGTTCAACTAATGCAGCTTCTATCGAGCAGAAGGCTTTTGCATGTTCCAAAACATCATAGTACAAAGTATCGTGGACAAGATTTGTCGAGATATTTACAAACTTTACAAGTTCGTATATATTTAATGGGTGACAATTCAATATAACATTTTAAAACTTTTAGACGATTTTGCAGTTTTTAGCAGTTTTTGTTTGTCCTGGTACAAGGGCAGATCTGGAGACTCCTCAAAAAAAGGGGGGGGGGACTTTTCAGAAATTTGGAGATTCCAATCGCACCTGCAGCTCGTGTCGGGACAATTTTTTTTCGTTGCAGGTCGGGTTTCGGTCCAGTTTACTTTTTGCCGTTGTTCTGGTTAAATACTTTTTTTTTTTACGAGTCGTGTTTGGGTAAGGTTCAATTCTACTTTCCGCTGCGGGTTGGGTTGGGGTCCGGTTCTCTTTCTTTATTGCTGCTGGTTGGTATTGGGTCTGGTTGATTTCTATTTTGTATGTGTGTGTGTGGGGGGGGGGGGGTTGAGTTGAGTACTATTTTATAGACGCTGGTTTGGTTTCGGTCAAGTTGACTTCTTACTTTTTTGCTACTGGTCGAGTGGATTTTTACGTTTTTCTTGCGGACCGAGTGGAATTCTACTTTTTATCTGCTTTTCTCTGCATTCTTTTTTGTTGCTGTTGTTGTTTTCGGGTGAAATTAATTTACACTATTTTGGGTTCTGATCTGATTCATAGTGGATTTTCAATCTCGCAAGAAGGATTCGATTTGACCCCATATTTCAAATGAAAGTCTAAATATTTTATCCGTTATGGAAGAAAATAGTTCAAAGGAGTATTATAAAAGAAAATATCGAAGACACTATAAAATAAAACTATATAAAATGCCATAACAGACATTTCCAAATAGTTAATTATGAATATTTAAGATTTTACATTTCAATTTACATGTTAACACTGCTACTCGCAAGTGTTAACATGTACATTAAAATATCCATACGGAATGTCTCGAATAGAAGATACCTCTATTTAACGAACACTTTTCAACAATTTAGCCATCTTTCTTTGGTTGATTCCGTTATGAGTATATATTAGATATTTATTTTCTATATAAAAGATAAAATTGATATTAGAAATATAAATGTCGACATTTAATAATTAAATTAAAACATGGATTGTTTTTCTTTCATTTCGATTCTAAATTGACAAAAAAAATTTTGGTCGGGTTTTGATTTGATTTCCAATTAGTATTTTCGGGTTCGGATCGGAAGCAGGGCAATACTATACGCTCAGTGGTCAAATAAATTTTTTTGTCGAATATTTGAAAAATGAAGTTATTTTAAGTGCAATTCTTAGATGAACACTCTTTTCTGATTCAAGGGGGGAACACGAGAATTCTCAAAGGGGAGCGATTTCAAGATTTGGAGGTTCGGGCAGGAGGTGATGTTTTTCATTGCTGGTGGAGATTATTTTTAAATTTTGCAGTGAGTCGTGTTCGAATCGACTTGACATTTTTGCTGTGGGTCGGATTTGGGTCAGTTTGACCTACATTTTTTCAAATTCGGTTCTGTTCTGGATAAAATTTCACTTCTGAGAGTAGCACTCAGGTTGATTGATTGGTTGGTTGAATGGGGTTTTATGGCGCAAAGTTACATCAGGATATGCTGCGCAAAGAACAAGGTGGGGATTCGAGTTAATTAGAAAGTTTGGTTAGGGATTTTTTTTTCTTTTTTTTGAGTTTGTTTTTTGTAGTAGGCCGGATAGATTTATACTTTTTTGCTACGGACCAAGTTTGAGCTGGCTGACTTAGGAATAGGTTTTGCACTAGAGAGCAAATACTAGATTTTTTTTCTCTATAAATTATAACATTCAAGTTGAAGATGTAAAACATATTTTTTAATTCTATTAAAATACATGAACTCATTTTCTTTCATTTCAGTTTCAGGTGTTCGGGTAAGGGCTCGATTTGACATAATTTGTAATTTTTGGGTTCGGATTGATATATTATGGGTCGAGTTGACTTTTAACGTTTCGGATTCGGGACATTTCTTCTTTTGGATTTTGACAAATTCGGATCTAGTTCTTGGGATACTTTTCCCAATTTCCTTCAAATATTAGATTGGTTTTGTTTCATTTTGGATTTGTTAATCTGTTTTGTATCAGGCTATTCGGTACTGAATCAGATTTTCTCTTTTATTTTTTTTTTTTATTTTTTTTTTTAGCGAGCTTGGGTTGGGTTAAAATTGAATTGCTTTTTGAGCCTGGGCATGGAAATTTAGGTTCGGGCAGACCTCTAAAAGAACGAAGTCCATGCCAGGCCCTAAGTGGAAGAAAAAATATAGTGTGGTCAAGTTTTGCAGAAAAAAAGTAAGATCCGAACTCGGAATGATTTCCGAAAGAGTGAAGACTTGACTAGAGGTCTGGACGGGCTGGATTCTCCAGTCTCGCCCCGGCCCGGACCGAATGAATGTTATTTTAGCCCGGCCCGGTATAAAACAAAATATTCAGCCAGAGCCTGGCCCGCTCGTTTACACTTTTACATTTCTAGGCCAGGCCCGGCCCGTACAGAAATCAGAGAAAATAGTCCAGGCCGAAATCGGCCTGCATCTTTATTTCCAAACAAAATCAGATTTTTATCATACAATTAAGATTTTTTAAAGATTACTGCATTCATATTTATTAGATGATTTCATAGAAAATTTTTACTAACAATACACAATAAGTACATTAAAGATTACTTAGGTTCTTAGACTTTCAACATTCAAATAAAGATGCACTGAAAAAATAATATGGTTTAGAATAAAAGAAAAAAAAAGGAAGTTAAAATTATCATAACTTTTGAAGCTGTGTAATAAAAAGTACATTTATGAAAATACTTCTTTATCACTTTATCAAAGATTTTCTCAAATTTAGAGGAGCTATTTTTTATGCATTTCTGATTTCATTTCTTTTTGGAAACACATGAGTTTAACAGGTGTTTTTATTCAGAAACAATGTAATGGAATGGCATTGTCCATTTTTTGATACAAGCAAATACAATGCGCAACACACTATATAAAACGCTAATTTTCATCATATTTATGAAAATATTGTGAAAATTAGCGTTTTGAATAGAATTTCCCGAAGCGACAACATGCAAAAGGAGAAAAATCTGAAACCACGTGACAAGAATCTCTTATACCTCGACAAGTATAAACAAATATCTTATTTAGCAAAAATGAAATATGCTGTTCGATTCCAAATCCCTTCAATAGTCAGGCTTGTCAATTTTGTACCTTTATAGTTAAAAATTAGTCAGAAAATTTGTCAAACTTTCGTGTTGTTCAGAAATGAATTTAAGAAACACCAAGGAGTATATTTCCAAAAAGTACGTTAACAGTACGTTAATAGTTTTTATCCCTTTTACAAATAAATTTGTCTGCCCTACACGTCTTACGAATAATTAAGTCTAGTTCTGACCCCGACTATATGTAGAAAAACAGTGCAAACCTGATCTTGGCCCGGCTCCAGTTTGCCAAAAAATTATTAAACCCGTATAGACACAAAGCAACTGTCCGATTCTGATTTCTACGCTGTACACGTTACATTTATGTATTGATGTTGTTAAACTAGTATCTACTCGTGACGCACATTTATACTTATGGTCATTAAACCCATATTCATTGAAAATAGATCTCATTTTAGCGTTTTTGCCGAAATCTTTATAACACGCCGGCAGGCCCGTTAAACTTTTTTATCGAACTGGCCCATACGGCCTGTTTATTTTTTTTGCCAGTCTGATACAGGGCGATGCAGATCTCTAGACCTAACCAAGCCCTAGTCTCATGAGTTAAAACTGGCCCGGCCCAACCCGGGCAGTGACAGCTTCGTCGAGTCCGATCAGGTCGCACCGTTCTCAATCTTAAACACGATTCATTTATCCTGCTGACATCTAATATCATTTTGCAGACCCTTCATTGGGCTCAAAGGGGGAGGAGGCGATCGCCCCATCGCTTCTGGTATTCATCATATTGAAATCTTGCTATTGAATCGCATCTTTTTATATGTCGACAGATGGTTCGTGGGAATTATTACATTGTTCTGCAATGAATAATAAATTTTGAAAGAAAACTTAATTGTAAAACACTGTAACATTAATAAAGCTAGACTGAATGTGCAGTATCTTCCTTAAGAAAAGAAAAGAAAAAAAAACGAATAGTGAAAAAAAAGAGACTTTAAATGATACAAAAAGCAAGGACGGCGGGAAACAGATGACCAATTTCAACAGGTTTAATTTGATTATATATATAAGTGGAATGTTTTTATGGAAATTCTTTTTAACAGAGAATATACACGAAACAGCATTCCATTGCATTTCATGTTCAAAGTAGTGAACATAATTTAAATACGCTAGGAACAGTTTTTCTCCGAAGAGCTTTTTACAACCGAATTCTTTTGTGTAACTCTGTTATTGAATGGCAAATGTTTTTCGCCAAATATTATACCGCAAGCATTTCTTAAGTCCATTTTAGAAGTTCGTATAAATTTCATTGTTTTTAAAAGAGTAACACTATTACAACAACACATCGCGAAAGATTTTTAGATCATAATATATTAAATTACTATGGAGATCCTCTGTGTGTATACTGTAAGTGCTATACATGACATATTTTTTTATAATTGTCTTCCAGAGTACCTCAGTAATGTATATGAATTTCATTACTTTTAAATTAGTATGGCGCTCCTTGAAACACCGCAAATGATTTATCTACGTAGACCATAATGTAGCGGAATAATTTTGAGTGATCCTACACATTTCTTATGTTTCTTCAATTTTTTAAAAAGTGTTTAATTTTTTAAAAGTAATTTTTGCTCCTTAAAAAAACTTTGTTAGAGTTATGCAGAATTTGCAAAAAGTCCTTAAAAATATTTAAGTTTTTTGTTATTTATTAATTGGAGGTGAAAATCTAAGTTCTCTGAAATTCTGATTTAGAAAAATAATTTATATCACACTTGCCTCCCCCCCTTGTATCAAAATTTCGTTCCCGCCTTTTGCTCTCATCACAGCCTTCAATATTATCCCTTCCAGAAGTATCACTTCGCTGTTTTGCTGTCTATCTCACTGTATCCATGTTTACACAATATAGCCACTTTGTTGTAACAATAAAAAATCTATCACAAAAACTCCTCCCCGCTAACTAAAAATGAGATTTTTCCCTCTCATCCTATTAGTAAATGCCTAGAATTTATTCATTGAAACTTTCCCCACATTTTATTATTTTTTAAGCCCATTTGTTAATGTTTTATAAGGCAAATAAAAGTAAGTCATTTAAAAAACTTCTCCATCCCACATACACACCAAAATAAATAATTAATAAATTGTTTCTCCCCCCTCCCCAGCTCACAAATTTTAAACTTTTAAAGTCATCGATTTTTCTAAAACTTTTATTGTAATAATAAATAATCAATCATAGTTTTACTCTTAACCCCACAAAAATTGATGTTTTCCCCCTATTTCTCCTTACCAAGTATATAAAATTTAGTCTTTAAATCTCTTTATTTTGTGTTTAGCCATATTTGTTAATCTTTAGTCATATAAAGTAAGTCATCTAACAAATTCCCTTCATCCCCCTCCAAAATAAATATATAAATACTTTTCATTTTTTCCTTCTCAGAGATCTCCAACAATTATATAAATGAAATTTTAAACCAATTATTTATATGATTTACGATATTCGAACGAAATGTGGTAATTCAGCATAAAAATCTTTTTCTAAATTTAAAGGGGGGGGGGTTAGCTACCCTTTCTCCCCCCTATACTTATTCAATGAATTCTTAAAACTAATCGCCCCCAGGAGGATACCTTCTTTAAATATTCACGGGCTTCCTAACCCAAGGCACCTGAATGATCTTTCTCTTTTCTTTTTCCTCTGATTTCTATTGTTTTCCTTTTTTTCTTTGTTTCACTCTCGTTGTGGTTTTTTTTCCCGGAGGTGAGGGCAATTTGTATGAGCCGATATCACTCTGTATATCGATGGAGAATTGTAAACCACCCACGTGTTTGCTGTATGTAACGTCACGTGTTTGTAGGAAACAGTAGAAGTTAACCGGATTCAAACGCAACCCTCAACAAAAAGTAAAAAAATAAACCCGACCAGCAGCAAAAAAATAGAAGCGAACCGGACAACAAATTTTATAAAATGATCACGGAGAAAACACGAATATCTTCAAAATATCGTGAAACAGACGCACATTTTGTACAAAAATTGCAAAAAAGAACGAACATTTTACCCAAGAATTCACCCCAATAAATTCGGATCAATCCGAACCTTTCTCGATAAAGTAACAAGTATGAAAAATCATGCGTTAAGCATTGATTATGAAGCACTTTCCAACACTTAATGAAATCTTTAACAAAACTTTGTTATTTAGGGAAATAATGGTGTATAGCCAAATATGTATTCCAGTACTTTTGAACAGCTCTGTATTTCATATGTCACATGATATAATGGGAAAGTTTAGTTTAGCAAGAAAATACCCAGTAGCTTGAAATTTATTTTTCAGCATTTCATACTATCAAATAGAAACATACGTGAATACTTTTGTTCAGCCCTGTAGTTTACATTGTACCTTTAATACACGTCAGCATTAGGCTAAAATTTATTGTAAACTAAAACACTTTTAAAACAACTGAAATCACATTCTCATAAATTATCATTCATAGGCGTCCATGTACCGAATTATTTGCGTGGTCCTGTATATCCTTTTATCTATATTCTGCAAACATTTCTCAGTAAATTGAATGAAGCTCAGCGTAAAAATGCATAGCTTATTTAAGAACCACGTTTAAATAATTTATACACATATTCAGTAACGTTGGTGAGCTCTTTTGAGTAGCCCTGTATATCAACTATAACATTTATACACACCATATAATGTGCATATTTTTAGCGAAATATAAACGCGCATATCATAATTAAAATGCATTTCATCCCTCTATCAGCCATCATCGGACACATATACGGTACTTCGGAAAGAATATACTATTTGAAATCTTTTGTATGGCCCTGTAAATGCTATGTACTTCGTATTATGCAAGACAGTAGCGTATAATTTATATTAAGCTTTAGTGACATATATCAATTTTATTATACATGAAACAGCTTAATATATTTAAAATATGCCACACACAATTCCCCCCTTTTACCATTATCTTTTGGAATTCTTTTGTGTGGCCATGTAAATGAATAATAGCTATATTTTCACCTTATATTTTATAGAATGCATATTTTAATATGTTTGACAGGGTATAACATCTTTAAAATTCCTTTGAAACGATTTTTCCATATAGACAATAATGTAATGGGAAACTTTTGATTCGCCCTGTAGATACATTAATCGTGGTAAAAACTTCATTTTCAATAGGGTACCTGATAGGGTAAACGTCAGTAACGTCCTAAAATTTCATGGCAATCCGAGAATATTAACGATTTTTCCCCATAGGCCGTAATGTAATGGGAAACTTTGATTCGCCCTGTAGATAAACTAATCATGGTACAAACTTCATTTTCGATAGAACTTGCGCTAGGGTAAATGTCAATAACGTCCTAAAATTTCATGGCAATCCGAGTATATAAACGATTTTTCCCCATAGGCCGTAATGTAATGGAAAACTTTTGATTCGCCCTGTAGATAAACTAATCATGGTAGAAACTTCATTTTCAATAGCGTTCGTGCTAGGGTAAACGTCAATAACGTCCTAAAATTTCATGGCAATCCGAGTATATTAACGATTTTCCCCATACGCCGTAATGTAATGGGAAACTTTTGATTGTTTCTGTAGATAAACTGATCATAATAGATACTTCATTTTTAATAAGTGTCGTGCTAAGGTAAACATCAATAACGTATAAAAATTTCATAGCAATCCGAGTATATTTACGGGAATTCGAGCGCGGATAGACGGACAGACAAACCGAATGCATAAGCACTTTTCAACTTTGTTGAAAAGTGCTAAAAACCAAATCCTAAAGTGTCCCAAATGCGCTAAGCACTGCTAAAAAGTAAGTCATCCAGATTAAAAACAAAATGTAGCAGTCAACAAGACCCAAATCTGACAAAAAAAAAAAAAAAAAAAATCAGAAATTAACTTGAACAGCAGCAAAGAGTCGAAGTCAACCCGACCCAATCTCGACCCATAGGTTTATACATATTTTATTCTAAAAATAAATAATTAATCGTAAACAACCCATAAATATCGTTGTATACCCCCCCTCCTCGTTCTTTTGAGGTACACAAAATTAAATATCTTTAAAACACTTTTAAGTTACATTTTTCATCCTATTAATAAATATTCAAGAAGGTAAATAAGCTGTCATCTATAAAACTGTCCTATTATCTCTCCCCCCCCCCCAAAAAAAAAAATCCGTTTTTTCCCTCTACTCCCCCCCCCCCCCTTCTCAACTTACAAAATTAAATTCTTTCTTTTTTCTCTCCGTATTTTAATAAAAAAAAAAAAATAAAAAAAAAAAAATAATAAATAAAACCTGAAATCCTCCTTTTGCACAAATAATTAAGTCTTTAAATATGTTTATTTTTTTTTTTAATGCTAATTATAAATCTCTGCTAACTATAATATTAACAAAATCTTTTTAACTATGTAGGAAAGTGTTAAAAATAAAGCGATAGATATACATTAAATTCTACACAAAACACATGTTTACATTTTTTGCGTATTGTGTTTGTGCATTTCTTACAGTAAAATATCTTTAGAGAGATATTTAAATAAAATATTGTGATTTTCCATTAATGTGCAAGTAAATTTTCACAACTTTTCGCAATTATTTCCTTTCTATTAGCTCAGAATTGAACCACTAAACATAAATACCAAAATTACCCGAGTTTTCGGCTGAGTTGAGTAAATCCATAAAAAAAAAATGAATCAGTACAATATATCGGATCAAAACAAAAACCATTCTTAACTGACTGTATCATTTAAAAAACAGTTTTCAGAACCCCCCCCCTCCTCCCTCCTATAGACTTTACTGCTATGTCAGTGCTCAAAATTAAAAATTGTTAGAGCTTCTTGCGGTATTTATATAATGCTTGTAAAAATCATCAAGAATCTAAATTTTCTTCCACCTGAAATATTGGCAAAATATTTTGCTTTATTGACTTAACATCACACAAAGTTTTTAAAATTTGCTACACTTTTTCTGTCACATTTGTCACTACAAACAATAATAAATTATGTATTATGTCTATAAACGACTAGGCTGGGATTAACACCTATTTCTCCTTTCTTAAAAATTTCCATTTCCTTTTCGCCCTTGCTTACTTGCCTCTCCGCAAAAAATAAACAATGTTTAAATATTTAAATTTGTCTAAATATTTTTCTCATAATTTTATGAAGTATTTATGACTTTAACCTTCAGTGCTATTTATCTTGATAAGTTTCGTATTCTAAAAAGAATCCCTCCCCCTTACCCCCCCCCCCCAAAAAATAGTTATTTAAACTACTTGTACCTGATATCCCCCCCCTCATTCAATATTAATTTTTTATTTATTTATTTATTTATTTATTTATTTTTTTGTGATTGCGTTAAGTAAATAAAATAGTTTTTATTTTATAGTAATCTATCTAAATTAATTATTCGTTTATTTTCTGAAAATCAAACCATTTTAATTTTGGAACGCTAATCATAAAGAGATGGAAATTCTTTTGAAGCTCGACATCATTGCATTTACCCAAAGTAATGGGAAATCAGTTGAAAAAAATCCTTTAAACATGAAATCGGCTAGAATTGCGCACCTTTGAAGAGAAAAATCGTCGCAGATAATTGGTTAAGAGCATTCTATTTCCTAATTGGATGATTGCATGTCAATCAAAGTAATTTTAGCCCATCCTTCGAATCCGCTGAAAAATCGAGCCGCCATCTTGAATTGTCTTGGCTTGTGACTAGCGTGTCCTCTTAAGTCTGGACTTAAAGCTGGCTAGTCAAGTACCTTATCATTTTTCTGAAAAAACCAATGTTCTGTGGAATGGGATATATGGATTGAGGCATTGCCTTGCAGAGAAGTTCATTCAAAACCCCCTAAAATGTCACCAAATGGAAGCAAATGGTGGTTTAGGGTATCTTGAAACTTTTTTCACCCTTCTCTTCCTTTTAGAAAAGCTAGAGAGGGCTGGCAAATGTCCCAAATGCCCCCTAAACCATAACGGATTTACCGCCTTGCTGCCTGCTGAAAAATGTCCTTCGGTTCTTGCGTAACTCATGCCAATACTCCTTCCAACCATTAGGGCCATCTAAGTTCCACTTTTTCTCATCGCTGTATAAAACAGTAAGCAATTTGTCTCCGTAGGTCATGTGTTTTTTAGCCCAGTTCATTCTTACCTGTTTGTGATGTAATTTAAGAGACGGTTTGCGAGCCAATTTCTTTTGCATGATGTAATCACACGCTTTAATACGTCTATTTACAGTGTCTTTGGACATCTGTACTCTGAAATTATTTTTAATTTGCCGTATGGGGACATATTTTGTCTAAATACCAATCTCCGTATTTTCCGATCAATCTGAACAGTCGTCATACGTGGTCGTCTGCATCTTGGTTTTCGCTTAAAATTATCATTTCTAGAAAGTACTTGATATATACATAGCTTTGATCAATTTAAAACTTTTGCAATTTCAGAAACAGTTTTATTTTGAGATTTCAATTTAAAATATTTCAAAATCTCACATTTTGTGAATTCTTTACACTTTGGCATGTTTAAAACATTAGGAAATAATTTCTCCACCTTTTATACTTTTATAAAAGTGCAATATGATATCATACAACGTCATTAAACAATACCAATCCCGTGTTTCTAAACAAAATTGCATGAAGTGCTTAAACTTTTGAGACAGCGTTTCTTCAAGAAAAAAAGAAAAAATAAATAAAAATAAATATATCTTTTATTTTAACTACCCAAAATGGCTTATTTTATTTTATTTTGATTAAATGTTGTGTATTTATTGCAAATTAGCATAAAATATTTTCTTCTTCAATTATTTTAAACGAGATTTGCAGAGTGCTTAAACTTTTGAGACAGACTATAGAATGAGCGTCTTCTATGTTATTTCAAGGTCAATGACTTTCAGCGCTACCTAATATTTAAAACAAAATTAAAACTGCTGTAAATAAAATTTGATGAGCCATTTAATTCTTCAAAATTAACTGACTCACATCGTTATCTTGATATGATTCTTTAAATTCTCGGGGTTCTTTTATGGATACCATGTACTCTGTCGGTGTAGTTTCTAGTTTATTTAATATTTCATATCCATCATAGCTCTAAGAGTTATTAACTTTCATCACATCTTTGAAACTTAAGTTTTTGCAAAACGTTAAACTTCCTCTCCTCCAGCAGAATCAGAAATGATGGAAATAAACTCTATACTTTTTACTAAATTTATGAACAATATTGTTAAGTGAAGATTTTTCTATTTTAATTTTCTGTGATAGCTAGAATTGGAAAATTAAAAAGGATTTCAAGCATTGATTTTTTTTTTTTAAGAGATTTATGATTTAATATATCATGGATGCGGAAGAAAAATCTGGACTATCAAAAATATGGTACTTTTACATTAGTGGGGAATAAATCTCGCTAATGACAGCTTCTATTTTTTGCGTGTGTGAATTCGAAACAATAATCTGATCATAAAGTAAAATACTTTGGTTTATGGTATCATTTTTTTCTATTCTTTCTTTTTCTATTTTAAATGAAATTAGTGAAAGGTATGTATTTTAAATATATGTAATATATGTATTTTAAATTATTGTATTCTAAATTAAATGTATGTAAGGTTTATATTTAAATGAAATGAATGAAATACGAATGACAGCGATACAAACAACATTTGCAGATTTATCATTTGCGCCATGTTAAAAATAAAAATACCAAAATTATTAAAATAAAAGACACCTTTTTTATGTGCGTCTTGCATTCGGGCTAGGAATTTATTGTACTTGAGTATTTATATCCTGGAACATATGATAAGGTATACACGTGTTGAAGGAAAGAGTCTGGCCAATATTCAAAGGTCAACAAATATTGGCCTAGTATTGTTCCAGCACAGTATTTATTTGTTTTACATTGATAAAATTAACACTATAACATTCATATTGAGGCAGCATTAACATTATAATGAAATAGTGATGTAAGAGGTTATTGGTATGTTAATGACAATCATTGTTTCATTTCAATTTAAATGTTGCAGAAGTACTAGATTTTACTGGAAATGTTTTTAATACTCTTTTAAATATTTAATAACTCTTTCCCACTCTTTTTAATATTGAATAAATGTTAACAATAAGTTATGTGTAAAAAAATTCTCTTGTCTTGTTACATATATATCGCTGTCCGATAAAGAACCAAATCATACAAATTTAAAATAAAAATAAAGTATGTCTGCAGATTTTGCAACAAACTAAATTCTAACCATTTGGGATTGTTAAAAAGTATTTGATAAAACTTCTTAGGATGTAAAAAAAAAAAAAAAAAAAAAAAAAAAAAAAAAAAAAAAAAAAAGGATAAATATTCATAAAATATTTGAAATTAGTGGTTGTTCCCCTCTGAAGTTCAACTATGAACTTCACTAGCTATGTTTTACTTATAACAACAAGCACCTGAAGCAAGAAATTTGCATATTAATGAATTTGTTGCCTATGGGTAAACATCTTGATATATAGCTACAATGATTTGTGTCTGAATGATTTTTGAATCCAAATCGTGAACAAATTTTTATCTATATTTTCCAAAGTTTCAGATATTCCGTTTGAATAATTCATTTGTAACAAATATTTCATATGAATTTTCTGTTTATCTATAAAAGTGCTGTGCATTTCATTATTCTTAAATTCTGTGATTTTAAATATTACGATTTTTATGTGTTTGTTATACGCAAGATAATTACAATAATATTACTAAGACTCAAAATCCATTGTGTAAAATTTTCATGAAATACAAACATTTAAATTATTTAAAAAGAAAATTAACTAAATCTCATATAAGTAATATGGAATCTAACTTTTGGATAGGCAAAAGTTTTATAAAGTGATGTTTAAAGAAAGCAATATTGTCTCATTTATGTGCATTTGTTTAACAGTGTAAAGATTTACAGTATAATAAAATGCTGCGTAAATATTAGCATAGCATTGAAAAAATTAATAATTTATGTTATGTTTTTGCTTTATACTGACAAAACTGCCTTTCATTACAAATAATTCTACAATTTTGAGGTGTGTTTCAAAATATTTTCAATTTTACCAACATTTCACCAATATTAATAAAACTTCGTAGGCGATACGTAAGATGCTTCATGATATTATTTAAAAAATATTTTAAATAATTATTTTAAAAATTTTAATATTTTGAATCTGAAAAAATTAATAATTTATACTTCTATAGAAAATCAAATAGGCACTTAGTAGGAAGAAGTTACAGATAGTAAAATGTAATTTCTGATTGAAATCATATAAAAGTAAGAATGTTCATTAAATATTAAAACCTAGTACTAAAAGGGTTAATATTTTTTATATAAATTGAAAGCATTCGAATTTTATCATTTTATATCATTTTTAATGTTTTATCTTTTTTTTTCCATTTTAAGACTAAGAAATATTTAGCTAAAAAATTGTACGCATTTTATTTTAATACGCCTAACATTTATTTAAAAATAAAATAAAAGTATAACAAATTTTCCAGGCATTAATATAATTTATTATTAATTTGAGAACCTATAAACAATCATTTCAAAACGGATGCATTGAATTGTAGTACAATGCATTCGAGTCCATCACGAGGTAGGTTGTGGACTACCCGAACCCAACATTTCTGCTTAGTCAACCCTGAAACCCCGATACACTTTAATTCGAACCTGGGGTGGAAGAAAATTAATCTTTATTAGGTGCGTTCGTAATTAAGTAAATATGTAGCAACTATAGCCGTCGTTTAATCGTATAATTTGCCCGTCCGTTTGTCTGCATATTACAACACAAAAAATACGCAACTGGAAAGTTTGAAATTTAAAATATATAATTGTTGTATAATCTTGTCGAGTCATTTCAAATTTTATAAAAGTCGGATGTCTAGTTCAATTACAAAGCCAATCAAAATTATTCCGTTATATTAGAACCAATGAGAAAAAATAATTTCAAGTGCATTTATTTTAATGACGTTACACTCTTTCAAACATAATAAAATTTATATGCATCTAAGAAGTATATATTAAAATATACATTCTGTATTATTTGTGGTGCAAAGAATATTTGTTATTAATTTACTGGACCCCACAATTTTTTTCCATTACGTAATTGTATAGAGGGGGGATATTTGTTGTGACGCCTTTTAGTTATATTAAATTATTTAATATTTTATGAAAATTATATATGTTGTTGAGATTTACTACAAGATATTTCCTGAATAATATAAAGCAAATAGTATTTACAAGGACACACAAAGAATTTCGGATACTATACTATATCCGAAGTACTGTATACTATTACAAGAAGAACCGAATATTTTAAAAACTTCGTTATAGTACAAACGTACCTCATTTGCTACGTTTGACACGCAATTTCTGACTTTTTTAAATGCATTTATGAAATAAACAGTCCACAGTTATATTTATAATATCTGTTTCTTTTTCTTTTTTTTTTTTTACGTAAATGCGTATGTAACGCTTAATATTTAAATAATATTTAAATATATACGCTTAATATTTAAATATTTTCTTTCCATTTGAAAAATATCCATAACTTTCTTTTGAAAAATTTGGTTTACTCCGAACACAACCCGAAAGGGTCAAATCCTAACTCGAAACAATTAAAGTCAACCCGACTTGAAACCGATCCGCAGTGATAAAAATTTGCGCCAAACCGATCCGAGTCAAACCATGGATTGGATCGGCAAAAAATATTTCTTTTATTTTAGAACTCTAGCTTTAATTAGTAAAATTGCTTTTTCTTAATTTAATTTTCATCTAAAGAAAAATTATAGTTGTCGTTTTGTATTAAATCAAAGGAATATTTTTTGCTTTGAGTTAAATAAAGGAGCCCAAAGAAATCGCGTTATTCATCGAGAAAAATTATAACAAACTTTACATTATTTCTATTAGATTTTTAGATGAAAAATTTAAATATTTCCTATATATGCCAAATTTACATAAAAAACAATAATCACTAAGTAAATGTCAACTATAATGAATATTAATTTATAAAATAGACTCTAATAAAGTACTTTGAATATATTTTTAAATATATCCTAGAATTACCATGAGGTAAAAGTGTATTTATTATTATTATTATTATTATTATTATTATTATTATTATTATTATTATTATTATTATTATTATTATTATTATTATTATTATTATTATTATTATTTTATTTATTTATTTATTTATTTATTTAGTTAGTTAGTTATTTTTGTCTTATGTCCCTTTATGGTGAGCTATTTGGTGATTTGTTTTCTTTTCCAAATATATTATTACCATTATTATTTTTGATATATGACTTTATGTATTGGTTAGTCGATAATATCATGCTTAAAAGTATATCGATATCATTTTAGAGTATATTTAAACCAATAAGTTATATTTAAATTAGTGTTTGAGTCTCTTATAAAGAAATTAATTTTTGTTATTTAAAATAAATTGATAATTTTCAAAAGAAATTTTATTGAGATTTCAAGAAACAAATTTATGCTCATACAATTTTGAGAAAGCGAGAAAAATCGACGAGGAAAAAAAAGATAAACTAATTTTATATTGTTCCTTCTTTTGAATAAAAAATCAATTATAAAAGAGTATGAATAAACATAATTGATTTTCAATGCCATACCCAATTTTAATCTACATTATAATCAACAATGCGATGATTTTTTGGACAGTCTGCGGTAAGTCTTATGTACAATGTGGCTGCTGATTTCTTTGTGATTACACTCTTTATTATTATTTTTTTAAAGCCAATTTTTTTTCTCAAACGAAAATATATATTAAAAAAACATTCCATTAACATTTCAAAGCTGAAAGAGTCGAATCTGGAAATCTTTTGAACTTTCAAAGTGGAGTCTGTAATTAAGAATTGACTTGAAATGAAATTAACTTTGTTGTAACCAAACAATATTATTATTGAAAAGCAAAAGGTCTCAGAAAAATAACAAAGAACAGCTCGACAAAGGAGTAGGGGGAATGCAGAAAAAAAAAATTCTCTCGTTGCCCCTGGTCCCTATTTGTGGGGGGAGGATGGAAACAAGGGGCATATTGAACCTCAAATTCTCCCATCTTTTCCAGTATAAATACTATATCCTATTAGTTCCTAGCCCGGGGCTGGTGTAGAAATCAATTAGATCAATACGTTAAACATGCTACGTTTTGAAGTTGCCCTTCTACTTTGCCACTGCATTTTCATTTGTGCTCTCTATGTTCAAGTTTTTTACGATTTTTTTTTCTTTGAGGCCCTAAGATAATTAAGATGAAAAAAAAATGCAAGAGCGGCGAGGTTATGCCATAGTGTCAACCGCCTTTTTTGTTTTTTATTTGCAACTAAAAAGTGCTGAAAAAAAAGACGCGGGGTCTCGGTCTCTCTCTTTCTGTTTTTTATTATTTTTTTCGTTTTTTTTTTAAAGAATTCTTAAAGTTGTTGTTTTCCATATCTTTTTGGACAATTGCACTATTTTCTTTTGCTTCCCCCCCCCTCCATCTTTTACTCTTATTCATTCTTAATTTCTTCTCTTTGGAAAGTAAATAAAGACAGAGAAAGAGACTTTAAGGACTCTCTTTGAAGGTATTAAGAAAAACTAGCCGGGAAAAAATTTCCCCCACAATAACTCCAGTTTTTTGTCTATCCCCTCCACTCCCTCCCCTTTCTCTTATACTTGTCTCCTCATAAAAAGATCAGAATTACCCGACTGCAGATATACCATGTTGCAGTATCGACTTAACTTGTATAATTTCAACTACTTTTGCTTTTAAAAGGGAAGGAGTCTTTATCAAAAAGTTGTACCGCCGGCTTTTTGCGGGTGAAATTTTTATTAATCTGCTCTTTTTAAAAGCTGCGTGTTTGCTTTAAATTTTTCGTCCATTAACAGGATTTTAATTCTCGAAGACAAACTTCTGAGGATGATATTTTAATTTTTTTTTTCAACTTCAAGTAGACATTTTTTTTCTTCCGCTTTTTGTTTGATTAAACAGAATAAAGGACTTCTCCGCCTCTCTTTGAAATTCATAAAAAGAGGGTGAATATGCTTCGAGTGGTATAGATATTAATAAAATCAGAAACATAATGTCTGATACGTTGAAATCTAAATGTAGCACTCGGAGTGATTTTTATATACATATATATATATATATATATATACATTATTTATGCGATGGTGTGCAAGAAACTTCTAAAACTTGTTAAATATTTTAATGAGTGTATTTGCCTGTATAGTAGACGCTGGTTAATTGAATTACTAATCAATTAAATCCTTAGTTTTTGTGAATCGGACCATAACTGCCGTTCAGTGCTAGCATAAATGTTTTTAACAGTTGTGCTAACAGTGCCATTAGCAATTTCGTAGTTGAAAAAAAAATAGGCTATACAATAGAAGCGGAAAATATACATTAAAGTCATGAAAGTCATGTCTGTGAGTAGAGTAAACGCTGCAGCTTTTTTTGAGAAGCAGAGGGTGTGCAGATTTTCTTAAAAAATTTCAGGAGATATATGGCTTATATCTCCGTATACCCCCTACTACACCCCTGTTTATGAAGATATTTTAAGAGGGAGAGTGGCGTTGTCTAGATAATACTCAATGGTTAATTTATTTAAAAAAAAGAAAGAGAAAAAAGAGGGGGGAATGGTATCTGTTAAATTGCAATAATACATGTTATACAGGATGTTAAATTGGCATACATGTATAAATAATTGCATAGTTAGATTTATTAAATCTATTAATATAATTTAATATTTAATGATTAACTCGAATCTAACTTTTAACCCAGTTTCAACAATATCTAAAATATTATATTCCAAGTGTAGAAAATGTATACATTAATTACATACAGAATTATTTATTTTATCCTCTACTACTAATTTACTAAAGTTAAATTAGTATGGTGAATGAAATCAAATTAATATCAATATTTAATTTTTTTTCCTTTCTTCTTTTTAAGTATCTAATTATTATGATATTGGTTATTTAAGTTTTTTTTTATTTTTTTTTTTTATTAAATGAATTATATATTTATTGGGTGATGTCTTAATTCTATATACTCTCTTTAAATTGCATAATTTAAATTTAAAATACTTTATTAAATGAAAAAATATATAAAAGTAATATGTAATTGATTTAGTAAATATTTAAAATATGTAAAATTTGATATGGATGAATCATTATTTAATGATTCCCATAATTAAATGTACCAAACTTTAAAATAACAATAAATATTTCTTTAAGTAATTAGAATATGATGTAATAATGTTACATCATATTCTAATTTGATAATATTCTAATTTGATTTTAATTTAAATCATGTAATAAGGATTTATTTATTGTTATTTTAAAGTTTGGTACATTTAATTACGGGAATCATTAAATAATGATTCATCCATTTCAAATTTTACACACTTTTAACATTTAATAAACATATAACAATAATAACATATTATTTCTTAAAATGTTTTCATTTAATAAAGTATTTTAAATTTAACTTATACAATTTAAAGAGAGTATATAGAATTAAGACATCATCCAATAAATATATAATTTTTTAATAAAAAAATAAATACATAATTAATTTAATGCATTGCATTTTGTTCATTGACATTAATTTTAATATCTTTTCAAAAGATGGTAGCACTACAGTGTTTTATAAGACAATTAAGTAGAGTTTGGCTGAACTATAGGGTTCGCTGATCGCATATATTGAAATTTGATCTTGAATATATGAAATTACTCCTTTGTCCATTATTATTTTTTTAATGTCCTATTTTTGGCAACAGTTGCACGTAAACATGCCAGCATATTTTTATATCCATTTTTAGAGTGGACACTTAGTGTTAGATAGGATTTTTCTTTTTCTATCCAATTTAATCTTATTATTACGTTTTAATCTGAATTTTTCTTCAATTTTTTTCTGGGTTTATGAGTGTTGGCAGCCCCAAATTCGTATTATCTTGCGTTTTTATAGCTAATATGAAGATGAAATCATACACTTTATTTGTAGTTCCAAAGTATTTGTTGGCGAGATGAATCTACTTTGGTTCTACAAATTTCGATTATATTCCTTTTAATAAATTTTTTCCGTGTTTTAATGTGGTAATTTGTATTACATTTAATAATTATTTATTTATATATAAATCCCTGACGGCTCCGCCTACAGACGATTCGAATAGATTATTGTTTAGAATTACATTTCAAAGTTAAGTATTAATCTAAATAACTAAAACTAAATTTAGAGTAGAGATAAACCTAGTATAACAACTTTATACGGCCGCTTTTGATCTGTTTTCAATATCATTTTTTTAAAGCGTTGGTTTTATCAGAACCATTTTCATATGATATTTTTTTTTTTTCTTCAACCATAATTTTTTTTCCTTTTTGCTGTAAGAGTTGGTTCTTTCAAAAGCTTATCAATATAAAAATTACAGATCTTATTAAAAAGAATTATAATAAATCTAAGTAGATTTAATAGCTTGTAAACAGACGAAATTATAATTTTTTTCTTTTTCGACTTTTTCTTATTAGAAAAAATTATTTTGTGATAAGAGTTGATCCTTTCAAAAACTTGTCAATATAAAATTTGTAAGTAATATTAGGAAGATTTATAATAAATTTTATTAGATTTTATATGCTGGGATTTAACGAAATTATGAATTATGTTCTCTTTAAAACCTATTTTTTTTTCCTGTAGCCCATTTTTAATTTTATCAAAAATCTATCATACATAAGTTTTTAGTCAATTTCCTACAAGTAGTAAAACTTACTGATTTAATATGTATAATAATTAAGAAGTTTTGATTTTTTTTCTGCAAAACCCCTTTTTTATTTTCCCTCCATCCCACCTTATACTTTTAATCTGATTTTGCCCATTAACGATCTTGATCGAGATTTTCTGCCCCTTGATTTTATGTATTAGTTTGAATAAGATTTGTGCAGAATCATGGAAATTATCTTGCCCATAAAAATTGACATACATATACATATATATAGCATTTTGCAATTAGGGAGGAAGGGGTTCTAGGGGCCATGATCGGCGTAATTCTGTAAAAAAATTTCGAAAATGACAACATAGAGGATAATGTAATAGGTAGTATTTCTGACAAAATTACCTAAAGGCTAGATAAACTATAAGTTATAAAGTGAGAAAAACGGAACAGGGGAGGGGGGAGGCTAATATAGAGCTTTTTTTTTTATTTAACAGAAAAAATATATATTTAGATATTTTATTGCAAGAAATATAGTTATAAAAAGTATTTTCTCGATACTACTAAAGTCAAATAAAAGAATAAACTTTCTATTGACCTGAAGTGGAATGGGAAAAAAGAACCGTCAGTTAACTAAAAGTGATTTTAAGTTAATTATTGACCTAAAATAAGGACCAGGAAACAGACATTCAGAAATTAATTGAAATTACATATAATATAACTCTAAACTTTAAGGTAAATTGCCTTTAGTTAAATAAATTTATAAAATTATGTATTGTGAAACTGATTTAACTTTGAATAAAAAACGTTTATAGAAATTTTATTCAATTATATGGTTTTGATATGAAAATTTATGAAATATCAACTGTATTTCTAATATTCCAAGGAAAAAAGTTTAATGCAAATGAGAAAGGAAGATAATGTCAAAATAAGATAATTTCCCTTGAACAAAGGAATACTTCGCAGGTATGTTATTGATATATAAGTTACAACCAGTATTAAAAATCATATTGTAATCAGCTTCCCACTACTTACACATTTTCATTGCACCACGGAATGTTTGAAATTTATGCAGAAATTTTTTCGATAACACTTAAAAATTGAAGGATACAAACTTTTTCAAATAAAACTCGTATATTTACGAATTAAACAAGTCAACTCTATCAAAAATCAGTAAAATTATTGTATGACACAATTTTTAAAGGCAATTAATTTACGAACCATTTACCGTAGTGCTATAATTGTTTGATTTTAATAAAGGATAATAATGACATAATGTTTTTCTATTTGTTTTCAATTGCTCTATTATTAAAGTGATTGATTTCGTTTATTACAGATTAACTTTAAAGTGAGAAAATGTTACCAGAGAAAGCAAAATCAGTATGGAAATGCATACATATATGTGAAGGAAGAAATAAGGAGATGAACGATGAATAACGTGAGTTTAATTTATCTGGATTAGCATTTACGTGATATAAAACATCTATTGACAAAATTAAAGGGGCAAAGGGAAATTTTCGAAACAAACTAAACGCCATATGAGAAATTCACCGCAGCATCTTATCCAGTTATTTCCCTTTTTTTTTTTTTTTTTTTTTGCTTTATCTCAAAAGCTAGTACGCAAAATATTTTTGAAAAATTGTCATGAGACATTCCTCAATAAATACTATCAAGCATATCAATTAATGAATCAAACTAAGTATCAAATAATACCATATTTAAGGGCAATTATCCAGCGAGCTTTTTCTTGAGGTGGAGAGAAAACGTACATATCATATAATGATAGAATTAGCTCATTTCAAAAGATGCCATAAAATTACATCATGGTATAGTTTTACTTATCTAAAGAGTTGATTCAGTTTACTGCCGATTAACATAAACGATATCTATCAAAAGAAATAAAATGATTATGGGGGAAAATAACATTCAACAGCAAAATATTTTTAGAAAACTTTGCCACGAGGCATTTTTTAAACTCTTTTCTCATATGCTAAGGAGACATTTTACCAAATAAACATTCAAAGCCTTTCATATCCTTCTTTGTCAAAAAATAAATAAATAAGTAAGTAGAACAAATCTGAATACCACCTCAATCACTACCTTATACCTTAGACCAAAACGAGAAGTTTCGCCCAATCTTCTGCTAAAAAAATACTATCCAGGCGAAAGCTATTTTGCGAAAACAGACTACAAGCAACTTCCTTTTATTCCAACCAAAGAGAAAAAGGTGTGAGAAAAGGGCCACGCGCTGCACCTTTCTGTATCTAAACTCTAGACGGCTGCTTGTCAAACGTCTCACTTTCCACAGAATCCCATTTTCCTGGAAATTAACCCCGCCCCCAAGGCTCCACAAATGCATTCTCTTGTTCCCTATTTTTTTCCATCTTTATTTTTTTCCCCTTCTGTCTCTGCTCTCTTTCAGTAGTGGGTGCAGAGAGTTCTTTCTAAAAGGGCGTCGCTAATAGCAAGGTTGCGAATTCGTCGTGCCACTGTTTGCGATTTTCCACGCGATAAAAATGGCATGTTTTAAGGTTTTTATCCCCTTCTCTTTACAGAAAACGAAAATGTAAATAGTGTGAAGTGTAAATTACTCCACAGGCAGTGTCTTTATAACGTGAGAGATCCCCAACTTCAATTAGATTTGGGGAAACATTGTAATCTTTGCTTTCTTTCTGCCGCACGTCTTTTGTTGTGGCCAGAATGTAAGAGTTGGGTGGAAAGTAAATTTTGAAACTCTATGCTGGGCTCTAACTGCAATTTTTGTCTTCTTGCTGTCATTGTGCTAAGTCTGCAGCAAGAGCAAGTTGAATTACCGTTTGTTTACTTTTGTTGTTAAACTAATTTGTATTTCTCTCACAGTTACGGTTCTTTTTTCCAAAAAAGACCACAATAATCAAACGGTAAACATAATAAACAAACACTGTTAAATATAAATCGAAGAAACTGGGCGAATTTCTGTTGATTTGCTAATAGCATTATTTGCAAATGCATTTTCGTTCAGAGAGAAAGCATTCAAAAAGTTACTATGACATCAATTTTTTTTTCTTATAACAGAGCAAACGTTAAAATTTAAAAGTTAAGGAAACCAACACAAAACTTCAAATTGTTTATTTTCGTTGGTTATATGCCATTTTGGACACAGAAACTCTTGACAGAAAATCAATCCTGTCATCTGATCAATCCTATTGGTAAAAATAAATATTTTTAATATTCTTGATAAAATTTCCACCTGAAAGAATTTATAATGCAACGTAATTTCATTAAGTATAATTAATTAAAATTATTTTCCTGAGTTGGAAATTCGATATTTATGAAGGAAAAGGAAAAAACAGGACATTAAATAAAAGCTTATCCTATAACAGACAAATGCCCCAAAATAAAAATATCCGGCTAAAGTAAAGATAAATGAAAAATACCATTATCATAGAACAAAAAAATTAATTTTAAATAAAAACTTTTATTAATTTAATTTTACCTGGTATTAAAATTCAGGAACAAAGTGACAACATAAATATTTTTAAATTTTTAATAATTTATTAATTTATTTATTTTAGTTTCAAATACAAGAAATGCATATAGATTACGGATTTTAACTTATTTGTAATCATTATGAGATTTCAGTATTTCAGAATGTTTAATAGATTACGAATTTTTAGTTAATGTTAAGAAAAAAAAAAAAAAAAAAAAAAAAAAAAAAGAAGAAGAAGAAGAAAAAAAGCCTTTATCGCTTAAAGTTTTACAGATCTAAAAATTTTAATTTATATGTGAAAACGTAAAAGTTTAATACAACCTCTATATTAAAGCTCTTAATTTATTTTGATATTATTTTATTTGACTAAATTTGACATACTTCAGTATATTTCTGAAGTTTTCAATTTTCTTGGTATTCTATACATTATATTATATCTATTTAATTTATTTTTAATAATTAAAATAAACATAAATGATTGATAGGCTAACATGAACTTAAGCCAGAAAATATATTCTTGTTTTGTGTTATCTTTATACCAGGATTTGTAAAAACAAATGCACAAAACCTTTCCCAAGAGCGATAGCACTGGGTATAGAGATAGCCTGTAAAACAGGTTTTATGGCAACAGTTCGCTTATAGCTGAAAAAAAAAAAAAAAAAAAAAAAAAGACCGACTGGCGCTACGTTTTGTGCTAGGATCGCTGTGATGTCGCTCTTTTTATTATCATAAAAACCTATTATTAATCTGCACAGATTAATTGGATTTTTTTATATGACATTTATTAAAATAATTATTATTATTGTTGATGTTGTTATTGTTGCTTTAAAATACATAAAACTGCATACACATTTGTCAGTTAAAATAATAATAATAATAATAATAATAATAATAATAATAATAATAATAATAATAATAATAATAATAATAATAATAATAATAATAATAATAATAATAATAATAATAATAATAAAAGAGCGAAAGAAAATTAAGCCAACAAAATTTTTTAAGAAAAAAAAATGGCTAAATGTTTTTTAAAGCGTTTTCGGGGAAAAAGGTTTCAAATTCATTAAGCCGTGGACGCCACACTTTGGTTCACCATTTCACACCATGCGATTTAAGAATCTATTAATAAAAAAAAAGTTGTTAAAAAAGTCCTTAAAACACCTTGAAATATCTCAAAGACCACTGTCACCTTAAAAATAACAGTCTTAACAATTGCTATTACATAATTTTTCTTCTTAAAAACAAGAAGATTTATTTACCCCGCATAAGTTATGATGCACTTAAAAACATAATAAAGTATCTCTTTTATCTAAAAAGAAGTAAAGTTTATTATGCATCAAAAAAGTTTTTATAACACCTCGATGAACAATTTGCATTTAAAATAACAATTTTGGATTATTATTTCTTAATTCTTCCACTTAAATACAAGAAAATTTATTTATGACGCATATGCTATGAAACATTTTACAGAAAAATAAAAATTCTTTTTAAATTTAAAAATAAACAACAATAAAGTTGGTTATACAAAATTTTTTGAATGTCTCTGTGACTAGTGTCACCTGATAAATAACAGTTTTTAAAGATTGCTGCTTTTTAATTCTTCCACTT
The DNA here is from genome assembly GCA_964019185.1 of Maratus speculifer. Taxonomy (NCBI): domain Eukaryota; kingdom Metazoa; phylum Arthropoda; class Arachnida; order Araneae; family Salticidae; genus Maratus; species Maratus speculifer. Next base: position 193,392,098 of record OZ025295.1, on the reverse strand, counting down.
AAGTACAAGAAAATTCCTTTATGACGCATAAGTTAGAATACATTTAAAAGCATTCTAAGATTGCATTTAAAAATAAACAATAATAAAAAAGTTATATACAATAATAATACTAATAATACTAATAATAAAGAAAGGAAAGAAAGAAAAAAATCTTCAGAAAAGTTTTGAATATCTCAGTGACTAGTGTCACCTTATAAATATCAGTCCTTAAAGATTCCTATTTTGCAATTTTTCCACTTAAATGCAAGAAAATTCATTTATGACGCATAGATTATAAACATTTTACAAAAGAATAAAAATGCATTTTAAATTTAAAAACAAATAATTATAAAGTCGGTTACATACAAAAAGAAAAAAAAAAATCAGAAATTTTTTGAATATTTGTGTGACTAGAGTCATTTTATAAATAAAAGTCCTTATTAATGCTATTTCGAAAATTCTTCTACTTAATTACAAGTAAACTCATTTATGACGCATAGATTAGAATACATTTAACAGAATACTAAGAATGCATTTTAAATTTTAAAATAAATAATAATAAAGTTGGTTATGTACGCCCCCCCCCCCCCCCAAAAAAAAAAAAAAATCCTTTGAAAATCTTCGAGTATTCCAGTGGCCACTGTCACCTTATAAATATAAGTCTTAAAAACTGCTATTTTGCAATTCTTCCACTTCAAACAAGAAAATACATTTATCACGCATGGGTTATGATACATTTTACATCATAATGAGAATGCATTTTAAATGTAAATAATAATAATAATAATGTTGGTTATGTATAAAAAAAGCTTTTTACAACATCTTCAAATCTTTCAGTGACTACTGTTCCCTTAAAAATAACAGTCTTAAAGATTGCTATTTTTTCGAGATGACCGATATAAATTCCGAACATGACACTTCCAGCTTTAAATCCCAGAATGATTGGAGCGGGTGTTCCCTCAAAGTCATTCCAGGTCTCAATCAGGTGGCAGTTAGGGGACATTAATCAAATGTACTCATCCGAGCAAATGCGCAAAGGACCTACTGTGGCATTACGAGACTCACTCTCTCTATGTTTTTGAGGGAACTACTCTTCTACAACAGTTAAACCGACTTATAAAATCTATTTGTTACTGGTCATTTTATTTCTCTCAAGAAAGAGTAAGAAGGGAAAATGGGGAGAGAATAATAACCATTGGTCACTTCGCAAAAGTTTTCTTTTTGTTTAGTTTTGTTTTTGTTGTTAAGAAACTTTTTAAAAAGTCAATTATAGATAAACTAATTCAGGTGTATACCTAAATTAAAATGGCCGTTTTCGTGAAAAATAAAAAATGTGTTATTTGAAAGAGCAATTTTTTTACTATTCCAAATTTGCTTTAAGTTCATTTCTATTATCAGTATAAGAGCAATTATAGACAATTTAATAAACAGGAAATAATGAGTCTAATATCGGAAAAGACGTATGAAGACCGGGAGAAATATAAACATAATCTGTCTATTCATCTTTTCTTACGTTTTTTACATGAAAACGCTAATGAACCTTAAATGACACTTCTAGATTTATTTTGTGAATTTTTCAAATATATATAAAAAATATTTAAATGCGATTTTTGAAAAATCTATTTTTCCGTTATTTCAATTTCCGATAAACTTCAATACATAAATTTTTTAAACATATTTCAATAAAATTTTGTTAAAATGCTTTCCATATTAATCATTATGTTCTGAACTTGAAGGTAAGCTCTATGTGATAATGTAATTATTTTACAGATACTCGTGTATTTAAAAACATGATAATTTTTAAGAAAATTGATTCGTTTCAGTGACATTTGAAGATATTGTAGAACTCCCTAGTTCAATGTGTAAGTAAGTGTACAAGAAAATTAAAATTATTTAGTTGAATTGAGTGCACGCTGTGTGGTGTAAGCATGAAACTTTGCTAAACAAATGAAAAAACTTTAATTTTTTACAAAGGTTATGAAGATATTGCTGTGATTTTTTGTTTTTTCACCATTCTGTGTTACAATTGAATTAAAAATATGTGTACTCATTCAATATTCTACAACAAGATAAAAAACAAAGTTCTTTGAACGTAGATCTTAAATAATGATACAATCATACCAGAAAATGTTCAATGCAAAAAGGCATACTTCATTGTAAAAAAGAAGACACATCTACAAAACTATAATATAACCAAATAAGAATATACAGATTAACTTCTTCCTACCCATGACTCTAAAAAGCATTCTTTATCTTTTAAAACTCAAAAATGAATATATTTTCGATAATTAAAAAAAACATTTATAGAAAACAAAAACCCTTTGCTGCCTCTGACTTTCGGAAACATTACCGAGTAGCTTTGATGGTGTATTAATCAGCTTTTTTTTTAAACTGGAATATTAGTTTCTATAATGCTATTTATTCTCAATTAAACCTTTTCAGCTGTGTTATTGAATTTATAGAGGCGAGAGTAACAAAATAATATTAGTTTTAGTGTTAATGTTAAGGCTTTTAATTTCACATGTTTTTCTGTAAAACATGTTTCTTGTATACTAATATTCCAGTTAAAAAAAAGCTGATTATTGATTTTTTCAAATCTCAATTGTCTCATAAATAAAGTGTACAAAGAGTTTTCCAATAAATTAGTTGTATTTTGTATGAAGTTAATAATTATTTTCTTGAATTTTCAATTCTTGTTAAATTAAATTCCATATTTTAAAAAGTTTTTATCCAAAAGAAGTATGTCTGGCTCATATTTTATGTATACATTCATTTACCGGTTATTCTCTTTCTAGGAAAGAGAGAGGAGGGAGTGAGTAATAACTATTAGTCACTTCACTAGAAGAAATTGTTTTTGCGGAATTTCTTAAAATGCAACTACAGAAATTATTTTTTAAAATGGTACACTGTAAAAAAAAATCTGTAGTACTACTAGAAAATCTCTAGGCAACTGGGATTCCATAAACTTTTCTAGTAACCAATACAGCTTTTTCTCAAGTAACACTACTGCATTAAACTTAGTAAACAGCACAAATACTTTCTAAGTGAGCGTACCAAGAAATCATTAGTAGACATTACAGGTGCTTTTTTAGTTGGAATACTAAGAAATGATTAGGAGTATTACAGATACTTCTCTTGTATCTTCACTAAAATATTCTTAGTAGCCGTTACAGGTCCTTTTTAAGTATATTTACCAATAAATGGCTAGAAGTTTTACAGATACTTCTCTTGTATCTTTACTAATAAATTCTTAGTAGTCATTACAGGTATTTATTTAGTATATGGTTAGTAATATTACTAACCATTTCTAAGTGAAGGTACAAGAGAAGTATCTGTAATACTATTAATGATTTCTTAGTATGTTCTCTAAGGAAATCTGTGTGCTGTTTACTAAGTTTAATGCAGTAGTGTTACTTAAGAAGAAACTGTATTGGTTACTAGAAAAGTTTATGGAATCCCAGTTGCCTAGAAATTTCCTAGTAGTACTACAGATGTTTATTAAGAAATGGTTACTACTATTATAGATACTTCTTTTGTATCTTAACTAAGAAATTGTTAGCAGCAGTTACAGGTTTTTTAGCATGTATATTATGAAATCTTTAATAGAATTACAAAAACTTTTGTACATTCATTTTCATATTACAGCATTTATAAGAAATCATATTTAATGCTTCTAAGAAACTGTAGTAATGTTACAGGTACTTTTCTCCTAATTTACACTAGAATTTTAAAGAGGTAAGCTAATACCAGTTTGGGAAATTTGAAAAAATAAGAAATATCTAATAATTATTAAGCCAAATACTCTGCAACAATTTTCTGTATGTCTTTCATATTTTATGCTACAAAATTTGCTAAATAATTTCAACTTTTCTTTTTTCATTAAATATAGAGGCACCCTTTTTATATAACTTCCATTTTTTTTTCTGTTAAATTTTCAATATAAAGAATTTAATCTATAATAAATGCATCTATATTTAGTATACAAATATTTTAATGTTAATAATTATATTTAAACTAAATTAGGTTTGTAGAATATAATATTAAAGAAATATTTCACTTACTATATTCCATATTCTTTTTAACTGCTCTAAGTAGTATTTGCAATGTAACTGCATATTCATTTTTTTTTAAATAATCGATTACCACTACTTTGCCCTTGTAAATTCCGTAACACTTTTTAGTTATTTATAATTGCTTTAATGGTTGTTTATATATAAATGTTTGTAATAAATACATATTTCACAAATAATTCTCTTTGATTTAAATATGTATCTTGTTTTATTATAATAAAACAGATACATATAGATAAGAAGATAAGATATACTAAAAAGATAATTATCTTTTTAGTAAATTATACTTATATGTTTAGTAATTTCTTTAAAAAGGGATTTTCGCACAGAAATAGAAACACCAATGCAGAAAAAAGTTCTACCCACCGCCCCATATTTCATTTCAAACAGCATTCTTTTATAATATGTAGACTAGAAATATAATTTTCCTTTTGATATTGTCTTTATTTTATTTAATTCTTTTTGGACTTAAGTTTACAATTCCTGTCAAAAACCTCATTTCTAAGAAATCACTAATGCATATACTTAGATATTAGCTTCAAATAATTTTACTTGGTGCAAAATTACTTAAGTTCTTTAAAATTTATGCAATAAATTAGTTTTTTGGCAAATTAAAATTAATGCTATATGTCAGTGTATACTCCAGAAACAGAAAGGGCATGGTGCTATTCACTAAAAAAGGCTGCAACAGAAAAAGGCACTTTTGAAAAAAAAAAATGCTTCTGGAAGGAGGGGAAAAAAGGTAGGAAAATATGTAATTTTGAAGTATGATAAATCAAGTAACATTAATTTCAAATGATTTTATAATATAAAAATAAAAAATACAATTAAAACATGATTGAATAGTTTCATGTTCTTATTCATAAAAAAAATTGAAAAAAAAAATTGGGGCACACAAATTTAGAAATACATATATACAGAAATATTTTATTTAAAATCTTGGTTAAAACTAGTGGTGCATTTTACTATTTTTAAAAAAGGCAAGGTGCATTTTGTAAATTTGAAAAAGGGCAGGTGTTTTGCAATAGTGCTTTTCAAAAATAGTCTTAGACTTAGAGCAAAGCTGACACATATAGGCAGTGGCAAGAATTCATTTCTCTTCTTCTTCTAACCATAAACAGGGATGAGATTGACAAAAAAGTAAAAAGTCTGAAATCTGCACGAACGACATATAGAAATAATGTTTATGAATTTCCAGCGGAATAAATATTATAATTGCTATTGAAACTTATATATTACATACAATTTAGCTTTAAGCAAATTAAAAAGAAACTTAGGCAGAATTAGGCAAAAATTATTTACTTACTGCAGTGAAAAGTCTATTTTACCAAGATACAGAACACTAATAAAACAAGTGACATGAATTATTTCTTAAAAAATTGAAGTAAAGTCTGAAGAACCTCATCCCTGCATAAAATAAAGCTAACAATGCACTAAGTTATTTGAAAACTATTTCAAATTATTGATTTTTCAAGATTTTTAAAATAATTTTCTAGCACAACTCTTTAAAAACAAATTAAAATACTTACTATATTAGACTTATTAAAAAAAAAAAAAAAAAAAAAAAACAGGGCTGCTACAGTGAAGCAATTTTCTAAATTTTACTTATGTTCTTTTTATTTATATTTTTGGAACAATAATAATATACAATTATTTTTAAATAGTGATAACTGAAAAAAAAAAAATAGTTGTCAATGTCTGCCCATTATTAGCTGAAATAAGAAATCACATACACAATAAAAAAGAAACAATTCAGTTGGTTTGCAATATAATCTTCATTTATTGAAAGTACAAATTATATATATTAAAAGGTATATATGACTAATATTCAATAACAATACATTTTACAAAGTTTTTTGAAGACAGTGTTCGGAGGCTGCTAAACATTGCCAGTTCTTTGGGGAAAGGAAGTAGTCAGTTTACTTATCAATACATTTAATGCATCAAAATCTGCAATCTTGGTATACTTTGTATGAAGGTAACAATAAAATGGGAATTGCTCCAAACATCAGATTAATCTTTCCACCTGTTTTGATAATGAAAGAATGAAAATTTTTCAGAGATAAAATTGATACTAGTGCAAACACAAGATAATTACACTGAAGTATGCAAAAACATAATAAACAAAATAATGAAATTGAAACTGTCTTACTTCTTTTTCTACTGCTCGAACAAAGAAAAAAACTTTTATATTTTGGCATAATATAAATTTCAGGTTTTATGAGCTTAATAATGTAAAATTTTTCAATTAGTATGCACTCTGCAAACAAAAAAAAAAAAAAAAAAAAAAAAAAAAAAAAAAAAAAAAAAAAGTTTGAAATCTGATTTTGCAGACTCTTAGAAAAAGGAGAAATTTATACTGTGAAAATTAACTTCTGGTATAACTAGAAATAATTTTGGAGAGGAGGGAGGGATTTAGGTATTAAAATTATTTTTACTACAAAGCATGGATGCAACTTTGAAATTTGGCTAAGACTGAAATTATTCTGAATCCCCCCCTAACCCCCAATGAATGCACACACATACACTTGCTTCGATGCATCACTTAAACAAAATTCAACACGTTGAAAATTATATGCGGTAAAATACAATTATGTTGAAAAAAAAAAAGTGCATTTGAAACATTCATATCCATGTCAACAGTATTTGAAAAGTTTAATTTAGACAGGGTAAAGCTAAAAACAATAAAGTTGACAGCTATGACACATAAAATCAAGGGGAATTCTGAGTAGAAATTTTTCGTATGAAAGTAACAGCAAATTTTCTGAAAGGTTACAGTCAGACTTGTATAAAACCAAAAACTTCCTGTGCACGTAATATTCAGTCAAAAACTTTCTGCAAATTAATTTAATATTGGATGTAATTTGCATTTTTTCTGTGATTAATGATCATAATTCATGTTTTTTATGCGATTTATGAATGTAATTTGCGTTTTTGAGTGATTTAGGAACATAGTTCGCATTTTTTATGCAATTCATGAATGCAATTCACATTTGTTATGCGATTTATGGACATAATTTGTTATTTTCATGCGATTCACAGATGCAATTTGCATTTTTGAGCTTTCTGCCAACTAAACCGAACGTAATTTGCATGTTTTGAGCAATTTATGGATGTAATTTGCATTTTTTATGGGATTTATGAATGTAATTCACGTTTTTTTACACGATTCATGAACATAATTTGCGTTTTTATGCAATTTGTAAGCATAAATTGAGTTTTTTACACGATTCATATACGTAATTAGCGTTTTCTGAGAGATTTATGGACATAATTTGTGTTTTTCTGCAATTCATGGATGTAATTCGCATTTTTGTAGCAATTTATGGACATAATGTTTTTTACATGATTTATGAATGCAATTTGCGTTCGAGAAATTTATGGACATAATTCACGTTTTTTTATGCGATTCATAGATGTAATTTGTGTTTGTTACTCGATTTATGGGCTTAATTCTCTATTTTTATGAGATTCATGCCTCATAAATGTAAGTTGTGTTTTTTAAATCTTTCTGCCGATGAAATTCTTGTTTTTTGAACAGTTTATGGGCGTAAATTCGCATTTTTTATGCAATTCACAGTTTTAATGCAATTTATGAATGCAAATAGTGTTTCTTTAAACGATTCATAACCGTAATTCGTGTTTTTATCCAGTTTATGAACATAATTAGTGTTTTTTTTACACAATTCATGGATGTAATTCTCGTTTGAGAGATTCATGGCTGTAATTCGTGTTTTTATGCTATTCATGCACCACGAAATTAGTGTATTTTACGAAACCTATGCACGAAATCCGCATTTTATATGCGATTTATGTATGGAATCTACACTTTTAGTGCGGTCTTTGGACGAAATTCGGATTTTCGACAACTTTTGAATGAAATTCACGTTTTTTTTGTGCAGTAATTTGTCTTTTTTTACATGATTCTTTGTTCAAATGCATGTTTCTTATGCCATTCTGTTGAAATGCATGTTTTTTATGCCATTCTTTGTCAAAATGCATGCTTTTTACGCGATTCTTTGTTGAAATTCATGACTTTTTCGAAGTCTCTTGACAACATTCTTAACAGTAAAAAGTTCGTTCATAAAATTGAGGGAATATTTTATTTTTTGGCACTAAAAAAAGTTATAAAATAAAAATTGTTTCTTTCTTAAAATTTTCTGCACACGGCATGTGTCTTTATTATACAACTCTGGTTACAGTTTAGGAAGGGGGGTGGATACCTACCCGTCACTAACTATATTCTTTTTTTTCTATAATCTTTTAATGAAATTTGCAATCTTTTGACAAAATGTGCCACTTTTTTGCGAGTTGTCAAAATTTGTGTCTTTTTCGTGATTGATTTCGAAATTTTCATCTTTTACACAATCTTTTGATGAATTTTTTAAAAACTAAATTTGACGAGTTTTTTTTTTTTTTTCACAGTCTTTCTCTGAAATTTGGGTTTTTTTTCTATAATTTTTTGACGAAATTCTCTGCGATTATTTATTGAAAATCACATTTTTTTCTGCAATTCTTTGATAAAGATAATTTCACGACACATTGGAGACCACATTGTTTTGGCAATCCTTTCATGGAAATAATGTCTTTTTCACAATCCTTTCATGGAAATAGCATCTTTTTCATGATCCTTCGACAAAAATTGCATACTTTCCACAATCCTTTGATGAAATTGTTTTTTTTTTTTTTTTTCAAATATTTTTTGACGATCTTTTAATGAAAATAGTCTTTTCTGTGATTCTTTGATGGAGATTGCATCTTTTATGCTATTCTTATATGAAGTGGTCATAAAGTGAGGCTATTTCAAACCCAGATTCTTTACATTTTATGTAAATTCTGAAGAATAATTTTTTTTTTTTTTTAATCTTTTACTCAAATTTTTCCGCCCCACTTCCATCTGTGTGAATTTTCAAAAGACTGAATTCTGTTGTGTGGATGAAAAACTTTCACCTATGCTACAAAATAACAAATAGAAAAGTTTTTTTACAGGGTTCCCAGCAAAACACGACTGGCGAATTTCCAGACTTTCCCTGGCGAAATTTCAAAAAATTCTCTCGCCAAATGGGACATACAGCAAAATTTGCTATTTATTTTCACAATTTTTTGCCAAAATTAGCAATTTTTTTCTGCAATCATAATGCAAAATGTTTGATGGATTGAGATTTTTTTTTCATGACTTTTATGAAAAAACTGATTTTCCATGACTACATTGAAATTTCCTGACTTTCCATGATGCTGGGAACCCTATTTTAATCTTAAGATTTGTAGCTGCATGTTTTTTATAATTCAATTAGAGATTACTATTGCAGGGTTAGCAGTTAGCAATATATATATATATATATATATTTATATACAGTAAAACCCCGATAATTTGAATTATTCAGGACCAGACCCAATCCAGATTATCGGAAATCCAGAGAATTAGAAAAAGAAATGAAATAAAATAAAACATACTTAAAAATAATCTTTAACTTATTGATTATTTACAGACAGTAGAAATGTTTACTTTGTAATAAAAAAGTTCGTAATTTTTTCTTGTGACAGTTTTCTATACCTTTTGCGAACCTACGGTCATGCATATGCATGAGCATAAGTAGTTTGTTGGGTGTAGTTTAATTAAGAGTTTAAATAAGAAAACTTAAGGTATTCTTCCGAAAAGATTTCAGAATTTTTTTTTATTCAGAATACAACAGTGAAACAAGTTAATGTTATGGAAATTAGCCAAATCGCTTTTCAAACTTGAAAAAAGAATAAACCGATCCAGACTAGCGGGGTTCTACTGTGTATATATTTATTTAAGTCGAAAAAAATGGTTCATTTAGATTAAGCTAGGATGCACAACCTGTGGCCCGCGATGGGTTAATGTTCTGGTTCGCGAGCTCTGTCAATTTACAACTGGAAAAAATTGCAATTTTTGTGCATATGTGATAGGAAAAAATCGTAAATTTTGTGACTCTGCAGGAAAATATAAATTTTCGTCACTTAAGAAAATCGCAAATTTCATTGATCGGTACCGAAAAATCGCGAATTTCATTAATTAAGTGTGGAAAGAAAGGGAATTTTTCCAATGAGGCTTGTAATAATCGCAAGTTTCACTCATTGGATATTGATAAATTGCGAATTTTGTGCATGAAGTTAGGCAAAAAGTAGCAAATTTCTCCGATCAGGCACAGAAAAATCGCGAGTTTTGTCAATTAGGAATAGAAAAAATATGAATATTGTCGGTCTTACACAAAAAATCGCACATTTCGTTGATCAGGCAAGAAGAAATCTTCAAGTTTCTAGATGATGCTCGAAAAAATTGCAAATTAAATTCATCGGTTGCAAAAAAAATTGCATGTTCTCTCGGTTTATGGCATAAAAAAAAAAAAAAAAAAAAAAAAATTGTTGATCAGGTACGGACAAAATAATTACAAATTTCATTGATAAAGCACGTGGAAATCGCAAATTTATCGAACACAACGAGGAAAAAAATGAAAATTTAGTTAATAGGCTGTGAAATAATCGTGAATTTTATCAATTTATCCTGAGAAAAAAAATCGAGAGTTTCATCTTCCTGCATAAAAAAATGCAGATTTCGTCAGTTAGTACAAAAATCGCGATTTTCGCTGATCTGGCGCGAAAATGCGTACTTCTTGAATTAAAGGTGGAAAAAGTGCGCATTTCATCGATCGGACAGCGAAAAATTGTGCATGTTATAGATCGGATTCAGAAAAATCGCGAATTTCGTTGATCGGAGACGGGAATATTGCGAATTTTGTTGATCACTCGCATAAAAATTGCTAATTACGTCGATTAGGTTCTAATAAAATCTCAAATTTCCTCCACTGGGAGAAGAAAAATTGCTAATTTCCTCGATCAGCTGTGGATAATCGTGAAATTTTCGATCAAGCGAGAAAAATCGCTAATTTCGTTGGTCAAGCGCGGGACTTTCATGAATTTTGTTGATTAAGCTCGAAAAAATTGTGAATATTATTGATTGTGTTAAGAAAAATCGTGAATTTCGTAAATCAGCTTTGAAAAATCGCAGATATCGTTGATCAACTTTGTAAAAAAATGAATTTCGTTGAAAAGTGAGTTTCGTTTCAAGGAAAAATGATTTTCATCGATCAGCTTCGTAAAAATTTAAAATTTTGTTGATCGGGAGCGGAAAGATCTTGAATTTTTTTGATCACCTTCGTAAAAATTGTGAATTTTCTCGATCAGGCTCGAAAAAAAAAAAAAAGTGAATTTTGCCGATTATGCGAAGAAAAGTTGCTTTTTTCATCGATCCTGCAAAGGAAAATCACGAATTTTGTAGATCATGCAAAGAAAAATCATGAATTTCATCAATGGATTTCGTTAAAATCGTAAATTTTGTCGATCAGGCGAAGAAAATAGCTAATTTAGTCGAATGGCTTCAGAAAAATAGTGTTTTTGTCAACGAGGTTCAGAAAAGTCGCGAATTTCGTCGATCAGTTTCGGAAAAATCTCAAATTTCACTGATCATGTGAAGGAAAATAGAGAATTTCGTTGTTCAGGTGCAGAAAAATCACAAATCTCGTCGATCATGTGCGGAAAAAAATCGCAAATTTCGTTGATCATGTGAGGAAAAATCACCAATTTCGCCAATCAGCTTTGTAAAAATAGCAAATTTTGTTGATTAAGTGCAAAAAACTCCTGCATTTTCTCGATCGGTTTCATAAGAATTGTGAATCTTGTTGATCAGACAAGAAAATGATGCAAATTTTCTCGTTCAGCTTCATAAAAATTGCAAATTTTTTCGATTGGTTTTGTAAAATGTGCAAATTTGGTGAATCAGGCGTGGAAGAATTATAAATTTTGTTAATTGGGCACAGAAAATCGGGAATTTTGTTGTTCAGGCACGGGAATTCTTGTTGATCGGCTCCTTTTCTCTCTTTCGTTCATAAAATTCACATTTTTTTCGGTATCAGCAATTTATGCTTATTTTTTAGCACTTGTAATAAAGCAAAATTTACTCTCTTGAAAAAAGTCAAAGAATATTTTTACATCTTGAAAATAAACCTGAAACATCTGTTATATATAAGATAAAATCTGCTGATATATCCTTACCATGTGATGAGGTGGGTAACACCCCCCTCCATCCCCGCCATTCCCCTCTAAAATCATATTTTTTATCCGATTATAGGCCACAGACCATGATGTGGCCCTCGACCACTCAGACATATTTCTAAGTGGCTCTTCACTTGAAAAGGTTGTGCACCCCTAGTTTAAGCAATTAATTTTTAAATTTCATTTCCAATTGCATATAATGCATATCTGTTGATAAAATAAATGTTTTTGGATATTATATACCTACATGGGTGCAAGTTTGAAATTTTGCCAAGACTGAAAATATTTTAACATCCCACCCTCCCACTGAGTGAGAACATAACCACGTAACTCGTGTTTTTTCCATGACCATGTGATGAAATTAGTTTCTTCCTCAATCTTTCGACAAAATTTTCGACTTTTCTACAATATTTTGCCGAAATTTGTGATTTTTCTACGATTTTAAACTGAAACTTGCGATTTTTCTACAGTTTTCAGCAGAAATCTGCAATTTTTCAATGAAATCCAAGTATTTTATACAATCTTTTGACGAAATTCATGTCTTTTTCGTGATCGTTGTACTGAAATTGCATCTTTTTCGCGATCCTTTCGACAAAAAATTGCGTTCTCTCTGCTATCATTTGATGAAAATCGTGGTTTTTTTTGCGATCATTTCACAGAAAGCACGTTTTTTTTTCTTGATCTTTTGGCAAAATTTGAGTCTTTTCCGCGATCCTTTGAAAAAAATGTACTTATTCTGTATTTTTTGGCCAGAAATAGTGTCTTTTTTTAGAATATTCAACGGAAATAGTGTCTTTTCACGATGCTTTGGCAAAATTCGCATCTTTTTCACGATCCTTTGACAAAAACTGTGGAATTTTTTGCGATCATTTGATGGAAATCTCTTTTTTTCAATCCTTTGACAAAATTCACGTCTTTTCCACAATTTTTTGATTAAATTCACATGATCTTGCACTTTTTTGCGATTATTTGACAAAAATTACATCTATTTAGTATTCTTTGATTGGAAATAGCATCTTTTTCGTGATTCTTTGGCAGGAATTGCGTTTTTTTGCAACTTTTTGACAGAAAACTCATCTTTTTTTTGCGATCATTAGACAGAGACTGCGTCTATTTCGCATTCTCTGACCGAGATGACGTCTTTTCCGCAATCTTAACAAGAATTGACTTTTCTTCACAAGCTTTTAATAAAAATCGTGCCTCTTTTTGCAATTCAATAGTTTTTTGCGATCTTTCGACAGAAATAGCGTGTTTTTCACGATCTTCGACAAAAATCTCATTTTTCCCGCAAGTTTTTTACGGCAAACGTGTCTTTTTTTGCAGTCCTTTGACAGAAATAGCACTTTTTTTCGTGATCATTTCATGAAAATCATGTTTTTTTCCATGATCCTTTGATGAAAAGCGTGTGTTTTTCACTATGCGCTTCTGTTCTCGGAGATTTTTCTGTCTTGTTTCCGTCCTCGGGAATTTTTAAGAGACAGAATTTCGTCTCAGGACGGAAAAACTTGCACCCATGATTATATAAGTAATATAACATTTTAAAATACTCAAATAGTTGCAGTCAACTATGTTGAGAATTGAAATCATTTCTAATTTAAACATTATTGATAACAGCTATATCTTATGTTCAAAGCAAAATTTGCCCTACACAGTGTAACATTGATACCTTGAAAATCTTATTGAGAAACTTTTGATTAACAATTTAATAATACATATTTGATACAATTCAATGAATATACATTATTCTGAGATTATTTTTAATGTACAAAAACTTCTGGTTATTTTGTTTCTCGACATCTAAATTGAAAGATTTTCTGGAACAGGGAAGATTATCTTTAAAGAATTTAAGAGTATTAAGATATGAAGTTGAATCTTAAACTTTTCTGTTACATACTAAATCTAATGGTAAAAAAATTTTGATTTGGCACTCGCAATTAAATTCTTTGAAGATAATATTTCCTCAATCCAGAAAATTTTACAATTTGACAGAAATCTTAAAGAATATATAGTAGACTCCCTCAAATCCACAAATTTCTGAAATCTGCACATTACAGATGTAAATAATAATGAAACTTTTAATTTAGATGTCATTACAAATTTCAGAATACTTTACTTTTATAACATTCTGTATGTATTTTAATATGTAATTCTAAATATTATCAATATGACAAAACTCATAGTTTTTCAAGGATTTTTTTATTTATTTTAGAAAATAAAGATATTGCTTTTATTGATAAATATTTGGTAAAAAGATTTTAATTGTGCATTTAATCTAGCTTTAATTATTAACACTGGTTAAACCTGAAATAAAACTTTCTTACTTTATGAATTTGATGCGATTTAATAGGGTATGTTTAAAAATATAAGTTCATTAATTAAAGGAAAATGCACCTATCTTTATTATGCATATTTAATTAACCCTTACTTTTAATAATCTAATCATTTTTTGATGTCTGGTACAGCTCTATTTTTAACTACTCTTCAGTTGGCACATTTTAAAAAGAAAATACAGACAAAATCTATTCAAAACAACGAAGATGAAAAATTCTATAATATGTTTTAATAATGATTTTTTTTTTTTTTTTTAGCTGTATACCTAAATATAATCCTTAAGTATTTATAAAATTAAAACCAGTTAGAAATAATTCTTTAGTTAAGGGAAGAAATTGAGTTTGGGAGAAAATTTTACAAAAATATTTAAAAAATTGGGCACTACTTGGTTATTCAGGCGACCAATTTCGCCAAATTATACAAATCACCAAACTAATAGCAAAATTATATATATTGACATATTTTTTATTTGAAATAACGAAAAAAAAAAAATAATAATTAGTAGAATATTCATAAAAATACAAATAAAAAGCATTTAATGATGTTTTAAACATCTTTATCATATTTAGTGCCATTAAATGAGATATTCGCGGTCATCCACTATTGACATTTAATCTTATTGGTTTGGCAATAATTTTTGCCGACGGGATAACCAAGTAGTACCAAAAATTATTTTAATTGTAAAAAACAGTCCAAATATATAAATTTTATACTTAATGTGTATAACTTGGTAAGTATGAGTATGTTGTGCATGAAATAATCAAGTATATAGTATAATTAGAATGATTTAATTATCACAATCATATGTTTAGAACATTGGAAATTCAACAGAACCAACATGGGGGGAAAAAAAAACAAGAAAAACTATAAAAATGTGTTTTTTTGAGTCACTTACTTGGTTAGAAACATCAGTATAAATGCAGAAGTAGGGTCACATCATTCGAAGTCGTCCAGGGTAATTCTTGGTCATCTTCCCAACATTTTAAGATGTCCTAACCAAAAAGAAAAAAAAAAATCAGAGATAGGCTAAACTATCTTCTTTAGAATTTATCATTTAATTGTACAATTACTACTTTAGAAAAAAAAAATTGCTTTGAAACTGCTTGCAAAATTTCTGAAAAAAAAACATTGGTCTTAGTTATGCGATAGATGCTAGTTTGAAATTTTGCCAAAACTGGAAATACATCTGCGATAGAGATTTCAATTTTTATCAGTAGGGCACAGAAAAAAATTGTAAATTTTACCAATTTGCTGTGAAAAAAAGCATGAATTTCATTGATAGAGCGCAGAAACCTTCATTATTTTCCTCTACACTAAGTGAAATTTCATTTTGAATTAAAACAGAGGAATTTAATAAAACTTTAGCAATATGACAGCCATTAAAAGCTTGTTTATATCTTGCTTTAAATTTTGTAATTCTATCTTTACCTAATGTCTTATTTTTAAAAAATTATAGCATATTATTAACAATAAGATCAAAGTTAAAATTAATTTGTAAAACATATAAAAAGTAAGAATTAAGATTTTAAGTTTTAAATTAAAACAACAACAATGTATTACTATGCACACATCATTCGTCTACGATTTGTGACTACAATATACAAACTAGTTATTTTGGTTTTGGAACTTTTTAAAAATTCATAAGCTTTAATTGAAATTTGACAGTGTAATATGGCAAGTTTTAAAACTTGTTCCTTACATGTAGTGATGTAGTATCTGATTTTTTGGTGAACATTAATGAATTTGTTTAATTATTAACTTGTGAAACATAAAAAGATTAAAATCATTTAGTTGCAAATATTGGCAAACACAATATGATTTATTATTAAGCGTTTCTGTGTTTTGCCTCATCATCAAAATTTTTTAACAAAATAACAAAGAATTACAAAATTAGGAGGGGGACACCTGGACTTAACCTGCACCTGCCACATTCTTTCTGATAGCAATCCTGGCAATACCAGAAAAAGACCTGCTACTTATTTACACCAACTTCTTATTTTTCTGCTAACTAATTTCTAGCATTTAAAAAAAAAAAAAAAAAAAAAAAAAAAAAAAGAAAAGAAAAATTGATTAAAATCAGCTGATTTAAATCTGTCAATTTAAATCATGCCAGCCCTGATGTCAATACAATAAACATGAACAGCAGATTCAACCCATGTTTAACGAATTAGACTCAAACAAAAACTTTGCTTGCTGACAATATTGCATTATTCAAGCATTCAAAACGTAAACAAACAGATGGGGGCAAGTCGAACTTTAAGTTTAATTTACATTATTAATATTTTTAATGGCATACAATAAAATAAAACGGCGATAATTGTGATTAAAAAGTTGTTTTTATTAATTTTGAATTATATTTTGACTGAGCTATCAGGGGTAATTGTACAAAAGGCTGCAAACACGTATAGTTTGCGATATATTTGTTATTTTATAAATAGCGCGCATGGGAAAATTGAGATTTCAGATAAAATTAAATAAGTAGATTAGTTTAATAAAAGATTTTTAAGGTCCCAAAACATGATTAACGAACTTGAGCGATACAATATTTATCTCAGACTATTAAATCTCAAGTTACAATATCAAAGATTACCAGTAGATTAATTAACATTTCATTTTTAAAATTATTTAATCAAAGAGAGAGAAAGAAACGTAAAAGAAAAAACAGGTTTTAAACTGCATAAACTACGCACAGAATATTAGTAATACTCGCGACAATTGACAAGCAAGGTTTAAGTTAGGCCTAAAAGAAATAAGAGATTAGTGGTGAAATTAACTTTTAATAAAAATAAACTGAATATTTGTAAATGTTTCTAACTTAAATAAAATATAACTTACCTTAAAAACATAATAATCATTTCACAAAACAAAATTCAGCTTGCTCACGAGGTCACTAGCGACTTCGCCGGCGGCTGGCCAAAGATCTTAGAGGTTGGTTTGTTGACTGGTTCATTGAACCCACCGCGTCAATTACAGCAGTTTGATGTGTAGCTCTACAACAAATACTTCTGTAATGTTTTGCGAAGCGATTGATTACTAAAGATTATCTAGTAACTATAATAATGGCTGTAAAGATACTTAATATATTTAAGTGAAAACCCATGTTTTTTTTTACAGTGTATGAGTCAGTCATAAAAATTTTCTAACCAGTGTGCATTTTTAATGTGATACCATTTTCGTGGGTAAAAAAATGTATTATGAATAAAAAATTTTGAAATTCTACCAAAATCTTATAAGTTGACTTGATTGTTATAGATATGCGTTATAGATTCATGGATATTCAATGTAAAATTGAGAAAAGGGGATGTAAGGGTACGGGAGGGTTGAGCCTTTATACAATAAGAAGATTATTAGAGTTTCGCGAAAAGTTTAGAGATAAATTGTTCGGGTATGCGAAAATTTTAATGAACAGTGTAATTTTTTTATACAAAAAAAAAAATAAAATAAAATAAAATAAAATAAAATAAAATAATAATATTACAGTCTTAAAGTTGAGAATCTGGAATAATGATAGAAAAGGGGGGAAAGATGCGTTACGCTTTAGTTTTTGTTTACTCTCTTTATTATGCATATTTTAGGCCTTATTCTAGATAATTTTTTCTCCTTTGATTACATTTTATTAAAAAAAATACTGCCCGAATTTAAATACTTTTTTCTAATATTTCTATTTTATTATAAATATTTGGTGAATTTAAATTTTTTTCTATCTGACGAATCTCCTTTATAATGAAGTGTTTGCATATAACGATGGGACTTTATTATATGGAAATTTTAATGTATAACTATGAATATTTTTCATCTTTTTTTTTTCTTTCTTTTTCTTTTCTTTTTCTTTTTTCAATTAGCCATAGGTATATTTTTTTTCATTAGCCTTCTGTTTTAACGTTAATGTTTTCTTATCACCCAAACAAATGATTAGTTAATTTGAAGACTACAAATTGCCAATATATGTGCAAAGATAGTTGTGCGAAAATAGAATAAAATGCTTTTACTGCTTGTTTTATTCCGTTTAGAGCAAAATGGGCAGTTCGACACTACTTAAAAAAAGAATCTTTCTTTCGCCCTTCTTACACCACTCTAACTCTGGCATTGAATCCACTGTATCGGAATAATACCTCCTAATGTTGAGTTGCCATGAGGACGGGTCAGAAGAATCCTCTTCCAAATTGAGAGGTAGCCGAAAATAGGCGATGTAAGCAGGCGAATTTCAAGTCAAAAGACTAACTTTTTCTTATTCCCTCCCACACTACGATGTTACATTTCAAGCTCAGTGTTCCCCCTGCTGAGTTTTCATCGTTTCTGTACCCCCACGCCGTCCTCCTCCAACTTTAAACTGAAAAATAAATTTCATGTTTCAAAAAATATGGTTTTGTTCAACAGTGAAAGAGTGGCATGTAACTGTCAGCAAAAACCTATTTTATTTTATTCTATTTTTATCTCTAAATTTTTAGATCTCCAAATAGGATTCTCGGCAGACCAAGTGATGGAACATAATTAAAAAATACAATTAAAACATGATAATACAATCAGAAGCTTTAAAATATGTAAAACTAGCATTCAAAACAAATATATATATACATATAAATATTTTCTTAAATCTTTTAGATAGATTTAAAAAAAATTAAATTGAAAAATACAAATTACACATAAAAAATAACAATTTTCATTATTCCGAAAAGATGTCTATAGTTCCTAAAATAAAAAACTTAATTTGAAATTATTGTTTTTATTACTACTGCCATTATCATTAATTTAATATTAACTGTAGTTTACAATAAATGTGAATTATCAAAACTTCATGTTTTCACATGTATATCAAAAGATTTTCATAATTTGCAATTCAAAGTTAGACAGACAGTTACATTTCTATTCAAACCTGTAGTTAGTAAACGTGTATTAAAATTTGATTTTTTTTTTTTTTTTTTTTTTTTGGGTGGGGGGGGGGGGGTGTAGGGGAATAATGAGAAGAAATTGTTTCAACAAGAAATGATATTATATTTTCAATATTTAGGTTTTATCTTGTTACTCTGATCGAAATTATGCATTTATTAACTAATCTTACCCTCTTAATAGTCAAAGAATGAAGTTTACAAATCGAAGCTTTCAAAAGAAAAAGAAAAGAATACCAGAATAAATAAGCCTGTTTATCTTCAGCAAATAAGACAAAAGTTTCTTCATAATTCCAACTCCTAAGTGGCTCCTCTCCCATCTTTCATGATTTTCACAGGTGTTATCTAAAAACACTGCACGTGTTATCGGAGTTGCCAAAAACGAAAAATAATTTTAGTAATCAATTACTGGAGACTGAGGAAATCAATATATGATTAGCTTTGCTGAAAGTCAACAACCCTTATCTTCTATCAGACGCTTGCTTCTCTTTAATTCCAAATGGCGATGCTACTATTTCCCTCCCAACCCCCACTCCCCCTTCAATTAACTTGCACAAACAGGATTCAAAAAAGCAGCGGGGGGTTTCAGAGGTTTGATCCATAATGTAATATCAGCGAGAGAGCTCCAGACTCACCGGCCATCTTCTTTTTAGCCGAGAAAAGAAATTTTTCCAATATTGATATGCTTAATGCTTGCAGAGAGTTTGAACGTGCCATGCGAAGATAACATAATCCAAAGGCAGGTTCTTAGCAGATAATCTGTTTCCATTTTCACCTGGTGTAGAAGAGAGAAAACCTTCTTTCTTCCCCCTTCGACCAAGTTATTACCAGAAATCCTGCATAGAAATTTTTAAGTGATAAACACGATGATGTTTTTTTTTTTTACACAATGGATCCTCAAGAGGTATTTAAGAATGCATCCCTTAATGTTTCTTGGGTATTATGAATCATATCGAAGGTCTATGAATCACTTCAAATCGCGTGTTAGTTACTCTGTACTCTTTGCTATCATTGGGATGTTATTTTTAAGACTCGAGTTTCTTTTTTAAATTGAGCCACACTTTCGTAGCTTTCATCGGAGATCCTCGTTCGCGAAAAATTATTAGCAGAAGGAATTTTTCCTTGATTTAAACAGAGCACTCACGTTTTAATCTTTTTAAAGATTGAGATAAAATAAGAGCTTTTATTTGGTTGAACCACATTTCCAAAATTTGAATCATACATTTCATAAGATAATTATATATGAATAGTTTTTTTCTTTCTATCTTTGGATCAGTCATAGTAGTAGCCCTAGTAAATCGAATAATTGCTAAAATTCATCATTAAAAAAATAATAAATAAATATGGGAATGATATTTATGAATATTCGTTGAATGTGAATTTAATTATTTTAGTAAGTAATGTGTTTTAATTATTATTTATTTTAAATGATGAACTTTTTATGTATTACATTATTTGAAAAATAAATTTTAATATTCTATTTTATAACAAAATAGAACATATTCTACAAAATATCTTAGTCTGATATAATTTTTAATTGCTTTTGCATAGGATAAATTTCATTTTGCATTCTACATATGTAATCTTTATATTAATAATTTTTATCAAATTATGTGTAATAAATATTTACTACATTTGTCATTGCATACATATTGATTTTTATTACTTTTTGTTTCAAAACATCATATTGATAGAAGAATGTCGTCTTTTTTTCATTTAATGACAGAATCGAACTATTTAGTAAAATCGTTCTTATTCTATTCATTTTTTAAGTTATTTCAAGCATTGTAAAATAATGAATACTTATTTAAAATTAATTCATTCTTTTAATAAATAGTTATGTAAATAATATTTATTATGTTTATTATTACATGCATGTTTGCTTTTATAAATGGTTTTTTTATTATTATTTCAATGTAAAAGTAATTTTTTAAAATCATATTTAAGCAAAAATGTAACATTTTTATTTAATTACTAATACTCAAAAGATTCTACAACAATTTTGTTTTATTGGAATAAAAGTTTTAAAAAGGAAAAAAGAAGAAAAGAAAGAAAATTAACGAAGAAAGAAAAGAGAAAGAAGGGATGAAAAGAAAGTAAGAAAAAATTAGGTAATTCATATGAAACTTGTAGAACTTACATAAATTTTGATTTTTTAACAAAATTATAAAATATTTTGGTAGTTTTGTGTAAAAATTATTTTAAATTATAATATATTATAAAATTCTCTTTTACACTATAATAAAATATTCTGTGTAACAGAAAAAGTTATAGAAAACATTTGTTAGGCTCATGTTATTGAATATTCATTTTGAAATTCAGTAAATAAAATAATTGTCATACGAAGAAACACAATATTCCACCTTGATTCAGTCACAAAATACAGAGTATAATCGTTATAAAGCTCATCATCTTATTTAAAAGGTGACAATAATAATAATAATATAGATATTCAATCAGATATCAGTTTACTCAATCAGATATTCTCGTAATAAACTAATGATGCTCACTAAAATTTCTGTAAGAAGCATGATCTAGTATAGGCGTGAGTTTGAAGGTTGCACTTACCGTTCTGGCATGTCTGTAAATTCTAATAAACTTCGTTATTGTATGCTAATTATTATTACGTAACTTCATTTTAATCAATATTAGCAATTTAATATTAATTTTCTACAAGGGCCGATAGCTAAGAGAGGAAGTTCCTGAAAGGAGATGAAACACTATAGACCAAACTTACAATATCCTACTCCAGTGTTGGGAACATTATGCAATTCATTTTATGGAAGCCTTATGGTTACTTTTATTGTATCAAATTTTAAATCTTAAAAATTTTGATTTTTATTAACAATGCAATTTTACAAAAGAAACATGGAGTGGAGCTGTGGAATGCATGCCTGAAAATCTATTTTAGTCTTTATTAGGTTGACATTTTTTAAGTTTAAAGAAGTTTAAAATAGTTATTATATCCAAGTGAAATTTTATTTTTATAAGAAATTCCTTTTTTATGATACGCATAAAAGATTGAAAAATGTGTTATAATCTAAGCGTGGTTCATAATTTTTCTTCTGAATTATTCCAAATGATAAGCTATGTATGCAAATACCTCTTATGACATAAAAAAAGGCCTAAAAGGCCCCTTTTAATGAATCTTTTATGTTTAAAATGGTGCTTTAGTAAAACACCATACAAAATACCGCAAAACAATGTACACTCTCCCCATCCCCTTATTTCAAATACTTTTCAATTTATTGAAGACGATCAGAAGCGCAGCGGACCGTAGCGCCACCCAGCGGTCGTTTTTGCGAGCGGCTGTTAATGAGGGGAAGGTGAAAACCGGAACTATTATTAAATTAATTGCACAGAGCAGTGGATAATGTTACTCGATTAATTAACGGTGAGCAAATAGAAAGTCTGAACGCTCGCCGGGTCATTAATTAAAGTATTTTGCGCCAAAATATTTTCGCCTTGCATTGTCTTTTCTCGTCCCCTTTTTGCGCGGATATTTTTTTCTGTCGGTGGGGCTGTGCGCGTCAAACGGCAATTGTGTTTGTTTCTTCGGATCTGAAATCGGGGATTTTCAATTGCGTAAATAAGAAGGAAATTTGAGAGATCGGATTTGGTTATTGTGAGGAGGGAGAGGTGGATGACGACCGTAAAAGAAGATAAAGCAGTTCCCAGATGCGCTTGTAAGAGTCACATATTTAACTTTGCAGCCTTGGTTTTGAGGTAGTCATCTTGGTTTAAAGCTTGCAATTTAAAAAGATTTATATCAAATGGGGTCAGAGAAAAAAACTCAAATAACGGTTATGAAAAATTTTATGTGCGTTCATAATTATATAAATACGCAGCACCTGTATTCGTTTTCTGCTTCGTCTGTCTGTATGCATATAACAGCGCAAAAGCTACCCATCTGAATAGTTTGAAATTTAATATATGCAATCGTTGTATAATTTTCTCGAGTCATTTAAAATTTTATAAAAATCTAAACAAAATTTTAAAAATGTATTAACAAAAGTTTTTTTTTTTTTCATTCTATTAAATCCCATGATAGTTAATGATAATAGTTTGCCCTGGAGATTATATCCTATTTAAGATGGAGTGTTATTACTTACATTTTGCTAAATTTGATATATAGAATCGTAATAAGTTTGTATTCATTAATTTTCACATAATAGTGACGCAATATTGCACCAATATGTAAACATTTAAAAAACTAGTTATAATATAAACGTACCTCATTTGCCACATGAGTACAATTTCCGATTTTTTATTATTACTATATTGAAACTTTATAAAATAGTAAGATCTCAAATTTCTTTTCTAAGAACCTAAAATTAAACCTATAGATGTGGAATGCATTCATATTTATGAAAATATTTCGTATTTATCTCCTTTTTTCCTGCGTACTCTTCTTAAAAGATTTTTTTGTCAAAATATTTATAAAATCTATGTGTAATTTAATATTTCAATATTTTATGTTTAAAAATTCTAGTGAAACTATCGAGTAAAATTTTAAAGCTTCGAATAAAATTAAGTTTATAAATATCCTTAAAAATAACAAAGAAAAAGAGAGAGACATTTTAAAAAGAGAACACAAAAATGAATTTAAAAATATTGATTTCCTAAAGAAATGATTGATAAACGAGAATGCATTCCATTCCATAGACTCAATTTTATAAATAAAATTTGCACTGTTACGTTAGATATTTCATATTTTGAACTTTATTCATTACGTAAGATATAAATAATTGCACATAAGTGCACTTGTATGTTACAATGTATCTATATATATCTATACATAATATTCAGCAAGTATCACAATTTACAAGCAAAGATTATACCATATGCATTAATTACAAAAAATTGGAAAAATGCATGTGAAATTTTAAAAAGTAAACTTCAAAAATGCTATTTGAAAAAATAATTAAATTTATTAAAAATTGTAATTTATTTTAAAATTTAGTTAAATAAAACTATAATTGAAATAAACTACACCCTTTTATCTAGACATTGTATATGTATGTAGTGATTGATTCAATTGTTTCTAATAAATTAAAAACAATTTTTTAAAACCCTTTTTGTTTCAATTATTTTATTGCTTTTGGTACATAATCTGTGTAGCTTATGATGTAGTTTTTTATTCTTACAAATGTTTGCACTATTTTGCCTTTTTCTAGTCAGTGAGTCTTTTTTACGATTTCGGGTGCGCGCGCCATGTGTTATAATCAAGAACTATCGAAAATCTCTACTATAAAACAAACCCATGTCCACGAATAACGTCGACGTGATATTGACGATATCAATATCTAATTAATATTGATTATGAACCAACAAAAATTTCGCTTTTATTACAGTTTTCAACATGTAAACATAACACAATCACAATTTTTACACCGTCAAAAAAGAAAAGAAGTGTTTTTTTCAAATGGAATTTGTTTGAAAACTGCATCTCAATTTACTGATGTTTTGTGTTTTAAAAAATAATTTTCAACTATGATTTTTTTTTATAAAATTATCTACAATTAAAGTTCGATCACGAAAAGCTTTCACCGTCTGATCGTAAAACATTATAAAAAGATCGTAATTTGTATAGATATGATAATCGACAGCAAAATTAAAATTTCGTTAATAAATACATCAAATAATATAAATAAAAACAAAATTTAACATAAGTAAGTAAATTACACACTTAAACTACTGAAATTATCAAAATCAGAAAGACTTTATAATAGAAAGTGATAAAATATTTGGCTATTAATTTGTAAGGATAGTATGAAAGTTTTTTTTTTTTTTTTTTTTTTTTTGATAAATTTAAAAATCATATTGCAATGCTTAATCAATCTATTTTATTTCTTTGAAAATGCTTTTGGTGTTTTTAGTGAAAAATTTAAAAATACATTAAATGTTAAAAGAAAATTATACTAGAGTTTTTTTTTTTAAGCTTTTATTTACATTCTACAATTTGGGAAACCAACCCGGATTAGATTCTCTAGTTTACTTAATAAAATAAAAATGATTAGATTTGCCACCTTTATTTTGCAAGAAATAAATTTAAACATTAATTTTTTTTCAATAAAAAAGCTGCGTTATAAATAAACTAAATAATTGAAAGAAGATAAATTTGTAAAATAAAAAGCTAATGAAAAATAAAAATAGAACTATACTACGTTTCTGCCAGTATTCATATTTATAATTTGAAATCAAAGACTGACGAACAATGCTTTCACTCTAATATTTTTGCGAATACTTTCTTCAATACAATAATTGCTTTAAAAAATTCTAAATTAGTGATGGGTAACAGAAATGGAAGCTTTCAAAAAAGACATTATCTTTTCCCAAATGTCGATAGAAAATCAATAATTTTTTTTCAAACGTATCCTCGAAAAATGATTTGTAACCAAACTATAAATTTTTTAATCTATTCTTTTATTAATGTATGCATGTATTTTTCAAAAAAAGCAACGTCTTTTTTTATTTTCAGATTTCGCTGAAACTTTAAATAATATCAATTAAAAATGCTTTTTAAAATTTATATAAAATATAGGCTATCACTGTAGCAGAAGCGTTTTAAAGTCAGAAATCTTAATGGAATAAAAAAAAATCTTTTTTTATAATTTGAGGTACTGAAAACATTACATATTGTTGAGCAATTTAAATCATGCTTTTTACTTATCTCTCTTCTTGTAAGCATATTTTTTTTCCTGCAAATTATTTTTTTTTCTTTTTTGTTATGTAAAGAACGATTTAGATTTTCTCTTTCCGTCATCAGTGGCTTTATTCATGCATGGAGAAGAAACATAATAAGAGCCTCGCGTATTACATTTTCCTTCAGATTTTTAAAGAACGCATTTTTCAACTTGCGACTGTTTTAAATAATTTTAAAATTAGCGCAAAATAAAAAGCTTTTAGAGCAGATATTACCTTTTCAAAAATGTCGCGAGATAATCAATATCACTTCCCTTTGTTTTCAAATAATGCTTTAGTATAAACAGCACACTCTAACTCATCAACGCACTTTTTTTCATACACCCTATCATTAAAAAAAATATACTCTAAAGACAAAATACATTTACTTTTTCCTTGATAAAAAAAAGACACAGTCCGGATCCCAACCTCAGTGTCCAGCAATTAAACCCTCCTCCTTGCTGACACGTGTCAGAACACGGTATCATCCCAGAGAGAGGGGGTGGCTGTCAAGCTAGTGACACGCTGCGGAAACAACAAAATTATAAACGTCCGAAAGGGAGCCGCGTGGGTGGATGGGCACGAAGACGAAGCAGACAGGCTTTTGACACCCCTGCTGACCCCGAGAGTAGAGTGAGAGGCGGAAAATGGCCATCATAGCTGCATCACCTCTCAACCCCTCCTCCCTCACGAAAGGATGAAAGGGGAAGATGTAGTAAGTACGGAAGGAGAAGATGCGGAGAGCCGTGCTGTAATGCGATATAGGAAGAGCTCTCCGCTTGTCGATTTAAATATCGTCTCATACAAAAATAGTCGGCGTCAAATGTTTCAAGGTGGCTGTCTGCATCTGAAGTATTTGAATATATGTGGCTAATTATGATATGTATGTGCGTTTACTTCAAAAATAGTAGTAAAGTATACAGGGTGAGACATAAGTTTTCGTGCGTAGGAAAAACAAACATTTAAGCATTTTTATTTATATAATAAGCTAAACTTTTAAAATCATAAATTTCGATTTTAAATATGCATTTTTTTGGCATCTGAATTATAAAAAATAATATTCTAAACACTGCATGCATAAAAACTTATAGCCAACATTGTAATGTGCAAAAACATGACAAAATTTGTATATAAATAAAAGACCTAACTTAATAAATATTATTAAAATACTTATAAAAATCTAATATTTTAGACCTAAAGCTATGTGAAATATTTACTAAAAAAATAATGAATAAAAAATAACTTTGAATAAAAAAATTACACAATTTCTGATAATTTTAATATATAATTCGAGTTTATATAAATTATATTACAAAATTCGAAACTTTTTGGAAGAATTTTATTAGTACTTTAATATTTAATTGTAACCTAATATTTAGAATCAATTTCACAGAATCATTCTTTTATTTTGGCAGCCATCTGTATAAACCATTAAAAAAATATATTTAGTTTCACACTATGTAATTAAGATCCGTATTCCTATGCAGATATTATGCTACTGTATTTTTATAAAATTCAAAAATGTAAAAATATTTTTGAAATTTTAAAGACATTCTCTATACTACAAACCGTGCAGAACCTTGTTATAATGCTTTATAGGAAATAATCTTCACTTACAAATTAAAATATCATGTGATATAAAAATAATTGCTGCTAAACTTTTAAGATGATTAACTGATTGGATACATTTAAACATACAAAAATATTTGTAAGGCATAAATGTTCTGTTTAAGAGTTATATTAAAAAACATCTGTAATTTATCTTTAACAATCTTTGAAATATTTGAAAATTATCTTAAACCATAAATTATTTCTTACATAAATTTGCATAAATTACGTTATAAATTTATAAATTAAATTTTTTTTTCTACAACATCATTTCTTCTTTTATTTTATTTTATTTTTTAAAGAAATTAAGAAAAATTATCAAATTAAATTATAAAAGTTCATGGAAGTTAAAAAGTACCTTAAAATCCCTGTTTAAAAGTTTTAATCGACGACATATTATTGTCACCTTAAAAAGAAAATAGAAAATAATCATTTTTATAATAGAAGATCTATAACAGTGTCCGAGAGTTTTTCGTTTTAATAGCTCTCGTCCTAGGCTTTCGGAATTTTACAAACCTCGAATCCAATACGCGTTCAGTTCCCTTAGAAAGACCCTAAGTAAGTCAGCCCTCTCACAGACCCATAACCCCCTGGAAGATAACTGGCCATAACAAACACCATCACAATCATTTCTGAAGCTCAGTAATAGTTGAACGATATTTCATTTCAATATTGCCAATACTAGCCCAAACGAACGGTGGTGGTTCAATTGTAGACTAGACATAAATCTTTGTTACTAGGGGCAAATCTTTTTCGCATTATCATTGCATCAAAGTTTATCATGATCCGAAATTGTGACTTCGCGAAAGTCTCACTGAGAATCACGTGCAAACCTTATTTGGTCTACCCTCACGTACCTTACTTTAAAGCGCTTTTCAATTATTTACTAGTTCGGACCTCGAAAACGAACCTAAAATCTGCATCTTCTCTACTGCCGAACTAACTAGACATAGGAAGTTCACTCTTCCGCACTTCATGAGTTTGTCAGGTGCCTCTACAAATCTGAAAGAGGAGTGTATAGATCAACTCTTACGCTAGATTCAGGACATTAGCTCCTTAGAAAACCGATAAGTATGGGGAATATGGGTACAGTAACCTTCTCAGCAGTCTCTAAAAATCAATTTTAAAGTGGAGGTGATGTATTCGCATCTGATAAGCTATCGAATAATTTCCTGTTTTCTGCACGCCGAGTTTTTACTCTGCTCTCATTGTTTACCCAAGTTCTGTGCACCTACCTATGCAGCTCAAGAATATGGATTGGATAAAAAAATCACTTATTTCTTTTTCTTAAAAAAAAACAAAAAAAAACAAATGTCTACAATGAATTTTGAAATTTGTAAACATTCGAAGATATTTTGTAATTCTATTATGTGTAGGATGAAGGATTTTTCTAATAAATAATTAAGATAGTACATGACGATTAAATTATTTATCTCTTTTTCAAACCCAGAAGTTATGGTAAGAAATAATATATTTAATAAAAACATGGTAAATCTTTTGATAATTAAAAAAAAGTGAATAAAAGTATCAGTTTTAAAACAATTTAGTCCCCAACAGTACTTTAGTCTTACTTTAAGTAAAATTGCAGTACTGTTGGTCTTCCAAAAGGTATACTTCGCAGCAGCAATATTCAACTTCCGGCCCATCAAAATTTTATGGAAAGTATTTAAAATCTTCATTGTAGCTTTTATATTTTCATCGAAAGACAAAATTTGTCCTATTATTTATAATAAATTTTAAATTATGTTGAAGCATTTTAAATGTCGCCTTATTAATCAAAAATTCTTTTTACATGTAGTGCTATATATAGTGTGCATCTATGCTACAATGTTGTATACATTTCTTAATCTTCAACACTAAACAAACATCATTTTAAATCAGTTAGAGTTACCCTATAGTAAAATGAAATAAAATTTTTGTATTGGGCAAAATATTGATTTATTAGAGACAATTTCAAGATTTTCTTTCTTGTAAAATTTTGAAATTCTGTATTTTTCTTTTATAAACTTGTGCTTATTAAATAATTAATATTGCTTTTCCCGGTTAAACGTTTGTCACAGAAAATATGATTAACTTACTAACCAAACAACAAATTTCGTGGCGTGTTTTTGCTGCATTTGTAATAGAAATCAACCACGAAAATTATTGTTTGGAAATAGTAACATTAAGAATTTAAGTTTACATTTTTCTTTCGACAAACGTTCAATTCTACTCCTAATATTAACTATCATACAATGCTTTGCTATATTACTTTTGTTATCTTACAATTTTAATTTTCTCTTTTTTTAGCCAAATTAAAGTGTATTACGGAAAGATTAGTGTCGCAAACATACATTTGAAATCCGCCTGAAAATAGATTGACATTGCTGAAGAAAGACAATCATGACACACACACAGTATTTACCTGTGTAAAGACATAATATATGCATGTGATAGTAAATAAAATGCAGCAATGGAAATATTATTAATCAATCAGAATAAAATAGCAATAGTGAATCAGATCCCTGACTTAAGAAAGTTCAATGATTTAGTGTACCTTTAATTCCATTTTTTTTAATTCTTTCTACTATAGTTATTTTTTTAAAGATTTATTTGATTTAAACCTGCTCTCTAGAAATTATTCTTTACTGTTTGATTATTAGATTCTATGATCTAGTTTAATATCAACATATAAAAACTTTTTTTATGATACTTAAAATAGTCACCATTTATTAAAATAACAAATTTTAATACAACTATTGTGCAACTTTACTGCCTTAAAACTAATTTTTAGCTTCAATCGAACATTTATTTATGTAAATGCATTAGATAGAAATCCATTTTTTACAAAAGTGTATTCGAATCATATCTAATGTACTTTATATCATATATTTGACAAATCAATTTGGCAATGTTTATATCTAATGTATTTACATTAATAAAAATTCAAAACTGGAAAGAAAAAATATTTTATGTGGCTATAAGTTTGTATGAAACAATCGTGCTAAAATTTATGTTTTTAATCAATGGAGAAAATTTTTCATGTTACAGTTACAGTTATTATTTATGTATTAACGATAAAATGAATCATGGAATACAATAATTAGATAGTAAGAAATAATTTCCGAAGAGAAGAATTAAACTGAACGGCATTCGATCCCATATCTTCTGTGGGGATGGGGATTCCGCTGCTCTAGTCACTCAACTAGCGAAATTCATGTAAGTGTGTGACAATATCACATGTATTTAAATTAATTATTAAAAACTTGAATTTTTTATGGTGATTATAGAACTTCTAATTTTCATTTTTCAAATTCGTGTTTGGTATTTTTTAAATTAACAATTTTTACACATAACAGTAATTGTTTAACATTTATGATCACTGAAGCTACAAATTATTGATTTACATTATTAAGAAATTTTGCTTACAAAAAAATTAGGGGCAGATAAACATATCTTCTTAAAACTTTTGCCAGGCTCTTTACGTAAACATAAATATATAAATAAAAATCATAATCGTACTTTAAACAAAATTCATTCATCCATTCTAACATATCTGATATTATTTTATGCTTCTGAATAAATTATAGAAGTTGATAAAACGATTTTTTTTTTAAATATGCTTTTAAAATATTTTAAATTGTGTAACTGTCCCACCATTATGTGAAACTTTTATAGGCGGACAAATAGATAAATAAAGATATTTACTAAGTCAAGTTTTTTTCCCCTTTGAAGTTGAAAATGCAGAGCTCACAAATTTCTCAATGTCACTGCTGTTTCAAATTAGAAATTGTTGGATAATATATGTACATATATATACATATACATTGCAGTGTAAATGAATTTTCTTAAATATCAAACTACTTTTTCCTTATGTGGTTCGTCTTTTTTTCTTCTTTTCTTTTTAAATATATTTTTATGCTGTGTATTCTTAAATATTATATGGGATACAAAACGAAATTATTTAAATTTTGCATAATTATTTAATTTATTTAAATATATTCCTCCCTCCTTCCAAACACCACTGAGCTTTTCTTTGTGTGTGTAAGAGCTAACACTATAACCGATGCCTATCGTATTGCTAGTTTTCCTGAATCGTTCCGACAGTTGTAGTAAAAAAGGTTCTACAGGCAAAGCCTTCAAGTATGGCAGTAGTAAAAAGCAACCTCCGTTACTCGCGTTTTGTTTCATAATTTGTTATTTCTTTCTCAGCAAAATTAGCAAAACATTTACTAGTGCTTATTTTCATTCACGCTATTTATGCCTTTATAATTAATCAATGAAATTATAAGCCCATAATTCCTTTCTTTTTTCTCAACAGAGGAATAACAGGTTTTTTTTTTTTTTTTTTTTTTTTTCAATTTTCAATTTTCTTTTCTTTTGAATACAGAATTTTCAACGTCATTTGTGTCTAGATGCTATTATGTTTCCACTTTTACAGTATTCGTCTCTCTCTCTCTCTTTTTTTTTTTTTTTTTTTTTTTACCAAACTCTATAATTTATTAATTTTTAATAAATATTAGCAAAAGCTGTTACAATATTCCTTATTTTTTCGAATTAACTTTCAAAGTTATTGATATAAACCAAAATGGACCCAACGCTTTAGTTTTTCATAAAATTGTAATTTTTTTTTTTTTTGTTGTTGTTAAAATCAGCAGATTAATATTTGATTGTTTTTTAAATTCAAATATATTTGATAAAAAAAGCATTACTCGATAACAGTGCCAACCATGTTTATCCATTTATTGTCACACGAAGACTAGTCTCTATAAAGTTATACGTATTTATTACTTATAAAAAACTACATTACGTAATATGTTTATTTATTTATTTTTTTATAGAAAAGAGTAAATCTGTGAGCTGTTTAGTGCTACAAATTTATGTAACTCATTTTTCCTTCAATGGAAATTCTAAAAAATAAACATACATCACAATAGGGTAATTTAAGTTCCAAACAGCTTTTAAAAAACGATGTTAATAAGGATCTCGATATTTTAAAAGTATTTGTGATGCGAATTTCCTATCTTCTAATAAAACACTTCTTATTTGACGACAAAAAAAAAAAAAAAAAAAAAAAAAAAATCTTCAAAATGAAGTTTTTTGCTGGGTGTGGTAATGTGCTTTTGCTTTCCTCCCCCCCCCCCCCCCCATATTCTTCGGTATTTTTTCCCGTTTGTTTAGTTGTAAGTATTTCGCTTGTTATAATGTAATTTGTTTTTACAAAACCTATGTTATGGTAAGTGCAAATTTTGCTTTTTTTTAATTTACTTTCTTTAATTTATAGTGATATTTATCATGAAATATATTTTTCCATAATGCAGATATATTTTTTATATTCCGTCTTTTCCTTTTAAATTTAATCTCTCCATATGTAGATGGTATATATTTATAACTACAGAGAAAGGGACTGTTAATAAATAATAATATTTTTTTTATTATTATTACAGTGTTTATTATTCATATTAATAATCGAAAGAAATTATTCTTCAAATTAAACAAGATATCTACTTTCCTACTGAAAATAATTAAATTTTAAGTATTCAAAGGCAGTTCTTTTGTAAGTAAATAAGACCATAGTATAAATATCCAGAAACTCAATTTTCGAACACAATTGAGCTTGGAGAGTTAAAAATCAACAGTTTACTTTATTTTAACTCCTATAAAGTTTTAACTCTCCGAAGTTGAATACTCTAAGGAAAATAAACCAATGTATAGAGAGTAATTTGCAAAATTTCTCAGAAAGAAATAGAATTCCTGGTTTCTGAAATGCATTGATAAATTCCATGTGCATCTTAGGCATACAAATATAAAAATCTAAATAAACTAAAGTCTTTCATACTTGTTTAAAAAATTAAAATGCTGGAGCTTTAGTCAAAAAGTCATCAATCGCTTGTTTACACAAAAATTTTATAGTATGCTTTGTCATGTAAGTAGGACGTGATCATGCATAATTTGGAAAAATAAATCTTAATTCTTACGAGATGAGCAATTATGGCATTAATGTTTAGGTCACTTCCATTTTTGGATACTTCAAAGTTAAAGTAAAGGACATTTATAAATTTTTCGTTAAAATAATTATATAAATATTTATTATTATTATCATATAAGATGGAAATTAGACAAAAATAAAAAAGAATAAAATGCATGGAAAAAATACGACTTTTATGTTTCCATTTTACTTATAAGAAGAATGTCGGTAAGGTTTGTGACATTTCAGATTTTAAATATTTTCTTACTATTTTATATATTCCTGTTTTTTATTAAAATATGTAATATCATTAAAGAAATAAATCCCAAATTTGAGTGTCATATTTCATCATTCTTTTATTTTTCTCTAGATAAATTTCATTAACTTTTTCATTAAGTGCAGCTTACAGACACAACACATATACATACATATATATATATATATATATATATATATATATATATATATATATATATATATATATATATATATATATATATATATATATATATATAATCTTTTTTCCTAATTTAAATTTCTTGACTATTATTTAGAACTTTCAAACAATATAGTTTTTTAACTTGGAAAAAGGTTTAAGTATATATATGTATATCCAGAAATGTATAACAAGAGAATATGAATATATATATATATATTTATCGATATATATGCATATATATACTTATATATATAATTATCTATGTATGTATGTATGTATGTATATATGTATGTATGTGTGGGCGTGAGTAAAGATGGCACGAGTGAAATGAATTTCATAGAGGCTCAACACATCGTAAATTTCGACCACAATCCCCTCTTCCTTGTGTGCATCATCAGCACAAATCTATATTAATAAAATAAGACTGCATGCAGTTCACATCTGCTTGAATGAGAATAGGACAAACTGAAAGTTAAAAAGAAGATTAATCGTAAGATAACCAAAATCATGTAATAATGTGCATCTTTTAATTGCTAAAACGTGTACGATGAAAAATTGAAAAACAGTAAAAATACTACTATTTAAATGTTCCGTTTCTATACGAACTAATATCGAAACGAATAAGAATATTATAAAATATCACGTTATATGATGTTCACGTGCTCTTTATGATTGTACGCATTATTATTATTTTTATTTTTAAATTAATGTTTATTTCTATATTCGTAACCATGGAGTACCTCGATCTTATAATACATTGGAAAATCTCGAAATTTAAATATTATTTGCGAAACATTAATTTATTTTTAATTTTTGATAAAATTTCTGTAATTTAAATGGTGGCACTTCGGATATTCCATTCTTGTCAAAAAAGGGAAATAATGA
This sequence comes from Maratus speculifer, assembly GCA_964019185.1. Lineage (NCBI taxonomy): Eukaryota > Metazoa > Arthropoda > Arachnida > Araneae > Salticidae > Maratus > Maratus speculifer. The sequence continues at coordinate 193,357,196 of OZ025295.1, read as the reverse complement.
GATTTATTATACCTGCATTGGTGTTATTCTCTCATAAGTGTTTAAAGTAAAAAATATTGAATATTTAAATCGACGGGCGGTATTTGCAAGCACTTAAGAAATCTTATTTTGATGTAAGAATAGTAAAAAATTATGTTTTTCTCGATGACAGTGTGCATTTTTACTGACGTTTATCATCTTAAGAAAATTTTCCTTTCAAAAGCTCCAAATTTATGCGTATTTCCTTCACAAAATGAAGCACTTTCAGCTATTAAAATGGCGTAATTGAAGATGTACATTTTTATTGAGAAAATTCTAATGTTTTACTATTGTTACATCAAAATAGGATAATTTTTATAATAATACAATTTTCACAATTTTTTTTTAAATTGCATTGAAAGTATGATTTCTTACATATTATAAGAAATTTAATCAAAGTAATGGCAGAAATCTTTCCAAAATATAGACTAAGATTTTTTTTTTCATCTTTTCATATTTAAAGAAATTTATGCAATGTAAATATAAACATGTTTCCGCTACGCTAACATGATAACATAACTCAGAAATTAATGCTCATTATTCATTCATATACTTCACATCTAACTGTTTGTATAAAATATAAGACAAGAGATTTATTAGTAAATCATTATAAAGTTTTATCTTTCTTATGATTGTTGGGAATTTTCTTTGTTGTCATAATTATTTTCATGTCCTTAATATTTCCCCACGTTTTTGCTGTACCACCCCTTTGAAATATTTCAGGGGAAGAGGGAACCGTTGTCATATTATGTGATGAGCGTTTATGAAACACATTCCGTTCCCTTCACTCGTGCCGTCGCTATATATATATATATATATATAGATATATATGAAAGCGGTCTGACAATGGGGACAAAATATTTTGATAATTACGAACCGTTCCTAATAAGTTTGTCAAGATTTTCTTTAAAAAATTCTCATTGTTGTTATTAGATGACACAATCTTTTAAAATTGCCTCCCTCCGAGATGTTTTGGGCGTGTAATATACGAAAGATATGTGCATAGTCAGGATGCAATAATCGTCAAATTTTAAGATTTAATATTTCAGAAACATGTGTGTTTAATTTTCTTCTGCAATTCTTCATCCTTCTTGTCTTTGAAGATGTGTTCGAAAAGTTTTGATTTATCAGTTTAAATTTCTCTTTTATAATAAATGATCATCTTATTTCTAAATAGAAATGTCTAATATGTGTAAACATTTGTTAATTTAAATGTAGACATAGATAAATTTATTATGTAAAAATAAACAGTTGTTACATTCATATTTTTATCATTAAATAATAATAATAATAAAAATAAATAAAAAAACTGTCACTCAGTACTAAAATCAAATTATTGTGTTTTTTACAAGTTTACAACCTGTTATATTTACGCAATGTCTAAAAATATGTATTACTGGAAAATTGTTTCAATCTTCTTTTTATTCACTTGGTTCCAACAAAGATTTTTAAAATGAGATTTTTTTTTACTTACCTGCATTATATTTATTGAGTTGGTCTTGAATTTGCATATTACACATTCAAAATTTTATTAAATTTATTTTATTTTTATTTTATTGTTTTATATATATATATCTATAAACTATATTAAATACTCGTCTTTATGCCAGCAAGGCGTAATCAGTCAATGCTAAAAAATAAAAAATAAATAAAAAAATAAAAAACAAATAAAATAAATAAAAATAAATCTAAATTTGTAGAAATACTACATATTATGTATAATAAAACAATTAATGAAAACAATTTAACCTGAATTTGGAAAAAGTAAAGCATTACTATCCCGCGGGCATTTTAATTTGCAATAAGTATCGTTTAAAATTTATAAAAATCACAATTCAACGCACAAAATATAGTAACTTTTGAAGTTTTATTTTATTTTAAAAGCCATAACTGATAAAAATATAATTAAAAGTAATAATTAATAAATATTATACATAATTAAACTTTTTTCTATTCTTATACAAAATGTACCAATAACATTAAAACTTGCTTCTATTTTTTACCATTTGAAGATACGCACGCAATGTAAATTACAACAATGTTCAAAATAAGGTATAAATTACATTAAGTTGATGAAACAGTACCTCCATTAATTTTCAAAATGTTACACTTTTTAAATTTTTATAGGGTCCAAGAGAACTATAAGTGATATTTTGAAAACAAAAAATTATCATGCTTTTAAATATACAATAGTAAAAATTTCATTCTTCAAAGACCAAAACTCATTGAGTTGTAATACTTTGAATTTTGTAAAATTTTGAAGCTTTCAAGTATTAAAATATCGTTTATTCCTTTTTAGTGTTAAGAAGCTAAGAAATTTCATTAAATTTAAAATATCAAAACTCAGTGAATTATTTTATTCATAGAAGAATGTATTTTTTACTGTTGTACTTCTCAAACATTTTTTTTTCAAAATATAACTTTTACGAACCATTTATTGTATAAAAATTTAAAAAATGTAACATTTTATAAAATAGTATCATGACTATTTCGTCAACATAATCTTGATTCCGACCTTGAATTGCTCCGTTTTGAAATTCTCTTTGCCTGCATATCACGAACAGATAAAGGGGGTTTGAATACTCTTTAAAGCGGGTTTGAATACTTTTGAATCCCCGTATATATATATGAGAAAAAATTAAGAATTACGATTTTACCATTTTTTAATGCTAATTTAGTTGTTTTGATTGGGAAAAATTTTTGGATTTATCTTTTTCACAAAAGACAGAATAATTAATTTTTTAAATAATATTTCAGCAAAGTTGAGCTATAGCAATATTGCATCTCAAACCACTGAAGGTTAAAAGCAATTTCATATTCACTTTTATTCGATTAGGTTGTTTTTCACATGCATATACACTTTTATTGCTCTAAAAAAATAATAATAAAGATATTATAATTGTAATTTTAATATTACTTTACGTAATATTGCAACCGCATCTGTAATCCTATATATGAATATTATTAAACTTTTTAAGAGCCTACACCAATCCCGCGGAGAAGATCGAATACTAATGTTAAACCTATTGAAGAAATCTTTACAGATTTCTCGTTTGAATTTTACTAATTTTAAATATTTAAATATTTATTTATTTATTGACATAGAATACCTGAGGTCTATATCTATATACGATATTTGAGGTCTCAAAATTGGCTCCAATTTTTTCCAAATGTGAAAGTATCAATATAAAAGAAGTAGAAAATATAACTGTAATCAAAATCTAAAAAGTATTAACGCGCAACAGAAGATATCAATCTTAGGTATCCTATGCAAAAAAAAAGTACTTAAAAATATTAAAATGCTAGGAAGAGATTTGAAAACAACGCTTTCATAAGATTAACATTAGCTTGAGCATTTTTTCTCGTGAGTTGTTGAAATTCTTATTTGGTGATATTAAATTTAGAATAGAGATGCAGGTACCGTCCGCTAATGTTTCGTGCATCAGACTAGAAACATTTTATTTTGTATGGTTTTATCCTCCTCTTTTCGGTTCCCTTTTATTGATTTCCAGAAAGAAGGAACTTTTTGTAATCACATTAACTGACCGCCAAATACATAATTATTATTTTAACCAACATAGAGTTATCACTGAAAAAAAAAAACTGAATGAGCTAAGCTTTATGCAGCACGACATCCATACAGAATACCTGAATATTCAGGAGAAAGAACCGTAAAGGAATAGCATTTATGAAACAATCCTTTTGTGGAAAATGTTGGGGGACGGGGGAAGGGTCGATTGCAACGTCCTTCCATCTTTCTTTTCACTCCGAGTGTTCTTGAATCACGGTACATGAAACAACCCACTGACTGATAAAAACCTACCTTTTACCATTTTCCATAAACGTTTCAAAGTGTGCAGCTGAGACCGACCAGAAAAGCTTCAACCCCACGGGACGATAGCTGCCGATCTTATTTGTTCACAGGTTACAACTTGATTAGGATCGGAGGCTTTGTGTTGGGGAGGGGGGCAACAGCAAGGCGCGCTAACGCAATTACCAGCAGCCGGGTTTGTTGCGTAATCCGTTTAGTGGGTTATGTCTTCGGCAGGGGCTCACAGCATACACACACACAAACTGAGGAGGATCTTCCTTCTTCTTTTCCGAGATTTCGAACTTCTTTTTTCTCTCCCCCCCCCCTTCCTACAACCTCCCAACCCTCTAACTCAATCAGAGAATTCACGAAAAAATCCAAGAACTTTTTAGTGACGGGAAACTAATCAGAAGAGATTCCCTCATATGAACTGAGAAGGGAAAAGTTTAAAAACGGCCCGTTCGCAGAGAAGGAAGAGACGTGGTGTGGAAGGTAACAAACCGAGGAAATAATTGTTAATTTGAAAGAACAAATAAACAGGGTCAAGTTTTTCTTTCTCTCATCTACGGAAGGAATTCGTGATGGATATAATATGTTTAGTTTTCTAAATCATGTGTGCAATCTTTTACCAAGTGAAGGAGTTTCAAGCTGCAGAATCATCCGAGTGACAAAAGTTTTCTTAATTTGGAGCGGAAGGAGAAACAATGTGGCGTCGCCTCCTAAATTGGAAGTATCAAATGACTTGTTATATATGCAGTGAATTCTGATTTTTGACTTTTCCAAAACGTTCGTGTTTATTTAAATTGCGTTGAAAATTTGAGTGGAAAAATTCTTTTCCGTGATCATTTTAGGAGGAACACGTAATCTGCACCAGTAAAGAGTTAGCATTTGCTTATTTAACTTTTAATAAACACAGAATAAATCCAAAAGTTCCTTTCAAAACAAAATGTGAGCTGGGAGTGAAAATAAGCATTTAGAAGCAGTGTATATATTCTTTTTTTTAATTCAAATATTTAAAGTTTATTCGCATATTAATGAGGTACATAAAAAGTGAAAGATATAATAAATTTTCTTGAAGAAAATTTTCGACTTATTTTATCGTAAATTTATTATTAATTTATGTCAAAACTGTTTTGCATAACATTCAATTTTTCTTTATCGCACTTAGGATTACTTTTTCCACTGATACCACAAAAACTTTAAATAAGGACATAAAGTATATATTTACGTGATCATTAAATGTTGAAATATAATCCACTCATTATACTTAAATTTTACAGTATCAAAATTGGAAAATAAAATTGAATTTAACAATTTAACATGAAAAGTTGCAGTTTCAAAAGTAAGTATCTAAAGTATCATACTTAGTAAAAAAGCTATTGATTTGAAACTTGGTTTAAATGTGAGTAAAATTTCAATTAAAATAGAGATTAAAAAATAATTAATTGCTAATTAATAATAATTCACTCTTTTTATATTAGATACTTGTAGAACTTCCCATGGTTGAATAATACCATTGGTTTAATCTCAACGATTCAAATGAAATTGCATTGTATATTATTTAGAGAAAAACTTCATAAGCTTAGGATAAATCAAAATTTGCTTTTTCTCAAAATTTGAATTTATAGCCTTTGGATATTCGTTTTTGTAAAAATAAATAAATTAATTAAATTTTTAGATGCAGATTTGTTTAAATAGAAGATGTTCAGGACTGAAATGGACCAAGCCCATTTTTCACACTTTCGATATGTGGGTGATTCTCTACAAATAGGAAAAAATAAAAGTTATGAGGGAGTGATTGCGAGAGAGATGAATTTTAACAAAACTCGCATTTACTTTTTTACCATTATCTGAATCGAGATTAGTCTTGGACGACTTTAACTATATCTAAATACTTATAAATCAGTATTAATAATTTTCCTTAATAATTACCTGTATTCAGTAGAGGCTGATGAGGTAGGATTTTAGCCTCTACTGAATACAGGTAAATATTAAAAATATATATCATTACTGACTCATAAGTATTTAGATTAGTTAAAGTCGTCTAAGACTAATCTCGATTCAGATAATGGTAAAAGAGTAAATGGGAATTTTGTTAAAATTCATTACTCCCTCATAACTCTTATTTTGGCCTATTTGAAGAAAATCATCCATATATCGAATAAAAAATTTCTTTTTTATTATAATTTTTCCATTTGAATAAAATTTACTACTGCCATTTATCGGTAACCATCACAACTATGGACTTGATATACGCTGAAAATGTTAAACTTAAATAGTTCAAGAAAGTAATGATTCGAATTTAGATCAAGAGTATACTTGGTCCATTTCAGTTCTGAACGTCTCATATGTTTAAAAGAAATGTAAATTAAAAAGAAACAATGATCTAAAACTAATAATTTAAGTGTCTATTGTTCAATATTTTTAACTATATTTTGAAAAATTGCAAAAACTATGTAAAACTTTGCGTTATTTTTCTTTTTTACTTCTAATTAAGTAACTAAAAACTTATTTTGCATTGCAGTCATTTATTTAAATGGTTATATTAATAACATTTTAAACTGATAAAAGAGTTTATACAAAAATAACATAATTCGAGTTCAGCTAGTTTAAATCTGATTTTGATTAAAAATGTATTAATAACACATAAAGCTTACTTGTCAACTGATAAAATTAGATCTATTTCCGGAATTTGTTTGCCAAGCTTTAAATTTAAAATTATAAGGTTTACATATGCGTTTGGAAACTGGTTTTCAAAATTCTCTTTTTACTGGTGAAAATTTCTATTCTTTAACTTTTCTTCGTGTTCTAAAACAATACATTTCTATTCACCATCTGGAATACGAATAAAATAAAATTAGATTTTAGTACGAAAACGATGCCAAACTTTTTTTTTTTTTTTTTTACCCAGCAGTAAACCCTTGCAGTGGAGGCGCCCAGCTTTATCCCCTTAAGTGTTCCGTCCGGTCAAGCGACAATTAATTACCGCTAATTACCTAATTACGTTCGGCCAGTGTGCGAGATAGGCACTTACCGCCAGACTCGTCCATTAGTTTCCAGGGAATGTCCGTCATTGATTGGAACGTGAGCTATAGAGCAGACCAAACGATAATCAGATGGGAAAACGTCTCCCCTTCCCTCAAATGCACCCCTTCGCAGTTGTCCTCTTTTTAATGGATACGGATTAGACAGGGATAAGGATACAGTTCCAATGAATTTTTTTTTTTCTTTCCGGGAGTTTTAGGGTAAAAACTGCTTTGGCTGCCACAAAATGATGTCAGCTTTAAATGGGCACAGTGCCTTACAATGCTCGAAATTTTTATTTATTTATTTATTTTAATTTACTGTAACTAAATCATTCTTGTATTTGCCACTGAAATTTTAAAACATTGTAGGAAATAACTTTAGAGTTATTTTTCCCCCTTCTACTAAGAAGCAAATAACGCATATTCATACCTTTGAATGTGGAAATAAATCTATTTGCCTTTGAATGATATAAGCTATTGTACATTGCTAAAAATTTCTGTAAAAACACAGAAATAAAAAACGAGAGTCTCTGTAAATTTACACTAGTTCTCGGTTAAATGCCTTTGATTGAGTTTCTCGGTCATCATTTTACATACATTTCTCTTATCTTACATCTAATTCCCCGAAAAGAGTTCCATGTATTAAAGATAATTAAAGATTTTTTTTTTTTTTTTTTTTTTTACTTATTTTAAAATATTTTTATCGCTGTTAAAACTTACTGTTCAAAATGCAAACTTTTAACATTCTTTTACAATTTTATTAGAAATATTAAAGAAGAAAATTTAGTATAAAATTTCTTTCTTAACACTTAGAATAATTTAAAAAGGGGAAAATCATCTCCTCGGTGTCAGTGAGGATTTTTATCGACAATCACTTTGCAGTTGTTTCCTTCATATGCCAAAAGCTCGGTAATATTAAAAGTAAATTGTGTCGTATTAATTCAAAGCTGTTATTATTATTATAATGCTGTTGTTATTGTTATTATTTCATTGATAAATGTGTTATAAAAATATATCAATCTTTTAGAAACACATTCCACAAAATTAATAAAGTGATGAAAACATAAAAAACTACTTTAAAGTAATAAATTACATTTTTTTCTGTTTATTTTTCTTTTATTTCTTACTAAAAAAATCCACTGTAAAATATTTGCTCATTAAAAAATAAATAACTCTTCTCTAAAATTCTAACTCTACTCTAAAAAAATAGAGACGAATTCTCTAAAACATTATTGTTTTCCTAAAATAAATAAATAAATAAATTTTTATTTTTACTTTTTAATTAAAAAATATTGCATTTTTTATTTATTACTTAAACTAGTTAAAATAATAAAAATTCATTAAAAAAATAGAAATTATATATCGGCCTAAAATAAATTAAAATAAACAGTTAAGTAAACATGAGAAGTATATTTAAATCGAAATCTTTGATAATCACAAATGAAATAAATTTTCCGCCACTGAATCGTAAACGACATACTGTATACTCAAAATGAACATCTGCTATAACTCAGTAAAGTATTCTTCTAATTTCCAGAAATCTCGGGTTCAGTTCCCAGAACGATAAGAAACAAATTGTGTAAAAATTAAATTAAATGATACAGCAGATAAAATTTATTAAAAAAATTGAAATACTTTGAAGCTCACTGTAGTTTGGGTAATTCTCCAATTTTGAAAACTAAATTAAATTATTTTCATTAAAAATTAATTCGCAAAGTCTTATGTATTTTTAATAACGTTAATTTAGAGAGTTTATTGTAAATTTTCCGAATAACTTCTCTGTTATTTAACAGAATCTACAGAATCTTAAATTTTCTATAATCTCTGCAATTTTACACAAGACTTAAGATAATGGATTACCCACAGATTCTCAGTAATTTCACACACACACACAAAATTGTCTGTGTAATGTTATAAAACAAATTATTCGATTTCCATTTTGAAATAAGCTAAACCTAGGCGAAGTTATTATATTTTTCAGTTAAAATTTCTCCCTTTTTTATCCCAACTTTTCGCTCGTAAAACGAAACTGTTTGAGATTGAGAGTACTAAGTGAATAAAAAGGGTTGACAATTACTACAGGGATTGACAAGGATTAACAATTTTTAGTGGCTTACTTTGTAGTTCATTGAATGTATATGTTATTTAGCATATTTAAAATATTCCAAAATCTGCTTTGTTCCTTTAGAAAAATTTTTAAACTGCTAAAAAGGTTTAATAATTCTGTAGCATAAATATGAGGCAATTTCATCCAAGCCGTATAAGATGTGCTTAATTGTTTCTTTTTTAAATAATGCGAATTGCTCATGAATAAAGATGCAGTTATAATGTATCCCGGGTTTTTGAAGAATAAAATATTGATTCATTTAATGATGCAAGTTTAAAAGGGGTACAATGTCCCAAAATTGAAGAAAGTGTTTATTTCATTAATTACTTATCCATCATAAATATTGTAGAGTAAATCTTGTAATCGTTTAAAAATCTAAAAAAATGTTTGACGGATTTACACGTTTCAGATACTGGAGATTCCGAAAAACATATTATTAGAAAAAAAAATTTGCCACTCGTCTGTTTGTCTGTCTCTGTGTCTGTAAACGCTCTATCTCTCGAGCAAATTGAGACAGGTACTTGAAATTTGATGTGTACTTGGTATATAATAGTGGAAAGATGTCTATTGAACATTAGTAATATCGATCATATGGAACTTTTTTTTTTTTTTTTTTTTTGAATTTTCGAAATATTTGTTCTAAGAAAAGGCATGTAAATTTTTTTTTTAATTGTTTATTTCAAGGACTAAATATAAAAAACAATAAAATATATAAGTTTTTCATACAGAAGGAAGTCAATTGGATTAATTAGTTGCTTAGACATTTGTAATCCTATCTTCCACACTCTTCAATTTTTTCATGACCCTGTATTTCATTCAAATTTCATTTCAAAAATGGATTTTATTTGGAAATAAGACGCTCAATCCAACGCAGTAAACTCTCATTTAATATGATTATAATTTTTGGAATTGTTTCGTTTGCACAATTTGGTACTACTTGATTAGATTATGGACCAAAAAAATGTCACCAAGTTTGTCGCAAACTTGATGATATATCGCCAATTCTGGTGGCAAAAATTACGCGAGAAAAGTGACGCCAACTTGACTCTATTTCTGGTATTTCGCCAAATTCTCATAGATTCCCATTGTAATCAAATAGGATTCTGTTTTGTTACAAATATTTAAGCATACATTTAAATTTTATTTTTGAATTGTAATGCATTTATAAATAGTTTTAACATGTTTTATTTTCATATTTTCTATCATGCATTTCCATGATAGATAGGTATTGAGCTGCTATCAGATTCACTCATTTAATGTGCAATTTTTGAGCCAACTCCTGATTTCAGCCGATTTTCGGCCTGCAATCGTTTCAACCCCCAGTGTGAGAGCAAACAACAATATCTCCAACTTTTTTACCCCTGCTTTAAGAAGTATAACTTTTTAAAGCAGATCTTAGTCTTTAGGTCAGTAGTCACGACTGTTTATCCAACTTCCAACATTTCAGCCAATCAGAAATAGGCGGTTTTCAACATCATTCGTTTTCTGTATACAAAGAGCGATAAATAGTATCAACTGGTAACAGTAGAACCGGGTTTTCCTCCGACTTTAATAATAATAATAATTGTAACTTTTTTTTTCTTTTTTTTTACGCCGAAAAGTTGGAACAAAAATCAACTGAAAAGTTGATAGTTGTCGTTCAGTCCGTCCGTGTCTGTCCGTCCGCATATAACAACGCAAAAACTACCCAACCGAATTGTTTGAAATTTAAAATATATAATTATTACATAATTTTGTCCAGTCATTTCAAATTTTATGAAAATCGGATGCATAGATCAATTACAGGGAAAATCAAAAGGATTTTGTTACATTACGGTCAATGGGGAAAAAGTTTCAAATGCACTTTAATCGTTTGAAATTTAAAATGTATAATTATTGCATAATTTTGCCGAGTCATTTCAAATTTTATGAAAATTGGATGCATAGATCAATTACAGGGACAATCAAAGTATTCCTTTACATTACGGTCAATGGGGGAAAAAAGTTTCAAATGCATTTTAATGGTGTGCATTCGAACATAATAAAATTAACATGAACCTATGAAATATATATATACCAAAATATACATTCTGTACGATCTGTGATGCAAAGAATATTTATTACTAATTACAGGGTCACATAAAAGTATTCCACTACATAATGCTATACGGAGAAACACTGTTTGAGACGTGTTTTAATGATATTAAACTATTTCACATTTTATGAATATATGATATACGTTGCTGAGGTGTAATAAAGTTACTTTCTGTATACTTACAGGAACATAAAAAAGATTTCGACCATTATAGTATATCCGAAGTACTGTCTACTATGACAGCAAGATCTGAATATTTTTAAAACTTCGTTATCGTACGAACGCACCTCATTTGCTACGCTTCACGTGCAATTTCCAACTTGCTTCTTATTGTAGCTGAAATTTCAAGGGAACTATTTAATAGTTAATTCAACTTCTTCCATAATAACGTAATTTCTACCATAAAGGTTTACGCCTTTATGTTATGTTTTCCCTTTAAATATTGATGTTGTATTTGCTAGCGCTTTAAGAAACCATTGAAGTATTTTGTCTCCTTACTTACCTATATAGAAGCTCATGTTAGTGAATTACTTAAGCCATCAAATTCAATTGAAAATATGCAGCAGAGTTTTCAGTACCAAAAAGAGAATGCATTCTCTGTAATGGATTTCATTTTTCTTTTAAACAAATTAACTCGCGCGCTTTTGCATACAAAATTTCACAGTAGTGCAATGAAAGTTTTCAACTTTTAAATAAATAGTAAATTATATTGAAAAAGGGTTACAATCATTGCAAGCTGAGAGGAGATATACAACACTTTATCCAAAATTGCGTACCTTTTTGAGTACTTGCACGAATCTACATCGAAATACTTTTAAAATTCAAAAAAATGTTTCAAAAAGTGACCCTATATAATTAACATTTACTCTTTGTTTCATAAAAACAAACAATAAAGTTAATGGGCGTACACATATTGTTAATTTGATAAAAAGATCGGATTCCCGTAAAATAAAAAAAGAATGTTGGTCAAATTAGTAAAATTGTTTGGTATGTATTAATAAAAGTGGAAGCAGGACGTTTCGGTCCCGCTGTTTCGGTCCCGAGACATACAGCTCCCGAGAAACTTCGGTTCCAAGACGTTTCGGTCCCTGGCCATTTCGGTCCCGAGATATTTCGGTCCCAAGCCATTTTGTTCCCAAGACATTTCGGTCCCTAGCCAATTCGATCCCAAAACATTTCGATCCCAAGACATTTCGATCCCTTCTCCTGCAAGCCGAAATTTTGCAAAACATGACATAATTTTATAAGGAACATTGTGGAGTTTTTTAACTGAAGGCCATAAAATTTTAGTATAATGCGATTATAAGTGCTCGAAAGCCACACAGATTTCGTATGGTAATAAACCTAATCGTAATTGGTAATCCTAATGGTAATTGGTAACATTCCTACCTCTCAAAAACAGTTACTAATTTTAATATAAAAATCAACTTAATATTTTATTAAATATATTTATTAATTAATAACATTATTAATATACGTTGCATACTTTACTTTAAAATAAACTCAATACATAAGCTATTTTTTTATTCAATACATCATTATATTTTATAGCAGTTACAAACTGAAATTTATCTTTTACCTGTTTATTTATTACATATTTAAAGTTACAGAAATTTAAAACAATTAATATAATTAAAAATAAAACTAAATTAAGAATTTTATTTTCTGAGAAAGTGGGAGCGAAAAGGCAATAATAAAATAAATAAACAAAAATAAATAAATAAAAGATAACTAATAAAAGCTTAGTTTTGCCAGTTAAAAACTGAAAATAAAATTATTTAAAATAATAGTTACATTATTACAATAAATTAAAAAATAATGATCGTATTAGAATGAAGAGGGCCCAGTTTCAGTACAATTAGCTCACAAAAAATGTCTTTAGGGGGTGAGAAGACTGTTTAAAAAATGCAATCAATAATTATTATTATTTAAAAAAAAGTAATGGGGGTAAACTTCTGAAAATAAAAATTATTCATAATACGCTTAATTACGAAATCACTATTGCTTTTTCAATGTTTATAATGGAAAGTAACTTATGAAAACAAATTTATAAGATAAAACTTTGTATTATAAAAATAATAATAAAAATATAAAAAAATGTTCTTCAATAAATATATCTGATTTCTGAATTATTCAAGATATGTATGTAGATGGGTGATTTGAGGAAATACGTATATATTATAACTTATAAGTGTCTAATTAAATTATTATAGATATTTATTATTAAAATAATTGGAAGAAGAAAAAAAATAAGCACAGTTTTTTATTATGTAATTAATAATCATTTAAAGGTTCTAAAAAAATGTACGTAAGCAACGAAAAAAAATATTTATGGAAGTTTATAGTAGTACATATAAAATACTAATCCTAATAATAAATAATAAAACTTTAAATATTTATTTTGTTAAATAATACTAATAATAAAAGCAAATATCCCCTAAACTAATATCACGTTGTTTAATCAAACAACATTTTTAGTACGCTGTGATTTCATTAACACGAGTTATAAAAGTGTAAATTTATTGGACTTTTATATTCAGCTTTTTATAAAAGGAAGGAAAAGAGGAGGAGAGTAAAAAAAATAAAAAAGACCCGAATAATGTTGAACTTATACTTTTTGTCAAGCTCACAACAATTAGAATCCGAGTTATAAGGTAGCAAACAAAGATATAGCAAGGGGCAGAAATGGCAAAGGACCAAAATGGCTGGAAACCAAAATGGCCAAGGACCGAAATGTCTCGGGGCCGAAATGTCTTGTGACCGATTTGTCTCGAGTCCGAAATGTCTCGGGACCAAATTGTCTTGGGATCGAAAAGTCTCGGGACCGAAATGGCCAGGAACCGAAATGTCTTGGGACTGAAACGGAGAACCGAAGTGGCGGGACCGAAATGTCGTGTACCCATTAAAAGTAATGAATAACCATCATTTTAGGTGCTTTTTGACATAATGTTTATTGACGCATTTAAAACCTGAAAACGTTTCTAAAAATCTCACTCACAATCATTTGCAAAGCTTATATGGCCCCATTAAGTCCAGTTAACTTGCTTTTTAGTAAAATGGTGTTTCATCATGGTGTTTTTTCTTATTACTGCCCAATAACTAATTCCTAAATTAATAGTTAGATGTATAGTTTCAATTGCGAAAAGATTCAAATAATTTTTCAGAAGCCATTTATATCAATAAAACTACTTGTATGTGTGTGAGTTTGTGTAAAATATATTAAGTTAAAATTTTAAACTGGCTTTACAAAGCAACCGAATTTAAATTTTTAATATAGAACTTGTAGATTATATTTAGAAAGTCATTCTCAATGTTTTTACGAGTAAAACAAAAAATAACAACAACAATTAAAAAAAAAAAAAAAAACATAAAATTCTTTTGAAACCAAGATTCAATGAAGGTACCTTGCTACACAAATAACATGCCTATGAAAACTCAAAGTAACTTTAAAGTAGCAAGTCCTTGAATCATATGAATTTTAAGAATTTTTCCACTTTAAAAGAGAGTCTCTCGATTTTAGATCCAGAAAACGCTTAAAACTCTTAAAATTCAATGTACCCAAATATGGTAAGCAAATGTCATATTTTTTTTTCCTTTTTTCTAATTTTACTAATTATATATTCTAGTATACAAATTATAGTTCTTGGGGACTGTAAAAAAATATAGATTTTTTAGTTTTAACTAAAAATAAATATTTTGCTTCAAATGGCTCCTAAGTTTGTGAAGAACAACATTTGTTATATCTTTGAAATGGGAAGTATGACTAATATTAACTGTTTAGAAATTACTTATTAGGAGTGATAAAATGGGATCCTCTGTTTATAGTGCATTATTAAAACTTAAGAATTTTTAACACATTCGTTGCCGGTCACGCGCTAGTGCGTGAAAATCTCAATCATTTAACACAGAGGGAGGAGTTATTGGCAGCGAACGTGTTAAACTTGTTGTGTGTTTTTAGAAAAATATTTTATATTATCAATAGAGTTAAAAATCCTGTAACATAAACACTTCACAATTTCAACAAATCGTATAAATTTAAACAAAAAATGTCAAATTTTTTTTTTTAACATATTACACGAAAGCAAAATTCCTTTCAGAATGTTATTGCTATGAAGTTTAATTTCTTTACAAGAGGATTGGAACAGTATCTGTCCAGATTCAGCATGTACTTTTGGGCAGATATTGTCCGAAACCCCATGTAAAGGTTTAGAATCAATAAACTTCGAATTGCTATAAAAATATTAAAAACGATTTTAAAATGCATAGTGTGCTAAGATGAAAAATAATGCGTTTAATATTTTAAAATACCAAAGTCACCCCTAAAATATCACATTTTGTTTAAATAAATAAAAATAAAACTGGGAGAATTATGTTAAAAGTAAGCGAAAAATGCAACGATAAATAATAATAGTATTAATAAAATTGTTTTACAAAAGTTCGAAAAATTTGATAAAAAAATTGTATAAAATATTTAAAATTTTTCTTACTTATGAAGAAATCAGATTCTGAAGAAATTGTCTGCTTCTTACCTAAAAGAGATTTAAAGAAATTATAATTTTAACAATAAAAACTTCTAAAATAGTACTTTTTTATGATTTACTGAAAAAACCTGTTCCATCTTTTTAGAAGAATTTAGTACTCGGCGCTTTTTAGATGTACGTTGGCTCTGTATATTCAAATTATTTTCAAAAAGTAAGATTTATTTCCGAATGATATTAATTATCATAAAAACGTAATTTCTGGAATATTTATTATTTCTTTTGTACATATTAAATAAATTACTTCTCGTTACGTAATCAGAAAGATTGTGTGTATACAATAAACTCTCGATTAACCGGAAGGTTCGAAAAATGCCTCTTCTTGGATAAGCTAATTTCCAAATAATCGAATTTGAGTAAATTTTGATGAAAAATTTTAGAAAAACGACAGAAAACTTCGAATTGTTATACAATCGAGCATTAATAAATTAACTAACAGAAAAGAAATGGAATAAAATAAATTTTAATATTTTTTAGATTTACAATTAATACAATATTAAAAACAGAAATGTAGCTAAGCTAAATGTAGCTAGCTGTTTTGTGAAGAATGAAATGATAGAAGTCTGTTTTTTGTTTTTCATTTACTCTTCGACTGATTTTACCACTCAAATTTCACACATCATTTTTCCAGTAGGTGTCAGGTGTACTTTCATCTTCTTACTCCAAATAATTAAGTGACACCTCAGTGTCTGAGTCTCTATGACTTAATTTTGGATGAATTACAAGATTTTCCTCCGTACTTTCAGGGCATTTTTCGAAAATTCTTGTTTTCTCTAAACCGCATATAACACAATATCAACATCACTTAAAACTTCCTAACATTCGAATTTCGAATATTAGTTAATCCCTTGTTGCAAGGGTTCTTCATTTACATTATCAGAACAGTCTTTCTCAAATCTTCTATAATTTTTCTCTGCAAATCAGTAATATCGTTGTAGGTACGCAAAGATAAAACATTTTCCTTCTCTTGCAAAATGTTATAGGATTAAGCTCATGACCAAATTATAAGACATACGAAGCACGATCTTACTTCTTTAAAATTTAAGAGACGCTTCAAAATGATTACGGATCGGGTTATGTGATTCCCTTTATATATATTTTTTTACAATGGATTTTTAATCTTATTGGAAGGAAGAGTTTGCATAGTGCAACACAAACTTCAGGATACTTATCTACCCGGGAAATCTGGTAGGTGAGCAATCGGTCATATGACATCCTGATTTGTAGATTAGAAATTATACATATAACTCAAGGTACAACATCTACATTTACCACAAATACTCTCTATCTACATCATGCACAGAAAAAAAAGGCTGTTCGATTAAATATCTCGATTCGGTTAAATCTTTATCAGGAATAATATTTATTATATCGATGAGTTTCCTGAAATGCAAAATCCTTTTCGTGAGTAAAAGGAGATTCAAAATGGCCTTTCCTCCTTACCTTTGATTCAAGGTTATTCGGGCCATGAAAGCGTACCTCTGTGCAAGAGTAGCTCCATACACTCATGACAAATCTGACTGTCCTCAGACTGAAGATTTTATTCAAATCACTGATCTCCACGATAGTAAGAGGGTTAACTGCCTAGTCTAACCTATTAAATCCAGAAGGCCACCCATCAATACAATGCTAAAGAATATCAGCTAAAAATTTGTGGCAAAACATAGATTTTCTTCCATAACAGTAAGTATGAATAATATTTTTTCAGATAGGATTTTATTTTTAAAATACGACGAAAATGCTACAATTTTCACTAATATATATTTTTATTGAAAATCTAAAGATTTTATTTAAATTTTTATGAAGTTTTAGATTTGATATAATTTGAAATTTTTGTAAAATTCAACAAAGAAAATGAAAAAAAAAATGCTAAGATAATCAAAAAAGTGTTGAAATAATCAAAATTGATATAAAGTATGCAGAAAAGTTTTTTAAAAAATGCTTCTAATATGAAGTATTCATTAACTGTGCGCATTGATGGGGTTATACATTTACGACAGAATGTATACCGTTGAGTTAGTTCTCCGTATTATAATGGAGCTCAATAGTTCAACTATAGAAAACCTACATCACAGTAAGGTGGCAATACTGATTTGGACGATTTCTGTTACATAAATGAGACAAGTTAACAAATATCAGTGTGGCTATAGTGGCATGCGGATAAGATTAAGAAGCCTAATAGATAATATAATTCCTATGCAGGGGCGCCTACCTTCGCGGGACTTTTTAAAAAAACTATGAAATGTTTAGCAAACACATGGATCTTTAGTCAAAACAGGGAATGAAATTATGAATTTAAATACATTTTTAATGGAATTTTAATTAACTTCTCAAAATTTAGGCAATATTTAGTCAAGTTTTAGCAAAGAATTGCGTTTGTGCCAAACTGTCTATAACGAATTGCATTTAATATGTTTCACTTTTTTTCAAAAATATATGCCTGTGTTATAAAGGAAAAGATTTGCAATACCTCTTAAACTTACTAACATGTACCAAATTTCGTATATAAAACATAATTTTTTAAGAAATGTGTATTTACCAATAAAAATAGCTCTTAAATTAATATATACATACTAACAAGTTATAATTTATTTCATAATATACCAATAGATGAGCAGAACCTTATGATAATATTTCAATGTATTAAAAACTTTTTGAGAAATTAGGTTTCTCGTAAACGTAAACAATAAAAAATCCTAATTTCCAAAACACGTAAATTAATACATAAATTAATATAGCATAAATATTTTCTAAAAATAAATTCAAATTAATTCTATACTAAATTATGAAAAATATGAGCATTAACATTGTTTAAAGGTAAAAAAAAAATAAGTGTTAAAATGTAGTGTTTATCTGTCTTTAAACGTTACAGAAAGTTCATTTCCTGTATATATTTCGGGCTATAACTTTACTTCTAATTCCGCTGAATCAAAAGTAAGGCAGTTTTGTAATCCTAAATACTTGAACTTTAATTTTAAATAATAATAATGATTAAAAAAATCAAATTTTTTCACCAAACAGGGATTTGAGGTTAGGCAAATGCCTTAAAAATAAATAAATAAACAAAATTCAGAAAATAAAAAGATTGGGAGAATAAAATCATTGCTTCACTTTTACAAATTACACTTTACTGAAGTATCCAACTTTCGTTAATGCTTCTTTCAAACTTAATTCAGAATTAATGTACCAAATGTTTAAAATACAATAAATATTAAATTTAAATTTAAATTAATAAAATATAAAATAATAATCAAAATAATAACAAATAAAGTAAAACAAACGTCAGTTATTGGGAAATATACAAATATAAGAATAAAAATCTATAACTCGAGTTTAAAAACAAATAAATAAATAACTGTGAAAAAATGGACAATAAAATGCAATTTATAATGTAAAAATATTAAGACAAAATTATAAATTAAATTAATAAATAAAATTCGCAAAAAGTTCTGGGATTTTCTTATGAGAAGAAATTAATTATTTCGCGTATATGAAATTGCCCTTTATTGAAGTTTCTCCCATTCTTTAGAAGTTGTTCCAAAACTAAACTACTCATAATAAACGTATCTAATATTTAAATAATGATAATAATAATAAAAATATTCAAAAGTATCAACACAGGAAATTATGAATTTCCGAATCAAAACATCCAAAACACATAAGAAACAACAGAATAAATTTCTCCAAACTATACATATATGTAAAAAAGAAGGAGAAATGCATCGATAATTTCAGTGTATTTTCAACCCCACCTCCCCTCCCACTCTTTTTCTTTCTTTTCTTTTCTTCTTTTTTTTTAATAATTAAAACATGATACAATTAGGATTTTCCTCAATTTGTTTTAATTAGAAAAAAATAAGTTTAGTGATATAGGTGATATTGACAATATTGATATTTAATTAAAAAATTTTCAGATATTACATAATAATTTTATGAAAATTGGAGAATTACTGTTAGTAAAAATGCAAATAATCAAACAACGAAGAAATATTCTCTTAAAATTGTTGAAACGTTGATTTAATTTGCTATTTTAACAAATCAAGCTCATTGGTAAAGTTTTCATGCAAATTAAATATTTTCAACTGAGCAAAAAATTGCCTAGGCCGGGAATCGAACCCAGACACTTGGCTTACAACTTCAATGCTTTACCGCTTAAACTATATGGGCATGGCAACCGGTGAGCATTTCTCGCTCAGATAACCTTATTGATCATAACATCTGGTCTGTCATTTAGACAGCTCAACAGAATAGATCGCTGATAAAAGAACTCCATAGAACGATGGGTACATAGATAATTTGCTATTTTAACACAATCAAATTGATTGGTAAAGTTTTCATAAAAATTAAATATTAAATACAAGTTTTCATACAAATTAAATATTATACGGAAAGGTAAATTTAATTAACTGGAAAGGTCATTTGTAAATTAAAATTTAGCATTTATTAAAAAAAAAGGAAAACTTTGTATACATTATTACAATGATTTTATTTACAAATAAATAATAAAAAAATAAGAAAAAAAGAAAGGCAAATGAATTATATGTTCATGTACAAATGACAAAAATAAAATTTAAATTAAAAAATAATTACAAGAATAAAAATCATTATTTAACTTTACCAAAGCTTTGACCTTTTTTTTTAAATTTCTGTTCCATAATTAACATGCTGAATATTTAAAATACGAAAAATATTCGCAAATGTCAACACATGAACAGTTGAATCAACACTTGCATAAAACGAAAGAATTTCTCCAAACGATATATATGTAGAGAGAGAGAGAGAAATGTATCGACAATTCCAATGTCTTTTTAATTCCCTCCCTCCCTACTTTTTTTAAAAACTCAGAGCTTGCTCAATCCTCAGACCGTGATACCATCGGACTAAGAAAAAGATAAATAGAAAAATTCAATTTCCACCTGAGGTGAGATTCTTTCTTTGCGATTTTCTACAAACTCGGAACTCTCTCGGGGGTCGGCGCAGGGCCAATCAATGGCCTGGGCCCGAGCGCCCAAGTGTGAAATTGGGACCCTACACCTCAGGGACCCCTCGATGGCGATAACGCACTCCCTCTTAATCTGAACTTTTATTATTAACCTGGGGAAGTTTTTTTAGAGCGAATGTACTTGTTGGCGACTTAGCTTCAATTCCCAGCAGTAAATAATTTTCGTCTACAAGAAAGAAATTTTTTTTAGCCTGTTCTCGAATTATAGCTTTTTTTATTATTATGTTTTATTTGAAACTCATTTTTAGTGATGTTTATCGGAGTTTTTGTTGCAGCCTTTTCCATGCTTGGGAAATTTTCATTAAATAACTTTGAGTATATGTGCACTCACCCTGATGGCATTTTATGAATGAGGGGAAACTTACACTTACAGGCTGAGAAATTACGCTCGAAGTGATTCTTTCATTTTTTGGTTTGTTTTTGGTTTTAAAAGTGGTTTTCAGAAAAGCTAAAAAATTAGATATTTATTTTTCAAAGGACACCAATTTAAAAAATGATGTGATAAAAGAAATAGAGATAAAAGTTCACTTATAAAAATAAATAATTAAACTAGTGCTTCAAGTTGCCAAATTCATTATGTAAACACCAAACTTGGTTGCTGAATTCAAAACTTTTCACTGAATTTTTATCATGGCATCAAAATTTAAAAGTAAATATATAATTTACGATTAAGGGAACCAATTTAAGTTAATGTTAAGAATAATTTAAATACAAACTTTTAAATGTTGGATTTATTTTGTGTAAGTTATGTATAAAATAAATTAATTTTATGAAGTTTCTTTTCTAATAATAAAGTCAAACACTTCTTGTAAGAAAACTTGTATGGTAACTCGAACTTTATCTTATCAAACTCCTTTCTGTTAATTAAAACTAACCATGAATCGGATTCATTATTTATTATAACAAAATCTTGATTTATCATTAGAATTTCATGCCAGTAAAAAAGAAACTGAAAGACCTTTTATTAGTATAATTATGTCTATTTTTTATGGTATTTCGAAAAGCATTTATTTTTTCGTTTGCGGTAAATGAAAACCGTTGTTCGATTTTTTAAATTTTGAAGAAAATCTGCATGTATTCTTTTTTATGCATTTCTATATCCAAGTAATTTCATATATACATGTGAAGAAATGACATTAGATCAACTTATAAAATCTTTTTCACACAAGTTTTAGTAAAATCATTTATCACAGAATTTATATATACATACACATATGTATGAAACCATTAAATTTAAAACAATATATAAACCATTGAATTTAATACAAAATTACCACATTGAAAAAATAAAAAATAAAAATGAAATGAATACAATCAAAATTTGCAGAACCAAAGCAGAATCCTCAGGCCCACAAATATCTTTAAACTAAAAATAAAGTGTGTGGTTTTATCTTCGTATTAGCAATGAAAAAGCAAAATAATACGAATTTGGGGCTGCCAAAACACATAAAACCAAAATAAAATGGAGTAAAAACGCTAAAATATATATCATAATAACATTATTAAATGAATAGAAAATGTATAAACATACTAGACACTACAGTTACCCCTAAAATGATGTTGCAAAAAATCATTTAATTTGACTATACTAACATAAACTCAATATTTTAATGTAAGATGATAGAAGGAATAAAATAGGTAATGAAATATATGCCTTTCATACACTTAGGAATGTATATTTTAGGTATTGTAGAAATTGATAAAAGTTAAGAGTAGTTAAAAATTTAGAGTTAAGGGTTAGCGAATAAGTTAATCTTTAACATTAATTATTAAATTATATCAATGGATTTAATTAAGGTAAATATACAGGTTATTCATATAGATGTGTTAATTGAACATCCAGTATAAAATGCATTGCAGTTTAGAAGATACCTCTTCCCCCTTAGTTTTATTATTATTATTATTATTATTATTATTATTATTATTATTATTATTATTATTATTATTATTATTATTATTATTATTATTATTATTATTATTATTATTGTTATTATTATTATTATTATTTAATATTATTATTTAATTAAATATTGCTTATTATCCAGACAACACTAATCTTCTCCGTATTCTAACATCTATCCAAAACGGCCATCCTATTATACGTATTTTTATATTTATTTTGTATTTTTAATTTATTGTTATTTTTTTATATTTTAAGAATTTTTTAAAGCATTTTATACGCAATGCGTTAATAATTTTAAGATCATGTAATTACTAATTGTATATTAAAGAATATGTGAATTTTTTAGGAAAACTATTATTTAATGCATCATAAATTTGCTTTCTAATATTTGCCTTAATAAGATGAGAAGAACATAGACATTTTATTAATTATAAATGATTAAGATTTATATTACGACAAACATAATTATGACGACAGGATTTAAAATTCGTAAATGTTATATATATATACTGTTATAAATATAACCAAAGTAATTCAGATTACCATACAATAAACCAACGAAACCAGTATTATATATATATATATATATATATATATATATATATATATATATATATATATATGTATAGACACACACACATATATATATACATACATATATATAATATAAGTGATGCAAATAAAAATTCCCAACAGAAATAAAATAAGCTGTCTAACAAATGACTGATAACTCTCCTCAATTTGGTTTATTACTGAGAAATTGTAGACCCAGGTATTGACCGACGTGGCTCAGTGTTAGAGCAACAACTTAATACGCTGTGATCCCGGATATGATTCATAGTTCAGGCTAATTTTTCACTTCAGTGTAATTTTTTTTTTCTTTTTGGTATATGCTATATGTATGTCTGTAGAATATTTGTATACAGGGTGAGTCATAAATATCGAAACAATAGGCTATCTCCTTAAATAACGCCCCTAGACCCACACTTCCAATTGCAAAAATTCATTAAAAAAGGTAAACTTTTTGATAAGATAAGTTGTAACTCCATGGGGGGGGGAGTCTATTTGAAAAATTACGAAAATTAACTTTTTATATGGTCCCCGTAGGATAAAAATTCCAATTAGGAAAACTTTCCTTATCCAGTCCTGAATAATACACAAAAAGTTGCATCTTCATATCTTCAAATTTTGCAGAGTTACAGCCGTTTGAATAATTCATCAAGTTTTAAGGGATTAGACACAAATTGAAATGTGCGCAATATAAAAGACAATGTTAATATAACAGTTCTGGGAAACATATAAAAAATCTATCTTTTGAGTTAGACTTTTGATTTTTTTTCTTTTTTTTTTTTTGTGATGGTTAGCCATATAATTTGCTAAGAAAATCACATCCTAAAATTTATCATAAAATATATAAAAATTTCATATGATTAGTACTGGTTTAAATGGGATAATTAAAAATCTTTATAACTCCAAACATTATTTATCGTATTTCAATTTTTTTCCATTTAATTAAGGATGAAAATCTGATTTTATTTTTGTTTCGGAGTTTTTGTTTTTCAATATTAATTTTAGAACTATTAAAAATATTTATTGTAAAAATAATATAACTTTAAAAAAAATCTTATTTTTAAAAGTAAATAATTTTTCAATTTTGCCCGAAACAAAACTAATGTAAAATAATTAAAAATGACATGTTTCAAGTTTGTACTTTTTTTTAAAACAATTCTTAACTTTTAATAAGGTCTGCACTGGACGAAATTTTCAATCCCGCTCTCCAACAATCCGTATTAAAATCATTGTCTCTCACTGACCATGAAATAAGTAAAATTTGGTTCAATCAAAATTTTTACAAAACCGCATAAATTTTAAAATCGCTTTTATTTTACAAAAAAAAAAAAAAAAAAAAAAAAAAAAAAAAACTTTAAAATTAATTTTTTTTAAGAATAGTATATTTAAATGCTAAAAAATTAAACACAATAAAACCGGGAAAAAAATCTGCCTATGACGGAATTCTGTTTTAAACAGAAAATATGTTGATCCATGCAAAGTGAATATAATAATACTTCAGAAAAAATAAACTCCATTTAACCCTCCTTGGAAGGGCATTTGTCTGTTACGTATTTTTTCTTTCCTATGTGATTCCGTATTAAAAGGTTTTACTGTGTAACATTTTTCAAAGTATTTAATGCACGGGATATGGATTAGCGAAATTAAAATATAAGTCAAACATTTAGATATAAACAGAGATTCATTGATAAAATAAATATATCACAGCCTTTGGTGCTTCTTTAATAATAAAAAGTGTAAATGTAAAAAACGAAAAGCTATAGTAAGTATTTTTAGTCAGAACTTCTCCCCACGAAACAATTTTTAACTACACTGAAGTAAAAAACTATCAAGAAATTCATGGCTGAGCCGGGCTATGATTTAAACTTTATTCCAGGCTGGTCCGGATTGTGATTTTAACATAATTCCATGCCGAGCAGAGATTTTTTCCCTATGCGTCGGTTTGGGACCGGACCTAGATATTTCGATCCATGCAGGCCTCCAGTGCTAACGATCAACATATTTTGAAAACAAGTTTTGATTTAAATCAATACACTGCTTTATTATGTCGAAATAAGAGGCACGGTCTTGAATCGACATTTAATACGAACAATTTGTAGACGATCCCTCATTTGCTTTGAAAATGACTCAAAAATTCTTCGCTTACAGGCATAGTAAAGTGGTGTAAGTCATGAATTTTGGATTTTAATGTCTTTGTCAGATTTTCAGATACGGAGATGAAATTTTTTTTGTTCAATTTTGGAATGGATAAGGAACAATTTCAAATCTGGGAATTTTGCTCTACGGGGGTCGTATAAAAATTTAATTTTTGTATTTTTTCAAATAGACCCCCCTCCCCCATGGAGTTGCAACTTATCTTATCAGAAATTTCACCTTTTTTAATGAATTTTCGCAATTGGAGGTATGGTTCTAGAGGCAATATTTAAGGAGATAGCCTATTGTTTCGATATTTATGACTCACCCTGTATACCTTTAATTGATGAAGGCAGGTGTTTTTTATGTGTTTTTTTAAATAAAAAATCATTTAAAGTTATCTTATTGCTTCAGTTAAGTTAATTATTACATGATACGTGATGTGATAAACATTCGGACACATTGTAAAT
The DNA here is from genome assembly GCA_964019185.1 of Maratus speculifer. NCBI lineage: Eukaryota > Metazoa > Arthropoda > Arachnida > Araneae > Salticidae > Maratus > Maratus speculifer. The sequence continues at coordinate 193,331,544 of OZ025295.1, read as the reverse complement.
CAGATTAATTAATGCACGAAAGTCTGTTAAAGTTTTACTTACTTTCATTTGAATTTATTGTGAATCCAAGTTAATTTGTTTTAAAATTCTGAAGGAATATGGAAGAGATAATTAAATTGCTGGTTAAATTAGTCTAAAGTATTTTAATTCTAGTAAATAAATGGTATAAAGTACAAAATAAACAGACTTTCAAAATCCGTTATAAATAAATATAACAGAAGGGTTCATATAAAATGACGAGTTTGGTTTGTCATATGCATTTTGCTCGCATATTCATTTGTTCTTCAAAATGAAGAACGTAGTTAACAATATTTTTTTTGTGTCCCAAATATAAAAGTGATGATCTATTTAAAAAATAATAATAATTTAAAACAATTTCACTATCACAATATTTTTGCCTTTACTGATTAAAAAAAAATTAATCACAATTTTATCTAATTTAGTAACATTTTCATATTAGCAAAATGCATTAATAATAAAATAAAACGTGAAATTTGCTCAAAAAAATAATAATGCACAGTTTTTCCCATTTAAGTCTTACTAGGGAACTGCAAGAAGTGTAAGTCACCGATTTTGACGAAAGTAGTATCGTTGGAAAGATCTCATTGTGAGCAGTAAAAAACTCAATGGAACAACCCGTCGCAAATGAGCCGTTTTCGAGATATCCGACAATTTATGTCACGTAGCTAGTGCACACTTAATGGGAACAGCAAAAAAATTTTATTCTCGATTTTAACGAAAGTGGTATTATTGAAAGATATCATCGTGATTATTAAAAAACTCAATGGAATCACCCGTCGGAAATGAGACGTTTTCGAGATATGCGACAATTTGTGTCACATTGCTAATGCACAATACTGGAAAACTGCATTAAGTGACATAAATTGTCAGATATCTCGAAAACGACTCATTTCAGGTGGGTAGTTCCATTGATTTTTTTACTTCTCACAATGATATCTTTGCAATGACACCATTTTCATCGAAGTTGGGAAAACAATTTTTTGCGGTCCCCCATTAAATGTGCTCTAGAACAATATGCGCTAGCTACGTGATATAAATTATCGAATATCTCGAAAACGGTTCATTTCCGACGGGTAGTTCTATTGAGTTTTTTCTCCTTCAAGATGATATCTGTTTAACGATACCACTTTCGTTAAAATCGAGACTAAAATTTTTTGTGGTCTCCCATTAAGTGTGCTCTAGAACAGTATGCACTAGCTACGTGATATAAATTATCGGATATCTCGAAAACGGCTCATTTCCGACGGGTAGTTCTATTGAGTTTTTTCTCGCTCAAGATGATATCTTTTTAACGATACCACTTTCGTTAAAATCGAGGTTAAAATTTTTTGCCGTCCCCAATTAAGTATGCACTAGTTACGTGACAAAAATTGTTGGATATCTCGAAAACGAATCATTTGCGACGGGTAGTTCCATTGAGTTTTTTACTACTCACGATGATATCTTTCCAACGATACCACTTTCGTCAAAATCGGTGACTTACACTTCTTGCAGTTCCCTAGTTAGTAGAAAAAGGTTAATGTAAAATATTTTTGATAAAGAAAACTTATTTTATGCACGTATGCATTAAGACATAAAATACAATTATTATAAATAATAATCGTATAGTATTATTAAAATACAAGTAACTAATAATAGTATTATCTAGTTATATTAATATGAACCCGTTACGTACTTGGATAGTACATGTACACCGATACTAATATGAGTACACGCAAGCATATATTTATACGCACTTACTTTATTCGTCTTTTATATGTGTGTATGTACTGCATAAAAAAAAAAAAAAAAAAAAAAAAAAAAACTTACAAAGAAGCGAAATGTTTATCCTCCTTTCAGAAAAAAAAATATGACATGTTTTTAAAAAAATCAACACCCCCTACGCAGAATCTTTTAATCTACAGAATTTCTTTCTGAAATAAAAAATTAATATATTTTTTATTATTAAATAATTCACACGAAAAGAATAAAAAATATTCTTTCATAAAATACTAAACATTTCAGAAACACTTGTTTTCACCACTTATTCAATGAAGCACACTAAAGTCAGCCCATTCCAGTATCCTTTTACCCTTAATGAGTTTTAATTACCAAAAAAGTCTGGGTGCGGAAAAATCATCACGCTGGTCAGCGAAACAGAAGTAATTGTAGCCTTCTAAATACTGCATAATTAAACACTTCCTTAATTAAATTCTTTCAGGAAGACGCCTAAAAGTTATCAATGTAATAAATCTTTTTTTTATTATTTTATTTTTTTCTTCTTACTTCGAGTTAATTTTTTTCCAAGGGGATCGAAAAATTAGCCTTAGCTAATTTATTTTTGAGCGTGAGATAAAAAAAAAAGTGGAGAGTTTAAATTCTAAAAGCAATGAATAATGCGCTTTTTCCCATGCCCTGTTATTCTTTATTACATCGATGTCGCTTGACATCTACGACGGATTTTGGGCTGACAGGTGGCAACACGCAATCGTTTTTGTGGGGATTTCTGAAAAATTGGTTTTTTGAAAAAGTTGATTAACTCTGCCTTTTCTTTCAAAAATCATACGATTCCAGTTGAAAAAAAAAAGGTGCTCCTAAACTGAAAGTATTTCGCTTTGAATTTGAGTTATGTGCATATCTAAATGCTGAACAAAGCTTTGCTTATCGATTTTTAATTTTTTTTCTTTTTTTATGATTTTTAAGAAATGTATTTGATTAAAAAAATAAAATAAAGGTAAAAGAACTTATGAACAACAAAATTATCACGCATTCCTACATCCCATTTTAATTATTACTAAAGAGAAATCGCAAATGAAAGAATGACAAACAGCATAAAACATTCTTTTAAGGAAAATTCTTTTTTAAATGATATTGTTAGGCTACTACAATTCCAACAACTATTACTGCTAATGTTGTTTATAAAAATAATTACTAATTTTTATAAAGAAATAATATTTTTTTAATCAATAAAATAAGATTTTTCGTTTAAAAATTGTCTGGAAACTTATTAATCTTAACGTTTGCTCAAAATAAAAATTCACTTGAGACATAATGACGCAAGTAGCTATTGCTCACGTACTTAAAATGTAAAAAACACAATTAAGATGTTAAATATTCTTGCAATTAAGAAATGATTTCAATGAAGTTGGAATAATGCTGAAAAATTTGGTAATTTTCGTTTATAAAGTTGGGAAGTTGGTGGGACCGCACCAGTTATACTCGCCAATCCCCGTCCAAATCTCGTAAGCTCTAAAAATCCGCTATAATTTACGCTGCTTTAAAAGATTACTCAATTATTGAATACTAGGTTGGCGAGTGGTTAGATAAAAGGTACAAGGCACAGTCAATATAAGTGATAAATACCAGTATTTTATTAATGATAAATTCAGTTTATATAATATATTTAAGTATTTTCTGTAAGAAAATACTGGTAGTTTTCTCTTTTCTTGACTGTGTTTTTTCCTGTTTTCCCTGACCACTCGCCACCCTAAATACTAAATGATATTATCATGACCATCAATGATCTTCCGTAATCGGGCTGTCATTGATATTCCTTTGACTGGGGCAGTTTTCAATGCCGAGGCTGCATCAACTGTTGTCGCAAAAGTTGACGGCTGTTTTTGCTGTATATTAAAAATCACACATGTCAAAATCACTTTAGATAAAATGCTGAAACAAAAAAAAAAAAAAAAAAAAAAGAGAGAGAGAGAGAGAGAGGGAAAGAAATGAAAGTCCAAGACTTTTATAAATTTTTGAAAAACAGCTTTCTTTTAGATGCTGTAAGAAAATCCCTTTAAATATCACGTAATTCTCACTATTAAATGCTTTTCGCAACTAGTAATTAAATTATTTAAAATTATTTATTCTTTCTTTTCAATGCCGGTGGGCATTAAAAATGTAATGTTTGGAGACGTTGTAAGAAAATTGCTTTAAATATTACTTTTAAATTCTTCGCTTTTAATTTAACGTAATTTTCACCTTTCTGCATGTAGTAGCTTAATTACTTTTTCATGAAAAGAAGAAAAAATAAGAGACACAGAAGTATATTTTTAATTATTTGTAATTTTTCCAATCTTGCAATGATATGATTCTTTCAAAGTATGAATTAAATGTTTATTGAGACAATAAAATTTTGATTAACATACAAAAATAAACATAAAAATATACGCAAATTTTAAAAATATCAATCCACATAGTACACTGCAAGCTAATCAAATATGTGCAATTGTTTGAATAACTAATGATGTGAAAACCTCGCACGAATCAACTGCTTTATTTTTTTTTTTAATTTATTACTGATAAGTAATAGATTTTTTACATTCAATGTACTTTTAGTATACCTGTCAACAATATTTTAAAAATGATATCAGCCATTCAATTCACTTTAGCGGTTTATACGCGAAATTCGATGCGTATCTTAAACTTGTGATTTACTTATATGTTATTGTTTTACAAATTAATTAATCGATGTTTTATTAATTTCGTTATTGAATACAAGCTGGAAACAAATGATGAGCTATTTATATTAACGCAAGTACAAATGGACTTATGTTTCACAATTCTCGGCATACGACAGAGGTAGTTAAAAAAATAAAAAAATCATGCTTGAAAATTATTTTTGAAACAATAATAATTGAATAAATTGTGATACAATTTTCATACCATTTGCGATATTGTTTTTAAACAAATTGCATTTGAAAATACACTTATTTCCCAATTCCACCGCGCAGCAATTGAAAATAAATTATAGACCGGGAGGCTGCAGCATAGACAATCATTTTATCGAGTTCACGGATGAAAATCAAGGATAAGTTTATAGATTCATTTATTAAAACGCAATTGGCCCGCGAAGTCATAGCCTGGTGGAAAACACCTAAATATCCGATTTTAGGGGTTGACTCAGGTTTACTATTACGTTTTCCTGCTCTCAATCCTTCATGTTTTCATATTTTTGAGTGCAGGAAAGCGCAATGGTAAACGTACGAGTCAACCATTAAAATAGGATATTTAGGTGCTTTCCATCACGCTATGACTTGGCAGACCGTGCGTTTTAAGATACGAATCGAGATTTAACTAGTCCTAGATTTTCATCCGTGAACTCGATGAGGTGATTTTCTGTGCTGCCGCCTCCCGGTACTTCTTAGAAATTTAAAAAGTAAAAAAGTAGTAAAAAGCGAAAGTTGATCGTCTGCGGTTACCAATTTCTAAATGACATCAGCCGAACGCACAAACAGGTTTGTCCTTTATAATATAGATGAATATTGATAGCACAATAATATTATGTAAAAAAATATGATAAAATTAATAACATATTAAAAAATATAATAGCTCTTAAAAGAAAAAAATATAAGAACCGGACATTAATTAAATGTTTTTCTTTCAACAGTAAGCATATAATATATATATATATATATATATATATATATATATATATATATATATATATATATATATATATATATATATATATATGTTATAAAATGTAATATGAAATTCTGCTTCTTTCAATAAAATATCTTTTCATTTTTTGCTTCTCAGAAATACTAAGTCATGCTATAAATATTGATTATATTTATTTCAAGCAATATATTTTTAAAGACAAAACAAACTTAGAACTCAACAGTAATAGAATAATTATTTTGGTCACTAACACAAACTTTCGAAAACAAACATCGTAATTGACATCGTCATTTGAATAAATATTATTCGAACAGTAATTAATTGCTGATGGATATTTTAAATGGTCATTTCGCATGTTTTCATTAGTCAAACAGTCAAAGAATTAAAACATTAATTCTTCTATAAGATAACATTAAATATGCAACATTAGAAAAATATTTAAGTTGAGGTGATTCATATAAGTTCGGCATTGCATTAAGAGTTTGGATTGCACTATAAACATCATTTTAACTGTAAACTATTCTCAATTTGAAAATTATTGCTATATTCTACATTAAATTTAGTTTCCAACAATGCTCCAATTTTAAATCAAGGAGTGTTGTTGTGGCTTTAATGATGAGTGCGCAAATATTTTGTGTTTTGATTACAATTAAATGAACAAGAATGCATTTCAAAATAGCTTGAAATATATTGCACAAAATTTGTAATTTAATTTTTGAATCATCGAAATGATGCGGTACTTATATTGATATGCAATTTTAATCGTTGAAAAGTCTAGTAATTTTATGTTGAAATTAAAATTAAATAGCTTTTTTTATTTTTTTTTAAAGATTTGTGCAGATGTTGTATGTTTATGTATATTGATATTGATTTTAAAAGCGAAGTTTTAAGGGAACTAGTAATTTAAGATCCATATTTGTGCTCCAAATTTCCAGTTCTGCAAAATATTCTTTTTGAAAAAGGGCTATTTCTGTCATCTTTTCTGTCTTTCTCTGTCACTTTGTTTATACAAAAGCAATGAATTTATATTTTATGTATTTTTTGTTTTGTTTTTTAACTTCAGGTATTAAGAGGTTATAGTAAATAAAAAAATCGTTGTGATTCGTATTAGTAATTATTTTGATATTTTGTAGTATTGTTCACAAAAGTAACGATGAGCTAAAAAAAACTACCACTCTTCCTCCCCCTCCTTAATTTTTTTCTGATATGGAGCAGAAAAATAAATATTTTCAAAAATCTGTGTTACATTTAACTTAAAGAAAATCTGTACATTATAATAACCATAAATATGATTGCATAAAATCTCTTTATTTTTTTTCTTCCAATGTACTAGTAAACAAAAATCATAAATTATGGTCCAAAAGCTTTTTTTTATTTAAAAAATTGTTTTTTATAGGCTTTGTAGAAATACCTTTCCTTGTATAAAATATTAAAATGTATCGGGATAGATAATTTTAAATTTTAGATCATTATAGATTAGTTTTTATTCATAACCTTGAATTGATCTACATAAAATCTATTCATAATAATAAAAAAAAAAGTTGTAGTACTTTATCTAGAATTTTAGCGATATATTAAAATTAAGTTGAAATTAATAATTTCATTTTGAGAACCTTTTTGCAGAGATATTTGTATATTTCTATTTTTTGTATACAGTACTGTCATAACAAAGTCTTATCTGAGTGATCAAGATTAACCAGATTAAAACTTATTTATCATAAATCATAAAAATTTATCATAATCATCGAATAACCTTTATCATAAATAGGTACTAATGAAATATACACGCATTTTTATAAAAACGTAAGATAAGTATTCCTAAAGTACATGTATTTATGCTTTCAGTTTTATCAGTGACTGCCTTATTCCATTGAAAGTAAACTAAAGGTGAAACTTTTTAAAAATATACATTCACATACATTCTGTACTAAATCATGATTAATTGTTTTGTAAGCAAAATTTCAATTAATTTTATCCATTATTCTATGATACTGACTGATCACAGTGTTAGATGTCCCATTTTTATTACAGTAAATGAAAAAATTACTTAAAAGTAACTGCTGTTTTCTATCATTCCCTTGGTTTCTTCATAAATAACTTAAAAAGTTTTACAACTTCTTTTTTATCTCAAACTCCACAAAATAAAACTTATTGTAACTTTCTTTTTCGGTTGAGAACCTTATTTTAGAAGTTAAACTCAACTTGTGACTTATCTTCAGACCACAAAAACCAAAAACTTTAAAGAAAAAACTCAAAATACTGCAAACTAGATATGATACAAACATTCTACAACTCCGCACACATACTGAAGATTAAAAAAAAGGGAGAACCTCATCCTAAAAAAATAAAAAAAATCTTCTTCACTGCTTTTTGTGGGATATTTCTCTCTCATTCACTTCACAGATCGGGAGGGGGAAGCCCGGAATGAAAAAAATAGAGAAGCAAAAGTAGAGCATTTGGAATGAGTGGCTGCCTGTCCTTTCGATTGTCCGGTGTGACAAATGTCCGGCCATTCGGACACTTTGTGCGGAGTCAGGTGAAGTGACTCCGGGATAAATGAGGCGTCGGCACTTTCTATTTAAGGGACAGATATTCTGAGTGATTGGGACGAGGTTTTATTATACGGAAGTCGAATGCTGAATTCCGGAAAGTTAAGGAGGAATACTTTGTCTGGATTATGAGCTTTCGGTGTAAAAAAGGAGTGGACATCCCGGAAAGATGTCGAAAGAGAGAAAGAAAAAACTCGTAATGAAATGTAAAGTTTCATCCATCAACCAATGGAAGCTTGTCAGAGGAACTGTGAAACCGTAATTGCCCTCTCGAAAAGTTTCTGAAAAGTTTTACTCTAAAAAAAAATTAAGATTATTTTTCTTTTCTTTTCTCAATCTGTGATTATGTGTTTTGGAATCGACATTTTTTGCCACTGATATTATGATAAATTTCTTGTATCTATATATTCTGATAAGTCATAATAAGTTTCAGCTTTTTAACTAAGCATACAGCAAAGTGTATTGTAGCTGTAGCAAGACGTAAATAACTCAGTTAGACTGTATATATCACAAAAAACTTCGCAATGGAAAATAATATAACTATACGGGGTTTGAAAGGGTTTGTTTTACTGTTTTTTTAATAAATATATATATATATATATATATGTGTGTGTGTGTGTGTGTTTGTGTGTATATATATATATAATCATTAAATGTGATACTATGCACATTGTTAAAACGCGAAAAAATAAATTAAAAGGAATATAATCGAAATTTGTAGAACCAAGGTAGATTTATCAGACTCCAAATACTTTGAAACTTGAAATAAAGTGGGTGGTTTTACCTTCGTATAATATACAAATAGCATTTTATTGCTATTTATTATTTAATTGGTGTATAAATTAAACTATGTAAGAAAACATTTTTCCATAATAACTTCTAGAGTAACGCACGTATATATAAAACCAAACAATTTTTCAAAAAAAGTTGCATCTATAAATCGTTTAAAGGTCTTTAAAATGTTGAAATTTGCTGTTATTTGAAATGTTAATGTAAATTTAAATTTAAAGTTCAAATAAATACAGAATGGGACATCGATCGTCAGAGAAAAAGTTCAATATCCTGTTCCCTTTTTTTTAATTAAATGAATTAATGCGATTGTAATCTCCAGCCTTTAGGGTTGCGTTTTTTACTTTATCCATTTTTTGGCTGATTTGCCAATACGTCGTACGGGCAAGAACAGTTTGCTTGGTCCATCACTTAAAACTTTTTGAAACCACAAAATTTTTAAATACAATTTCATACTATTAAATAGTAGGTATGTTTAGAATAAATTCTACAACTATTTAATTTTAAATAAAGTTATATTAATCACATATTTTCAATTTATTGTAGGCAAAAATAAAGAATCAGCTACAACTGGTGTGCTAGTCACATCCTTGTGTAAACCACCTTCAGATCCGAATTATGGAGGAGTGGGAGCAGGAAAACACAATACACGGTAAGCGCGGTAAAACACGGTAAACTTACAAGTCAACCACTAAAATCAGGTTTGCATGTTTTCCGCCAAGATATGACTTTGCAGACCAGTATTGTTTTAAGGCGAGAATTTTAAGGTGTGAATAGAGTCTTAACTAATTCTAGAATTTCAGTTTCCAATTTGATGAGGTGATTGCTTGTACTGTCATCTCCCGGTCTAATACGATCCGAGTTTTAAAAAAAATAGCTTGTATAAGAAAAAGATAAATAAATGGACTGAACAAGTCAATTGACAAAATTAATTCATTCTCATCATTTAAACAGCAGATGTTGAAAAACAAAATACTTATTATTGCACCCGAAACAATCCCTGATATAGAAGATAACATGTTAAACTATGGATTCTGAAAAAAGATAATGTCTAGATGTTAAAAAGATCATTTTCATATGATAACTTTTTGCAATGTTTATCGTACAGAAAATTTAAAACTTTCTACGCTGGTATCTTAAAAGCGTGGCATATGAATGATTGAAAACAGTTTGCTGTGGAATTCACTTGCTGAAAAAAAAAAAAATGCTGTAATAAACTCAGAAAAAAATTATTTCCTAAAATACAGCATAATTGTACTTTTTTTTTAAATCCTTCATAAGGACGTTTTACGATACGTGCTTAAAGAGCTTTTTAAAAACTTACATGTTACATAGAAATGAATTACTGTTTTAAATTTTATAGTGAACAGAATATTTTAGGTACTTTAATTTGAAAATGTAAATCTAAGTCTTAAAAATGTAAATCATAAACACTTTTTACAGAGATGGGTATATTAAAAAAAGAAATCATGAAATAAGTCTATATCAAAGAATTTACCATAGACTTTTCTAAGAAAATTTCCCTCAAACTTCCCCAAATAAAATTAGACTCCTCAACCCAAAATCTGATTGACAATGATCGCTGAGAAATTTGTTGCTCGCTGAAATTAAAGAGTTTCGCGATCAAAAACGAAAAGGAGTGGTGGAGAGATCCTGAAACAGTAGGAAAAAGAGTGAAAACCGTGCTGCTAAAACTAAGACCTGCGGACTTGATAGACAGCGACAGCAAACTCTAGGATGTCACACGCTCCGTTGACTGCACTTCACGAGCACCCCTACTTTTGTTCCCGGCACTTAAATCTTTGAAACTGTTCTTTACTGGCTGGGGGTACAGTTACAGTTAATTCTTAAGGAAGACAGGAAAAGTATTACTTAATAGGAAGGAATAAGATTTGATTTTATTTTCAAAGTTGGTATTCTCAAAGAACTCTGTTTCCCTTCCAAAAAGAGAAGTGCAACATTGAGAGTCGTTGATTTAGTTGTCAGATTATACTTATAAAATAACTACATATATGACATTATAGGTAAAATACAAAATAGTAGTTTTAGTTAATTATTTTTTATTTTAAAATTAAAGCGTATGAATTTGACATTTTTTTTTTTTTTTTTTTTTTTTTTTTTAGAAATTTTATCATTCAAAAAACTAAACCGTCTTTTATCGATGTAAACTGTTATTTTTGTTTATTAATTTCTTTATATATTTTTAAACATAATATTTGGTAATACATATATTTATGTTATTTTTTCCCCCTGGAATAATAAGGAAATGTTATATTTCAATTCTTATTTAATTATTTTATTCGACATATTATTATTTGCTGAAATGCTAATTTTTTTTTTTAAAATGGTTTTAAAATTGCTTCAATTTAAATGAACTCTACACTAGTGCAAATTAACATTGACTAAAGTTTCAAACGTCATTTCAATGTCATTGTTTGTAACTATGCTTTTATTATAACTATATAAATATAACAGTCGTAAATTTCAAAGTGGATGAAAAAAAGTCCGGACTAGGATTTACCCCTCTTCTCCAATGATAGTTAGATAATAAAAGATTAAATAATAAAAGTATTTTGTTGTTTTTTCATACAATTGGAAATCTATAATTGTTATCATTTATTTACCAGTTGAATGTTAATAAATTGTGTTAAAAAATAAATTGTGTTATAATTGTGTTAAAAAATATCTAATATGAAAATATGATTTGCGTTTTAAATAAAAAAAAAGGAAATCTTTCATAAAAATAAGCATCATAATTCGGTTTCTTATTAAGTTGGGAAAATTTATGTTCTATATTGCGCTTTATAAATAATGCAACAAGTTTTAAAATTATATTTGCAGAAAGACTATTACATTTTGTTTTGCCTATTATACTATATGCAATTTTTTAAAATGTTATCATTCTACAATTTGAACTATACAAAACAATTTAGAAAGCATATTTACAAAACAATATTTGTATCTTAATATTTTTGTCGCTTATAATACCAAAATTTTCGTTAGTTTTATCTTTACTATCGTTTCTCATCGAAATGTTATTTGGTCACATTCATTTAATGAGTGATTTTTATAATTTTAGATATTTATATTTCACTGTAAAATTAATGTTATAAAACTTATTTTCTCAAGATAAACTTTTTACTACACAAAATAGCTAACCAAATGTGATTATATTGGAGAAAATTGTTAAACTAAATTAAAATTTAAAAAAAAGAAATAGAGGGAGAGTTTATGTTTTTGAAGAGGCTAAAAAGTTCTATTTTGTTTATCTCACCAGTTTATAACTATTTTCCAGAGTTATAATAAGATGCTCCAGCAATATGAGCAAGCAATCATATTTGTGTGTTTTACAAGAACAACACATGCGCATACCTTCAATTAAATCTTAATTTTATAAATTTCATTGCTTGCTATGAAAACCTACATGCACAAGAGTAAATGAACGAGAGCAGCTTCAAAGTTATACTAAAATTATTTAAAGCTTTTACGACTCTTTTCGTTCCTTTTCCTACTAGAAGCCATTGAGAACTGCATTAGCTTACCTGTAAAATCACTTCTGCCACAGAAGCATACCCAATACAGTAAAGCAAACTAGAGACGACACCACTACGATAGCAGTAAAAGCGTGAGAGACGATACTCGTCTTTTAATTTTTTCTTAGATTACTTTTAGAGCGCTACTTACCTTGACTTCAACCTTAATTTCAAACATGAAGCAAAAACTCAATTTTTTAAAAATAGAGGAAATAGAATGCAATTATTTATATTTTAACAGTTATAATAATATATTATAAAAAATAGTTATAATATTATTAATTTGTATTATACCTCAAAAAGATTGTAATGAATTTTTGAGGGTTACATTGGATTTCTAATGTAACTTTTTTTAATTAGTCAATCAATCTGTTCAATCTAACCTCAAGTTTACATTCTCTTAAAAAAATATGAAATTTTGTATGCATCGTTGCGCATATTCAAATTATGGGATTTATTTCATATAAAACATCATCGTATCTTTCTTAAATTATTCATATTGATACATTTTTTATTATAATCTTTTTCCCGTGTATCGTTATTATTGCAACACTTGCTATCGATATATTTCATGTTATCACTTTTTGTTTTAATATTTAATTTTAAATTCAGGCTTCCAACCAAGTCAAAAAATTGCAGAATTGATATGCTTCTGTATAAAATAAAAGTTTGTATTTTCGTTCACCTAAACAACATACATATCACAATCTATAAAGTGCAATTTTTTCGATCAATCTAGATAAGATATGTGAGTTTTTTTAGACTTATCATTATTTTAAATAAAAAGTATCCAGAATTTGTAAGCATATCATTCTATTTTATATAGAACATATAAAATGAGTAAATATAATACAGTATGATATGAATAATACATTTGTTGATTTATTAAAATTACCAAAACAGATGTAATCTTTATGTATTATTTGGATATTCATATTTTTTTTTTCTGTGAAAAAACAAATAATTGATGAACAATTTCTTACCTCATATTTTCATGGAAAGAGATTTTCGTATTTTCTGCTTTCAATTTCGTTCACTAATTGCTATTTGAAATCTCTTACATAGAAAGTATTAAAATTTTTATGGTTTCATTTGACATAGTTAAATACTTTAGGTAACACTTGTGTCTAAAACACTGGCAGATTATCAAAAAAAGTTTTCCGTTTCTGTTAATATAACTTTCAATAGGTTTGTTATCAGTCACTTGTGTTTAAAACAATGGCATGTTATCAAAAGTTGTTTTCTGTTTCTGTTAATTTAACCTTCAAATAGTTTTACTGTCAGTCATGATTTTCTGCATCATTATATATATAAAAAATAATTTTTTCCAAAATCAGAACTGCAAGCATAACAAAAATAAACTAATATTAACAATTTTTACACCAAAATTCTTAAACCAGCAAACAATTCGTAAAAACTGTTCCTAATCATATTTGCTTATGATAATAGTAGAAATACTTTTTTTATTATTTTTAATAATTAATTTTATCATTTATTAATAGATAGTTTTTCTTATTTACATTGAGCCTCCAAATTAAAAGATCAAGCAAATCAGCGTAAACTGTTACTTTATAGCACTGTCAACTGTTATTTGTTTATGTTATCCATAAGTAAAACAAGCAATTCTTTTCTTTGTTCAAATGATAATAATAATAATAATAATAATAATAATGATAATAATAATAATAATAATAATAATGATAATAATAATAATAATAATAATAATAATGATAATAATAATAATAATAATAATAATGATAATAATAATAATAATAATAATAATAATAATGATAATAATAATAATAATAATAATAATAATAATTGTGTTCATTCTTTGACTTACAGTAAGTTTTCTTGTGCAATCTAAGTAGAAACTTCAAAAAATTTTTAAACAAAAATATTAAATTTTGTCATAGATCTGTGATTTCTGGTGGCAAGTCGAGAAACATGGTTTGAATATCATTTATGCAGTAAAATAATATTTACAATATGCCCCACACGTAAACGTGATGTATAATTAACTTTAGGAACATTTTCTGTCAAACAGTGCAATTTTTTATAATGTAACCTTTTTTTTTGTTAAATGAACGAATGAATAATTAATAAAACATATTACATATTTCTAATTTTATGCTAATTTTTTTATACAAAATTAAACGTAAATTTCGCTTCAAAACAACAGAATTGTAGTGACACAGTTCCCGACACCTCGGCTCTGTATTTACGTCTGAGTCAACAGACTCTTGAAGAAGGATCAATGTCCACTCAATGAAACATTTACCGCTTCACTCTCAAAACATCGCAGCCACGTGTATTGGTTTGACCGACCTTCGCACCAGGCATATTGGTCTATCGGCATTCAATAGAGGCATATCGGGATTCAATACCCGGAGACGATGAGGGGAAAAAAAGAAGCTGCAACCCCCATTTCTACCCCTCTTCCAATCGGACTTTATGGGGGCATCAAAACGCAGTTAAAATACGATAGATTCCATTGGTTTCAACAAGTTGTTTGTAAACAAAAAGGTGCGAGTTAAATTTGGCGTGGAAAAAGTGTACGATGAAATGCAACAATAATATTAACGCGTGGTTTTGTTTTGATTTGTTTTGATTTTCCATTAAGAGTTATTAAACATTACAGAATATGAAATACAGGAGAACTTATGCACATTAAAGTAGGTTTATACCATGGTTCGATTTTTTTTTCAGTGTATTGCGACGCACGGGGTTTTAAGATAGTTGCATTGTCGTAGCTAAAGTAACTTATTTTGATGCAGCAAGTTAGCGAATCATCTTGCGTTGAGCGATGACCTGTTGAAAAAAAAAATGCAGTTATACATTCATACTTGAAGACATCAGAAATTTAATTACAGCTTAATTTTGTATGCCAAAAAATCTTGTACGCAACTTATACAGAAGACGAAGTTGTATTATCCTTGGTTAGATTTTGTATCACTTCAGGTATTTCGAGATGTTCAATAATTTTGCGCCATAGGGTAAAAAATCTTTAACATAAAACCCCATTCGAGATGATTTTTGACATGATTGTAGATTTTGAACTATAATATTTGTGACATGCTGTAGTGCCACAATAATGTGACTAATGGTCTGAGGAACAACTATTTACGAGTGCATATAAAGTAACTTATGATGCAAGCATAATAAAATCTGCAGTTATAGTTTCTAACATTGAAGCAAATGCATAAATCTATTCGTTATGAAATAGAATTGATGATACATTATTTGATTCTTACAGTTATCATTCATAAATAAATCTGGTATTGCTATGTTATAGCCATACGCATGCATTTTAATGCATTTCTAATCAAATTAAATTTAAATGATCTTTGAACCACAAACCCATTTGCCGTAGATTTCCTTTTATGTCTGCTTTATTAATAGTGGGATGGCTATACTAAAAGTGCGGTTGATGCTCAACTTTTTGACCCGCTTTTAAGATATTTTCCTTTGAATTTTTAAATCGACTTAATTGAAATGCATAATTTACTTATATATCTTGTCATAGAGAATATGTTATTTACACACTATAAATAAAAGTGAATAGACTGATAAAAACAATATGCATAAAAGTCTGATTAATTTGTTTTTGCATCAGTTTACTAAGCAAGGATTGTACAATTAACATCCTTTTCTTTCTCTCAAGGACTATACTTCAAAAGATATCCTGAGTACTACTTTAAAGAAGTGATGTCCTCTGTATTTCCGTAAAGACATGCGGAGGGATACTCTGGGCTCTTTCTGAGGAATAAGTAATCACTAACAGATGAAAAGGAATATGCATTGTTGAATCTTCGCTTAGAAAACAGGTGAAAATAAATCCATTAATCCTTTATGAATATTGTTTCGTTAGACTACTCAGTTTTATCATGTATGTGCATAGTTTCTTTAAAAATAAATATGGATAACGCATACATTCCATTTAAGTTTATCTAAAAATTCAAAGCAAAAAAAAAATCTTGAAATCTGGTCAAAAAGTTAAGCATCAACTTTACTTTTAATAAGGCCACTATAAAATGCCTTTATTATTCATTGAGCTATCTAACCGTTCGTAACTGAAAATGAATGAAATTTGTTTGTAGCTTTAAGATATCCTTCAGTAGAATTTTCTGCTATGGAGGGGAGGGTATTGAGCAAGTACGATCTCGTGTGGGGTCCTGAAAATTGGGTAAAGTGTGTCTCTGATTAAATAAAAGATACAAATTTCGATTGATTCCTTGCCGATGCTATAGTCTCTTTAGCACCCACATCCTCCCTAAACGGTTCTAATCTTTCTTTTTGTCATGTTGTATATCAAAGAAAGTCAGCCTTGTAGCGTTGAATGTCTCGATTTAATCATGATTTTTTTTTTTTTTTTTTTTTTTATGAGCCAGAGTTTTTTGGGAGAAAAGAGAGGGGGGTTTACATTGGTTTATTAATAGGATCTTCGTGGTTTTCATCATAAGTATAAAAACAACAACAGTAAAAGTTTGTATGCAATTCTTTGCAATATCCCCATATCCCCCTCTTATTCCACATTTAAGTCTGGAAGGGTTAATTTTACGTAAGCGGTATTATTCCTGTGTTTCGGCATTAATATTTATAGACGCATAAATTTATTTCTCTTTTCGTCTGGAATTTACAAAGTGTTTCTTTAACGTATAAATCATTGCAAAAAAGAAAGGTCAAATGTTTTTCCACCTTTTTTCACGCAATATTCCTTTTCCACTTCTCTTTAATAGATTCTAGAAATAAATAAGAATCGTAAAAGCGGAAGGGGTGGAAAGAAACTGCATGCATTTGAATTTGGAACGAATCGCCTTAGAGATGCAGGGTGATTATCAAAGACAAAACCTGCTCCCCCTAATGTTCTTTTAAAAGAACAACTGCATCATATATTTCGCACTAGCATATGGGGGGGGCTCTGAACTGACGACATCTTGGAAATTTTTTCCGCTATTTTTTCCGTAACCACAATAGCTGTGACACGGAAAAGGTGTCACTAAGGGAGAAAAGGGATAAATACGCGTGCGAAGAAACATTTAAAAGAACGTTTCAGGTTTTTAGGGGTAGGGAGGGAGGTGTCGTCAGTTTGCTAATCGAAATTCGAGGGTTTTGTACTTAGGGAAATTCAACAGCATACAGATGTATCAGCGAGTAGGGATATATTGCAAATGCGGCTTTTTGTTTAGAAATTATGAGTATTGAAAGGGATTGAAAATTTGTTTAAAATTCGAGATATGTTTAAAAAAATTTAAATCAACCCCCTCCCCTATTTTCCACCCACTCCCCCTTTTTTTTTACTCTCTCTTTTTCTCGAGGCAATTAAAGACCAATTTGCTGGAATTCATTGTTATTTCATTGTAGAATTTGTTGAGAAAAATGTTTGAAAATTGAAAATTCATGCATAAATAAGCATATTAAAAGGTTCTATTTCTCGCACAAACACACGCACATACATATATATATATATAATATATATATATATATATATATATATATATATATATATATATATATATATATAGAGAGAGAGAGAGAGAGAGAGAGAGAGAGAGAGAGAGAGAGAGAGAGAGAGAGAGAGAGAGAGAGAGGCATTTTCAAGAAGTAAATAAAAAATTGTTATCCTTTTTATTAGTAGAAAAAACAACGTCGAAAATATCAAAATACTTTTTAATTCTTGTTGCAAACTAATTTCAATAGGCATAACGTACGATCATCTGTATAAAATATGATTTATATCATGTTTTACATATCATTCATATCCTATTTTGCACTGATGATGGTGCGCTATGACTGCTGAAACTAGTTTGCAACAAGAAAAAAAAAGTGTTTTGGCACTTTATTTTTTACTTTTGCCACTTTAAAATTTTTATTTTTTTATTTATATTGTACTGCTCTATGTAATTTCTTATTGTAAGTTATCCCTTTTATTCCTTATCTTTACACAACCCCCCCCCCCCCTAAAGTTTTCCAAAAAATTTCTATATTTCCAAGTATTCTTTTCCTGAATTACCTAATAAGCATTTAAATTTGTTATCTTTTAACTACATACGTTTTAATTTTATGACTACATTTTATTTCAACTTTTATTTCTTTTCGATTTTAAAAACAGTGGTAAATAATTCACAAAAATCAAACATATTAGAAATAAACTTATTAATATAAAAGAAAATATTCGTATCATGGCATTCCGCATTATGTCTTACACATGATATAGCATATAGGATATGTATATCGTGCTTCATCTACTACATATATAAAATGAAAATGGGAATTTTGTTCGAGCTGCTCATAATTTGAGTACTGCTCAATGGATTCTGATGAGATTTAGACTGTTAGGCAACTATCCAGGAAAGATTTTAGTACATAATATATCATTCTATGTCTCTTAGATATAAAAACATTGGGGAAAACTCTATAATCAGATGAACCCGATTATGGATAATTTGCCTTTTAGAAAGATTCTACTGAATGGATTTCAATAGTACTTTTACTGTTAGTTACACTTTTTCAGAATATTTTAGTATGTAGCATAATTTTCTACGTTGCTTGATTGTAGAATTATATGGGAAAGTTCAATAATCAGATGAAGCCTATTATGAAAGATCACCTTTTTTGAAAAATACAGGGTGATGAGACTTGTATCGTAAGTGAGCTTTTCAGAGATAGTTTTAGTATATTGAATACCGTTCTATCGTTCTATGAAAGATCACCTTTTTTGAAAAATACAGGGTGATGAGACTTGTATCGTAAGTGAGCTTTTCAGAGATAGTTTTAGTATATTGAATACCGTTCTATCATTTTTTACCATATAATACAATGAGAATTGGATATATGGTAAAAATTGGCAATAAATGAAATTGCTAAAAGAATCAATGAAAAGAATTGGTTCCAAGTATCAGTCCAAATAATATAGCATTATTATAGTTTTCAGGGATGCAGAAGGTTTCTTCAGTTAAAAGTCGATGGTGCCTTAAACCACGAGGTCAAATTCACCGATAGTTTTCGTTTAATTTAAGGTTCATTTTAAGGGATTACCTACCTCCAGGGCACATTTTAAAAATATAGATATGAAATTTTTATTAAACACGTGTGTTATTAGTTAAAAACATCGGATAAAACTATGAACTGATATAAATTTTTAATGGAATTTTATGTAACTTTTAAAGTGTGGGCAAGATTTAATCAAATTTTAGAAAAGAATTGCGTTTATGCGAAACCTTCCGTAATGTAATCTACTTAATGTATTTCACCTTTTTTTTCAGCAGTATATTAACAAACCCTTACTTGTGTTTTGAAGCAAAAGATTTGCAGTATTTCTTAAATTTACTAGCACATATTAAATTTTTTATACAAAACATAATTAAAAAATATATAAATCTGTATTTTTCAATAAAAATAACTCTCAAATTTATATATACAAACTTACAAGGTATATTTAGTTTCATAACCTACTTATAGATGAGTAAAACTTTTCACAAAATTTTATTTCAATATTTTAAAAACTTTTTAAGAAATGATGTAAACGTAATACACAATGAAAAACGCATATGAAGATTTTGAAATGGCATGAAAAAAATTATGTTTAAAATTTACAACTTTAAAATCCACCATATTTGTAAGTGTTTTATTTATGTATTATACATTATTTATTTGTGTATTAAAATATATTGTTTACTATTGTGTGGCTCTTTAAATGGTCACATCCCGGTTTCAGAAAGCTCATTTCTGGTTTATATTTTGGGTTATGACTTTGCTTCTAATTATCGCTGAATCAAAAGTAAGAACTTTTTGGAATCCAAAATGCTTGAACTTCAATTTAAAATAATAATAATAAAAATTCAAAAAATTTCGCAAAAACCACGTTTTGTGGGTAGGCACATACAAGAAATATTATAAAAATCAAACGTGTTCGTGCGTAACACAGATCTCACTTTGGCGTTTGCAACATCAAACGATTAAATTTAACTTTTACGCCAATTTTTTAAACTGCTAAGTATTGCAAATTTTCAATTTTTGCACCGCCAAATAGGGAGAAAAATGTACTTTCAAATACAGTTTGTTAGAAAATTGTATTATAATTTAGTAATTTACTATTATTTTAAAATTATTTTCAAGCATGATTCAAGCTTATCCCATATCGCGCGCCATAATTACAAAAGATAAATCCGTTTGTACTTAAAACAAGGTAAATAAAATTAATAAAATTGTAATTTTACCAATTACAACGACTATTTGGAAAATGATATTTTCAAAGACTAAAATTTTAAAGATTTATAAATAAATCCTATATTTAAATAAATAATTATAATAAACATCATTTTTGGGATGATCATAACTAGTCCTATATTACGTACGCCATGTATTAAACATTAATATTTCTAGACCAATCATAAGAAAAATAGTAGTTTATAGATACACAATTTTAACTGTTTAAAATGTATAATTTTATTGGATGGAGTTAATCAGGCTGACTTCTGAACGCCTCATATTACGTACGACATGGATTAAACATAAATATCCCTGTACCCATAATAAATAAATTTTAAATGGAATTTCAGTTTCACAATTTTCGGAACTGCAAATTTTTTAACTTCTAAGCATCGCGCATTTTTAATTTTTACACTATTTCGATGAGAAAAAAAATGTACTTTAAAATGAAATTTGTTTGAAATCTTTATCAGAAATTGTTTTCAAATTATTATTTTTTAAAACAGCTTTTATTACTCTTTTTTTTTTTTTTTTTTGTCATTTTGGCAACAGAGGTATTCAATTTTTGCACATTAAACAGTGATCAATCAGGAAACGAATAAAATAAAAAAACATATTTATTCCATTTTGTATATAAATTTAAACCAATCGGAATACGAATAAAATAAAATAAGTTGCGTTTTTCAACCAATCAAAAGATTCAGATATACTTCAGATTTTTCAATTCTCTACCGTGAACAACAATTTTTTTTTTTTTTTCGAATAGTTAATAATTCAGAATTTGTCTCCAGCTAAAATTCCACAACGAAATAAAAGCTTTATCAAGCCATAAATAAAACAATATAAATAAAACCTAAATTTAAGAGACATGTATAATAAAACTACGCGCTTAAGAAGCTACTTCAGTCCCCTGGAAAGACTCGCTCGCTGTTGCTAATCCCATGAAAGAATTTTTTAAAATAAAATATCTCGTTTGCACTTTAATATTTTAAAGTGGGTTCTTTTGTCATTAGACAGCTGAAATTGATTGCCGTTTATTACTTTTTTGATTTAGTTTGCAGAGTTTTTTTTTTTTTTTTTTTTTTTTTTTTTTTTTCCCAAGAGACTTTCGAAACCGAATCCAAAAACGAAAAGGTCCTAGTTACTAATATCTGTAAACAAAATCGAGAAAGTGAAAAATGTCCTTTGTACACATAGATCTCAACTAACCAATGCAAAAAGATTTGTTTAAAAATACTGAAAAGCAAATGAGATATTTTTAAATAAAATTCTGTAGGATTAGCACTAGTGAGCGAGCAGGTCTTTTCATGTGACTGGTGTAGACTCTTAAGTCAATGAATTTATCAAAATCAAAAAGATTGCTGTAGCTACTGAAATCTTTGCGGTTTTCATCAGCTATTAACTCCTGGCATGAGATTAATGTGAAAGCACCATTTAAATAAATTTATATAACTTTTTATATTTTTTATATTTTATTTATAAAAATACTCAGGCATTAGTAACTCAAATATTGGTTTCAATTTGAATCAGAATAGATTGTCATATTTTTAAAAAGAGTTTTATAACATAGTCGTGTGAAAGAGAATTTGCATTAAGCAAAAATTGTGCAGGTGCGTTAATTTTGAAATTTTAAAGAAAATAATGTCTTCAAAAAATATTTTCGAATGTATTTCTTAATGGA
Source organism: Maratus speculifer (assembly GCA_964019185.1). Lineage (NCBI taxonomy): Eukaryota > Metazoa > Arthropoda > Arachnida > Araneae > Salticidae > Maratus > Maratus speculifer. The sequence goes on along the minus strand of OZ025295.1, from coordinate 193,309,381 downwards.
AAGGGATGAATAAAAGAAGCAGTAAAGAGTTAATTGCGATTGAAAATTTATGTTACCTTACAGGCAAATTTATCTTTAAATTATTGTAATATAAATTATGTAATATTTTTTAAAAATAATGTTATAAAGCAAAAACTTGCCCGTAAGTAACGGTGACGTCATATTAACGATTGGAACTACCAGAACAATAAATTTCGTTTCCATGCAAATTTATTAACTTTTAAACATTACACAATTTTAATTTTTGCATAATCAATTGAGGAAAAATGTAAATTCAAATGCAATGTGTTTGAAAAATGTACCTCAATTTACTTATCTTTTTATGGATCATAAAATAGTTTACAAGCATGATTTAAAAAATATGTATCATGTACAGACCGCTTAACCCTTTACGGCACGGGAAAATTCTGCTAGTGAACTGAGAAATTATCGACTGTCACCGGAATTTACAAACGACTTTTTTAGAAATTAAGAATCCCATAATTTAAGCTTTCACTGTAAAAGCAAAATAAATAAATAAATAAATATGTTATTGATGCTGTTTGCAAGTTTCGAATTAAAATTTGTTATCCCGGACTGGGTACAGTTTGCCGTAAAGGGTTAAGGAAGGTTTATCACTTGCACTTAAAACAATATAATAGTTCAACGTTTTTTTTCTGCGAATATTCTATAACAAAATGAAACTTCACAAATAAATGAATAATAAAATTACAAATTTATAGAAATATCAAACTACTTGCTTAAACACTGAAATAAACATAATAAAAAAGGCATGAACATAAAAAATCTTTGGCAATTTCTTAAGCTAATAATATGCGGCATACAGTAAACATAAAAATATCGCTTTTAATAAATTTCAACATTTCATTTGAATAATTGATGTATATCATATAAAAATAAGTTGTTCCTTATAATAATACAATAATAATTAATCGTTTTTATAAAGAAATACATGAATTAATTGCTGTTCCAAATGTCTCATAATCCAATCTAGAAGCTATACAGAAGGTGCACGAACAATTTTTAATAGAAAACTAGTTTTGAATGTCAATAATTCACATGAAAATTGCTTTTGGAATAGATTTCAGACAACTGCTTGAAAATATTACAGAATCAACTATAACTTAGTGCGATATTTTGAAAACATTCATATCAGTTACAGGTTTTTAAACCCTGTAAAAAAGTATTTTACATCATACCTTCATAAAAGTTTTTCCTGTAAAATCTTCAACAATTTCCACTACCGCGAAGACATCGTTTTCCCTTTTTTCACGAGTATCAAGCGGAAAAATCCCTGGGATTTACACAACAGTCTCCCTTTTCTTAGCTGAGATTTTTTTTTGTTTCAGTGCAACGAATTTTTTTTCCTTCCTTCCCTGTGTTTTCGACGGTGTCATCTTTTCCCATTAGCGGCGCCGCTGGCCGCAGGTGGCAGCATCAGCCCCGGTTGTGGGGCTTCAGCAACTTAAGCCCCCGGCGGGCGTGGGCTGACCCCAGGGACAGACTAAGGTTTTGACCCTGGAATGAATAAACCTTTGTCGCCATCTCAGGCCTGATTTTTTCCCATTATTTAATATATAGCTCAAAATTACAGTTAAAAGGAAAAATAATTTAGCGAAATTTTCATGTCAACCTGCACAATTTTCGCTATTAAATTTCGTTTACATCTTCAGGCTTTTAAAAATGTGTTTCGTAAGGGGAAAATTGTATAGCTTTTGCATAAAAAACACGAGATTATTTTTTTCTTTCAGAAACCATATAAGAGAAAAATATTAAAAAAATATTTTCTTAAGTAAATATCCACGTGATACAAAAATAAACTAATATAAAGTTCTGTAATAGCTTCGTTTCGCAGCCTTGAAATATTCGTCTAAGTCTTCTGATCAGCGAGATCTCAAATTCCTTTTTACAGTGTTAATCCATTGGGTTTCAAATGCATATATATATAATTTATTTATTCCTGATTTTATTTTAGTAATTTCTTTAAAGATGACAACAATAAAATATTTATAGGACAACAAGATAGTTTGGTAATACTATAGAGGGCGGAGGATTTTGGAGTTTTTATATTTTATACTTTGTACTCCAATTTTTGGAATATCCTTATTTCTATTATTTTGGCAACAGTTGCTTGTAATCATGACAGTCCATTTTTTGTTGCATTATTTATAGGCTATTATCTGGTATGTTTATCATATTCTACACAATTTAATCTTGTTATTATGATTTGTTTTAATATTTTCTCCATTTTATTATGGTTTTATAGGTGTTGGTAGCCCCAAAGTCGTATTATTTTGTTTTTTTTTTTATAACTAATACAGAGATGAAACCACATACTTTATTTATAGTTCCAAAATTTTTGTGGGCCTGATGAATATTCTTTGGTTCAGAAAATTTCAATTGTACTCCATTTAATTTATTTTTTCCTTGTTTTAATTTATTAAATTATATTACATATAATGGTTTTATATAAGTATTCAAATTATTATGGTGCATTAGCGCACATAATTATGAATGTATGTCCATTTTGATATTTTTTATTTTGCTATCTTTTCATTTTGAATGACCATTATCAATCTCATATATACAAGGTAGAACCCGTCGAATTTCGATGAAAGAAAATATTTATGAAGGAACTGTTTTATTGACTTATAATAAACATACGAAATTAATTACAATGGAAAATGCATCTAATATTGGTTTGTCTCTCATACACATATTATTTTAACCTAAAGTTAACAAAATAATATTTCTATGAAACTCAGTTTTCCGAATTATTAAAATTAAACTTTAATCGTAATGTATGTAGTAAAATATAATAAAGATCTGTTATTATGACAAAGGTATTATTAAGGCTCTTATGCTTGGTATTCCAAAATGAAAAACTGCAACATTTATTCCATTTTGAATTAATCATTGAATTTTTTCCCTGTGAAGTCTAAATTTGACATGTAAAAAAGCAAAGATTCAATGGTGAATGAGTTCCTTTGGATTTATGTCGGCCAATTATCTATGCTTGGGATATAGGCCCTAATGGGTGAGATGCCCACCGTGGGGGTCTTTCTAAGGGAACCTAACCCGTATTTACGCAAGGTTCGAAGAAAACCACGGAAAACTCCGAACGGTTAGGCCGATGGTCGCGATTGGGTTTGAACCCAGCACCTACCGTCTACCAGTTTGGAGGTCAGAACCTCTCGGCCACTGGTGAGGCCAATGATTAATGAGAAAATGGCAAAATAAAAATACAGTAATTTGCTTTTTTCGGCTTTTTTCCCTTTGCTTTTAATAGAAATGGAGTTCTGTTGCCATAATTAGAAAAAATGTATTTAAAAGAACAAAAAATTAATACCTCAAAAATAAATTAAGATACAATTTTCAAACAAATTGCATTTAAAAGGACATTTTTTCCCCATACGATGGTGTAAAAATTGAAAATGCGGAATATTCAGAAGTTTAAAAATTTCCAGAACAAAAATTGCAAACCGAAATTTCATTTCAAATTTCAAGTTGCCATTCGCAAAATGACATATGCGTTACGCACAGATACGTTTGGCTTTTATAATATATATATATATATATATATCCATTAATTGTAAAACAATAGATAAGTCATTGAATTTATTATAAAATTATTACATTTATACATGGAAAAAATAAATTAAAATGAATATAATGAAGTTTGTTGAACCAAAATAGAATCTTCAGGCTCACATATACTTTGGAATTACAAATAAAGTGTGTGGTTTCATCTTCCTAATAGCCATGCAAAAGCAAAATAATACTAATTTGGGGCTATTTACACACATAAAACCAAAATAAAATGGAAAAAAAATTAAAAATAAATCATAATAACATTAAAATGGATAGAAAAGGAAAAAACATTACCACACAATAGTTACCTTTAAAATGATGTAGCAAAAAATTATTTAATTTGACAGTACTAACCTAAGCTCTATATCTTAATGTAAGATAAAAGAACGAATCAAATAGATAATTAATATATGCATTTTACATACTTAGAAATATTTTAGGAATTGTCAAATTGTTAAAAGTTAGATTCAAGCTAATCTTTAACATTAATTATTAAATTCTAGTAATAATATTTAATTAATATAACTATACGATTATTCATACATATGTCTTAATTGAACATCCAGTATAAAATGTATTCTTACAATTTAGCAAAGCCCCTCCTCAGCTTTTTTTTATAATTAACCAATGAGTGTTATCCAGACAACACCCACCTAGCCATCCTATTATATATATATATTTACATTTATTATGCATTTTTAATTTATTATTTTTTTATGTTTTAATAATTTTTATACATTTTTTACACAATGCGTTAATTATTTTTAAGATCATGTAATTAATAATTGTACATTAAAGAATATTATGATTTTTTTAGGAAAACCATAATTTAATGTATCATTAATTAGCTTTTTAATATTTCCCTTAATAAGATGAGAAGAACATAAACATTTTAAACATTAGTAAATATATTAACTTTGAATTTAAATTCATTCCATACATACATACAGGGTGAGTCATAAATATCGAAACAATAGGCTATCTCCTTAAATATTGCCCCTAGACCCATACTTCCAATTGCAAAGTTTCACCAAAAAAGGTAAATTTCTTGATAAGATAAGTTGCAACTCCATGGGGGGTCTATTTAAAAAAATACAAAAATTAAATTTTTATACGGACCCCAGAGGATAAAACTTCCAATTAGAACAGTTTTCCATATCCATTCCTGAATTGAACAAAAAAAATTCTATCTTGATATCTCCAAAACTCAGAGAGTTATGACAATTTTAATAAATCGTGAGGTTTCCAGGGATCAGACACAAATTGAAATGCGTGTAATTGAAGAAACAATGTTGCTGTATGTTGTCCAGGAAACATTTATTTTATTTATTTATTTATAGGGTTTGAATTTTGAATGTTTTATGATGGTTAACCACATAATTTGTAAGCACTATCACATCATAAGCTTTCTTAATAATTTTTTTTTTTTTCAAAAAAATTAGAGTAAATTAAAATTGTCATAACTCAAATTATTATTTGTCACGTTGAATTTTTTTCTTTTAATTAAATGAAAATGTTTAATTTTCAATTTGATTCAGCATTTTAAAAAATATTTTAAAAAAATAAAAGTATTTAAAATAGCAATTTAAAAAAAGATGCAATTTTTTGTGAACAAATTATATTTTTTAAAGTAAATTTTCTGAGTTAAAAACATCTTTCGGCAATTTTTTTTTTTTTTTTTTTTTTTTTTTTTTTTTTTTTTTAATTGAGGTGTTAAAAAACTATTGAATTGTTACCGTAACCAGCGGTTACTGACTTATGATGTAAGTTTAAAAATGAGAAATACTGAAATAAAAAATTCTGATGAAGAAAAGTGCATTTAGTTTTAAACAAAGATTGGCTCCTAACGTTTAAATGCTTTTTTAAAAGTGTCTAGGTGATTAACTCCTTCTTGTGTAGTTTCGATTTCAGATTTTGTTTAAGTTTTGCCATTTTCGCCTTCTTTAATTACTATTTAAATGAGTCAGCTTATTTAAACTTAATTTTTTTATCACGCCGACTTCAATTTTTTTCATTGTTTTATCCCTGTCAACTTCATATTTTTCTTGTTAAAACTGCCACTACACGATGCGTAAAAGATGCCTCTAATTACGGGCCTCCAAACTGGTAGACGGTAGGAACTGGGTTCGAACCCAATCGCAACCATCGGCCTAACCGTTCGAAGTTTTCCGTGGAATTTTTCGAACCCTGTATTTCCTATTGCAGATAATTGGCCGAAATAGAAAAAAAAAAAAAAAAAAAAAAAAAAAACAATCCCCAACGTGTTAACCGCTGTAAGCGGACTCAAAGGCCGCTGCGCTTTTTTTTTTTTTCATTTTTTAGAGTTTAACATACAGTTTTCAGTTCAAATACAAATACATTTTAAATTTTGTTTAACTTGCGAATCAGTTATCTTTTTAAAACAAGAACAGGTGTTTAATGAATCTTCAGCATATTTCATTTAAACGTTTTAAGTTGAAATTATTCAATTGAATTTCTTAAATGATGTTTGGTTCGAACGCATTAAACCTTGATCAATTAAATACACTTAGAATGAAATATTAGTGGGAGCTTAGCATAAAAAAAATACGCAACAGAAACGTTATACTCTTCGACTTTAACATTCGAATAAATATTTTTTTTAATGCCGTTTGGAATAAATAAACTACTCGGATGTAGCAATCGGAAGACTCTAAAGATACGAAATTCCGTGGATTAGTACAAGATATCACTGAAATCGTGTAAACTATACAAAATTTATTATGAAAACGCCATCCGAAAGATGATTGATACAAAAACGTAAACAAAACCAATTAATGTCAAGAAGTAACTGCATCTGACTTTTTATGGAAATTCCTGCATTAGTTCTTAAAGTAGAGCTATTGCAGAAATCGTAACAAATTCAGTGTTGCAGCGCCTCTCGTGGAGCCATATACAACAAAATATAAATAACATCAATTCATGTCAAGGAATAACTGAATCTGAAGATTGATGATATTCCTTGCATTCTGGAGATACAGCGATCGCGGAAATCGCACAAAAGCCTTTACAGTAGGGTCACCTGTTAAGCGATTCACACCAAAAACTAATTAGCATCAATGTATATCAAGAACTAAGTAAATATATTTTTTTATTAAATTTTGTGTATTAGTTCTTGAGATAGCGCACTCACAAAATGTATATCATATACAGAGATACAGAAGCAGTGACTCAAAGACAGACATTTTGTAAAAACATGTTTTTCGGTATCTCTGAGCCCTAAAATGTGTGAATCCGTCGAAAACTGGAATTCAAAATTTTCATGAATCCAATACTTTTCTCTTGTAAAGATAGAAAAAAGTAAAAATATGTTTAAAACCACATAAATTTTGAAACTGAATAGTACAAACTAGATTTTTGAGAAAAATTCCATGTAATTTATTAAAATATATTTCCATTAACATTAAAATGTACAATAACATTAAAATATATTCCATATGATCCAGTTAAAAGAAGGGTCATTATCGCTATTACTATTTTTACTAAACTTATTGCCTGCGACAATAAGTTTTAAACACACGGTTAATGAGAGTTTAATTAATATCACTTAATTTAATAACACTTTTAATAAGTGTTTAATAAGACGGTCCGGCCAATGGGTCGTGCCAATTACGAGCCTGGCGCCAAGCTCGAGATATTGCAGACATCTAGCATACGTCAAGGAAGTTTAAAGCAAAAAGCTATACGCTTTTATTTTATATTTTATATTTAAAAGTTAAAGTATTGTCTTGGGTCTACATTTAACAATGCGTAAATTAATGGTCGATCCCTAAATTGTATTTCAAATGAACTGATATCGCTGCACTCAGATGTATGCTAAAGTGGTGTAAGTCACGAATTTTGAAAAATTTTGGATTTTAATATCATCCAGGGATTTGCAGATATCGAGATGAATTTTTTTTTTGTTCGATTCAGAAGAGGATAAGGAAAAAGTTTCTAATTGGAAGTTTTATTCTCTGGGGGTTGTATAAAAATTTAATTTTCGTATTTTTTAAAATAGACCCCCCATGGAGTTGCAACTTATCTTATCAAAAAATTTACCTTTTTTGATGAAACTTTGCAATTGGAAGTATGGGTCTAGGGGCAATATTTAAGGAGATAGCCTATTGTTTCGATATTTATGACTCACCCTGTATATATTGGATTTCTACTTTGTAGTCATTTGATACCCTTCTTTAAGAATTTCCATTTGATTGCTACTTGTTTTTTCATCACTCTGATTCATGTTGTATTATATTACTGTCTTATTAATTAACAAGTTTTTACAGTAATTGATGTTGATTTGTAGTATTATCTAATGTTCTCTCTCTATATATATACATATAATATTGTGCTGTTCGAAAAGATACCACCTTATTTCAGTAGACCAAACTATTTCTAAAATATTTACTTCATTTTATCTGAAATGATATCTAGGCGAATTAAAACCCTATAATTCTGGAATAATTATATCATAAAAGCTACCACCTCAGAAAGTGATTTAAAAAAAAAAGAGTTTGATAAAAATGGATTTTTTGTTTTTTGGATTTATTTTTTTTGAACATATGGATAATATTAAATAAATGTGTGAAAAAGTCTATTATGCTACGTGCATATTTCTTGGTATCTCTTAAAGTAATTATCATTTTAAATAAAATATTTTGAATTAATTTATGTTTCCATATTTGGTTTCCCGTTACCTCATCCATATGCAGATGAAATGAAATGAAATTCGTTTAGTCCAAAAGTTTGTTTTATGAGTTCTCATCTTTTACTTGCTTCAATTAATTTTTAATGGTTTTAATTACTTACATCAAGTATATTCAATATTAAAATAATGTCGTTTAACTGGCCGCTCCGAATAATCTTATAGATAATCAAAAGATCGTATGTGGAATTAATTCATATCTATATTTTTTATTTCTCTCGTGTACATTCTTCTAATAGCTAAACAATGTTTAATTAAAATTGTTTAATTTATGTTACAGAAACTTTTAATTTCTCTATTTAGTGTTTGGCATCGTACTATTAAATAACTGAATCTATATCCAGAAACTTTCTACCCACATAGAATTATCTCTAATGTTTAATCAAACGTATTAGCGTTTTGAAATATGTTTTAATAGTAATCATTTTACCTAATTAAAAGTTATGCGAAATACGTAATAAAATAAATATATTCATATTGAAAGAATCAGCTTCCTAATCTTGCTTAAGGCGTCGAAAAATAGCAGCATGTCCATACGAGACTCCTCCATATACAAAAGTAAGAACAACCTTTAAAAAAATCGTATATGCAGCTGAAGTCTAATTATAAAATGTTAACTATATTCGTCCATATGTGTATGAACAAATATCAGAATGCAGTTTTTTACCCCTTCCATCTAAGAATGGGATTAAGAGCAAAGATTGGCGACTTGTTTTATAGTATATATTTTTGAAAAATATTGATACATATTATTATTGTTATTACATGTGATAAATATAGTATCAATGTGTTATATAAATATATATTTATCTGTTAAAGCTATGTGTACGATATGTTTATGTATATTGCGTACAATGTTTTACAATCGCATTAATCTTACCAAAATGAAGGCTGAATGTTTTTACTTCTTTTACGTTTATAACTGCTTATAATTAATTGCCTCTTTTGAAGCAAATTGATTTTGAAGATTCTCCTAAAACAGATTGTTACAGAAAAGACTAATTTGCACAAACTAAACATCAGAGCATTAGAATAATACTTAAAATTGCAGTTTACTCGCTAATTTTGAATGCCTCTAATTGTTTACATCAAAGTCATTCGACTGTACAATATTGTCACTTAATTGGTCGCAATGATTATGAAGTGCGAAAGATCGAAAACGAAATTAATTGGTTATCTATATTCATTCTGGTTCCCATGCTAATCCTCCTGATGTTTGAATAATTTTTCATTGAAATTCTTTAATTTGCATTGGAGAGCAGCGTTTAATTCCTCCACTCAGCATCTGATATCCTTCCATCATGGACACCGAGTCTGCATTCGAACAACTGTCCCCCCTGAAATTAGCTCTAAACACCTTAATTAGTGTTAATGAGTTGATCAGACGTTCCGCCATTAATTGTTTGCAACAAATCATCCTCGGCACCGACACTGGCGCAGAGTTATCAATGGTTATCGATAATCCGATGTGGAGTGCAGCTGATTATTTACTCGTTAATTGAACTCAGGATATTTGAATGTTTCCTGCGTCACCCTAATCAACATTGTTCATAATTCAAAAGGCAACGCATCAAAAATGTTGCTACCACTGATTGCTTTCAGTTTTTTTTCCTTTTCACTTCACTTCTCTTTTACATACTAATTACAATGTGCAAGTTTCTTAAGAAAGTGATGGCTACATTTAGGTTAATACAGAAAACGTTCTTTCTGATTGGTGTTTCCGTAAGTGTTATTTAAAGAGGTAAGTAAGAGGACCAACCTTACTAGATTTGCACATACAAAATCAAAAACTACTTTTAAAAAACAAATACAACCGAATACGAATTATTAGAATTATTTTATTCGCATTAAAATTTTTTTTTGATATTTTGCATTTTGTTTTATTGAAAAGCATAAGCTTCAAATAAGCATCATTATAGGTTTGCACGAATGACTGGAATGTAGTTTTCTTTCCCACCCTATTTTAATAACAGATTTATGTGATATTGGTAACATTTATTTTATAATATACATATTCGTATATTGATACATATGATTATTGTTATTGGTATAATATAATATGGTTATACGTATTAAAGTATTAAAAAATTCTGAAATAATCTATATTCAGTAAATAACAAAAGAATCTGTTAATTACTGTAATCGTGTATGGTTATATGGGATAGATTTATGTATCAAAAGAATCTCTTATAGTACACTCCAATGGCACGTTTAGTGACACTACTCCTCTCTGTTTGGCCAATGACACCAACTCAGCATACTTACAGATACATAATAACAAGGTGTTAAAAGTCATACGTTAGAAGGATAATTACATAAAATAAATACCATAGACTTTATATATATATATATATATATATATATATATATATATATATATATAACTTAAATACAAACATTTTAGATCTCAGATAAAATTACTGGCTACTTAATGTATTTCTTAGATAAACCTACTGCCTTTTTTTCAACTTCTTACCATACTGTATTTTTACACGTTTTTTAAATTTTGTAATGGCATTTTTTCATTCCTTTCGTTGCACTATAAAAAACAAGATTTTTTTAAATGATAATATGTATGCAGTTGGAAACGGTTAAGATTTGATTCCGCATAATATCCGAATTTATGCCGGTCTCTTTAAATATCGCCAATCGTGTTTAAGATCTCTCTTCTCTCGTATTGCCAATTATTCAATGATTTCTCCATTTATATTCGCTCTTTAAAATTTTGGATAAAGAAAGAGTTTCTTACCAGAAATTACCACTTTTCTTTTTCCGCCTACATGAAATCAGACTCACTCACTCTTATTTTGAGATTCGAAATTGACGGTTGTCTCAGCCGATAATGTGCATCCTACGTATATAAAACTTAACAATTTTATTTTGAATGTGTTAATATGACGCAGTAGCTTCATTTAAATGCATTTACAGTTTATATGTATTAATGCAGATATAACAGTTTCAAGATTTTTTTTTGTGTGCGTGTGTTTGTGGAAAAAATAAACAATAGTCTAAAAAATAAATGAGGTTACTTTCAACAAGATGTCTTCATTGTGACATCAAACTAACTCTAAACAAATGGTCGTTATGTTTTACTGTTTATCTGCTTGATGACCTCAAATGCATGCTTTCTTGTCCAGCTAAATTTTCTGAACAATCAAACACACATAAAAATGAAATTGTTGAAAAGCTCTTACTACTTTTATATTTATAATTCTTTATAATTGCTTCACTTCTTTAATGGACATTAATTTTGAAGGTTTTATTTTATCAATTCTCGATATTTGAATGTTTCCTGTGTCATCATAATAAACATTGTTTATAATTCGGATGGCGACGCATCAAATAAGTTGTTGTTTCACTGGTTGCTTTGGGGTTTTTTTTTTCACTTCATTTGTATTTTAATTATTAAATAAAATGTCAGATTTCTGAAGGAAATGACGAACATATACAGGCTAACGCAGAAAATATCCCCCCCCCCCTTACAAAACTATGATTACAATTTGAAAATAATTTGGTGTGTTACATTGCAAAATAAATTAACGTTGAATCAATATATGTATATTTTTAAATATAAATTGAACAAAATAACTGAGGAATACAAGATTATTAATTATGTAATATCGCATTAGAGAAGGAAATTATAATTTTGATTACTTAGTGTTTCTCTTTTTAATTTAAATTACATTTTAGTTACTAATTACAACAAGCAAGTTTCTGAAGGCTATGGTGGCTATATTAAGGCTAACACAGTAAATGTTCTTGATGATCAGTTTCAATCGCAAAAATGGCTATTATCGCATTTAAATATTTGATTAATTTATAGCAATATTTCGGATAATGATGGAAAGCTGTTTGCATTTTGAAAATTTACTCACCCAGTATTTTGAAAAATATACTAATACAGGACAAGTATACGCATATTTTTAATTATAACTTTTGTAAATAAATTAATAAATATAATGCTTATTTTGCACAATCGAAGTTTGAGTTAAAATTAAAGCGGAAGTTAAATTTTAGATAACCAAATTTATACTTTGTATGATTATTAAGGTAACTAATTTACACTATTTATGCTATATTAAGTATACCAATTGATTATATGATTTCTACAAATCTAATTTATATTATAAAGATAAGAATTCATTAAGATATATGAATTAGTTTACAACATTTATATATGCATATATATATACATATGTACAACCGATTTTTGAAAATTGGAATATTAGCAAAGTATTCAATATTGTCCAAATGAAACGGCTACACTGATAAAACTTAGGATTGTATTGAAAACTTTTAAATTTAAATTGGAAACGTTTTCATCTAATTGGTATTATTAATATATTTTTTTAAACAATGGCATTGTTTTCACAAGAATAGCATAGCATAAGAACGTTTAAAATATTCGCAATGCAAAGTCAATAAATTCTTTCTTGCGACAATAATGTATGTTTTGAACCATACTGTATATACTTTTGAACTATACTATATAATGACCAATAATGTATGTCAAGGAGCTGTAAAAATTTCCAATACATAAGAAACTGATTAATCAAATGTGTTTTGGAAGAATAGAATGTTTTCAAACGCAATAAAATTACACCTTTATTTTTAAATTATTATAATTATTTTATTATTATTATTATAATTATTTTAAGAATTGTATTGGACCTACATCTGAGAATTCTTATAATGCATAAAAATGACATAACAAATTTTTGAAGAAATAAAATTATATATGAATTATGTGACAATCAATCTTCGTAAAGAATTTTCAGAGATAACTATTAATTTGGGTTATTTTATAAATAATTTGCATATTTGAGATTGTGATAAAAATCTTGTATTATAATTATGTCAAATATCAACATAATTTTTTATATTTAATCTTTTTGATTTAAAAAAGTTTTATCAAAATTTCAGGAAATGCAGATTTTATCTAAAAGCTTGAGTAGCACTAAGGAAGAAATGATATTTTTTAAAAACATGTAAAATTTCAATTCTTAAATTTACGCTTTTTTAAATCTTTCTAATTTTTTTAAATTAAAATTTGTTTATGTATTGATGAGAAAAAAAAATTACATTTGTATCTTATATTCTTTTCTTCGTGTTTTATATAAATATTTTTTAAATTTTTGTTTCATTTTTTTTATTGTTTATGTAGTGATCTATATGATTTTTCAAATTCACATTTATTTATTTATTGATGTGAAAAATAAGTTTTTGATTTACATCTTTATTCAAGTTGTATTTGAATATTTTCTAAATTTTAGTTTCATTCTTATTTGATTATATAATAAGCTACACAAATTTCTCATTAAACATCTATGCCTTCTATTACACAACTGATTTCTTCTTCTTTGCACGGTGAACGAATTGAAACGAAGCAATCTATAGTACCCAAATGGATTAAGACCAAAGAAAAGAAAGTAGGGTGAGAGAGTATTGACGAAGGGAAAAAAAGAAAGTTTCTTGGGGAAGATTTTGCAAGCACCCGTCTGGTTTCAGGTCGCTAAGCAACCAAAGAACCTGCACAGGGTAATGAAAAAACCAAAAACTTTTTCATTTCATCATCATCTATTTAAAATCTATCAAAAGAAAAAAAAATAGAGGTGATATTACATGTCTTTAAGCCTGTTATGTATTCTGGATATGCTATTTTCTAAAACAATTTATGCAATAATTAAATAATATTCATTTTTGCATGCATGAAAATGTCAGATACCCTGTCCACTATTTAGATGAAATATACATTTGATTTAATAAATCGATGACGTCATAAAACGAACGAAAAGACTTAAACGACATTATATTATTATTATTATTATTATTATTATTCATATTGACTGATTTAATTGACAGAAACAAATAATTTGATTAATTTCTAATTCATATATGTGACAATTCATATATGTGACAATAATTCATCTTAAAAAGCTCAACTATTTCACTTGTCCCATCAATAATTAAATATAAATCCCTAAAACAGAAAAATTAGGAAAACTTTTGCACTTGTTATTTTAATTCATAAAATAGTTTTACATATTTTTCAGATCGTGACAACAATCAAATACATTATTTTTAACTCAATACCCTGCTAAATAGTTTTTTTTTTTTTTTTTTTTTTTTTTTTTTTTAGCAAAATTTTGGGCTTACCATAAAATGTTCAAATCTCTTTCTAACATTTGTAACGTCGGTTGATTCACAGTTCCGATTGTTAGAAGGAGATTGCAATTGGAAATATGATTCAGTTGGAACTCCAAACATTAGAATGAGATCATCTTATGTTGGCAGTTACTATGCATCAATATTTTGATCAAAGCCAACAAAAATATTAATAGGGTATTTCCACTTGATTTCTGATAGAAAAAAAAATAACTACCGCATCCAAAAAATCACTTATTAGAACGATGGAAATCTTTAACCTATAAAAAGAATGATGGTTTTAATGAATAACTAAGTTAAATGGTTTTAGTGAATAAACATGTTATAAATGCTTAATATCATTAAAAAAACTACTTAAACGAGGATTCTTAAATGCTTTAATGTTATTTGAGACTCGTTTTCTAGATTTTAATGCATTTATGATAAATATAGATAGATTATATGTCCGATATATATTATATATTTCACGATATAGCTATTCGATATAGTTATATTATATATTTTACGAGACCACTGTGAAAACTGATACTATAAAAAAATAAACGAAAAGATATCTTCCATCATATAGCGATTCAGTGCAAATCTTCTGAAATTTCATATTAGTGTTACGGTTCGTAATATACGAGTAATAAAAAGAAGTTTGAAAACACATAAGTTCTGAATCATACATCCGTTATTAGTTCTTGATCTATAAGGACCTCGAAGTAAGTTTTCATTTTGGTCAAGGAAAGGCACTTTTTGAGGTAGAAAACTGAGCTTTATATATTATATTCGAGAGACCTAAATTGCACCCGTAAAGAACAGATCAAACACGGCGTACTTTTTCCTGTTTACCTTAGGCTCTACAAAAACACCATCCTGTGTCTAATGGGGCCAGGAATGACTTAATTTAGTAGCAACCTCCTTTCTCCTGGGGAGTTTTTGAGAAGGGATAGCGATTAAAAGCAATTCGTAGAAAAATCATGTGCTTTTAAAGGATCTTTTCAGTTAAAAAGAATTTGTACTTAATACTTGTTTTACTGTAAATTCAAATACGTAAATATTCGAGAAATATAAAACTTATCTTTATAAACGTTTGAATAATTTTTTCTTACATATGATTAAATGTTTTCATAACATTCTATCAACGATATATAGTAGACTCACTCAAATCCACATAGCTTGAGACCTAATGTTTTCATAGCATTTTATGAACGATATAAAGAGAACCTCCTCAAATCCACATAGACTGAAACCAAATATTTTTAAAAACATTCGATTAACTGTATACTAGATTATCTCAAATCCTCATAGCTTGAGACCAAATATTTTCATATTAATGATATTCAGTAGACTCCCCCAAACCTAGCTTGAGACCAAATGTTTTCATATTAATGATATTCAGTAGACTCCCTCAAACCCACATAGCTTAAAACCAGAGGTTGAGAAGATTTTAGAATTTTCCAGATTCCTGATCACTATTTTTAAATATTTTTCAAACAATAATTTGAATAAAATAATGCGCTAGGTAGAAATTATAATAAATGCTTATAATAAAGAAAAATATTAAAATAAATAAACAAGATATTACAAATTAAGAAAATTTTAAAATGATAAAAGTACTAAAAGTAAAGGTTAAGTAAATAATTACTAATATATAATTAAACATGCATACTAATGAACAGATAATTTTTCTTAAATTATGCAATAAAACTTGCCTCATAAAGGCATTCTAATAATTAATATCAAAAACTCAGAAAAAGAAAATTTATTTCATATTTAATCAGACTTAAAAACCAAAAAAAGTTTGATTATTATTAAATAAATGTATTCATTTAATAAAAAAATTGTGATCGCCAGTTATTCTAAAGCTATCTTATACTTTTGCAGAAATGAACTTAGACTTTGTTCTTAAGAAAGCACGAGTTTAATCACATTAGCAAGAATTATACAACACTATTTTATCGAAAATATTTCTTATTTCTGCTAATATATATAAAATACTTCTATTAATAATTATCCATACTCTTATAATATACACAATATCTACTAATATTTACAAATGTTTCATAGATATTAACATTTTGGTAAAAAATGTTGATATGTCATATCGACAACTAACCAATATTCTCTAAAAGAAAAAAACTATATATTGATAGAAAATATTAATTATATTTTCCAACTGCTGTTTAATTTGGTCACGTTTGTGCCCCAATATTTGACTTACTAAAGCATAACATTCCAAATTACTATAAAAGTATAACTTTGTATTTTCGGTTATAAATTTCTTGATTCATAAAAATGGTTGATTCGATATACTTCTAATTTTGGATGTACCGTGTGTCCAAAGTGTAAGCATTCCAATATTAATGGAATTTTGATGTCAGTTTATTATATCGTGATATCTTTATCAATTTGAGTTCGCGAATTTGACTTTTTATCTATTTCTCAACTGTCCGTATCTTTTAAAACTGTGTATTAATTCTCCATTTCTTCAAAAATTTTATTAAATAAATAAATTAAAATGAAATGCATTTAGTAATTTGATTTGTCTTTTTTTCTCTTATTCATTTTGATAGATCAAGGTGATTTTTTGAAAAACTAGATGAATTTTATTATGATCCTTAATAAAAACAGAGGTACAATCAATTCGTATACAGGGTGAGTCATAAATATCGAAACAATAGGCTATCTCCTTAAATGTTGGTCCTAGACCCATACTTCCAATTGCAAAATTTCATAAAAAAAGGTGAAATTTTTGATAAGATAAGTTGCAACTCCATGGGGGGTCTGTTTGAAAAAGTACGAAAATTAACTTTTTATACGGCCCCCGTAGGATAAAATTTCCAATTAGAAAAACTTTCCTTATCCAGTCCTGAATAAGACACAAAAAGTTGCATCTTCATATCTTCAAAATTCGCGGAGTTATAACCGTTTGAATAATTCATCAGGTTTTAAGGGATGAGACACAAATTGAAATGCGCGCAATTCAAAAAACAATGTTACTTTAAGAGTTGTAGGAAACGCGTAAACAATCTTTTGAGTTAGAATTTTGTTTTTGTTTTTTTCTTTTTTTGTGATGGTTAGCCATATAATTTGCTAAGAAAATCACATCCTAAAATTTATCATAAAATTTATAAAATTTTATATGGTTAGTACTGGTTTAAATGGGATAGCTAAAAATCGTTATAAATCCAAACATTATTTATCGGATTTCAATTTCTTTCTATTTAATTAAAAATGAAAATCTGATTTTAGTTTTGTTTCGGGGTTTTTGTTTTTCAATATTTATCTTAGAACTATAAAAAATATTTATTTAAAAAATAATAACTTTTAAAAAAATCACAATTTCAAAAGTAAATAATTTTTCATTTTTTTAAACAAAACTAATGTAAAATAATTAAAAATTACATTTTTCAAGTTTGTACTTTTTTCTTTAACAATTCTTAACTTTTAATAATTTAAAGACAAGAAATAGTCGGGAAAAAAGTCATTATACAGAAAACGAAATGTATTGTTTTACTGCTCATCAGTTTTTTAAAAGAATGCTTTTCTAAGATGTAGATTAAGTCTTTTTAAAAATTTAGCTCTCACAACTTCAAGCTTTTTATCGTCCTGGACAGGCTGTTAAAAAATCTGTATTCTGGGCTCAGGTCAAATCAGGACGGAGACATTACTTTTTTCTGAAGACTTGCCTATCTAGGTCTAATAATTTTTCATACCGGATGGGACTGCTTCTTTTTTCCCAGTTCTGCACTGGACGAAATTTGAAATCCTGGTCTCGAACAATCCGTATTAAAATCACAGCCTCTGACTGACCTAATACGTGCATAAAATAAGTAAAATTTGGTTCAATCAATATTTTTACAAAAACCACATAAATTTTAAAATCGTTTTTATTTTACAAAAAAAAAAAAAAAAAAAAAAAAAAAAAACTTTAAAATTTATTTTTTTTAAGAATAGTATATTTAAATGCTAAAAATTTAAACAAAATAAAACCAGAGAAAAAAATCTGCCTATAACGGAATTCTGTCTTAAACAGAAATTGTGTTGATCCATGCAAAATAAATACAATAATACGTGAGAAAAAAATAAACTCTACTTAACCCTCCTAGGAAGGGCATTTGTCTATTACGGATGTTTTCTTTTCTATGTGATTCCGTCTTAAAAGGTTTTACTGTATAACATTTTTCAAAGTCTCCAACGCACGGTATGTGGATTAGCGATAATAAAATATAAGTGAAAGATTTACATAGAAACAGAGATTCATTGATAAAATGAATATATCACAGCCTTTGGCGCTTCTTTAATAATAAAAAAGTATAAATATAAAAAACGAAATTCTATATTAAGTATTTTTGGTCAGAACTCCTCCACGCGTAACAATTTTTAACTATACTGAAGTAAAAAAAAACTATGTAGAAATTCACGGCTGAACCGGCTGTGATTTAAGCTGTTTTCCAGGCTGATCCGGATTATGATTTTAACATTATTTCATGCCGGGCAGAACTCTTTTCCTTATGGGTTGGTTTAGGACGGGTCCTACATATTTTGATCTATTCAAACTTCTAGTGTTAACGATCAACATGTTTTGAAAACAAGTTTTGATTTAAATCAATACGTTGCTTTATTATGTCCAAATAACAGGCACGGTCTTAAACCGACATATAATAACGGACAATTTGTGAACGATCCCTTATTTGCTTTGGAAACGGATGAAATACCCATCGTTTACAGGCATGTTAAAGTGGTGTAAGTCTCAAATTTTTGAGAATTTTGGATTTTAATATCTCTGTCAGGTTTTCAGATACGGAGATGAAATTTTTTTTGTTCAAGTTAGGAATGGGTAAGGAATAATTTCCTAATTGGAAATATTGCTCTACGGAGGCCGTATAAAAATTTAATTTTCGTAATTTTTCAAATAGACCCCCCATGGAGTTACAACTTATATTATCAGAAATTTCACCATTTTTTATGAGTTTTTGCAATTGGAAGTATGGGTCTAGAGGCAATATTTAAAAAGATAGCCTATTGTTTCGATATTTATGACTCACCCTGTATATAAAGGTAGCTTTAGTGGTCATGGAGAATCGGAAGAGAGTTTTTAGCGACAACTTTACACCCCCCCCCCCCCCATACACTTACACACAAACGAACTATCAGTGTTATAGAAAACAAACACGTCCGTTCATAATACTGACTTCTTACTGACGATGGCAATAGCAGACGAATAAATTTGAATGCAGCATCACTTTCTAAATGTTCCCCTTTTTAATTTTTACGACATCGAATAGGGAAAAATATGTCCTTTCAAATGCAATTTGTTTGAAAACTGTATCAGAATCTAAACTTTTTTATTGTTTTTAGAACAGTTTTCAAGCATTATTTTTTTAACTATATCACATGCATATACTACATACTATTACGAAAGATAAATCCATTTGTTATTAAATTAATGTAAATAGCTCAGCATTTGCTATCAGATTATGTGCAACAATGAAATAAAATGTTCACAAATGAATAAGTAAAACAATGAAATATAAATAAAACACAAATTTAAAACATATAACTCAACTACGCCCTTAAACCACTGAAATAAACGGAAGCAGAAAGGTTGATTTTAAATAGTGATCGTGTGCGATTTCTTCACCTGAATACGAAAGTATCGCTTTTTATAAATGACAAAATTTTATTTTTACATATTCTTTCTGTTTTTCATATAAATATGATTTTAGATATTGTTAATGGCCATTCTAAAAAATACATTAAATGTAAAAAATATATTGAGATTATCAGTATTAAAAAAACTGTGATTACTTATATTTTGTATCCCACGTTTAAACCGGATGAAAGAGACGTCTGTAGCCCCTTGTTATCTTACAATGAAACTGTTAAGTATTAAACAAGAATTTTGTGTATTTTTTTCTTTTAATTTAAACATCGCAACTGGTATTTTTATTCCTCTAAAGTCGTCTCAGTACACATACATACACACATGAAACACACACATGGGTCATTTTACAAAAAATCTACCTTTTTTCAACAAAAAACTTTCAATAAATAAATTTAACGCTGAAAAAATTAATACTAATAGCCACAGTTTACCTTGAACCTTTTAGGTAGCTTTCACTACAAATAGTCCTTCCGGCAATGCCGGGAGGAAGAGGTAGCTTTCATATACTGATATATTTGTTTATTCATTTTAAATTAAGTTATATTATTCAAAAATACTAAGCTCAAATTAATGGAACCTGATTATGAGCTTTGTCGAAATCTTAATTCAGGTGCGCATGCACACTCATATTGAAATCGATTAATATATACGAGTGCTGTCGCGAGCAAATTGATTTTTTAAAAAACGTCATCCACGTTAGAAATTCAAACTGCTCAGGCGTTTTTTAAGTTAAAGACAAAGCAAAAAATACTCCTGAATACATTATTAAGATAAATACTTTAAAAAGAACATTTTTTCAATTTCTAATTTTTTGTTTGTACATCATTATACTTTTAAAAGATTTTTGACAAACTTAAATGGCTTCCACTTTGAAACAAGAGGACGGAAGAAGTTGGACAGTGAACGTGGTCAAGGCGTTGCTTTGTACTCTGTGCACACGGAGATCCAAATCAGTTTATAAATACGCGTATTATCACCTGACGAAAATCAGATCATTTCAAGATATGATCAACACTAGAAATTAAAAATGCGATAACTCAGCCATTTTTTGAGATACAGACGAAACAAAAAATGCTCTGAAATCTTTGTATCAAGTTTAAATGCATAAAAGAAAAATATTTTTCAATTTCTCACTTTCTTGTACCTAATTTAAAATTTTAAAATTTATAAATTTTTTTAAATGGCCGCCATTTTGAAATAAGACGGTGGATGGAACTGAGTATCGAACTCGATTCAGGCCTCAGTATATACTATGTACACACCAAGTTACATCCAAATCGATTCATAAATACACGTATTATCACGTGACAAATATCACATCGTTTAAAATGTCAGCCATAAGAAAAATTCAAAGTGCATTGAATCATTTTTTAAGGTATAGACAAAATAAAAAGTGTTCTGGAATCGTTGTTTAAGTTCTAACACGTAAAAGAAAAATATTTTTCGACTTTTAATTTTTTTGCATTGAATTTTAAACTTTAAAGTTAAAAGAAAAATAAAATGGCCGCCATTTTGAAACAAAATGTCGGATGATGTTGGCCAACGAACTCGGTCGAGACATTTGTATGTACTATGTACATACCAAGTTTCATTCAAATCGGTTCATAAATACGTTAGTTATCGCATGACAAAAATCAGATATATATATATATACAGGGTGTTTCGCTACCAGACCGACAAACTTTGAGGGATGATAGTAGACACGAAGACAAACATTATTAAATAGGAAACCATGGGGCGCAAACGTCTTCTGTAAAAGTTAGGGGCCATTAAAATTTAAGGTCCAAAATTTCAAACGATGATAAAAAACGGAAAAAAGGGTCGATTCGTTTGCGGTTTTCACTAAAATTATTCTTTAAATCACGATTTTTTTAGAATTTTTTTTTAAAGTTACGTTCGTAAATTGTCGATAGAGGGCGCTTTAGACTTTAGAGTAACGAACAACTACTTTTTACCGTTATTTTGTGCATGTGGTTGAAATTATTCTAAAGTTTAGACTTTAACTTAAATTTTAAGCCCATAATCGGAAACACTGGGATCGGTTATAACTACCAAAAATTTAACTGTGAACAGAGGGAGAAATTTTAAATGCTCATAAATATTGGACAAACAAATCGATTTTGTTGCGGTTTGCGTGTAAGTCATTCCCTTGGTAATTATTTTATTCAAAATGACGTACAGTATTGGTGTCCTCATTTTTTGATAGAGGGCGCTTTCGACACATCTCCTAAATTTCAATGGCATTACTCCTGTATGTTTAACTACCAGACCAACATACTAACAGGAAGTGTTAGGGACCCAAAGCTACTCGGAATCACATAGGAATGTGACGTTGAAAATGCTTTTTTAGCGTGTTGTGGTTAAAAGAAGCAGAGAATAAAGCAACAGAAACAGGTAGTGAAACAGCAACACGTTAATGTGGAAGAAAACAATTTAGTTAAGGGTTTTACAACAAAAGGTGTCCGAAATTACGACCAGAAGTAGTCGGGCATACTTGACAGCAGCGATGCATGCAATTTCTCTCACTTTGAAAAATTCCTGGCATCTCGGACAGCTTTCTGGCAGCTACAGAAATTCGAGCTGAGAGAGAGGTCTTCCACTGACGGTACGGGAGTCTCATACATTCAACTTTTCATTTGACTCCAGCAGAAGAAGTCCATACAGATTCAGATTCAGATTCAGCTAGGTGGAGGGAGGGGTACCAATTGGTTTGAGCTCAACTAGCCCCACCCAGCAACGTTCATTTAAAAAATACAGAAAAATTATACACTAATAAAATAAAGGTAGGTAAAAAAAAGTAATTGATATAATGAAGTAGGTGCGACGATCTCGCAGGCCAACGAACTGGGCCACCACTACCTACCCACCGCTGACCATATGTTATGTTGGGGTGTCTGCGAACATCATTGGTAAACTGTGGAGGAGCTCCATCGTGCTATAGAGTGGTGCAGCCAAAGAGGAACATGTGCTTTTACCAGAAGTTCCGACAGAACGTGTTGTAGAATTATCAAGTTGCTCTTTTCTCTGCTTCTTTTAACCCTAACTCATAAAAAAGGCATTTTCGACGTTACATTATAATATGATTCCGAGTCATCTTTGCATCCCTAACACTTCCTCTGGTAGTTAAACATACAGGAGTAATGCCATTGAAATTTCGGAGATTTGTCGAAAGCGCCCTCTATCAAAAAATGGGGACACCAATGCTGTACGTCATTTTGAATAAAATAATTACCAAGGGAATGACTTACACGCAAACCGCAACAAAATCGATTTGTTTGTCCAATATTTATGAGCATTTAAAATTTCCCCTTCTGTTCACAGTTAAATTTTCGCTAGTTAACCGATCCCAATGTTTCCGATTATGGGCTTAAAATTTAAGTTAAAGTCTAAACTTTAGAATAATTTCAACCACATGCACAAAATAACGGTAAAAAGTAGTTGTTCGTTTCTCTAAAGTCTAAAGCGCCCTCTATCGACAATTTTTAAAGTAACTTTAAAAAAAAATTTCTAAAAAAATCTTGATTTAAAGAATAATTTTAGTGAAAATCGCAAACGAATCTACCCTTTTTTCCGTTTTTTATCATCGTTTGAAATTTTAATGGCCCCTAACTCCTACAGAAGACGTTTGCGCCCCATGGTTTCCTATTTAATAATGTTTGTCTTCGTGTCTACTATCATCCCTCAAAGTTTGTCGGTCTGGTAGCGAAACACCCTGTATATATATATATATATATATATATATATATATATGGTTATATATATATATATATATGGTTATATATATATATATACAGGGTGTCCGAAAAGTCTGGAAACGGCCGAATAAGTCGAGAAATACATATGAGATTGAAAAACGTAAATATACGTGTTAAATATTTTTAAATAAACTACTCTGTGATACCAAATTTGGCCTTCGAAACCGACCCCCTGGGGGTCAGAGGGGGCCCAACTTTGAAATCTTAAATTATAACCCCCATTTTTTATTGCAGATTCGGATTTTACGGACAAAAATACGTAACTTTTGTATTTAATGTTTATTTCAAATCTTCGTTTATCACGGTGTAATCGAGCATATTAAATCGATACATATTCCCGCTTTTCCAACGGGATTTTCCCTAACACTACCAAACATCAAAAATGTTTCGGGCTCAAAAATAGTTATTTCCGAAGTATTTTGTCTCGCTAAACACGAAAATCAACATAAAAAATTGAGATTAGCTCTTGTTTTCAAGATAGGGACCAACTTGAAAAATCTCGCTATGGCTGTTTTATGGGAAATCGAATGTTCGGAAGTTGGTACTCCTAATAGCTGTAATTTCCCTCAACTGCATTCTCTGTGTAGAATCCAACCAGAAGTCAAGATCACAGAATACAGGGCTCATCACAAGAATCTTCTTCATTTCTTTGAAAAGAAAAGTTAATTCTTCATATCTTTGAGAACAT
Organism: Maratus speculifer; assembly: GCA_964019185.1. Lineage (NCBI taxonomy): Eukaryota > Metazoa > Arthropoda > Arachnida > Araneae > Salticidae > Maratus > Maratus speculifer. The sequence goes on along the minus strand of OZ025295.1, from coordinate 193,284,824 downwards.
GTTGTTGCTTGACTGATGTTAATGGTTTGATGAATTCACTGAACATAACTATGATCCACGGAAGTGGAGATTATTTATAGATTCCTCTAAACTCAATTTGAAAGCAGTCTTTCTACACAACGGCGACATTATTCCTTCCATTCCCATTGAACATTCTGATCACATGCAGGAAACTTACGAGAATGTGAAATTACTTCACGAGTCAATCAAACACGAGGATCATAAATAGCAGGTTTATGGGGACTTGAAAGTAATTGCTTTACTCCTGGGAATGCAATTAGGCTACACCAAGTACTGCTGTTTTCTGTGTTTGTGGGACAGTTGAGATATAAACTCTCACTACATAAAAGACTAATAACCTTCAAGAAATCTAAATCCCGAGGATAGAAATGTCCAAACATTCTGCTTCCACCCCTGCACACTAAATTGGAATTAATAAACTTTGTGAAAACCACGAACAAAGATGGAAAGGCTTTCCAGTACCTTAAAACAAAATTTCCAAGACTGAGTGAATCAAAGGTTAAAGAGAGAATTTTTGTGGGCTCTAAAATACGCATAATAATGAAGGACCCTGCTTTTGATAAAGTTTTGGAAGGGAAAGAGAAAGCAGCTTGGTAAGCTTGCTGGGAAGGTGTGGTACGTGGATTTCTAGGCAACAAAAAAGCCGAGAACTACCAACAGTTGGTGAAAGAACTACTACAAAAGTACCATGACCTTGGATGCAAAATGTCTCTGAAACTTCATTTCCTCCTCTCCAATCTTGATTTTTTCCCTGAAACCTAAGAGTTGTAAGTGGTGAGCACGGTGAAAGGTTGCACAAAGATATCTCAATGTAACGCAGTCGTTGGGATGAGTCAATGCTGGCCGACAACTGTTGGACTGGTACAAGAGATGCTCCGGCGTTGACATACAAGAGGCAATTCAAAAGGAAACGTTTTCAAGAATAGGCTAAAAACAACCATTGCTTTTTGAAAAATGAACATTGTTTAGTGAAACATATTTATTATATTGTATTTATTACATAAGAATTTTTTTCTTCTTCAATTTGCTTTTAAATCGATGTGTGGGATGTTGTGTGTCTTTCTCAAGTGGGCTGTATTGTATCTTGAAAACAAGAGCTAATAAAAATTTTTTATTTACATATTCATTTTTTTCAACCCCAAATTAGTAGGAATTGACTATCTAGAACCAGGAAACTGCCAAAAATATTTTTTTTGTTGGCTAGTGTAATCGAAACTGATTGGGCAGAATTTTTAACTTCAAATTCCTCGTCTTTTGTAGGAATAGCGTTTCCTGAAAATCACCCGTGGCGATTATTTCAATAGTGCTACACTGTTAAAAATTTGACCCATTTGCTGCAGCGTCACTCCACAGCTGTTATAGAATATCTCTTTTGTGACCAATGAGAATGCTCCATAACACAGTAAAGTAATGGTTTTCTATAAAAGCGGTGGAGTGACGATGCAGCAAAAGGTCAATTTTTTTACAGTGTACTTTACCGTGTTATGGAACATTCTCATTGGTCATGAAAGAGATATTCTATAAAAGCTGTGGAGTGACGCTACAGCAAATGGATCAAATTTTTAACTGTGTAGCACTACGGAAATAATCGGCACGGGTGATTTTCAGGAAACGCTATTATTACAAAAGACGAGGAATTTGATGTCATAAATTCTCCCCAATTAGTTTCGATTAGGGAAAATGCTGTTGGAAAAGCCGAAATATGTATCGATTTAATATGCTCCATTACACCGTGATAAACGAGGATTCGAAATAAACATCAAATACAAAAGTTACGTATTTTTGTCCATAGAATCCGAATCTGCAATAAAAAATGGGGGTTATAATTTAAGATTTCAAAATTGGACCCCCTCTGACCCCCAGGGGGTCGGTTACGAAGGTGAAATTTGGTATCACTGAGTAGCTTATTTAAAAATATTTAACACGTATATTTACGTTTTTCAATCTCATATGTATTTTTCGAGTTATTCGACCGTTTCCAGACTTTTCGGACACCCTGTATATATATATATGTCAACATTTGAACAGAGGGTGGTTTTGGGGTCTGGGGGTCATGATCGGTGAAAATTTACCAAAATTTTCTGGAAGTGTTTTCCTCCGGACGGCTGCAATAGGTAGCTTTTTACTTTTTGTAATGAAAGCTACCTAAAAGTAAAAAGCTACCTATTGCAGCCGTCCGGAGGAAAGCACTTCCAGAAAATTTTGGAATATTTTCACCGATCATGACCCCCAGACCCCAAAACCACACTCCGTTCAAATGTTGACTATCTATATCTATATCTATATAGAACCATTAGATAATACTATATATATATATATATATATGATTTTTGTCATGCGATAACTAACGTATTTATGAATTGATTTGAATGAAACTTGGTATGTACATAGTACATACAAATTTCTCGACCGAGTTCGTTGGCCAGCATCGTTTGTCATATTGTTTCACAATGGCAACCATTTAAAATTAAAAAAAAAATTTTAATTTAAAATTAAATGCGAAAAAATTAAAAGTTGAAAAATATTTTTATTTTACGTGTTAGATCCTAAAACACAGATTCCAGAACGCTTTTTACTTTGTCTATATCTTAATAAATGATTGAGTTATAGCACTTTGAATTTTTCTTATGGTTGACATTTTGAAACGATCTGATTTTCGTCATGCTATAACTAACGTATTTATGAACCGATTTGAATGAAACTTGGTATGTGCATAGTACATACAAATATCTCGACCGAGTTCGTTGGCCAGCATCATCCGCTATCTTATTTCAAAATGGCGGCCATTTAAAATAATTTTAAAAATTTAAAATTTAAAATTAAATACGAAAAAATTAAAAGTTGAAAAATATTTTTCTTTTATGTGTTAGAACATAAAACAATTATTCCAGAACACTTTTTATTTTGCTATATCTTAATAAATGATTGAGTTATAGCACTTTGAATTTTTCTTATGGCTGACATTTTGAAACGATCTGATTTTTGTCATGCTATAACTAACGTATTTATGAACCGATTTGAATGAAACTTGGTATGTACATAGTACATACAAATATCTCGACCGAGTTCGTTGACCAGCATCATCCGCTATCTTATTTAAAAATGGCGGTCATTTAAAATAATTAAAAAAAATTAAATTTAAAATTAAATGCGAAAAAATTAAAAGTTGAAAAATATTTTTCTTTTATGTGTTAGAACATAAAACAATGATTCCAGAACACTTTTTTTTGCTATATCTTAATAAATGATTGAGTTATAGTACTTTGAATTTTTCTTATGGCTGACATTTTGAAACGATCTGATTTTTGTCATGCTATAACTAACGTATTTATGAACCGATTTGAATGAAACTTGGTATGTATATAGTACATGCAAATATCTCGACCGAGTTCGTTGGCCAGCATCATCCGCTACCTTATTTCGAAATGGCGGCCATTTAAAATATTTCTAAAAATTTTAAATTTAAAATTAAATGCGAAAAAATTAAAAGTTGAAAAATATTTTTCTTTTATGTGTTAGAACATAAAACAATGATTCCAGAACACTTTTTGTTTTGCTATATCTTAAAAAATGATTGAGTTATAGCACTTTGAATTTTTCTTATGGCTGACATTTAGAAACGATCTGATTTTGTCATGCTGTAACTAACGTATTTTATGAACCGATTTGAATGAAAACTGGTATGTACATAGTACATACAAATGTCTCGACCGAGTTCGTTAGCCAGCATCATCTGCCATCTTGTTTAAAAATGGCGGCTATTTAAATATTTTTTTAATTTAAAATTTAAAATTAGATACAAAAAGGTGAAAAATTGAAAAAGATTTTTCTTTTGTGTATTTTACCTTGATACACAGATTCCAGAGCATTTTTTGTTTCATCTATATCTTGAAAAATGGCTGAGTTATAGCATTTTCAATTTCCAGTGTGGTTGACATTTTGAAACGGTGTAAAATTTGTCACTCGATAATACGCATATTTATAAACTGATTTGGTTATAACTCCATGTGTACATAGTACATATCAATGTCTTGACCGAGTTCATTGGCGAATTTCATCCGCCATCTTGTTTCAAAATGGCGGCTATTTAAGTTTGTCAAAAATCTTTTAAATGTATAATGAATTACAAATAAAAAATTAGAAATTGAAAAAAGGTTCTTTCGAAAGTATTTATCTTAATAATGAATTCCGGAGTATTTTTTGTTTTGTCTTTATCTTAAAAAACGCCTGAGATATAGCAGTTTAAATTTCTAATGTAAGTGACTTTTTTTTTTTTTTTTTTTTTTTTTTTTTTTTTTTTTAATTTGCCCGCGACAGCACTCGTATATATTAATCGATTTCAATATGAGAGTGCATGTCCACATGAATTAAGATTTGGACCAAGCTCATTGGTTTGTTTCATCCATAATATTGCTTTAAAATGACACACTTCATGATATCGTGGAATTTGGCGACTCTCTAAATCGCTGAAAATAAAACCAGGTAGAATAAAATATGACTAATTTCTAAAAATTCCTATTAATAATCAATATTGACAAAAACTAGCATTCAATCGTATAAAATCGGGTTTCACTAATTTGAGCTTCGTATGTTTGAATAATATAACTTAATTTAAAATTAATAATATATAAATAAGTATATGAAAGCTACCTCTTCCTCCCGGCATTGCCGGAAGGACTTTTGAAATATTTATGTAGGTGTTCGTATATAGTATTTTCTTTATTTTGTGCTTAATTTATTTTATAACGATTTGAAAGGTAATTTCTTTAATAATATACTAACAAAAGATTAGTTCCATAATGACAGGCATGTCAGATATGATCTTGAGATTAATATCGCCAAAAGAAGTTTTAGCAGTACCAAAATTGCGCTGTACAATAATTTGTTACTGATATTTTTTAATTGTTTCAAGATTAACTGTCGCATTAAAAAAATCTCCTACGAAGAAATAAGTGTTAATCCTAAATTCTATCCCATAACAGCATTTCCTGATTTCATGTCTCTGAATACATATTTCAAATAGCCAATTTGTAATTTAAACCTAACGGCAGACTGAAATTTGGAAAATTTGCAATACTTTTGTTGTACAGCTATGGCAGAAAGTTATGAATGTTGACTTCTAATATTTCTGGATCGGATGTTAAACAGAAAATGGGGATAAATAAATAATATTCCATGTTTATTTTTTTTATTTATTTTTTTTGTGTGTGTCTGTGTATGTGTGTGTGTCTGTTCTAACTCGTAATTTGCAAAGGCTTAATAATGCAAATTTATCCTTATATCCCATAATTAACAGTTCAACTCCCTTTTAAGCATATTTTTAAAAGGATTGTAAAACACATTAAGATAGTAACACTACAGTGTTCTTCAAATAGCACGCGTTTTCCCCCTTTTCAATTTGCAAATAAATGAATCTTCACTAAATATTTACCCGATCCCGGTTCGAGATCGAGTTTGTGCTGAGCATAGCTAATATCTATTCTCTATTGTTAAAATTAGACCACAAGTGTACGAGTGTATCCTAAAATATATTCCTAAAAAATACTTTTTTTATTTATTTATTGACTTACATCTTTTATCCTCTCATCGATCTAGTCCCTACCCGAATTTAAATTTCACATTTTCCCAACATATACAAGTGAAAAAATGTTTATAGTAAAGTTTTCCTACCATTTATTCACGTTCCAAACAAACTCCCATAAAAATTGTTACGTCTTATAAACACTTAACCCTTTCAAAATATATACCAAAAAAGAAATCAGCCCAAATAATTCAGTGCGAAATCTGAGCTCTCATGACTACGCCGAGCTTTGAGAATTCTAATTGAATTGAGCCGAATAAGAATCCTAATCGAGACTCTATTTTTCTTCTTGTTTAGATGCAAATCCCACGACTTTGCTCAACAAGGAGGAAAGGATTCAGAAAACCCATGTTTTCCGACTGATTCTTCTAAAGAATTGTTCTCCAAAGCATCTAACAAATTCTAAGAGTTCCTGTTCTGCGGCCAAGGTCTTGCGCTGCTGTAGGGAAACAAAGAAATCTAAAGAA